>JARQOC010000003.1:518158847-518758847 GCA_033576535.1 Allobates femoralis | reverse complement strand
AAAAAATCATGTGGGGCATTTCAGCCTTTTCCTCAGCCCCCAGGCCATTTTGTAGGGTCCAGTAGAGAAATTACTCGGCTTACTCACTTTTCCCATTGACTTACATTGGACCCGCTACTCTTAAGGCCAGTTTTACATCATGATTTTGTGGCTGTCCGTGGAGATCTGAGTTTAAGCAGGATCCCACAGACAGTCATGGATCTACACGGATCCCTGCAATCAGATGGAAAATAGCCACCTGCCTCCTCCATCTTCTTACCTCCTCTATGCTGTTCCCCTGCTATTCTATGCTGTCTCCCCGCTATTCTATGCTGTGCCCCGCTACTCTTCCCTGTTGTATTCCCTATCCTGTCCCCTGTTCTCTTCCCTCTGTGTGTTAAAAAAAAATCTCCTCCCGGAGGATACATCACCTTTCCGCTGCCTCCGGGATATGACTGTCACCATCAGGGCAGAAGGACCTCTGGTGATATCACAGAGCCAATCACATGACACATCAGCTGATGGCTCTGTGACATCACCAGAGGTCTTTCTGCCCCGATGGTGACAGTCTTATCCCGGAGGCGGCGGAAAGGTGATGTATCCTCCGGGAGGAGATTATTTTTTTAAAACACAGAGGGAAGAGAACAGGGGACAGGATAGGGAATAAAACAGGGAAGAGTAGTGGGGGGCAGCATAGAATAGCGGGGGGACAGGACAGAGGAGAGGAGGGAAGAAGATGGAGGAGTCAGGAGCAAGGAGAGACAAGGTTCACGGAGCCGACTCTGGATCCGAGATGAACTCAGATCCGATGTCCATAGGCTCCCATTTTATCGGTGGTCAGATCGGCACGGATCTGATGCTGTCCAATTTGAGGCACGGACACAAAATCACATCAGGCTACGATTTTGTGTCCGTGATCGGACACCATCGGACACCAACGGATGGTGCAAATATCGGATGCCAAAAGGCACACATCCGATCCGATCTCTATTGGGGTACATGGGAGGCGAATTCGGATCCGAGTGTATCCGTTTTGAAATGGATACACTCGGAAGCTCCGAAATCGTGATGTGAAACCGGCCTAATAAGTACCCGAGTATTGGGACCTACTTGTTACGAGTATAGCGAGTCTGATAATATCACTACTCGCTCATCCCTATTTTTGATGCAATCAATAGTGGGCTTCTGTAAGTGAATTACTAGAATTATTTCTTCTAACTATAGAAAGCTATAACAGTCTAGACATATTGATTCATATATGATTTCCTATTTATTGTATGTACAATTTTTAAAATTTATATTACAATATGTTGTATTCTTATTATACATACAAAACATCTGGCTAAATGTGTACTGCTGTATAATTTAATGTATACACACCCTTACAAATAACAGATCACTTAAATTTCCTGTTCATCTTTCTTCCAGCATGTGATTATTTTTTAATTAAGACATTATATCCAATAAACTTTTATTTAATAGAGAGAATTATAACTAAAATATATAACATGTGTAAAGCCTCTTGGTTTGATACTGATTGGTATGAATTGTTGAGTTTACAAGCCATTATGAAGTCAATCTATGATACACCCTTCAATTAATGTATTAATTTAAAGCCAAGCTGCAGTAAAAAGCAATTAACTCAATGCCTACATCGTAATATTACTTCTCAAGAGAGAAAGGGTACTTTGAAATTGGGGACAAAGTTGAACACTATGAATAAGTGTAAAAAGTAATCACCTTCTTTGCCATCTAAATCACTGCTTATCCTATTTGATGGTTTTAATTAACACATTGATATATTGCTTGATTGATTTAATACTGTGACAATTAGAGGCATGAACTGAAATAAAAATAAATTTAATGTAGCAGCAAAAGCAGCCAACACCATCTGTGAAGGGTGGGGGATGGGGCTATGTTTAGAATGCTAAAAATAATTAAAGGAGTTAATGATCTATTTGCAATGGCTTCATACATTATACCTAGTTTATCTATGTATTGGAGAAAATGTAAGCACTACTTGGTCACTATGATATATTTGAATGAGACCAGAGACATCAGTCACTCTGCCACTGATTAGTTGTTTGTGTCCTTTGACAGGCTCTTCCATCTCAGTGAATGAAAGTCTGCTGATTGCTCTCCATTGCCTTTCACTGCTGCCCTTATATACTGATGCTGACGGCGCAAATGTAGGAGACAGGTCATATTCAATAATTTAAATCTTCTATAACTACATGAACATTACTTGCATTTTATAAAATTATATTGCTGATTAAAATACCTTCCTTTTATCAATCATTTAATTAATCCTCTAATAGAGTACACGTAACAAAAATAATAACTGTAATTGTTATCATTATTTCAATTGCCCACTATAGGAAAAACATAGGCCTATTCATAAAAATCAGAGAATGCCTTCCATTTCAAATTTGCTTTGCAACTCTTCCAGATGCGGGCTAATTTTAGAATAAGTTCAGTTTCTTTTTTAGTTCAAACCTACTGACTAACCAACAGGATACTGATTTAGAAGAGCTATTAAACTACTAGATGTGAGCCCGATTCTAAAGAATCGGGAGTCTAGAATCCGTATATAGTTTATTTATTAAGAATTAACAACAATACAATTATTCCATGATATCTTTCCATCAACTACATATGTTTGTATGGTCAATATCATTTGTGGAAAATTAAATTATTGTATCGTAAGGGTCTTGGTACACAAAGTGAGCTATACTTGTTACACAGGAAATAGTTTGATTTTGAAAATCAATATTAGTATTCTGCGTATTCGCCAGTTTGTGCTTGCCCACCAACCATGTCAAGGTGCCCTTACATCTGATGGGTCCCTAATCGAACTAATTCCTATTTATTAAGACTAAGACTTCTTTTACAGCAGCATTTTTCTGCAATTTGTAGAAGGTGGGGATGTAAAAACTAAAAATTTCTGCACTTGGCACCTAAGGGCCTTACTGCAGCATACATGCAGCAAGTGCCATGCAATGTATATAGAACTTACGGTTAACCTGCCGTAAATGCGGCAAACGTGGCTTCGGCAGGTGCACCAAATGCAGGCAGTAAAAAAACGCAGGTTGCTGAGGTCTTTGCCGCCGAAACTGCTGTAACCACGTGTGGTGCACCTGCCGCCAGTGAAGCATAAATTCCTTATACATTGCATGCAATGTATGGCAAGTGTGCCATAAGTGAGCCATTAGTCAGCAAGTGCAGAAATTGAGCTTTTTCCACCAAGCCTTCTACAAATAGCCAAAAACTGCTGCTGTAAAAGCTAAATCTGTATTTTGCTATCTATCTAATTCCCTATCTATCTATTTCCCTATCTATCCAACTTTAGAGAACACACCTTAAGATGGAGATGTGTGTGAACAGCCATCCCACCAGTCTCTCAGCTGTTCACAAAAACCTCTCTCTGTTTAAAAAGAAAAGCAAATTTCTCAGCACCTATAATGCTGGACCTTTGTATTGTGGTTCATATCACCAAACAATAAAATTTGAATGATACACATCTATCACCTTTAAGTAAATTGTGTGTTCATATATATATATATATATATATATATATATATATATATATATATATATATATACTATGAACTATCTAAATGAAGGATTTAAGATCCAAAAATAAGAAGGGGGCGTGCCTAGCACCACAGGAAATGGCCGCATAATTCAGGAGCTCCCGGACCCTGGGCCCTTTATCCAGCATACCAGCGATTATTCTCACCTCCGGTGCCCCAAACACGACCCGCTGGGTGTGTGAAAGTCTCAGGCACACATGGGTAAGGTCAAACCGCCTCAATCCTCCCTGCCTAAGCGGGTACCTGACTACTTCCCGCCGGAGCGACATAGTGCAGATCAAGCCTCCAAGATGGCGCCCCCCTCCCCCAGAGCCCTCTGAGCTTCCCGCCGAGAGCACCATATCCCGGGAGCGGGAGCCGCGGACCTCTCCTCAGAGTCCCCGGTCACTTACGCGGTCATGAAAGACCTGATGACCGACTTACTATCTGACCTCCGCTCATTTCTCCAAGATGACATCAAAGAAATGGTGGCAGATTTGAGAGGGGAGGTGCATGAGCTGGGTTCAAGAACTGATCATATAGAAACTAAGATTGCGGAGCTCGTGCGTTTCCATAATGACCTGATAGACGACCATGAACACCTCCAGACCACTCTGACAGCGGTGCAGGCGAAGAACTGTGACCTGGAAGACCGCAATCGCCAGAACAATATTCGTCTCCGGGGCGTTGCGGAATCGGTGCCAGACTCGCAGCTAAGATCGTTGCTGCGTGACTTTCTCCTGGAGGCTCTCCCAGACTTAGATGCCAGAGACTTCCGGATTGATCGGATACACCGACTCCCCAAACCATCTGGAGTACGCCAGGAGCTACCACGAGACGTCATTGCCAGAATTCATTTTTTTGAAGTTAAAGAGGACTTTCTTCAGGCCCTGAGGAAATCGCCGACGCTTTCGGAGCGGTTTGCTGATCTGGAGGTTTTCCCCGACCTATCGTCTGGGACCCTTGCGTTCCGTCGAGACTTTCGTCCCTACACAGCGATTCTCCGTGAAAAAGAGATCCCTTATCGCTGGGGTCGGCCTAATCGCCTTATAGTGCGCCGTGATGGATCCACACACACCTGTCTGCTTCCCTCACAAGCGGAGCTACTCCTTAAGGATTGGGACTTTTTGCCACCGAACTTCTCCGCATCGTCCCTGCGTGATCCTGGTGACCGTCTTCCCAAACAGCGCTCCCGCAGACGAAGACTGAATCCGGAGTGGTCCACTGTTTGAAAACTCTAACGCTGGACTGCAAGTATTCTTTCTGCCTGCTTGGCCTGGGGTCCGTTTTCCTGGTCCCCATACGAATCCCCTTGGGTCCTTAGCTCTCTCTGCCTTTCTACTTCTACCTTCCCAACTGTTTTTCTTGTTTCATCTTTACCTATTCCCTACACTCTTTCCTATTCTTCCTCCTCTCTCTCTCTCCCTCTCGATCTACTGACCCTGGGAATTCGCCCCCTTTGAGCGAATTTTTTTTTTTTTCGCTCTTACGTTCTTATTTTTACTCCTTTCTATGGTACTTTTCTTTGTCCCACTTACGACACCTTTTTCAGTCGTTGCACCCTACCCTTGAGATCATCAACCTGTGACGTGAACTCTCCCTGACTACGTTGTATTTGGGACACTCAATCGCAGTTGCGATTATTTTTTATTACTTTGAACTTATGTGGCTTTTCTTCTTTTTTCTCATTTTTGCTGACTACTGCCGTTGGACACTTTCTGATTTTCATGTTCTCTATTTTATCTCTTCTATGTTTTTTCCTTTTTTTCTGTTATTGGTCTTGACGGTCGGTTTCGTCATATGTACTGGCCGGATTGGGACCCAGTTTGACGAGCTGATCGCTGGACCGACCACTTATACGGTGTGTTATGCCTTAATATTTGACCCCTCTCCTTTCCCCCTCCCATTGCAGAATCTCTTACTACGAATGTGTTACCTAATTACTGCTCTGTCTATCATAACTCATCATGCCTTTATCAATATTAGCACTTAATGTGAATGGGTTAAACTCGCCCCAGAAGCGATCTCTGTTGCACAACCATCTTAGAAAATCCCAAGCAGATGTAGTATTCTTGCAGGAGACGCATCTACGACTGGAAGACAATCACCGCCTGGCCTTCTTAAGGTTCCCACACCAGTTCTTTTCCAACAATTCTGACAAGAGAGCTGGAGTGGCGATATTGATTGGGCCTACACTTACTTTTGACTTAGTTAGCACCACATCGGATCCAGAGGGTAGGTTCCTTTTGGTGCTGGCGAGATTGAACGGAATTCTCTTTTCATTGCTCGCTGTGTACTCCCCTAATGCGAGTCAACGTACTTATCTCAACTCTCTTCTGGACACACATGTCCCTTCCATGACGGGACACTTCCTGATAGCGGGCGACCTTAATGCCCCTCTACATAAGAACCTTGACTGCTCCTCCCCGACGGCCTTTCGGACAGACCTAGCACCTGTTGTTGCTGCCCATAACCTACATGACATTTGGCGCTATCTACACTGTGACGAACGCGACTACTCCTTCTTCTCCTCCAGACATAGATCGTTTAGCCGTATTGACTACATACTAGTGAACGACTCCCTACTTCCGCTATGCTCTAGAGCTGACATTGGCATCATCACCTGGTCTGACCACGCCCCCCTCTCTCTGACCATCACTGACTCCACTCCACACCTCCCAAGGGCCCCCTGGAAATTGAACGACTACCTCCTGACCTCCCAGACAACACTAGACAACCTCATGGTTCATTTGCAGGAATATTTTCGAGTGAATGACACATCTGAGATTTCCCCAGAGGGGCTTTGGTTTGCCCACAAGGCGGTCATGCGTGGTCATTGCCTGAAAATGGCCTCACTTGCCAAACGTAGACGTGAGGAGACTCTGACTGCTCTGCTGGGTGAAGTGAAGTCCCTAGAGGAAGCACTACGATCCTCTTTTGAGAGTACTACTGCTGAAGCTCTGATGCAGGCTCGAACCAAACTTCGAGCTCTACTTCTTTCTGGAGTGGAACACCAGTTGAAAAAGCTCAAGGCAAACTTCTATGGACTCGGGGATAGGGCTGGAGCACTTCTGGCTCGTCGGGTCAAACGTAAAGAGCTGAGATCCCGTATCTCTTTGCTTACTTCATCTAAGGGAAAACACATTCGAACCCCATTGAAATAGCAGAACATTTTAGAGACTTTTATCACACGTTATACAATTTATCTAACTCGTCTTCCACCCCGCAACCTTCGCCCGAGGCCATTGCGTCTTTCCTCGCTAAACTTCGTCTTCCCTCGCTCTCTGTGGAGCAACTCAGATTCCTGAATAGCCCCTTCTCCCTGGAAGAGGTCCTGGGAGTCATCAGCTCCTCTAAAAAAAATTCGGCCCCTGGCCCGGATGGCTTCTCTTACTCCTACTATTCATCTTTCTCCTCCATTCTTGCTCCACACCTCCTTTCTCTATTCCGGTTCTGGCAGCGTGAGGGACGCATTAGGCCTGAGGGTCTGAAGGCAGCCATCTCGACTATACCCAAGCCGGGCAGGGCCCCCTCAGACCCGGGCAACTATAGGCCAATAGCACTGATTAACTGTGACGTCAAAATTTACTCTAAGCTGCTAGCGGACCGCCTCAAGACTGTAATCCCCTCCCTGATCGCCCGAGACCAGGTGGGCTTTATTCCTGGTCGACAAGCGAGAGATGAGACTAGGAGAGTAGTGGATCTCTTGGAGATTCTCGAGCAGAGGGGGACCCCCGGTGTACTACTGTCCCTTGACGCGGAAAAGGCGTTTGACCGAGTACACTGGGGATACCTGGCAGCGGTCTTGGACAAATTTGCTTTTCAGGGAGATATACGGTCGGGGATTCTGGCCCTTTATTCCTCCCCTTGTGCGTACGTAAAAGCCGGAGGTTTTTCCTCGTCGACTTTTGATATCTTCAATGGGACTAGACAAGGCTGCCCCCTCTCTCCTCTGGTATTCGCTCTTGCGATGGAGCCGCTGGCAGCTTCCGTTAGGGCCCACCCAGAGATTTCAGGTGTTACAGTAGGACAAGTCGAACACAAGATCTCTTTGTATGCTGATGATGTGCTCCTCACCTGCACGAACCCGGAAACTTCTATCCCAGCTGTGGTTTCCCTTTTATCTACTTTCTCTGCGGTCTCCTTCTATAAGCTTAACCTTTCTAAATCCTCCCTCTTTCCGGTTAATCTTTCCCCTCAGTCTCAAATTAATCTAACCTCATGATTTTCTTTCAAGATAACTTCCCTGGGGTTTACCTATTTGGGTATGCGGATTGCATCGACGTCTGCCATGATTAGACTCAATTGTGAGGCTCTAGTATCATCCCTAAACTCTCTCTCCTCGGAATACTCGAAGGCCCACCTCTCTTGGATTGCCAGAATTAACTTGGTAAAAATGATGTTCCTGCCCAAAATTATTTACATTTTTCGGTGTATTCCTCTCTTATTTCCCCGGAGATTTCTGAACCTATTTCAATCTATTCTAGGAAGGTTTTGTATGGAATGGCAGACCTCACCGGGTTTCTCTCGGTGCTCTTACCCTTCCCATCTCTTTGGGAGGTCTGGGTATGCCTGATATCATTTGTTACTACCAAGCCATCTCACTAGAACTAGCCAAGGTTTGGTGGACTGAGGCCCCAGAGACGTCCGCTCACTGGCTTCACATTGAAGCCCACCACTCCCCGAGAAACTCGGCCAGACTCCTACTGGAGATGGCAATTATGAATCCGTCTCCCCCTTGGGTCTCACTCGGCTCCATGAAGACACTTCTTTCGATGTGGTGCAAACTGACGAGAATCCACCTCCCCTTTTTAGCCAACTACCTCTCCCTCCAAGCTGTTGAGGCCTCTATGGTGGACATCTCCTTGACCCGATGGAGAGAGGCAGGGATACTATTAGTTAGGGACCTTCTACAGGAGGGCCATTTGACATCCTTCTCGTCACTTACGCGGAAATTTTCCCTTCCTTCCTCGGCCTTTTTCTCCTATCTGCAGGTTCATCACTTCTTAGTCTCCTCCTCCCTCACATCGTGAGACCCTACCTTGATCGACCTTAACCTCCAGTCCTTTTTCAAACAGCGAGGCCCATCTACCCGGGGAGTCTCAATGGTATATAGAGCTTTGATTGTAGCCCGTGCAGCGGTCAAGCTCCCCTATATGAGTAAATGGGAATCAGGTTTAAATTTCAATACCCCACTGGAGAGGTGGCATAAGGCCTCATCTCATGCCTCTAAATATACCAGATGTGTCAATCACTTGGAACAGGCAAAGAAACTTCAGATGAACTGGTACCTGACACCTGTGAGAATTGCTAAATTTAATGTCCGTGCTCCCCCTTCTTCACCTCTCTGCTGGAGGTCCTGTGGAATGATAGGTAATGAGGCTCACATCTGGTGGACTTGTCCGAAGGTGCGACCCTTTTGGTCAGAGGTGAACATACTTTTAACGGAATTGACTGGACTGACATTCCCCTTGACTGCTCCTATGGCCCTACTGGGACTGGACTTAGAGGATATTCCTCTTATGCTGAGACCGATGGTGACTTTTGTCCTGATCGCTTCCCGCAACTCTATAGCGGCTGACTGGAAATCGCCCTCTCCCCCCTCCACGGAAGGTGTGGTGTCCAGATTGAATCAGTACTTAACATACGAACTAGTTTTGTCACATGACATGCCTCGCAGAACGAAAGTGCTGAATTGGTGGGATCCATTGGTGTCCTCACAGTATAATAAGGTATCTGTGCTAAATTGATTGTCTTAGATCTACAAATAGATGATCCACAAATACTAGAATGTATGGTTAATGGTAACATGGCTTTCTACTAAATATCTTTTTCTGCACCCCTGTACCCCCCACTAGGGATGAGCGAGTCTACTCGCTAGGACTCGTTACTCGGCGATTCTTAAGGGACTCGCTGGACTCGGTAATCGGCGAGTCTTTTAGCGAATACTCGCTCAGTAACGAGTCCAATGCAAGTCAATGGCAATCTTAGTTTTGTCAGAGTTTACTTTATCTCACTCGCTAGACTCGCTAGACTCGCTCTATCACATCGCTATATAGCTTGAATCTCCCCAAACAGCAGCGAGTCTGAGCGAGTCTACGAGTCCGAATCCTAGCGAGTCTGCGATTCCGAGTCCTGTATTCTTTATTCGGGACTCGCGAATCCAGAATCTTTTATGTTACTAGTCAGCATTGCGTGTTAGGTCAGAAAACTTGTGAAGAAGGACAAGCATCTTAGCCAATCATAGTCAGTAATGCCATAGCAGCTTTGGTTGTGTCAGGACTATGATTGGCTGCTGTCCATCGTGATGCCTATGTCATCTATGACAGGCAAGGCAGTATATAAGGCTTGCCCCCGCCATTTTGGGCACATTCCTGAGAAGAGCTGACCTAGTGCAGGGAGACTTGGAGCAGATCTAGGGACAGTTAGGCAGTGTAGGAGTCACATATAACCCAAAAGTTCTTTTCAGAACTAACAGGACGGAGTGTAGGAGTCAAGATTCCTCACACATAACCCAAAAGTTCTTTTCAGAACTACCAGGACGGAGGATTGCTGTACAGGACTGTAAGGAAGGGAGATAGGAGCAGCCTTACAGTGAATCCAGCACCATCCTCAGAGCTTAGTTCACCCAGCTTTCCGCAGAGCTGTAATCCTAAGCTTTTTCTTATTTTTGGCACTAGTCTACCAAATAATTTTGGTGCCATTTTTCCACAAAAAATTTCCTGTGCCAGTGCGTTGCTGTACGGTGTCCTGCCTGCAGCTCGCACGGTACTTGTAAACTTGCACGCAGCCAGCACCGCAGCCTAACAGTGCCTGGTTCTGCGTACTAAACAATTTTTTCCTGTGCCAGTGCGTTGCTGTACGGTGTCCTGCCTGCAGCTCGCACGGTACTTGTAAACTTGCACGCAGCCAGCACCGCAGCCTAACAGTGCCTGGTTCTGCGTACTAAACAATTTTTTCCTGTGCCAGTGCGTTGCTGTACGGTGTCCTGCCTGCAGCTCGCACGGTACTTGTAAACTTGCACGCAGCCAGCACCGCAGCCTAACAGTGCCTGGTTCTGCGTACTAAACAATTTTTTCCTGTGCCAGTGCGTTGCTGTACGGTGTCCTGCCTGCAGCTCGCACGGTACTTGTAAACTTGCACGCAGCCAGCACCGCAGCCTAACAGTGCCTGGTTCTGCGTACTAAACAATTTTTTCCTGTGCCAGTGCGTTGCTGTACGGTGTCCTGCCTGCAGCTCGCACGGTACTTGTAAACTTGCACGCAGCCAGCACCGCAGCCTAACAGTGCCTGGTTCTGCGTACTAAACAATTTTTTCCTGTGCCAGTGCGTTGCTGTACGGTGTCCTGCCTGCAGCTCGCACGGTACTTGTAAACTTGCACGCAGCCAGCACCGCAGCCTAACAGTGCCTGGTTCTGCGTACTAAACAATTTTTTCCTGTGCCAGTGCGTTGCTGTACGGTGTCCTGCCTGCAGCTCGCACGGTACTTGTAAACTTGCACGCAGCCAGCACCGCAGCCTAACAGTGCCTGGTTCTGCGTACTAAACAATTTTTTCCTGTGCCAGTGCGTTGCTGTACGGTGTCCTGCCTGCAGCTCGCACGGTACTTGTAAACTTGCACGCAGCCAGCACCGCAGCCTAACAGTGCCTGGTTCTGCGTACTAAACAATTTTTTCCTGTGCCAGTGCGTTGCTGTACGGTGTCCTGCCTGCAGCTCGCACGGTACTTGTAAACTTGCACGCAGCCAGCACCGCAGCCTAACAGTGCCTGGTTCTGCGTACTAAACAATTTTTTCCTGTGCCAGTGCGTTGCTGTACGGTGTCCTGCCTGCAGCTCGCACGGTACTTGTAAACTTGCACGCAGCCAGCACCGCAGCCTAACAGTGCCTGGTTCTGCGTACTAAACAATTTTTTCCTGTGCCAGTGCGTTGCTGTACGGTGTCCTGCCTGCAGCTCGCACGGTACTTGTAAACTTGCACGCAGCCAGCACCGCAGCCTAACAGTGCCTGGTTCTGCGTACTAAACAATTTTTTCCTGTGCCAGTGCGTTGCTGTACGGTGTCCTGCCTGCAGCTTGCACGGTACTTGTAAACTTGCACGCAGCCAGCACCGCAGCCTAACAGTGCCTGGTTCTGCGTACTAAACAATTTTTTCCTGTGCCAGTGCGTTGCTGTACGGTGTCCTGCCTGCAGCTCGCACGGTACTTGTAAACTTGCACGCAGCCAGCACCGCAGCCTAACAGTGCCTGGTTCTGCGTACTAAACAATTTTTTCCTGTGCCAGTGCGTTGCTGTACGGTGTCCTGCCTGCAGCTCGCACGGTACTTGTAAACTTGCACGCAGCCAACACCGCAGCCTAACAGTGCCTGGTTCTGCGTACTAAACAATTTTTTCCTGTGCCAGTGCGTTGCTGTACGGTGTCCTGCCTGCAGCTCGCACGGTACTTGTAAACTTGCACGCAGCCAGCACCGCAGCCTAACAGTGCCTGGTTCTGCGTACTAAACAATTTTTTCCTGTGCCAGTGCGTTTGCTGTACGGTGTCCTGCCTGCAGCTCGCACGGTACTTGTAAACTTGCACGCAGCCAGCACCGCAGCCTAACAGTGCCTGGTTCTGCGTACTAAACAATTTTTTCCTGTGCCAGTGCGTTGCTGTACGGTGTCCTGCCTGCAGCTCGCACGGTACTTGTAAACTTGCACGCAGCCAGCACCGCAGCCTAACAGTGCCTGGTTCTGCGTACTAAACAATTTTTTCCTGTGCCAGTGCGTTGCTGTACGGTGTCCTGCCTGCAGCTCGCACGGTACTTGTAAACTTGCACGCAGCCAGCACCGCAGCCTAACAGTGCCTGGTTCTGCGTACTAAACAATTTTTTCCTGTGCCAGTGCGTTGCTGTACGGTGTCCTGCCTGCAGCTCGCACGGTACCTTCCATCTGTCTTAAAATATCTTAGCCTCTAGTGTGTACCTTTCACGAAATAGTACCTGCTACTTGTTTTACAAGCCCCCAGAAAGCCTCCAGAAATTATAAAATGTCACACAAAAAATCAAATCCCAAAAAAAGTCTTGCTAAGGGACAGGGACAAGGTACAGGCATTGGTAGTCGTGGCCAACTATCCACCAGTTCGGGCAGACAGACGAGGATTGATCGATCGTTCCTCCTGTCTAACTTTCCCCGTCAGGAAAGTAAACGAGTATTGAGGCCGGAAGACGAACAGCATCTAACGTCTTGGCTGGCAGACAAGACCTCAACAACAGGTTCTTGCAGCACTCAAGGTTCCTTGAGCACTGTGTCTACTGTTGGTACATACCATGCTGGGTCATCTAATCCACAACCTCTTCACAGTTCCTCAGACCAACAGCAGCCCCATGAAAATGTTGACACAGACATGGGTCACTCAGATGACTTATTTGGTACATATAATCCTTTACATGAATCCGGTTTGCCAGACTCCGTAGTAGATGAGATACTTGATGAAGAATTGTCCAATCATGGACAAGTTTTAGAGACACCCCGGCCACATGAACGTGTCTTTCAGCAAAGTCTTAGACCGTCTCAGGAGTTGGAGGATGATGATGATGAGACAGTGACACACTTGTCATCTGGGGAGCAAAATCTATCTTGTTATCGGGAAGATTTAGAAGAGGAAGGGGTTGATGATGAGACAACTGATCCCACGTGGAATGTTGCGATGCAGAGCCAGCAGAGCAGCACGGAGGAAGAAAGTGTGTATGTCCCACCAACAAAGGCACCAAGGCCTACTCCTCCCACCAGAACTGAAAGAGTCACCACTGTTGCCCAAAATGTGTCCACTGTGGCTCAAAATTTGTCAACTGTTGGACAAAATGTCTCAAATGTGGGCCTCAGTAATCCCTCAGGGAGTACAGTCAAGCCTAGAGGTCGGTCAGCCACTGTGTGGAAATTTTTTAAAGATGGGCCTTCTCAAGAAAATGTGGTCATCTGTACCATCTGCCATGCAAGGCTAAGCAGAGGCCACGGGAAAGGAAACCAGAGCACCAGCAGTATGCGGAAGCACATGGCTGGTCAGCACCTATTCAGTGGTCAAAAGTGCAGCCTTCCACAACAGTGTCATCTGACCCAAAGACTGCGACGGTAACTCAGATACGTCCGTCACAATCAAGTGTTGCTGAAGCTGGTCCAGCTGATATGTACTCATCACAAGCAGCGGTTGCAGAGAGACTGAACACGAGTGCAGACAGTTCTCGGTCAGCAACATCCTTACAGTTATCAGTGACACAGCTGTACGAAAGGAAGCAGAAATACCACTCTTCCCACCCATTAGCCAAAAAAATAAATGCCCAGATAGCTAAGTTGTTAGCAGTCGAGATGTTGCCGTTTAGGCTTGTGGGTACAGACTCTTTCCGTGAGCTTTTGGCTGTGGCAGTACCACGCTACTCGGTTCCAAGCCGCCACTACTTTTCACGTTGTGCCGTCCCCGCGTTACATGAGCATGTCATTAACAACCTCAAGCGTGCCCTCACCAACGCTGTAACCGGGAAAGTACACCTTACTACGGACACGTGGACAAGCAGTTCAGGACAGGGCCGGTACATCTCGCTCACCGCGCATTGGATCAACGTTGTGGAGAGTGTGCCAAACGATGTTAGTGTTACATCAAACATCCTACCCACGCCACGGATAGCTGGCACAACCTCATTCAGGGTCTCTGCATCATCCTATATGTCCACTACCCCATCTTCCGCTTCCTCGACCAATCCTCAATTGCCCTCAACATCACGGCCAAGTTGGGAGGTTTGCTGCAGTGCTTCAGCAAGACGCCAACAGGCTCTGCTGAAGCTGATCTGTTTAGGTCACACACCGCACACTGCAGTAGAGCTGTTGAAAGGTCTGAAGCAACAGACAGATGAGTGGCTATCCCCACTCCAACTCCAGACCGGTCTCGTGGTGAGCGACAATGGTCGTAACCTAGTGGCTGCACTAAAGCTCGGAAACCTTGTGCACGTGCCTTGCATGGCTCACGTGCTGAATCTAGTAGTGCAGAAATTCCTGCGTACATACCCAGAGCTATGTGACCTACTGGAGAAGGTGCGTCGAGTTTGTGCACATTTTCGTCATTCGTCAACAGCGGTTGGAAAACTTTCATTGCTTCAAAAGCAATTGAATTTGCCCAACCACAGACTCATTTGTGACATGCCGACACGATGGAACTCTACATTCCATATGTTATCGAGGATCAATGAGCAGCAGAGGGCAAAATCCGAGTATCAGTTGCAACATGCCCGTCAGACCGGCAGTCAGCCACGACATATTAGTACAATGGAGTGGGTGTGGATCGCTGACACATCTGAGGTTCTTGATAATTTTGACTACTGCACAAAACTGGTGAGCGGTGATCAGTCCATCATCAGTGTCACTGTACCCATGCTGTGTCTGCTGAAAGAATCCCTCATTAATCAGAAAAATGAAGCATTGAGAGCCCAGCAGATGGCTATGGAGCCAGATTTAAACAGCGCAGTACCTAGCCAGCAAAGCCAGTATGACCAGGCAACAATGGCTCCTGAGGAGGAACAGGAGCAAGACGATGAAGAGGATTTATTTTTTGTTGGTGCCGATGTCAACCCAGATGGTACTCACAACCCCAGCTTTGTGTCTGTCCACCATGGGTGGCCTGGAGAGGAGGAGGCGGAGACAGACTTTGCGGATACAATGGGTATTGAACATCGTTCTGAGGACACTGAAGACATGACTCTATGCAGCTTAGGACACATGGCTCACTTCATGTTGACTTGTCTGCTAGAAGACCCACGAGTGATTAACATATTGCACAACGACCTCTACTGGTTGGCCACCTTTCTGGACCCACGTTATAAAGATAAATTCACCTCGCTGCTGTTTCAGTCACCACGTGGCTTGACAATTGACTATTTCAAGAGGGTTCTTGTGGATAATATGCTTCGAATATCACCGTCAGACAACACTCTGCCCATAGTTAGCAACTCTGTGCAACAGCAGCCTTTGGTCGGGGCACAATCATCCACGCTGTCCAGAAGAGATGCTGGAAAGTTGTCCGCAAAGTGGGCTATGTTCAATAAGCCATCGAACCTGCAGCGCCATGTTGCTCCAGTAACCATCTCTCGGAGACAGAAACTTACCAACATGGTACAAGAATACATAAGTGACAGTACCTGCTTCCTGACTGATGCCGCAGTCCCGTTTAATTACTGGGTCTCCAAGCTCCACACTTGGACAGAGCTCTCGTTGTATGCCTTGGAGGTGCTGGCATGCCCTGCAGCTAGTGTGACATCAGAGCGGGTTTTCAGTGCCGCTGGGGGTATCATAACTGATACCAGGACACGTCTTACTCCAGAGAATGCAGACAGGCTTACTCTAATTAAGTTTAATAGGAACTGGATTTCACAAGACTTCTTGAGCCCTGAAGACGACAGTACTCAGAGCTGAAGTGCCACGTTCAACATCAATATGATATAATTAATCATTGTATTATATTGTGTCTTTTTGGTACAAGCAGTATGTACAAGACCAGTAACGATTTGCGTAACCATGTTCCTGCAACCTGGTAATGAGGCTGCTTCATCTTAAACCAACACTACACCTTAACTTCGGTTTCATTAACCATCACAACACCTTTTCACAAGGAATCAACCTTTATTTTCTGTTAGCAAACATTTAAAAGCCCCTTGGGCTAATTTTTTGAGCCACCCTGGCTAACAAGCTGATCATGGCCCTTAGGCCTGCATTTATACCCAAAATGCAAAACAGCCCCTTGGGCTAATTTTTGGAGACACCCAGCCTAAGAGGCTTATCATGGCCCTTAGGCCTGCACTTATACCCAAATTGCCAAACAGCCCCTTGGGCAAATTTTTAGAGCCACCATGGCTAACAAGCTGATCATGGCCCTTAGGCCTGCATTTATACCCAAAATGCAAAACAGCCCCTTGGGTTAATTTTTGGAGCCACCCAGGCTAAAAGCTTATCATGGCCCTTAGGCCTGCATTTACACTCAAAATGCCAAACAGCCCCTTGGGCTAATTTTTGGAGCCACCCAGGCTAACAAGCTTATCATGGCCCTTAGGCCTGCATTTATACCCAAAATGCAAAACAGCCCCTTGGGCTAATTTTTGGTAAACACCCAGCCTAAGAGGCTTATCATGGCCCTTAGGCCTGCACTTATACCTAAATTGCCAAACAGCCCCTTGGGCAAATTTTTAGAGCCACCATGGCTAACAAGCTGATCATGGCCCTTAGGCCTGCATTTATACCCAAAATGCAAAACAGCCCCTTGGGCTAATTTTTGGAGCCACCCAGGCTAACAAGCTTATCATGGCCCTTAGGCCTGCATTTACACTCAAAATGCCAAACAGCCCCTTGGGCTAATTTTTGGAGCCACCCAGGCTAACAAGCTTATCATGGCCCTTAGGCCTGCATTTATACCCAAAATGCAAAACAGCCCTTGGGCAATTTTGAACACCAGCTAAGAGGCTTATCATGGCCCTTAGGCCTGCACTTATACCCAAATTGCCAAACAGCCCCTTGGGCAAATCTTTTGAGCCACCATGGCTAACAAGCTGATCATGGCCCTTAGGCCTGCATTTATACCCAAAATGGAAAACAGCCCCTTGGGCTAATTTTTCAAGGCACCAAGCCTATGCCTCCATCGTGGGCATTGCATGTACTATGCTCCTAGTACAAGCAATTCCATTGTATGGGCCAAGCACCCTGCTTTCTGAAAAAAATGTATATGAAGCCCCTTGAGCTAATTTTTTTAGGCAACAAGCCTATGCTTGCATCGTGGGCATTGCTTGGACTATCATCCTGCTGGAGCCTGGAGAAAGGTCCCACTGTACGCTCTGTAGAAAACGCGTAGACGCGATGTGTAGCAGGTAGATGTCCCAGCCTCTCACATGTGTGTTCCTAGTCTTGTTGCCATAGCGAGGCATTAAGTAACCCCCAAACACAGGCACTGTTTATTTGTCAGCAACATTTCTATGTGGAGTCATGATTTTACACTTAGTAACCAAGGTGACTTCATGCTCCATGCGGTCCGTAAAGTACTTGCTAATGATGCTCTCTCTCCCCTGTCCTCCACGCCAAATGTCTCGGGGTAATCCTTGACTCATCCCTCTCCTTCAAGCCCCACCTCTAGTTCCTAACCAAGTCCCTGTCACTCCAACTCAAAAATATTTCAAGAATTTGCTCGTTACTCAACCCTGACACAGCTAAAACACTCATTAATGCCCTCATCATCTCCCGCCTTGACTACTGGAACCTCCTTCGCACAGGCCTCCCTGCCAACTCTCTTGCACCTCTCCAATCTATACTAAACTCTGCTGCCCGACTAATCCATCTGTCCTCACGCTACTCACCTGTCTACACCCTCTGCCAAGCCCTTCACTGGGTCCCCGCCCCACAGAGAGCTCACTTTAAAACACTGATCATGACATTCAAAGCCTTACACAACCTATCCCCACCATACATCTCCGACATGATCTCCCGATACCATCCCTCACGCTACCTGCGTTCATCCCAAGAACTTCTCCGACACTCCCCCCTCATCTCCACTTCCCACAACCGCATACAGGATTTCTCCCGGGCATCAACCATGCTCTGTAACTCGCTGCCCCACCTCATCACTCACTCGCCTACCCTGG
The DNA here is from genome assembly GCA_033576535.1 of Allobates femoralis. NCBI lineage: Eukaryota > Metazoa > Chordata > Amphibia > Anura > Aromobatidae > Allobates > Allobates femoralis. The sequence continues at coordinate 518,740,657 of JARQOC010000003.1, read as the reverse complement.
GAACCTTCAAGAAACAACTAAAGACTCACCTCTTCCGACAGGCCTACAACCTGCCATGACACCCCGCTACACGCCCCACGACCGACACCTTCCCCACCCTATTGTATCCCCACCCACCCTCGTTGAATGTGAGCCCACGCGTACAGGGTCCTCTCCTGTTGTACCTCTATGACCTTATTGTCTATGTTTATTGTACTTCTCCTTGTGTACCTTATCCTCATGTAAAGCGCCATGGAACCTATCGGTGCTATATAAATAAATAATAATTATAATGATGATGACTTTAAGCCCACCCACAAAACAACCTACACATCCATTCCCTGAAAAAAGACAGAGACAAGGCAGTTTTTGTAAACTGGGTATTATTCCGCCATAATGGTAAAGATGTCAGAATTTTTTTTTTTTTTTTTTTTTTTTTGGTACAACTTTGTAAACAGTAGGAAAATATAAGAAATAATAACATAAAGAAATTGTGCAATGCACATGAACAAAAAATAAAAAACAAAAAAATAAGGGGTCTACAGCTGCTGGTAGGTTGCCGCATCCTCCGGCCTTGCCAGTAAAGTCACACCATCACCCTGGTCCTGCAAGAGGTCAAGGGCCCCATGAATGGCCTCCGGCAACCCTTGAGGGTGGATCCTCTGGGCAGGTGTGGGGAAAAATGGTAGGTCCCTGTTAGGTGGCCAGTGTGGAAAGGGAGGTACAGGCCTCTGGGGTGGCACATGGCTGTCCCGGGGTGTGGGCCTGTCTTGGAGGTTGGAGTGTCTGAGTTGCCACCCCTCCAAAAAATTGAAAACCTCACCTGGGTGGTTTGGTGGGCGACTGGCGTCAAGCACAATCTGTAATGCTGACCTTGCCCGCAGTAGCCTGTGAAATGGAATTACATCCAGGAATGGTATCAGACTGTGGGCAAAGTCAGCATTACTTTGTGCACGCCGTCGATTAGGTGACCCCGGGATCAGACCATGGCTGCTGTGAGGTGGGCATCCAGGTTCCTCCTCTTGCGGCCGGACATGCCCCAAAGCTGGGGTTGGTGCTGGTGGCGGCGGTGGTGGTGTTGGTGCTGGTGGCGGCGGTGGTGGTGTTGCTGGTGCTGGTGGCGGCGGTGGTGGTGGTGCTGGTGGCGGCGGTGGTGGTGGTGTTGGTGCTGGTGGCGGCGGCGGTGGTGGTGGTGGTATTCCACCAGCTTGGCCTTGCTCCTCCACTAAAGGGGCTTCAGGGGCCTCCCTCGCCTGTTCAGGCAGCTGTAGTGGTGGTGGACGGTTACCACGTCGCCTGCGGTAGTGAACCTCTCTGTGGGTAAAGGCCAAAAAAGTTTGGTGAATGCATTGCATTTGGAAACAAAAACATAGGTCAAACATTAAGTTGCACACTTTTTTGACTCTGTGTATCAGTGTATTCAGAATAAGAAATTTTTTATTATTATTAAAGAATAAGTAACTGTACATAACATAAATGAATACATCACTTTGTTTGCTAATTCCCTAATAATACATAATTTTTCCCCCCTTATTAACCCCCACCCCCCCATCCCATCTAATCTAGACGATCAATAACACCAATGGTTCACATGAAAAAAAGTCCCCCTGACTTCACTGTTAACTTGACATACTTAATTTACCAAACTTTTAGGTTATATCATCTATGTAAACCAGTGAAGGGGTTCAAACGTATACAATATATATATATAATATAATATTTAATATAATACAATATATATAATAATGACTATTCAGCCACTATCTCCATCCACTTCTTTCTCAACCCTCGTCCATGGCTCCCATATCTGTGTATTCTGTGTTTTTATTGTTGACCTTAACATTTAATTGCAGCCAATAAATTAGGACATTTTGGCTCATGGCTCAACCAATATTCTATGTGTGGGTAGTGTTGGTACTCGATTTTTTGACATTCCATTTGAAATTTAAGCATTTGTCTGCCCATTTACACTGTGCCCTGCCTTAGGCAGGACAGCTATTTAGGCACTTGAAGACACATTAGTGGCCACAAGTATAGCATTTATTTTTTGTTGTAACTTTATGTGGACAAAGCTATAGCCTCACACTTTGAGGCAAACACATTCTTCAGGGTTGTTTGCCATCAGATGACACAAAAAGACGCAGTGTGGGCGACCTTGGTTTCAAAGCACATAACCCAGATCTATAGGGCAGGTGAGCAAGACAGGAAATGTAGTCATGCAGCATAGGTGACACATGAGCATTCGGCGTTAGTGCCCTACACTCCTTGTTGCTGCCATGTATGCTAATCAGGAATGTCTCGGTAAATAAAACCCACAAAACATATGGCTTGGATTTTGAAATGACTGTAATGGACATAGAGTATGGGGTTGTTTTTGATCAGCAGGTCACACATCGTTGTTGCCAAACAAGGTGGTATTCCCAGATGAACAGTTTTACAATTATTCCAACGGGGCCGAACACAAAGCCGGGAACAGCAAGGGCAAACTTCTTGTTCCCTAAAGTACCTTGGACATAAAAGCCTGTTGCACTGAAAATATGGCCCCTTTAAGTTTGATTTTATACAGCATTAATACACTATGTTTTTCGGAGGATTCTTAATGTGGCCATCAGTTAAAAACAAAACAATTAAATTCACATGTGGGCCCTAATATCTACACCATCACCTTGCAGGCCCAAATATACCCATGGGAAAACTGAACCACACATATTTGTAGTGATACAGAGTATGTCCTCTAATGTGTATGACTGTGTCAACAATTTGTGATGGTGTAGAAACATTTTAGTGCAAAAGGGGTATATCCTTACAACGTTATTTACCCTAAAAACACCCACAATTAAACGTGTAGGGATGTATGTGGCCCTTATGCAAGTGGAGGGAAGCCATTAGGAACTGTGAGGCACCGCCGGCATGATCCGCATGGCCGGGGTACATCACATGTAGGATCAGAGGATGATCCTGTGCACACTGGCCGGTTTTCCTGTGATGATAATACTGTGTGAACCAACCTGAACACAATGCGGTTTCATGAGCCTAATGAGCGGCAGTGAGAGTGGGATGAGATCGAGGAGTCCATGAGGAATAGGATGTAACGAGTGAGTGCTGACAACCCGGAACACAGGGAGTTAACCTGATCTGTGTGACAGGCTGATTAACAGCAGCTGAGGGGGTGTGTCCATGTGGGAGTGGCTGGCACGATAAGAGCCGGCCACCTGAGTAATTGAGAGATTGATTCTGGAAGCTGAGATTGATTCAGATGGAAGCTGAGACCAGCCAAGTGCAGAGCAGTCTAGAGGCTCTGAGTACATGATGGGGGCATGCTAGCTCCATGCCGGTGCCGAGGTCCGGGGTCGTGTCCGCACCTGGAGGGGGAAGCCGTGGCTGAACCAGGTGGATACTGGTCCGGGCGTGGGGTGAAACACGCCCGGGAAAGGAGCCTGTGGGGATGCCTGGTGGAACCTGTGACACAGGTAGCGAGACCCGGATCCGTGCCCGGTAAGAAAGCAGTTCCCGAGCGATAGTGTGAACTGTGCACCTTGTGTGCGTAATCATGTTAGGCGAGTATAGACCGCCCTTGGGACCGACTCAGTGGAGTCCGTTAAAGGTCCTGATGAACCGGAATGTATGTAGCCCTTGGAGGCAATTGTATGTAGTGTGCCAGGCGGGCATAGACCGCCTTTAGGTCCGAGTCAGAGTGCTCAGTTAAAGGACCTGATGAAACAATGTGTTTAACTATGTGTATGAGGGCTTAGGTAATGGCCCTGAATGAGAGATGATGACCTATGTAAGACCCATGTATAATCATGTGGAGAGACAGTGACCCAGCTGGTATGGATGATGTTGGAGGCGTTCCGTCCTTGGGACGAGAGGGAGGCTTGCCCTGCTGCATGCAGAGGGTACCTGATCCCTCAACCACGACCTCAAATGGTGTGGGTGTGCCTGTGGTGCCAGAGACAGGGGTAATAGGGCTCCTAGTAGGTATCGGATGTGGTTCCCGTGTACTATGGTTTGCCAATCCCTGTAATGGGCCATGGAGGGGCCACAGTCCATGGATGTGGGCTGTGAGCAGGTGTGTGATCCATGGACGTTTGAATGATGGATCACATACGGTGTGTAAGGTCCCGGTCAGGCAAGATTCCTGACTACGGGTGAATGTATATCATCATGCTGGGGTGACTAAAGCCAGGCGGCAGGTACCGCCATTGGGACCCACAGGGCCCGTTGAGGCGTATGTAACGAAGGTCAGAAGCAGGGGTTAGAAGGGCTCCCGTATTGGGTAACGCGTGGTTAGGCGGGAGGCCGCAGCCCCACGGGTTACTAGGGTTTGCCAATCCCTGTTATGAACCCGGAAGGGTCATCATCGTACTGTAACTTATGTATGGTGTAAGTAGGCCGGAGGCCGTAGCCACCATGGGAGCTGTTAGTAGAGCTCCAATGGGGACAGAGATGGTTACAGTTCCCGGGTTACTATAAAACGTTATGTGCAATATAAGTGTTATGTGATGTTAAATGTAAATGTATGGTGTATTTATGTAAAGTGTTGTTAATCAATGTGATATGTGTCAAACATGCTACCCGGGGTATGTGATTAATATGTGAAAATAAACGGGTAGACATTGCTTAACCTTATAAACACGTGTTCTTGTCGTTTTGCAAGCGGGTTCCCCGGTTGCTACCTCACAGAACACATACAAATGATGCTTACGACAGGCAAACCAGACAAGGCCACACACCTTAGAGACCATTGCAGGGAAGAACATGGCTTTGTTCCACAAACATGCCAACAATAATAGCTAATTGTGAGGTCACGGAACATTGTGTCTGCCCACCCTGCTTATTTGTCCCAACGTCAGAATGTGACTATAAATGTGTATGTCCTGGATCATTGCCAAAGGTAATAGAAATCTGTTGCACCATGGCAGAAACAAACCCCAGTGTGGGTATGTAAACCAGCACACTCATTATAGAGCTTCATACGTACACTGTGTGCCCTCGTGGACAGGGTCCTCTCCTCTTGTACCTGTACAACCTGATTGTCTTCCTTTACTGTTTTTTGTAGTTAACCATTATCCTCATGTAAAGTGCCATGGAACCTAATGGCGCTATATAAATAAATAATAATAATAGTAGACAACAGTGCTGCAGACACATACCTTGGCATACGGGCCACCGGTCCAAGGAAGGACAGCCGGTCGTAATGTTTGTAGATCAGCTCTGGAGCTGCTCCCGGGTCCCCCTCTGCGATCTGTCGATGTTGTTTGCGATGTTGATCGCGGCAGCTCCTCCAACGTTTTTGAAGATGGTCAACTGTGAAATGATTTCAAACCGGGTTTAGACATGTGTAATATTTGAAACACCAAAAGTATGGGTACAAATCAACAATAACATTTTATTCATGTTGTGTGTGTAATGTGTATACAAGTCACAGTGACACGACAGTGTGGAACATCATCAACAGCATTACGGACATTGAGCTCACGTGGACACTATCACAAATGAGGCAGGACACATGTCGACGCATCGAGAAGGTAATAGTGCGGGCACCAGACTCTGCTCATTAGTGGTATTAATATACACCCAACCCCCTGGCCGTAAGAGCCAGGAGCACCAGCCCTTAAACTAAGTGTAGTGTTGTGACCCCATCCAAATATAGGCAACTATGCGACGGCGCATGATAACACATTGAGGGTCCTGTATACCCTGCTATGGGGGCCTGTATACCCACGAGGGCCCTGTATACCCACTGCTGGGGGCCCTGTATACTCACTGCTGGGGGCCCTCTATACCCACTGCTGGGGGGGCTGTAGACCCACTGAGGGCCCTGTATACAGGGACTGACTGGCACCCTACAGTTTGGGTGCCAGCCCTCCCTCACCGGTCCGACACAGGTGAGGACGGGGGTGGGGGGGGTGATGACTGGCGGCCGCCTCACAGTCACCGCAGCTCCCGCAGTCTCCTAGGGCTCGCTCCCAGCCGCAGCCTCGCGCTCCTCACAGCCGCTCACTCCCGGCCGCAGCCGCGCGCTGATGACGTCATCGCGCGGCCAGGAGCTTGCGGTTCCGGCTGCTGCTTCGGGGTCATGCGGTGCTTCATGCTCCTGCAGCCGCATGACCCGTGCCCCTGCCTGTATACCATAATATGGGGGCATGTATACTCTGCAGGGGGAGCAGTATACTCTGCTGGGGGGCTGTCTACCAGTGATAGCCGCTGTATACGAGGATGGCGGTCAATATGTTTTCACAGTTTTTGGGGGCAAAAATAGGGGGGTCGGCTTATACACAGGTCGGCTTATACACGAGTATATATACAGTAAATCCAATATATTACGGGTGAACTCATTTAACTTACTCATATTGCTCTGTTCATCATGGCCACTCAGATGGAACGCAGGGAACATCACTTGGGCGATCTCTCTCCAGGCAGTAGTCCTCATGATGTTATCCCCATAGTCAGGGTCTGTTGGGAGCCATAGCAGTGGCCGAGCCTCCACCAGAGGAATCAATCGCAGCGTGTTCACAGTGACACGGCCGGCCATGATAGCTCTGGGGAATGGATTGCTCTGTGTGTGCGTCTCTCAGAGCGAGTCGTTTCCTGTTTGCTTTTACAGCATGGTGTGTACCCGAGAATCGCTTCCCCCTCCCATCATCGGCTCCAAATAAGAGAAAAACCTGCGAGTTTGGACTCGCACACTTTCAGAGACACATCAGCGATTTGGAAATAGCATTATTCGTTATTACTCGGTTCCCTATTCATTAACATTGGACTCGCTAGACTCGCAGCGAGTAGCGAGTCCTGGGCTCGGACTCGTGCGGGTCTAGCGATTCCGAGTAATTTAGGACTCGCTCATCCCTACCCCCCACCCCTCCCTCCCCTTTCATCAACTGTCTCAATTAAATTTGCTTGTTTTTTGTTATTCGAGTTGACCTCTGAATGTGAAGGTCAACTCTTATATGCTTGTTTGTTTGTTACTTAAATAAAAAATTATTGGTTCAAAAAAAAAAGATCCAAAAATAAGGACTATATATGTTACATGGCTATTTCCTAAATAAGTAGTTGAAATCTATATACCGTATATACTCGTGTATAAGCCGACCCGTGTCCAGAGGTAGTATACAGCAGCCCCAGAGGTATATACAGCAGCCCCAGTGGTAGTATACAGCAGCCCCAGTGGTAGTATACAGCAGCCCCAGAGGTAGTATACAGCAGCCCCAGAGGTATATACAGCAGCCCCAGTGGTAGTATACAGCAGCCCCAGAGGTATATACAGCAGCCCCAGTGGTAGTATACAGCAGCCCCAGAGGTATATACAGCAGCCCCAGTGGTAGTATACAGCAGCCCCCAGAGGTATATACAGCAGCCCCAGTGGTAGTATACAGCAGCCCCAGTGGTAGTATACAGCAGCCCCAGAGGTATATACAGCAGCCCCAGAGGTAGTATACAGCAGCCCCAGAGGTATATACAGCAGCCCCAGTGGTAGTATACAGCAGCCCCAGAGGTATATACAGCAGCCCCAGTGGTAGTATACAGCAGCCCCAGAGGTATATACAGCAGCCCTAGTGGTAGTATACAGCAGCCCCAGGAGGTGTATACAGCAGCCCCAGAGGTAGTATACAGCAGCCCCAGAGGTAGTATACAGCAGCCCCAGAGATAGCATACAGCAGCCCCAGAGGTATATACTGCAGCCCCAGAGGTATACAGGCCCCCCCATCAGTATCCAGGGCCCCCTCCCATGCTCAGCAAACCTGTAAGGTAAGACGATTATACTGTCCTGTCGCCGCCGTCCCTGCCGCTGCCATCACGCTCCTCTGTCTTCATCCAGCGGCTTCCTGTGGTCGGCGCAGGCAATGACGTCATTGCCTGCGCCCGCCGGAGGAAGCCGGAAGAAGACGGATGAAGCCGGAGGAGCGCGATGACAGCGGCGGGGACGGCGGCGACAGGACAGTGATAAGTATAATCATCTTACTTTACAGGTTTGCAGAGCATGGGGTTGACCCTGGATACTGATGGGGGGGCCTGTATACCTCTGGGGGGGCGCCCGTGTAGTGACTCGCGTATAAGCCGAGGGGGGAACTTTTCAGCCCAATTTTTGGGCTGAAAAACTCGGCTTATACGCGAGTATATACGGTATCTATGGCTAAACTCATTTTTTTTTGGGGGGGGGGGGGTTTACCTATATATCTATGACTAATCTAATTTTTTTGTATTTTTGTTTTTTTCTATTCCTATACATGTAAGACTAAACTAATTTTTTTGTATTTTTTGTTTAATATGAAAAAAACTATGTACACCTGACTATCTATTTTGACCTATCTATGAACAAAATTTAACGTAAAATATTTTTATAAACAATATTTTTAGTGAACACTTTGGTACTATTGGGAAGTAATTTGCCTTGAGCTGGTGTATCAAGAATGTGAACTTTGACATTACAGCGTTGCCTGACGCGAGAAAAGGCGACATACAGTTGACCTTGGCCAAATGCTGGTTCAGGTAGAAAGATACCAACTTGATGTAGTGTCTGGCCTTGAGATTTGTTAATGGTCATGGCAAACGCTGGCTTTACGGGAAACTGGCGGCGTCTTAATTTAAATGGTAAACCAGTGTCAGATGGACATAAATCGATACGTGGAATAAAAACAATATTTCCAGCTGCTGATCCAGTAATGACTTTAGCTTCTATGATGTTGGGAAGCAAAGCAGTAACAATCAAGCGAGTACCGTTGCACAGACCTTTTTTTGTGTTGAGGTTTCGTAAGAGCATGATAATGGTGCCACTTTTTAGTTTTAGCCGATGTGAAGGCATTCCAGTTGGCGTAAGCGAATGTAAGAATTCCACTGGATACTGGTCAGGGTCATCTGATTCATCAGCATCAATGGAATCATGACTGGTATATTTGGTGTAGTCACCATTCAGACGATCCATGATATTGATGTTAACATTATCCACATCCTCATTTTTAGGGCAAAGAATTGCATGTGATGCAGCAATGTTGATGCTCTCATTGTTGTTAATGTCAATAGAAATGTTGTCTCCAAAGATATCACGTATTAAGCAGCCACTGGAAAGCATGTCTGAAGGTATTTCGATGACATCATCTCCAAGGTTAAAATCATTAGAAAGTTCACCATTTCCCAGTTGAAGCAACCAAGTACTGTATTGTTGGTCAATGGAGCACATGTTGTTAATGAGTGGCAGTCTAATGAAATGTTGCCAGTGTTGGGAATACTTAATGCAGCTCTCTACAATATCAGTTCTGGTTCCGTGAGCGATGACAGGAAGGCATTGTCTAAAGTCTCCTCCCAAAACAATAACTTTAGCTCCAAACGGTGTTTGCTGTTTTTTGGAGACATGTGTTGTCATGACATCGCGTAAAAGTCTATCAATGACATGCAATGCATATTTAGAGAGCATTGTGCACTCATCAATGATATATAGTTTTGTATTCTTCAACTGTTTGGCTGCCTCTGTATCAGTTTTAATGCGTAAAACAGAAGTTTCATTGACAGGGATTGGAATGCCATAAAGAGAATGGATTGTGCGTCCTCCTTCGAGTAAGTTGGCGGCAATTCCCGTGTTGGCAGCCGGTGAGACAATGTTTCCGTCTCCTCTTAGCTGATGTAGCAGTAAATGATATAAGTAGGTTTTTCCACTCCCACCAGGACCATCAATGAAAGCACTTTGTACTGTCAGTAGAGTCTTGTAAAGCTTGACTGATATTATTATACGCCAACAGTTGTTCGTCATTTAGAGTAGCTTTCATCTCCGCAGCTGTTTGTAACTCCACATCCTTATTATACAGCGGGAGGAGGTGTGGTTTATTTACAGGTCATGGTAATTGAAAATCTGTATAACTTTTCCCATGGCTTTTGAGAACATTTCGCACATCCGTCATAGCATAGCCTTCACAATTTATACAGTCGTCAGAATTGGAGTGGTATGCACGGCAGTAGTCCTGTACAAAGTGTTCCTTGAATTCATCCCATAACTGCAGAGGATTAGCAGGAGGACCAAAAATGCAGATATAGGCAAACATGTCTCGAAGCTGTGCTGGCATGTTGAGAATACATGCATCTTGTAGCGTATTTTTCCATAGACTATCATCAAAAAGTAATCCAAGAGCTAATGCTGCCTCTTTGAAAGTTTCATAAGTAACTCCATTGACTGTTTAATACTCTCGAAACTTGTAGCACCTTTCACGTGTAATAGTAACAATCGCAAGTAGTAGCGTTCTTGATCTTTCACACTGACAGTGTACATCCTTCCAATAACAGACCCACCTCCTCGCTTTCTAAGTTCCCAAGACCCTCCATTCCAAACATAGTACCCAGGAATTTGGCGGTATAAGTAGTTATGAGCATGTTGGTCATTGACATTAAGCTTAAAGTAGGCCATAAGAGTGGAATTGTGATGAAGTTTTTGTCAGATGTTAGCAATGGAGTCATCCTCATGAAAATAGAGTGACTGAGAATGAGGCAAATGCACGGCAAGGCGAATGATGGTATGAGATTGCTTATGCATAGGATTAGCAAAAATGCGCCAAGCTGCCTCTGGTGCACTGACATATCTGGAATCCATAAATTGATGTGTTTCATCATGGTCAATGTGAGTCTGGCAAATGTCAAGGTTTGCTTTATCATGGCCTTTGTAGACATATTTAAACTTTGACACTTTGAATTGAACCACAAACTTCGACATTAATATGGCACCTGTATTTCAAAAGTAGAAAGGGATTGTATGGAACTACCCAAGAATTATCAACTGTTTTAGAGTGGTGTTGAATGGAAAGGCCAGAGCTTCTGCGATAAATGGGATAGGCATCTTTAGTTATGATGGTAGATGTTTGAAAATCTTTAGGGAAACCTTTAGTACATTTGCCGAGATCCATACATGGAGAATTGGGGTTGTATTCTCCACAGGGCTCATGAATCATATGTTGCAAAACAATGTCATGAAGTAGAGGGTAGTCTTTAGCATCAGGAATTTCTGCCCAGACGATATTGTCGACATCTTCCTTAGTCCTTAATTTAGAGTTGGTACGTGCACCATAGCACAAACGTTTCCGAACAATCCTTTGTTGACATCTTGTAACAGAGCTTCTAACTTAATTCTGAACACACGTGCTACCAAATCAGGTCTGTGTTCTACACGCTGCCAAGGCAGTAAATTAGATGTAATCTTGCTCCATTTAGGATTGCAGGTCATAGTGATGAACAAATCAGGGCGACCGTACTTGGTGACAATAGCCATGGCATCCTGATACCGTTGTTGCATGTTCCTAGGACTACCCTCAAAGGAGGAAGGTAAAATGATGGTTTTGCCAATGGGGATGCCTTTTTGAATGGATTTGTTTAATAAATGCTCTTGTAATACACAGTAGTCCTCAACTTTTAAATCCTTTTGATGTTTCCGGATAAAATGTAGGCGATTTGCCTCGATTTTGACATAAGCATCGAAAATATACTGTTGGGTGAGTTTACCACCATTGAGTACTGGATTAAACTGCTTTCTTACAGAAAGCATGTAGCAATAGTACTGCAGCTGTGTAATTCGGCGTGTACTTGGGGCTTGTTGCTTTATGTGATCATGCCTGCCTTGTTCTCTGTACGGGAAAAAGAGTGGATAGAGGAGGACATCTAAATTACTGTGCAGAATGCTGATAGGTTTAGTTTTTGGTGCCAAAGGATTGTTAGGGTTAGGTATTAAGTGTATTAAAATATCGCGATTGAATGGTGGCTCTCCATTGTCATTTTCGAATACAACAGCTACCTCATTGACAGTGGGGTTATTGTAGCGTCGAGGGTCTTGTGCACGATCTTGTTTTAGGGCCATGGTTATATTAGGCATCACAGTACCATTTGCAAGAGCTTTAAGATGTTCCTCCTGTTCAACATCCCGTAACATTTTGTACGCAGCTACAAATGGATTAATATGATCTAATTGGAGAGCAATGATACTCATCAAAGTAGGATGACAATTTTGATTGTGTTGACATTGCAAGCGTTGTTGATTAACCGAATTGGTATCTAGAATATAAAGCTGGGCATACACTGGAACGTCATCATCAGACGGATGTAAGGTTCCTGTGCGATGATATATTTGTCCATGTATCTGGAAGCAATATGGGCCATATCCAGGAGACGGCGAAATATTGGCACCCATGGAGGCAAACGCAAAGGAACTGTTAATGGCACGGATGTTTTCCATAAGATCCTTACTGAACTCACTTTGTCCTGTGAACAAACGTGTGAAGACATGAGGATATTGGGGTATAGGTACATGGACTTTACCCTTGTGACAACATAGAGTGAACTTTTTATCTAATGGTATCTCAGCATTAAAATGGAATGCTTGACAATGTTCACAAACATAGTCCATAGGTCCACAGGAGTGTTGTACCACGGTACTGTCATCATCAGTGAAACCTTTGGAATGTATACGTCCAGATTGTGGTAATGGAGTTTTAGACTGATGCTGCAAGCCAACATATATAAAGCGTGGACCTGGTAGAGGATCTTCACTTTCCACAGATTGAATAAGGGAGGAGGTGGAAGGTGTTTCATCAGCAGAGTCTATGACTGTGGAAGTAAAAGCAGTATTGTTGCGCCGTTCACAGTGTGCACCAGCAGCATGTATTAAAGGTTTGATTGTTGCCATAGAAGAGTCATGTGTGCCGCATTTATTGAAAGCAGACTTAACAGTGTTCAGGCGACATCGTTTCTGTTCAGGAGTGTGTGTAGCACACTGTTTGCGCTTACGTGCAGAATGCGAAGCAAATACAGTAGGTTCAGGGTGTGCACATTCTATGGAAGGAGAGATGGAAGGTGTATTCTGGTCAGAATGGAAGACTGTGGACATGGAAGTAATATTTTTAGAACGTTGATGGTGTACAACAGCAGCGTGGTTAGCTAAGCGAACTTTATTTTGCTCAGCAGACTCATTCATAAAGCGTTTCTTCCTAGTAACGTTTCTCTTGTCCAGGCGCTGGCGTCTCTCTTCTTCAGTCTGATTAGCACACATTTTGCGGTGACGTGCGGCATCGGCAGCTTTTTGCTCGCTGTCATTAGTATACTTCGTATGTGACGAAATTTTAAGTGTGGCATTGGCAGCTGTTCGCTGTGTGTCATGACTATAGTTGTGTACAGAGGTCATGTTGTTTGACATAAATAGCTATAACTGTGTTGTTGGCAAATTAGAGATTAATAAGAGGCAGTCTCGCAGTGCAATAGTCAATGACAAAGTGGCAGTATATACAGTGCCTACAAGTAGTATTCAACCCCCTGCAGATTAAGCTGGTTGACACATGCGGAATTAACTTGGCATTGTGACATTTGGACTGTAGATCAGCCTGGAAGTGGGAAATGCAGTGCCACAAAAATTTATTTATTTATTTTTTTTTTAAAGCGTTAAACGTTAATTCAGAGGGTCATTTATTATTCAACCCCTCAAACCACCAGAATTCTGTTTGGTCCCCCTAAAGTATTAAGAAGTAGTTCAGGCGCAAATAACAATGAGCTTCACATGTGTGGATTAATTATCTCTTTTGCCAGCCTTTTCTGACTATTTAAGACCCTCCCCAAACTTGTGAACAGCACTCATACATGGTCAACATAGGAAAGACAAAGGAGCATTCCAAGGCCATCAGAGACAAGATCGTGGAGGGTCACAAGGCTGGAAAGGGGTACAAAACCCTTACCAAGGAGCTGGGCCTACCTGTCTCCACTGTTGGGAGCATCATCCAGAAGTGGAAGGCTTATGGAACTACTGTTAGCCTTCCACGGCCTGGACAGCCTTTGAAAGTTTCCTCCCGTGCCGAGGCCAGGCTTGTCCGAAGAGTCAAGGCTAACCCAAGGACAACAAGGATTGAGCTCCGGGAAGATCTCATGGCAGTGGGGACATTGGTTTCAGTCAATACCATAAGTAAAGTACTCCACCGCAATGGTCTCCGTTCCAGACGAGCCCGTAAGGTTCCTTTACTTTCAAAGCGTCATGTCAAGGCTCGTCTACAGTTAGCTCATGATCACTTGGAGGACTCTGAGACAGACTGGTTCAAGATTCTATGGTCTGATGAGACCAAGATCGAGATCTTTGGTGCCAACCACACACGTGACGTTTGGAGACTGGATGGCACTGCATACGACCCCCAAGAATACCATCCCTACAGTCAAGCATGTGGTGGCAGCATCATACTGTGGGGCTGTTTCTCAGCCAAGGGGCCTGGCCATCTGGTCCGCATCCATGGGAAGATGGATAGCACGGCCTACCTGGAGATTTTGGCCAAGAACCTCCGCTCCTCCATCAAGGATCTTAAGATGGGTCGTAATTTCATCTTCCAACAAGACAACGACCCAAAGCACACAGCCAAGAAAACCAAGGCCTGGTTCAAGAGGGAAAAAAATCAAGGTGTTGGAGTGGCCTAGTCAGTCTCCTGACCTTAACCAAATTGAAAACTTGTGGAAGTAGCTCAAGATTAAAGTCCACATGAGACACCCAAAGAACCTAGATAACTTGGAGAAGATCTGCAAGGAGGAGTGGGCCAAGATAACTCCAGAGACATGTGCCGGCCTGATCAGGTCTTATAAAAGACGATTATTAGCTGTAATTGCAAACAAGGGTTATTCCACAAAATATTAAACATAGGGTTGAATAATAATTGACCCACACTTTAATGTTTAAAATGTATAAAAATTCAACTGAGCAACATAACTTTTTGGTTTGTAAGATTTATGCTTCTGTTAATAAATCCTACTCTCGTTTGCAGTTTGAAGGCTCTAACTTATTGGCATCTTATCAAACCAGCTAAATCTGCAGGGGGTTGAATACTACTTGTAGGCACTGTAGCTAAAGAAGCACATAGGAGTGTAATATAAATAACAAAATATGTCCAAAGCACTTCAAAACTAAATTAATCTCATTTTGATAAAGATTGTTATCTGTTGTGAGGCGAAAATGTTTGGGAGGTTGAAATGCGACGTCACTTGGACGGCCTCCACGCAGTATAAATTTGCTGTGAGGTAAAAAAAAAAAAGCAAATTTTGTAATATAAATAACAAAATGTGTCAGAAACACTTCAACACTAAATTAATCTCGTTTTGATAAAGATTCTTATCTGTTTACATGCGAAAATGGCAGGGAGCTTGAAATTAGACGTCACTGGGACCGGCTCCACGCAGTAGAAATGTGCTGTTAAGTAAAAAATTCAAATTTGGCGCCTGAAACTGCATTTGCCCCAACCAAGATGGCGGGCACGACCTGAGGGGGTGTAATTGTGGGCGGGAACTGTGGGCGGAAACTAAAGAATCATTGCGACCACCTTCTTGGTTGAGGCATTTTGCGGGGAAGATGCCGGCGAAGAGAAAGCAGGACGCGGAGCTCCCGGTCGGACTAAGAAGAGGTCGGGATCGGAGGGAAGACGTCTGGATGACACAGAGGACCGGAGGACGGGACGATCGAGGAAGACGGGGCGGTAAGTATGAACTACGGGTTGACACTGACAGTGTGTGTGTGTTTGTGTGTGTGTGCGGGTGTCTGAGTGTGTATGTGTGATGTGGTTGGGATGGTATGTGTGTGTTTGGGAGGACTGTAGTGAGAGGCTGTGTGTGTGTTTGATGAGACAGTAGTGACGGGCCGCTGGCTTACGGCGAAGGGCGGAACTTCCGCGAGCGGAACGTTCCTACGCCGGTCCGTGCAGCTGCACGGAAAGTTCCTCCGCCGGTCCCTGAACCGCACGGAGGAAGACCGGAACTTCCGAGAGCGGAACGTTCCTCCGCCAGTCTGTGTAGCCTTAGGGATGAAGGCCGGAACTTCCGAGAGCGGAACGTTCCTCCGCAGGTCCCTGTAGCCGGGCGCCGCCCAGCTACCCCGCACTGGTGACGTCACCACCATGGTCCGGAGGCCATCACGGAAGTAACCTTCGGGTTTTCCAGAAGTGGCCTTCGGGTTATATATTATAGATATGTTTTCTGATCCTTTCTTAGCACAATTCCCAGTTTAAGGAGTAACAAACATTTTTTAATATGTATTCACATGTTGTGATGGAGTTATTCAGCTACAGGTATTTAAGAGCATCAGGTGTATTCAATTCTCATAAACCCCTCCAGGGAAACAGGAACGAAACAGCTTTTTTGACACAAAGTAAACAACAGAAAGTAAAAAGTTTTTATATATGGTTGCGGGGCTCGCCAGCACAGGAACTTCCACTCAGAAGTCCCATAGGAGGTTTTCAAACCTCACACAGACTGTGTAAAATTTTTTACACCATTATATAATATGAAACACGCCTATGGGTGGAGGTATATGGATAACCAGACCTGCATACCTCTAGGGCTATCTGCAAAACCTGGCCCTGGAACACCTTAATAAGTCTCCTGGAAGTACAGGTACCAAAGCAGGCATTTATGTTCACATAACAGAGGATAAACCCCTCTGTGATACATACCAGCCATTTACTATGTACCTGGTCACCATCCTACATACCTCCCCTCTCTGCCAAAAGCTAGGGTGCTTGGCACCTTTTACTACCAGACCAGAGTCTTCTCTGACTTTGGGCTTTAGTCCATGAATCATAGTCTGTCACTGTCTTTTTTAGTAAACAATCCATTTTCCCATTCAGTCATATCTATATTGTAAACACTTTTGTCAGACGTCCCCCTACATGACCACCTACAATGGTTAGGCTGACTTCACATTTGAGTTCCCCTCCGCAGCATTCTGCAGAGGGGAACCCCCATGTGAGCGCTGCCACCGCAAGTCCCTATGTTTATAATGGGGACGCACGGTGCTGCGCTTGACTGCGCATTACCATGTGCTCCCAGTCATTTGCCTGTGTGATTTGTACGCATGCGCATGCTTGCATACAAATCACACTCTCTCGTCTGCACCAGGAATGCGACATGTCGCGTTCCTGGAGCGGACAACAATCTATGATTTGTACGCAAGCATACGCATGCGTACAAATCACAGAGGCAAATGAATGGGAGCGCATGGTCATGCGCAGTCAAGCGCAACACTGTGCGTCCCCATTATAAACATAGGGACTTGCGGTGGCTACGCTCACATGGCGGTTTCCCTCCGCAGAACGCTGGGGAGGGTACCGCCAATGTGAATCCACCCTTCAGTGCTGTGGTGATATTCACTTACACTTCTTACACTAAAATCTACTATCTAGTCTGAGTCTGGGTTATAAAAATGCTACAAGGGCTGTCTGGGTCCTTTTGGCATAGAACTAATAGAAGATTAGCCACTTCTAAATCCTTCACATTCTCATTTTGCAGATCTGTTATGACCTCTTCTTCCAGCTGCGTCTTTGGATGTCTCTCTGTCGGTGAATTTTTCCATCATTGTGACCAGTCACTTATTTCTTCCTTTCTTTCCAATTCACTTTCAGGGGGTTGGACAGTTTAGAGTTTGTACCATAGCCTAATGGGTAATTGAGTCCTGAATGACGTTGGGTCCTTCCACTATAGGGCCTACTTTTTTGGGGAGATAAGGTAATAAGTTCACCATGTACATAACACTTCTCTTTCTCTAGGCCCTAGCTTGAAGGTGGTCATCCACTCATGTCAAGTTAATGAAGTTGTTTATAAATCTTCAGCGTTTCAAGCCTTAAATGCTCTATTTTTTCTAGACATGCAAAATACTATTCTATAAGAACCTATATATTTTCCAATACTTTCCTTCATTCCTACAATGACAAATTAAATCCTACCACCTCTATGGAGTATCTTGGTTTCATTACAACCTTCATCTCTCATAGAAAGCTTCATTAGTCACGCACCTTTACCATCTGGACATCAATGTTGAACTACAACAGGCTGAATCGTGTAGCAATTTCAGATATCCAGTGGCATTGAGGTTTCCATTTATGAAGAATGGCCCCACTATCTTTGTACCCCATATACCACACCATACCATCAATGTTTGTGTTCCAACACTCTTGGAAGGATCTATCCACTGTGGGTTAGTGTCAGACCAATAGCGGTGATTTTGTTTGTTAACTTCACCATTTACAAAAAAGTGTGCCTCATCACTCATCTGAAGGCAATTTTCTATGCTTTGAAGATGCGAGATATGCAGCAACTGAAACAACGGATACTGGAAGCCTGTGCTATCATTTCTTCTGTGGTGTTGCTATTGTGGAGCCCACTGGGACGGGATACTTGGAACCGGACCGGGGTACTGCTGGGGATATCACGGCGGTCTTGGTCCGGACCGTGTCCCGGGTTCCGCAATAAATGGCGGGATATTTACAGGGTTGTTTGTCGTGACGCCACCCACGGGTTGTGGTCAGTGAGGGGACCACGGCTGCTGCAGAACCTCTGGGGATGATGTTTGGCAGCTGGAGATGTAATGGCTCTCTGCGGGTAGAGCTTGATTCCCCAGGGCAGTGGTAGTAATAGTCTATAGATAGTGCTATGGATATTGTAGGATAGGGGTAGTAGTAGAGATGATGGTAGTTTGTGAGGGTACGCAGGGTTTAAGCACAAGGATCACACACACTCATGCTCTTGAAGTTTTCCAAAGCTTTACTGGTGATGGTATTCAGTAGAGTACTGTCCACGGAGTCTGTACTGGGGCCGGGTTGCTCCAACCCTGTCCAGGTCCTCAGCTTCCTACTCCTGCGCCTTGTGTGTTGCCCTGCTGCTGCTTTAGCTGAGCTGTTGGCCCTGTTTCTCCTCACAGGTACCCCCTTTGCTAGGCAACTTGAGTCTTTCCGTGTGCTTCTGACCCTGCCGTGTTGCTTTGCTGAGGTACGGTGTAGGTATGTAACCTCCATTATCCTGGTGCTTTCTGTGCTGCGTGTTTCAGTCACAGATTTTGATCCGGTACGCGGCTTCTGTGCTCCTTTGGGTGAGTTGTGAGGTAACTCAGTCTCTCAGATATGTTCCTCTGTTTCTTGTACTCCTCTCCTCAGACCCTGGTTTCAGGCCTGAAAGTAGTCAGTGGTCCCTGTCAGGAGCTCAGCACTGCTCCCATTTACAGGTCCTCCTCCTAGTGCTCCCTGCACTAAACTGAACTGTCAACTGTCAACTAACTACTTCTTCCTCAGACCAGAATATATAAGGGAGCTGTTTTAGCTTCCCCTTCTGGCCTAGAGGTGCTAGTGCAGTGTCAGGTGTTGTGTGGGGAGTTAACCCATGGTGATGTTACTGTGGCACATTAACCTCTGGGGTGCCACACTATCAGTGTGTCAAGAGTGGGAAAAAAGGGTTGCATTGACAATCCAACACAATGCAACACGCAAAAGATAAAAGCGCTCCCATAGGGAGAACCTGGGGGTCTAATGGGGCAAGTTATAATGTGAATGAGGGGTTAACTCTCATTTGTAAAATACAGCAAATAGCTCAGGGGATCTCCGGGCATCGGCTCCTCTCTGACACAGCTGGCTTCCTGGCCCACTCCTGAATTGCTCCAACTGGATGGATCGCAGTCATGTGACTCAAGAGTCACTGGTCACAGGGTCGGACATCTCCACAGGTCCCATCAGTTCAGAGCTGCTTTGCTAGTAATATCTGTGCCTCCTTGCAGCTTCCAGTAACATCACACCCAGGATGGGTAGTTTGTATAACATTAAGGGAAGAGAAGATTACTGGCTAGGAGCGCTGGGGAGCACAAATAAGGAGATTACTTATGGATTAACACGTTTATTTACCACAACGCGTTTCCAGAATGGATTGTTGTCTTCCTCAGGCCACCTGAGGAAGACCACAATCCGTTGTGGAAACGTGTTGTTGTAATTAAATGTGTAAATCTATAAGTAATCTCCTTATTTGTGCTCCCCAGCGCTCCTAGCCAGTAATCTTCTCTTTCCTTAATCCAACACAATGGGCAGAACGTTGAACACATTTTATATGTAGTCATAAATTTGTAAATAACTCATGAAAGAATAAAGTTACGTTAACACCAAGCACACCATTGTTTTTCTTATGAAATTCTCAATATGTTTGACGTGTCACATGACCCTCTTCCCATTGAAAAAAAATAAAGTTGGATCCAAAATGGCTGACTTCAAAATGGCCACCATGATCACCACCCATCTGGAAAAGTTTTTCCCCTCCCATATACTAATGTGCCACAAACCGGAAGTTGATATCACCAACCATTCCCATTTTATTTAGGTGCATCTATATAAATGTCCCACCTTGTACAATAGTCAATGATAGTGTGCCAACATTCAAATCCAGTATTACTGATTGCTCGGGTCTAAGTCATGGCACTCAATTCAAGAGGCAGGAACCCTTAGGGAAAGCAAACAAAACACATCCAAACCCGCAGAACTTTAGGAGCGTCTCCCGCCTTCTTACCGATGCAGGCCACGGATCTGAGGAGCAAGTCCCAGTAGTCATGTGACTTTTATCCTATGGCATCAACAAAGGAGCAGCACATGTGAAACTGCAGATGATCTGGCTATATGTCTGACTACATTTATTTTCAGTTTTTTGTTGTCCTTCACTAAGCCATGTTTTTGATAGTTATGTGGTTATTCAAGTGAATATTGTTAAGTTTTTATGTATGAGAGTTAAACTTTATGTGTAAATAGTAACATTTTTTGAGTTCACTCTTTGCTTTCTTGACTGTTTCTGAAAATAGGTGCTTTGATACAGCCCTAGGCTAGGGTCACACTTGCATTTTTTTTTTAAAAAACCTGATCCGGTTTTGAGCTTTTTAAAAACTCAAAACCAGAGCAGGAAACGCTCCTCATAGGAGCCTATTATAAAAACTGGATTGCTTTACAAGCAATCTGGTTACCGCATCCAGCTCGGCAGTCTGCGTGAAAAAACATGCAGGCTGCAGTTTTTGGAGTGGTTCTAAGCCTCGCAATGCGGTAACCGCATTGCTCAGGATGTGTAATCCTGAGCAATGCAGTTACCGTATATACTTTGCTTATCCCAGCTGCCGCCGGGATAAGCAAAGTGTTATCCATGTTTAAAAAGAATAAATATTATTAATAATGGCCATAATGTCTCTAGGGGTGCCCACTCCCCCTCGAGATATACCACCCACTCAGGTGGGCATATAATGTGTTAATTGCAGAAGTATAGTAAGCTGTCTCCTGTCGGCTCTGTACATTTTTATGAATGAAGCCGCCGGCTCCCCTGTGAGCAGCACGCATACTATACGTAATGTACGTATAGTATGTGCGCTGTCCAGGGTCCTATAGGCATTTACAGTAGATCTATGGCGCTGTGCAGTCCATAGATCTACTATAAAAGCCTTCAGAACCTCGGAAAGTGCACATACTATACGTACATTACGCTGCTTACAGGGGAGTCAGCGGCTTCATTCATAAAAATATACAGAGCCGACAGGAGTCAGCTTACTGTACATCAGCAATTAACACATTATATGCCCACCTGAGTGGGTGGTATGTCTCTAGGGGGGGTGGGCACCCCATAGAGTCATTATGGCCACAATTATTAATAATATTTATTCTTTTTTTTACAGAGCTAACAGTTTGCTTGTCCCTGCGGCAGCAGGGATGAGCAAACTGTACGGTAACTGAAAAGCTCCGGATTACACATCCGGAGCAATCCGGGTACCGGATTGCGGCTTCAGCAATCCGGTTATCGGATTTCAGCTTGTCTGAAGCCAATTGCGTTCACCGCATTCGAATCTGGATGCGGTGAATGCAATTCTATGAAAAAGTGTGACCCTAGCCTTACAGGGACTGGTGAACAAGCCTGGAGGTGTGAGGTATGGAAGTGCAAGACACTACAACCACTCCAGTAGAACAGGGATGGCCAATTGCAGTTGTGAAGGGCTTCAAAAAGTGCATGTTTTCAGGATTTCCATAGCATTGCACTAAGTGCTAGACTCATCCATCACCTCTGCAGGTGATGAAATGAGCCCCTGTACAATGCAAAGGAAATCCAGAATCCTTCCACTGTTTTCAGACCTTGAGGCTTGTAATTGGCCACCCCTGCCCTTGGGGTCTCTGTGGAAGTAGCCAAATGGCAAGAAAAATCCTTGAGCCTTTTCACTGCAGCTCTCCCTGGACTCTTGTATGCCTTGTGCTCATGGTGTGTTGTTTGATTTATTCTTACGCAATCTGCATCAAAATATCTGGACAATCTGCATCAAAATATGCATGTCTATCCTGAGGTCAGCAAAGTGCTGTGGCCACGTTGCTTTTTTGTTTCCCTGCACATGTGGTTCAGATTTCTTTTTTGTTCCCCAATTTCTGCAAAAAAAAAACCACATTGGCACAGCACTTCAGAACTCTCATAGGCCAGGGTCACATCTGCGTTTTTATTATAGAATCCTGATCCGGTTTTGAGCTTTCAAAAAGCTCAAAACCGGACCAGGAAACGCTCCTCATAGGAGCCAATGCTAAACACCGGGTGGCTTCACAAGCCATCCGTTGTCCGTCTCCGGCACTGCAGCCTGCGTTAGAAATCATGCAGGCTGCCGTTTTCGGAGCGGTTCTCTGTACCGCACTGCAGTAACCGGATGGCTCAGGATGTGTAATCCTGAGCCATCCGGCAACTGCATAGTTTGCTGATCCCGACTATTGCCGGGATGAGCAAACTGTCCTATGACTATTAAAGAGTTACATGTAATAACTAAAGGAATGTTTGAGGTCTCTAGGGGGGGGGCTTAGACCCCCCTAGAGACCGGCCGCCCACTCCGGTGGGCTTCTCCTACAATTTCCCCCATGCCACGGGCTCCTCCGAGCTCCGTGCATGTTCCCCAAAACTCCCGCCCACCCGTATCAGTATAGAGGGGTGCATACATCCCTCTTGTATAGTTATTCCTGTATGTGTCCAAAACGAAGTCTTAAAGTATACATTTAAGCTCATAATTACGTGGGGTCGTAGGCAGAGTCCAGGGAAATCCATGGGCGGGGCTGTGTGCTGCAGCCTCCGCCCGCTCATTTATTATGGCCGCCCCCTGTGGGCTTCATCCAGTGTTGTGAGGGCGGCCGCGTCATGAAAGGGGCGGGGCTAATGATGTGACGTGGTTAGCCCCGCCCCTTTCATGACGCCGCCGCCCTCACAACACTGGATGAAGACCACAGGGGGCGGCCATAATGAATGAGCGGGCGGAGGCTGCAGCACACAGCCCTGCCCATGGATTTCCCTGGACTCTGCCTACGACCCCACGTAATTATGAGCTTAAATGTATACTTTATTACTTCGTTTTGCCCACATACAAGAATAACTTTACAAGAGGGGTGTATGCACCCCTCTATACTGATACGGGGGGGCGGGAGTTTTGGGGAACATGCACGGAGCTCGGAGGAGCCCATGGCATGGGGGAAATTGTAGGAGAAGCCCACCGGAGTGGGCGGCCGGTCTCTAGGGGGTCTAAGCCCCCCCTAGAGACCTCAAACATTCCTTTAGTTATTAAATTTAACTCTTTACTAGAGATAGTACAGTCTGCTCAGCTCGGCAATAGCCGGGATCAGCAAACTATGCAGTTGCCTGATGGCTCAGGATTACACATCCTGAGCCATCCGGTTACTGCAGTGCGGTATTCAGCACACATTTTTGTAAAGAAAATGTGTGTGCCCGCATTGCGTTCACCGCATCGGATCTGGATGCGGTGAATGCAATTCTTGTTTTAAATGTGACCCCAGCCATAGACTTTGCTGGCTTCTTGGTAGGCAAGCAGATTCTCAAAATCTACTTCTATGAAACCATCAAACAATATGGCAGGGCCACAGTTGGATTCACTGCTGCATGATGCTGGCCGTGTAACCTGACATAAAATAAATAATGTAAAAAAAATTTTTGGGCTCCATCATATATTTAATTGCTAAATAAGGTCAGTCCCCTTTTACATATCCGTGCAAACACGGATGTGCGAGAGAGGCTGTTTTTGAGGGGCCATGTGTCCATGATTCCAGCACCGTGTGACATACTTATGGTGTCTGTGTGACATCCGGATAGCACACAGACAGCATGTCATTGTAAACTCACCTGTCTCCAGCACTGCCTGTGCCTCTAACTTCTGTGGCTGCTCCAACTCACAGTTCAATCAATATTCATGAGCTTAATCCGTAGCCCCAGGAGTGAGAGGAACAAAAATATTGCTGGAGTCAGGTAATATAAAATTTTTTATTTTTATACTTAAAACCTTTTGCTACAATCCGTGCAGACGGATGTGATGTCAGTGTGCAGAATGTTTTTTGCATGAACACATTGACCTGAATGGATCCATGGGTCCAAGCTCCCAGCCAAAAATGGATATGTCTCCATGTGGAGCACACAGACATGTGTCTGCTCCACATGGAGACATGGTCCATGCAGAATTATGGACATGTGAAAATGTCCATAGATTAACATTGGTCTCCATATGTCCATGCCTACAGCATGTGGAGGCATGGACTGCGCATGTGGAGGAGGCACGGATGTGTGAAAGAGGCCTTCAAGTAGGCAGCTGAGGGCTGATATTCTCAGTGGCATGAGGGCCCATCATTATTGGCATCCGCATGCTATAGAATAGCATCCCACAGCAGCCTCAAGAATTGGCAAATTCATAATGCCACTTTACACGTCCCGATATCGGCATCCAACTCCGACCAAAAGTCACGTGGTTCGTACGTTGGACCCGATATCGTTCATGCGTTGTATGGTTTAAACGTCCAATACGATGCACGAACGATGCCAAAACGATATCGGGGATCAAATGAGCGTGCTCTCCAACGGGCCGATATTGGTTGGACGTTGTGGCCAGATCGGTCTGTGTAAAAGCCCAACAACGATGTGGAGTACAACGTCCCCTATTCTCTCCCATGTTAAATGTTCGTTCCTGGGTCGGCCGTACAAGGGGGCGTACACATCGTTGGATCGTTGTCTGCCGATATCGCGCTGTGTAACATCTCCTATGCGATCTTGGAATTCTGCCCAGAAAAAGCGCGCTCCCGCGGTGTTGGATCCAATATCGGACCGACGTTGGGACGTGTGAAGTGGCCATAAGAAGCTCCGATTCCTGGCTCTTTACCTGTCACTTCCAGGTGCCAAGAATTGGTGGCAAACTGGGTAATAAGGGGTTAATGGCAGCTTTGTATTGACCAGTGGCATTAAGCCTGAAATTCTTAATGTCAACGCAATGTTACACCTAGCTAAATAGTAAAGAAGACACAACACAGAGAGAAAACATTTTATTAGAAATAAAAGCACACAAGAATCTGAACTCCATTTTTATTACTCCCTCATATTCATTTTTGATCATCCGCGAGGACGTCTTGATTGCAGGCTGCAGTGAAGAACACAGCATCCTGTCACCACAGCCTCCAAACATTGAATGAATGAGCCAACAGCTCCAGTCTGGCAAGCAGTGCCTCCTGGGGGTCTCCTGAGGACAGCTCAGGTAACCATGGTACCCACTATGGTTAGTAGCCACCATGGTTACCTGAACGGTGAGTTCAGGAGTCACCTCTTACAGGACCGGAGCTCATTCATTCAATGTTTGTATGCTGTGGTCGTCGAACACTCCATATTCTGTGAGCAAATTCAAATTCGAACACAGTGGTGTTCGCTCATCTCTTCATTTTTAACGAGTGGAAGAGTGATACATATAAACATTGAACTTGCAGAGCACTGCCAAATTCAGGAAACAGACAAGAAGGAGGCTCAAAAGAAGAGTCTCTGCATTTAAAAAAATATGAGGACCAGAAACCACCAAAGCTGCACCAATTGACCCAGAATAAAAATTGTGTGATGACGCAGCGTCTGACACAGGGCCTGGCATAGTATTTCTAGGTTAAACATCCATTAGTAACATGGGGATGAGTGATATGGCATTGTACTCACAAAGACCTACTAAACTTGGGAAGAAGACAAGAAGGAGATCCCCAAGAAGAGTTTCCACATTTCATGTTAAGACAAGATACCAGCAATGTGGTATCAACTGACCCAAAACTTGTATGATATTTATGGAGAGGGAAAGAGGGACATGTATGTTGAAGGGAGCAATCACCAAATACTATGCAATTGTATGTACAAAAAACTTTATTATGGTACAAAGAACCACACTGTAGAAGACATCAAACATTTAAAATATTTAAAAAGACTGACTGCCTGATTCAAAAAAGATATTAACAAGAATCGACTGGCACACCTGTAAGTGAAGGTGCTAGCATGAAAAAATATACGAATTATCTGCTGCACATTACACATTATAAAGTATAAGTATACAAGGTATAGCATAATGGCTAAAAGTGAATAAAGCTAATGCAAATTTGGATGAGGAAAATACAGGAGCTACTAAGGATATACATTGGAAACAGAGAAGTTTAGCTAATGTAATGCATTACACGTGAGCCCGATAACCAGCGTCAAGGTATTCTCATGTCTATCGGGTCCCTAACCATATGCCTCCGTCTGCAGTATGAAAAAACATGTGAGGATATAAGTGCCTCTTGGTGCATTTAAAACCTGCATGTCTGGGTGTGGCTGGAGACTTGTCAAAACAAAGTAATGAACTAGATGATAAACTGGACTAGCTATCGGGTGGTGGAGGGTGCTCAGTCAAAAAAAACTGCAATAATAACAAAAATCGACTAACACACCTGTAAGTGAAGGTGCTAGCATGAAAAAAACATACGCTCTTTAGGTTTTGCCAACTATTAGAGAAAAATTATTAAAGGATTTTTGGAGATTGTCAAACCTCTTACTGACTTCACTAGTAAGAGGGCACATCTGAAAGTTTGGTAACTAGAAGCAGTTGGGGTTTTTGAAAATTTGAAAAGATATTTTATGTCTGCTTGTATTCTCGTTCAACCATACCACCGGAGTCCGTTCATTGTGAAGGTAGATGCTTCTGAAGTCAGGGTGGGGGGCTGTATTGTCACAGGGTCCTAAGACTTTAACTAACCTGCGACCATGTGCCTTTTTCTGTAAAAAATGTTCTTCTGCTGAAAGAAATTATTATGTGGGCAATCGGGATTTGCTTGCTGTTAAGTTAGCTTTTGAAGAATGGAGGCATTTTTATGAAGGAGCCATTCAACAAGTCACTGTGGTGACTGATCAAAAAAAATCTAGCTTATATTGAATCAGCCAAACGGTTGACCCCTAGACAGACCTTTATTTTTTTTTCAAGATTTAATTTTTCAGTCACGTTCAGGTCAGGATCTAAGAACAAGAGGGCTGATGCTTTGTCTCGTAGCCTAGATTCAATGTCTCCTCCAGAACCTCCATCCTCCATTCATCCTCAGGGTATTATTGTGGCCATGGGATCCACTGAGCTAGAGCCTGAAAGCCGTCTTTAGATAGAGACTGGCTCTGATTAAAAAAAGACTCCCTGCTGGATGTTCAAGCTACTCCAATTAGAAGGACCTGTTTATCTGGGCTGTAGCTCTATTTACATACATGCAATGGTTCAAGAGAGTAATAGCCGCAAAGGGTCAGTATATGACCATAAACCTGTGTTACATACATGCAATGATTCAAAAGAGTATATAGCCACAAGGGGGCAATTGCACCCATAAACCTGTGTAATATGGGTCAAGAAAAATCACCAGAGCAAAAAACAACAATGTATACAGTCGTGGATGACTAGGAAGGATTGCTTAATCATACAAAGTAGTTCAATAAGACAATTTCCACAAGCTCTTACTTGTCATACAAAATTTTCTTTTTCTACCTGGACCACTACTTACAACCCATCGCTATGGCATTGAAATCTTATGTACAGGACTCGACACGCCTTTTAAAACAAGTGTAGGCTTTAAATATACCCAAGGGGACTCTCCTTGTCTCCATGGATGTTGAGTCCCTTTACACCAATATTGCACATGATTTGGGTATATCAGCAGTGGGATATTTCTTAGATAAACAATTCTGTAACAACAGACTTCATGGCTCATTTCTCCTAGACCTCCTATGAATGATCTTGGAGAAGAACTATTTTGTCTTCGAAATTCATTGGAGATTCATTGTTGTGGATTTCCACACTGCCCTTATACTTAATAAAATAAACTATTCAACAGCACAATGTTGGCAGCAACTGTATCTAATTGCCCATCCTTAATTTTCATAATATCCTTTCATTTTCCTTCTCTATTGTCTTTCTATGTACTCTCTTCCTTGATTTTACTCAGCCCTCTATTAACAGCTAACACTCCTCATTTGGTGTATACCAACGCACCAAGACCACCATATTTATTTCTCAACTTTTATTCTAATTTTCAATTTCATTTTTCTCCTTTGTTTTTTTTTTCTACACGATTTAACTTTATTATCACTGTGTTGTTACAAATCACTGGATATCCAGGCAACATTTAGCGGCTGGTTTGCTGCTAATGTTCATAACATGCCTCAAACACATTACTCTGTTTTACTCTGTTCTATGTGACTTTATTCACAAGCTTACATTAAGAATAATTTCAATTAATTTCAATATTGTTAACCTTTGGACATTTTTCACTGGTATCTATCAATATACCATCCTCTTTGTGCCACCACGTATTGTGCTACATCAACTATTAAAGTTCTTGGCAGCAGTTTGCATCATCACATTTATTCCTATCTGATACATAAACCCCATTTCCAGTTTCCACTCACTGGTATCCCAGTTCTTGTTTTTTCATACTAGAGCAGCTGCAACTTAGCTATACATGTTTAACCGTGAGCTATTTCTACCCAAAAAAAAAAACTTTTTCTCTTTAACATCTGCGCTCTCTTGGGTCTGCCTCCCCCTCTGTGTGAATGACTACACACACACCCCCTATGCTACTCCTATACTCCGCCTCCACTATGTGCCACTCAATACCCTTGCCTCCTTATTGTGCCTGCGTGGCGGCCATCTTGGTCCTCCACTGAAGTGCAGTACACCCACAACATGCGTAGTTCACCGCTACCATGACGCACTTCCTGTGTCACTGTGTCAACTCTTCCGGTCGCAGTTGGTGATGCCGATTATGACAGTGTATTATCTCATAAGTATTTTCTGAACCTTATCGTCCTTGGCATACCCTGAAGAAGTCACTTCAGTGACGGAACGCGTGGGGTCTGTAGGTGTCCCCCTGCTGCTACTCTCTAATACCAGCATAACCTGGTAACAACTCCTTATTGCCTCTGAGGCTAAATCTGCCCTGACACCTATATTGACTGTTTGATAAGCGTACTGTCTTTTCAAACTGCTATTAGATTGATTGTGGTCAGCATTGTCTCTTATTCTATGGCAGTATTCCCCTTGCCCTTAGGGCTTTTGGGCATAAACACAATTTGCAGATAAACTGTGCAGGCTATTAGGCTTTTATGTGACTAGTAGGAGCTTAATGAATTTGATCCATTGTACAAACTTATATGAAATGCAACCTCTTTTGTCATGTACGACTGTGTACACTGTTACTCGCTGCAATGGTGATTTTTATTTACCCATTATACCTCTAGTACAGAGGTTCCCAACTCCAGTCCTCAAGGCACACCAACAGTGCAGGTTTTCAGGATTTCCTTAGAAATTGGAATCATCCCCAGTGCAGGTGATTCAATTATCACCTGTGCAATACTAAGGAAACTCTGAAAATCTGCACTGTTGGTGTGCCTTGAGGACTGGAGTTTGGAACCTCTGCTCTAGTACATGGGTACATTTGACCTCACTGTGTAGAAAACTAAGCAAAATTTTGTATGACAAGTAGGAGCTTGTGGAAATTGTCTTATTGAACTACCTTGCATGATTAAGCAATCCTTCCTAGTCATGCACGACTGTATATATTGTTGTTTTTTGCTCTAGTGATTTCTCTTGACCCATACAACACAGGTTTTTGGGTGCAATTGACCCCTTGTGGCTATATAATCTTTTGAAACATTGCATGTATATTACATAGGTTTGTGATCACATATTGACACTTTGAACCACTGCACGTATATAAATAGAGCTACAGCCCAGATAAACCGGTCCCTCTAATTGGAGTGGCTTGAACATCCAGGGGAGACCCTTTTTTCGAATCATGCAGTCAGCCTTTTTAAATGGTTTTAAATGTTTTTAATGTTTGATGTCTTGTACGGTGTGGTTCTTTGTATCATAATAAATTTTTTTGCACACATATTTGCATAGTATTTGGTGATCGCTCCCTTCAACATACATGTCCCTCCTTCCTTCTCCATGAATACAATTTTTTGTGATATGTTTTGGCTGATCCCAGTCTACAAATTATTTGTGGTGCCCTCAGCTTTCTTATTTGCTCTCTAAAACTTGTATGATTGTGCAGCCTGCTTGCATGACACAGGGCCTGAAACATGGCCTGGTCTAGCATTATAAGATTAAACATTCATTAGTAACAAAGGGATGAGTGAGACGTGTAGGTATTGTACTCACTGAATCCTGTTAAATTCAGGAAATGGATAAGAAGGATATCCCAAGAAGAGTCCACCCATTTAAAAAAACTTAGGGTCAGATACCACCAAAATGGCATTAGTTGACTCAGAATAAAAATTGTATAATGGCAAGATGAATGCATCACGTTGAAAAGTACAACATGATCTACTCTGCCAAGTCTGCCACTGGGGTGGAAAAGTCCTTAAATATCTAAACTTGTTCATTGTGATGGCAGTTAGGCAGTCCACAGTTAGGAGACAGCTGGATGCACTTATCCATCAGAACACCACCAGCAGTGTTGAAGACATTCAAAAAAGAGAATAAAGAAAGGCGGCACTCACCGTATAGGCTGGTGGAAGGGTGTTTTAATCCAGGAAGATCAATCCATTAAAACATTGTTAGTGCGGTGGGGAGAGGGAGTGAGAGGCCGTCGGAATGACGGTACCGTTTCGTATCGTGTAGTGATACTTCTGCGGGTTCCAGTAAAGTTATCACTACACGATACAAAACGGTACCGTCGTTCCGACGGCCTCTCACTCCCTCTCCCCACCGCACTAACAATGTTTTAATGGATTGATCTTCCTGGATTAAAACACCCTTCCACCAGCCTATACGGTGAGTGCCGCCTTTCTTTATTCTCTTTTTTGAATCTCTGATTATTCATTTAAGGCTGTGCAACACCATGCACCGGGGATAGCCGACAGGCTTTTAGCAGAGCTCCACAGGTGTAGTGCCCGGTCATTGGACTCTTTTCCTGTATTAGTGTTGAAGACATGTTCTGATATAATACTGGCTGAGGGACATGACAAAACCTCCAAGGCTTTACTATTTAACTAAGTCATCTCCTCTATTTTTGAAGCTCACAATGCAAAAGGGTCCAATACCTCCCTGATGGCATGGGCATTGTGCTTTAGATATCCATGCACCATGCTCTTCAGTCATTCAATATGTGTCTGACTTATCCTCAGTTCTGATGTTGGACGAGCTGGTTTAAAAAATTGGTCAAGGTGTGGCCTAGTTATGGAGGAGTGAGGAAGCTGGTCTTTTGAGCTCCCGCTCCCGGACCTCGTTTTTACAGCCCACCGACATATCAGAGCATCGTTTTGCAGAGCATGAACAGGAGGAATCTGGGAAGACAGCCGAGACACCCGCAACATGTCCCTAACTGCATCCGGACGACCATCTCACAGTTTTTCCCGGAGAAGGCTCCTGTAACTGTCAGGGGCTCTAAGATCGCCACGGTGACTGCGCACTGCAGGGAGGAGGAGCCCGCTCCACAAGCAGCCGCTGCATCTGCCCCGCAAACACCCGGGAGGGAGATGTTCACCAACCCTTAACCCTCCAGGTGAGACCCCGGGAGTCAGAACTTGGGGCTTCTACAGACAGAGCACGGAAGCAGCGGTGGAAGAGGAAAGCAGGTACTGGAATGATGGAGGGGATCGCTGAGACCTACCCATGCAATCAGAGGCCTGTGCTGCAAACAATGGGGAAGAACAGGCCCTCATTCCACAAGTACATGTCATCCATGCAGCAGCTTCAGGATATCCCAACACTGAGGGCCAGAGTGGGATGGATGAGAGTCCCCTTTCTACACCATGAGGAGAAGCATCTGTAGATTTTACAGGGGGGAGACCTGCAGGCTTTCCTATGTGATCCCAGATGGGCTGCTCTGTTCTTCCTGCCCTAACCCTTGTGGAATGCGATTATCAAGGCTTCTATCCCCAGAGCCAGGGAGTGTTTTGGCAGAGTTGGGAGACCTACGAGCTCGCATGGCCTCCATACCCACAGGGGAGGACATGGAATCTTACATCCAAAGGCTAGAGCAGCCCTACTGCAGGGAACTCTCCAGCCTGAGGAGAAGTGGAAATGGTGGACACCCAGGGTCAATCTCACTTTAACAGAATACAGGCCTTGGAAGATACTTGTAGGTTCCAGCAACAGCTATTAGATAGACAATCTATTCAGATACAACACCTGGTGGACTCTATTAA
The DNA here is from genome assembly GCA_033576535.1 of Allobates femoralis. Taxonomy (NCBI): domain Eukaryota; kingdom Metazoa; phylum Chordata; class Amphibia; order Anura; family Aromobatidae; genus Allobates; species Allobates femoralis. The sequence continues at coordinate 518,708,425 of JARQOC010000003.1, read as the reverse complement.
TTACCGTGAAAATAGGGGCTGCAGAAATATTAGAGTGCGGGGTCTCCCGGAGTCTGTGGAATCCAGGGACCTCCCCCAGGTGTTGCAGATTATCTTTAACAAGATTTTGCGTGACCCCCCCTACAAACACCATTGAGCTGGGAGAGAACACAGAGCCCTTAGGCCCAAGCCCGCTGACCCTGAATGGCTGAGAGATGTCATATGTATGTCCTGAAGGAGGCTATGGAATCCAGAATCCGTGATGGAGTTACCTGTATATTCCGCGATAAGGTCCTTCAGGTTTTGCCAGATCTATCGAGACTAACTCTGCAGTGGAGGAGGGCCCTGCGTCCCTTACTGGACTTGCTGGGAGACCATGACCTCCCCTACAGTTGGGGCTTCCCGTTCAGGCTACAAGTGCGGAGGGAGGGACGATTGTATATCCTCCGGTCCCTGGACGACATTCCAACCTTTACGATGGTGCTTGATCTTCCCATGGTGGCAATAGGCAGATGGCCAGAGTTTCCTACGGGGACCCCCGAGGGATTGCCCCAAAGGCACAAGGATGCATCCCACTGCCGGGATGAGCAGCATAGGAAGAAGACCCCCCCCCTCATTGATGGAGACTAATGAGACGTTGGTTTGGATTTGATGCCCTCTCTCATGTAAGAGCTTGGATTGGCCCCGGTTGTTGTTTTTTTTTGGGGGGGGGTTGGACAGATAACAGAAAAGAGAGGGATTTCCTTGAGCCCATAGGATTCTTTCAGTTTGTTTGTAATATTATGTTTTTGACCTGGGACTCTATATATTCAATTCCTTCAGGTGAGACCTCCAGAAGGATTCTTGCAAGGCTTATGAGATGGAGGCGAGGGAGGCAGACGGGAAATCATGATTACAATGGCCCTCTCCCCCATCTCCTCCCTCTCCCCCCAACATTCCTTCTCTTCCCCCACCCCCCATCCCTCCCTTTGCACTCCCCTCCCTCCTCCCCCTCTTCCTTCACTTAACCCTCTCTGCCCCTCTTCCCATTTCCCTATCCCCCTTCTCCTTTTGTCTTTCCCTCCCCCCTTGTTCCTCCCACGCATGAAAATATTAACCTTATACTGTTTTATAATGTCTGTTGTTTTTCATTGGTCTGTGATGGGAGGCTCATCAGTAGAGGGCTCTCTCCCTAAAAGGGAATTCCGATAGCAATAGTGCTTTGGGTTATTTCTTCCCTTTTGCGTTGGAGCATTTTATTCTGACAATAATTAATTTGACATTAACGCTGTGAACTGTACTTTTCTTACTCTTTTTCTTCCTCTGCTTATCTTTCCTTCACCTCCCTCCCTTTTTCCTCACTCTTTCCTCACCCTTCACCCTCCCCTCTCCAGTTCCCTTTCTACTCAGGGGGCTTAATCTTTACATCCTTGCCTATGGGGTGTTCATAACATTGGTGCATTTTCTATACTAGTAAATCCCTCAGACTTTCTCCCATTGCGGGAGGGACATCTGAGATAGTGGACTTGGCGCCTGAATGACAATCTCTTAAATGACAACTTATGTAGCTCAGAGATAAAAAAAAAAGCACCATCTCTGAATTTCTGACGGTCCATAGTTCTGACTCTAATTCGCTCCCATATCAATGGGAAGCTCTTAAGTGTGTGGTGCGGGGGAAGGGGGGTTATTGAAACATGGGGCTTGACTGAAGAGGGAGAAAGTGGAACAGATACTCCTACTGACAGAGAATTAATGATCTGTAGTACTCTCACAAACAGACACTCATGTTCCAGACATTGGCCGACCTTACAAAAGCCAGGGAAGAAATGAGAGCTATACTAGACCAGATTTTCTTGAGACGTAGAGCACGACTCCATAGATGTTTTTTATGAATTTGGGGATTAATTCTGGTAGACAATCTTGGGACTGATTTTCCCTAACATAGCAGAACATAGCAGTGAGGGACACAGTACTCTTCACAGATCTACACTTCAAAGTTGGGGGATGGCAAGTCGTCACTGTACAGTAAAAACAGCAGCAATTAATTGTCAGAAGCAATTTCTGGAAGTCATTTGACCAATTTTTTTTAGATTAATCTATTTTTCTTGGTATTAAAGCTATACAACAGTAACAAAATGCAATTTCACACAAATGGGCATCGATCATAAGTCATATCGTGTTAATAAAAGGTATACATGTGCTGTTATAACCGCAAAGATTAAGGCTAGTAAACCTACTAGAAATGTTCAACTCAAAATATTCTAAAACATCAAGACTTGACACAGTATAAAATCTTGTCTATTCATCTGCAGTACCAGTTATCTTACCAACTGTAATATGTTAAACAACAATAACTATCTAGAATTATAAACCAGTTTAACCTTTACTAATCTTAATAAACATTCTCTCTGCCAAGCCAACTGGCGGAGGACAACCTTCTTGGTAACTATCGAACCATATTCAATTATAAGATGGGTATTCTCATCTATTGTAGCAGGTGAACCATACGGCATAAGAAACTTATAGAAGGTGGATGCGGCAAAATAGAGGGGGATTAAAAGAATCAGAAGAGGGAAGGGGAAAAGAGGTCCGGGTGGGAAGGAAGGAGGGCAGGATATGGAAGAGAGGGAGGGGGCTACTACCAGGTCTTCCACAGCGACTACCGGTGTACATGTGATCTCGTAAAACCTTGGTACTTTTGAACCCAATCCTCAATGCTAACCGTAAGAGGCACTAGTCTACTAAGACTCAGGTGAAGCTGCAACTACTTGATTATCTCCAAATATGTCCCTAAAGTCTGGGGAGTCCATAAACATGATCCACGGGCTTCAGGTAAGCAGGAATCTGTCCCTAACACCAGAAACCTCCACCGCGAGATCCTCCATTTTAAACTGTCGACCCATTTCCTTCAGCCACTCGGTTATAGAGGGACAATGAGTTGTCTTCCAATACTTCCAATATCTGGGGATTACCCCTCTCACTGCTGTGAGGCAGAAGCATAGAAGGTCTGTCTTTTGTGACTTGAAAGGATCTGGCAAAATGGATAATAGAGCAGTTAGGGGTGACATATCAACCCTTTTACCGGAAATTCTGCGATAAGCGTCAAAGACTCCCTCCCACAGAGGTCGAATCTGGGCACAACTCCACCATATGTGCAACATAGATCCTCTGTCTTTACCACATCTCCAGCACTTGTCCGAGACGGAAGGGAAAACAGCATGTAAAGTCGCCGGGCATTGATACCAACGAGAGAGGATCTTATAATTCCTCTCTTTGGCTACACAGGCAATGGATAGTCTGTCGGTCATGATACATGCCTTCTTCCAATCCATTTTTGGAGTCTCCACTTCCAGCTCATCCTCCCATCTACTAAAGAATCGGAGTCCCGCCGAGACTTCACAAGCATTCAAAATGGTATATATGCAGGAGATAAAGTGTGTGGGCGGAGACTCCAGTAAGAACAATTCTTCAAACTGCGTCGGACGACCTGAGTAATTACCCGATTTACCCTCAGAGGCCCCGATGCAAAATTTGGATCTTGCTTCCCCCTTATCATGTGTGCCCACATTGGTCAGATGTATGGGCCCCATGTAACGTTCTAAATCCTATAAAGACTCACAAATTGACCCATCTCCCCTTCATTATGTATTAATGTCCCTCATCCTTCTATATATGGTCCTCCCCCTGGAATATGCGTTTTTCCTGGTATATATGGTTCTCCATTATAGTAAAATGCAGCCTCACAGCCCTCCATATAGCATAATGCAGCTTCACAGCCCTCCATGTAGTATACTGTAGCCTCACAGCCATCCATATAGTACAGTGCAGCCTCATAGCCCTCCATATAGTAAAATGCAGCCTCATAGCCCTCCATATAGTAAAACACAGCCTCATATCCTTCCACTTAGAATAATACAGCATCATAGCCATCCATATAATATAATGCAGCCTCATAACCTGTCATATAATATAATGCAGACTTATAGCCCTACAGATAATATAATGCAGCATCATAGCCCTACATATAATATAATGCAGCATCACAGCCCTCCAAATAATATAATGCAGCGTCACAGCCCTTCATATAATATAATGCAGTGTCACAGCCCTCCAAATAATATAATGCATCATCACAGACCTTCATATAATATAATGCAGCTTCACAGCCCTCCAGATAATACAATGCAGCATCATCGCCCTCCAGATAATATAATGCAGCGTCACAGCCCTTCATATCATATAATGCAGCGTCACAACCCTTCATATAGTATAATTCAATAATGCAGCCTCATAGCCCGCCATATAGCATACATCCTGCCCACACAGACACACTGCCCTTGTACAACCTGCCCTACTCACCCAGTCACATTTCCCTCTTTACAGCCCTCCCACACACAGACACAGACACACACACAGATGGTTCACCTGCTACAATAGATGAGAATACCCATATTATAATTGAATATGGTTCGATAGTTACCAAGAAGGTTGTCCTCCGCCAGTCGGCTTGGCAGAGAGAATGTTTATTAAGATTAGTAAAGGTTAAACTGGTTTATAATTCTAGATAGTTATTGTTGTTTAACATATTACAGTTGGTAAGATAACTGGTACTGCAGATGAATAGACAAGATTTTATACTGTGTCAAGTCTTGATGTTTTAGAATATTTTGAGTTGAACATTTCTAGTAGGTTTACTAGCCTTAATCTTTGCAGTTATAACAACAGATGTATACTTTTTATTAACACGATATGACTTATGATCGATGCCCATTTGTGTAAAATTGCACTTTGTTACTGTTGTATCGCTTTAATACCAAGAAAAATAGATTAAACGAAAAAAATTGGTCAAATGACTTCCAGAAATTGCAAGGTGTTTTCAATTTACAGATGGTACACACCTAAATAGCAGCAGTGAACCCCAAAACAGCTCAAGTGTGATGCTCAGACTACGCCCATACAAATAGTTAAACTGGTGTAAACCAATCATTGTGGAAAAGTCCGCCACAATACACATAATATGTTGCAATATAGGATGCTGAAGCAAAGAATCAGACACATGGTACAATGTCAATGGGTTATTGCAGCCTGAGTATTACAACAGTCATATAGTCAAGTCAATATTTGTAGTTACAACAGCTGTGTCCAATGGGTCAGGTCAGAGATAGTTTGACCACCCAGTCACTCACATTGGAAAGGCACCCCCCAAGCAAGACCATACCCCACTCGTATCGCTACTGGGGTGGTAGCTTCGTCAGGGGACGAAGCTACCATCCCGGTAGTGAAATGCATTGGGTAAGGTCCTGTTTGGAGGGTCCCTTTCCAATGTGAGTGACTGAGTGCTCAAACTATCACTGATCTGAACCATTGGACACAGCTGTGGTAACAGCAAATATTGACCCGAGCACCGAGCCCAATGTTAATCGATGGGGAACCCGAGCATTTTTCCCGTGATGTCGGCGTGGGAGCTTTAAACACTGCTGATCTGACAGCTATTTAAATTTCCCGCACCGACATGAGCTGTTCGGTGTCGGCGTGAGAAATCTAAACAGCTGTCAGATCAACTGTGTTTTATGCTCCCATGCCGACACCGCCGGGTGATGAGCGGCTGCTGCTCCTGCTGCTACCTAGTGCCATCCGATCATCCCCTGTCTCCAGCTGCACAGGTGGCAGGCATGGGGGGACAAGGAGTGATTGGATGGCACCAGGGGGCTACAGGAGCGGCAGCCGCTCATCTCCCGGCGGTGTCGGTGCAGGAGATTTAAACACAGCTGATCTGACAGCTGTTTAAATTTCCCGCACCGACATCACCTATTGGTGTCGGTGCGGGAATTCAAACAGCTGTCAGATCAGCTGTGTTTAAATCTACTGCGCTGAAATCAGCTGTTGGTGTCAGCACGGGAAATTTAAACTGCGGCTGTTCTGACAGCAGATTCGGGTCCTTGAACCTGACATTGATCATCTGATCGGTTTGCTGGCCAGCAAACAGATCAGATGATATTGGATCCGGATCGGTCGTCGCGGGACCCTCGACCCTGGGCTACGTCGGAGAGGGAGGGAATTCTTGAATAGATGGAGTCTCTAAGTGATTTTTTGTTTTATTTCTAATAAAATAATTTTTCTCTGCGTTGTGTTTTTTTTTACCATTGTACTAGAAATTCATGGCGGTCATGTCTAATATTGGCGTGACCCCATGAATTTCAGGCTTAGGGCCAGCTGATAATACAAAGCTGGCCCTAACCTCTTTATTACCCAGTGAGCCACCGCACCAGGGTCCTGGATGAAATGGGTACAGCGCTAGAAAATGGTGCTTCTATGAATGCGCCATTTTCTGGGGTGGCTGCAGACTGCAATTCGCAATGGGGGGAGCCCCAAAAAGCTTGGGCCACTCTGCACTGCGGATTCTAGCCCCCAGCTGCCTAGTTGTACCTGGCTGGACATAAAAATAGGGCGAAACCACATGCCAATTTTTTTTAATTATATCATGAAATTCATGAAATAATTAAAAAAATTACTTTCCTCTATTTTTGATTTCACCCAGGTACAAATAGGCAGCTGGGAGTTGGGTGCAGCTCGTTCCTCCCTGCTTTACCTGGCTGGCATACAAAAATATAGCGAAGCCCATGTCAAATTGTTTTTGGAAAAATTGATTAAAAAATAAAAAAAACACATTTAGGGACTGCATCTTTATTATCCCCTCCACTTGAGGGGGTTAATAAAGATGCAGTCCCTAAATGTGAGTTTTTTTTTTTTGTTTTTTAAATCAATTTTTCAAAAAAAATTTGACTTGGGCTTCTCTATATTTTTGTATGCTGGCCAGGTACAGCAGGCAGGAACGGGCTGCCCCCAACCCCCAGCTGCCTATTTGTACCTGGCTGGACACAACAATATAGGGAAGCTCTTTTTTTTTTATTATTTCCTGAATTTCATGAAATAATTAAAAAAAAATACTTGGGGCTTCACGCTAATTTTGTTTCTAGCCTAGTACAACTAGGCAGCTGGGGGCTGGAATCCACAGCGCAGGGTGGCCCACTGCAAATTGCAGTCCGCAGCAGCCCCAGAAAATGGCGCGTTCATAGAAGCGCCATTTTCTGGCGCTGAACACGACTCATCCAGGGCCCTGGTGTGGTGGCTCACTGGGTAATAAAGGGGCCAGCTTTGTATTATTAGCTGGCCCTAAGCCTGAAATTCATGGGGTCAGGCCAATATTAGACATGACCACCATGAATTTCTAGTAAAGTGGTAAAAAAAAACACAACACAGAAAAAAATTGTTTTATTAGAAATAAAACAAAAAAATACTTAGAAACTCCATCTTTATTATAGAATTCCCCCCCCCCCCCTCCGACGTAGTCCAGGGTCGAGGGTCCCGCAATGTCCAATCCGGATCCAATATCATCTGATCAGTTTGCTGGCCGGCAAACCAATCAGATGATCAATGTCAGGTTGTAGGTCCTGAATCAGCTGTCAGGACAGCTGTTAGTTTAAATTTCCCTTGCTGACATTAACAGCTGATGTCAGCACGGGAGATTTAAACACAGCTGATCAGACAGCTGTTTAAATTTCCCGTGCCGACACCGAACAGCTGATGTCTGTGTGGGAGATTTAAACAGCTGTCAGATCAGCTGTGTGCCGCCGACTCGAGCACAGCGTGGCCAGGTCTGATATCGACCTGATGATGCTGTGCGGCAAGCCAATCACTGTAATGCCACAACCAACATGGCTGTGGCATTACAGTGTGTGGCAGCCAATCCCTGCATGTCTGCTGGCTCTGTAAAGAGCGCCAATATGCAGGGACGGGGATCTCGCCGGTACTTGGTGTATACTTGGGCGAGTACAGAATACCGGCGAGCATGCTCACTCATCACTATTTTTAAAAAAGTCCACTGTCCGCATATGTGTCAATAAAGTTTGTATATTTTTTCAACTTTAAGTGTGCTCCCGATTTTTGGTTATATGCCAAGTCTTTTTCTTCATATTAACGCAACCATAAGGCCCAAGTCCTTGTTGTGTTGATGGTATCGTAACAATTAGGCTTCCTTCTGCCATCCTTCACAATAGAAAGTGGAATAATTTCTTCCTCATCTCCTGTCTGTGCCCATCACCTCTTCATCCTTGTCCTCCATTTGATCTTCGGCTCCTGCACCTTCTCTACCACTTTGTCTGGTACCATGAGCCTCCCTTTGTCATTCCAATCCACCCTTCCAGGGCAACTGGCTGTGTGACAAGAATATGGACCTTTAAGATATTGATATCCTTTCCACATCCTCCTCTTCTTTCTCCTCCTTTTCCTCTGGTACTACCACCTCATCCCGCAGACTTTTCAAAGTTTGCTCCAGCATGTAGATGACTGTAATAGTAATTCTGATCATGGCATCATCAGCGCTAACTATCTTAGTAGCTATTTCAAAACTGGTCAGAAGGGTGCAGAGGTCTTTGATCTGTGCCCACTATGCAAGCATCGTTTGCACCACATTCGGCTCGCATTGAGTCACTGTATGCATCATAAAAAATGCCATATTATGCACCACTCTAAAGCAAGAATCACTCCTTTGCCTAATACGAATAAAAAGGCAAAATTACTAGAAAGAACTACTGTAAGTATAAGGAGGTACCAGGGAAATGTACATAACAATAAAGGTGCAAAGGCACAGGGAGTATACATGGAAAAAATTATTGACAAATTTTTGAGATAAAAAAATCCCTCAGTGTAAATGGACATGTTAAAACCATTTAAAAAGTACAAAGACATGGTGTACTATGCCAATAGGCTAGGGCAGGGGTCTCAAACTCCAGGCCTCGAGGGCCGCACACAGTCCAGGTTTTCAGGATTTCCATACTGTTTGACAGTTGGTAATCAAATGACCAACTGTCAAATTCTAAGGAAATCCTGAAAACCTGCACTGTGTGCGGCCCTCGAGGCCTGGAGTTTGAGACCCCTGGGCTAGGGTCACACTTAAAAATAGAATTGCGTTCATCGCATCCAGAACCCGATGCGGTGAACGCAATTGGCTCAGACAAGCCGCAATCCAATTATTGTCGGCTTTGTACTAATTTATGAATGAAGCCGCGGCTCCCCTGACAGTAAAGCAGACACTGTTTTTAATGTACGTATAGTATCTGCCGCTGTCCGAGGTCCTGTAGGCATTTACATTAGGCCTATGGGCAGCACACCGCCATAGACCTAATGTAAATGCCTACAGGACCCTGGACAGCGGCAGAAACTATACGTACATTACGTACAGTATCTGCTCTACTCAGGGGAACCGCGGCTTCATTCATAAATTAGTACAAAGCCGACAATAGCCAGCTTACTGTAAATGGCTTATTAACCCCTAACATGCTAAGAGGAGTGGACAGCATGTCTCTAGGGGGGGGGGGCACCCCCTAGAGACATGTTGCCCACAGCTAATATTAATAATTAATGTTTTTCTACACACATTTAACACTTTGCTTATCCGATGAGTGAAGTATACGGTAACTGCATTGTTCAGGATTACACATCCTGAGCAATCCGGTTACCGCCTTGCGGTTGCCAGAAGCGCTCCGAAAACTGCAGCCCGCATGATTTTTAGCGCAGGCTGCAGATCTGGAGCCGGTAACCGGATTGCATGTAAAGCAATCCGGTTACCATAATGGGCTCCTATGGGGAGCGTTTCCTGCTCTGTTTTTGAGCTTTTTGAAAGCTCAAAACCGAATCAGGTTTCCAAAATAGAACCGCATATGTGACCCTAGCCCAAATGAGAATCATTAAGTCAAAAGAACTGCCCAAGGATCTCAGAGACAGAACTGTGGCAAGGCACAGATCTGGCCAGGGTTACAAAAGAATTTCTGCAGTACTCAAGGTTCCTAAGAGCACAGTGTCCTCCATATTTCTTAAATGGTAGAAGTTTGGAACCACCAGAAGTCTTCCAATACCAGATAATCCAGCCAAACTTAGCAATCGTGGGAGAAGAGCCTTGGTGAGAGACGTAAAGAAGAACCCCCAAGATCACTGTGGCTGAGCTCCAGAGATGCATTAGGGAGATGTGAGAAAGTCAAATATCACTGCAGCCCTCCACCAGTTGGACACTTATGGCAGAGTGGCCCTACGGAAGCCTCTCCTCAGTGCAAGACATAATAAAGCCCGCAGAGAGTATGCAAAAAACAAATGAAGGACTTGTAGACTAAAAGAGAAATAAGATTCTCTGCATGATGAGATGAAGATAGAACTTTTTGTGATAATTCTAAGCAGCATGTGTAGAGAAAACAAGGCACTGGTCATCACCTGCCCAGTACAATATGAAACATGGTGGCAGCATCATGCTATGGGGTGTTTTCAGCTGCAGGGACAGGATGACTGGTTGCAATGGAAGGAAACATAAATGCGGCCAAGTACACAGATATGCTGGATGAAAACCTCTTCCATAGTGCTCTGGACCTCAGACTTGGCTGAAAGTTCACCTTCCAAAAAGACAATGACCCTAAGCAGACAGATCACCAAGGAATGGCTTCAGAACAATTCTGTGACCATTCTTGAATGGCCCAAACAGAGCCCTAACCTAAATCCATTTGAGCATCTCTGGAGAGACATGAAAATGGCTGTCCACCAACGTTCACAATCCATCCTGACAGAACTGGAGAGGATCTGCAAGCAAGAATTGGAGATGATCCCCAAATCCAGGAGTGAAAAACTTTTTGCATTATTCCTAAAAAGACTCATGGTTGTACTAGCTTAAAAGGGTGCTTCTACTCAGTGCAGAGCAAATGGTGTGCATACTTATGACCATGTGATTAGTCAGTTTATCTTTTTTAATAAATTTGAGTGCTTTCGTCTGCTTGCCCGGCTGCCTTTAGAAAGACAGCATGGACCAGAGCTCATCCTAACTGAACCCCGAGCTCCTTATCCTTGGACGGAACACTACTCAGACAACACAGAGTGAGGGAACCACAATATTAAAGCTTTATTGGATCCCTAAATAGTTAACGGCATATAACACATGACCAAACAAAACACAGAATGTAGCAGGTAACAGAGTGTCACCCTCCACTGGCTCACCAGGGAATTACAAGCTTCTGCTGTGGCCAGGTGACCGAACTGTCCCAACCTGGGTTTCTTCCTTATGTAGTCTTTGATATCCCAGCCAAATCCTAACATTTGATGCTGAAGTCCATGTAGTAATATAATCCAGGTTCTGATCCCATTTGGTCGGCGCCGGAACGTCTAGGCCTTGGGTTATGGCCTTCCAATCAGATCCATAGATCCTAGATTGGTACCATGTAACATTATATATCCCTGAACACTCAATTCAGAGCATTGGAGACTTCACGATTGGTTTACTAAGACTGTGCTCTCATTGGCTAGATTTCAAGCCGCACACATAATATCCCTATATGCATCTCTGGCAAAGGGGATGAAGAGACAGGTATTTTACATACAATCAGTAATATACATCTTTGGACAAGAGAAGGCTCACCTACTTAATTATCATTAAGTCTCTGACCTCTGACAAAGGGGTAAACATAGTAAACATAACCTTTGAACAATAGAGGGACTCCAAAGAGACTGGCTGAAACAATGTCCCAGCAAACATGAGATAACAGCAAAAGTTTTGATAGTGTGACTAATATTAAGAAGGTAACCCATGCTATACATTGAAAGAGTCAATGATATCGGCAGTTCACTGCTATTATGACAACATTTTAGATAGCTTTTGTTAGCTCGATGTGCTAGCCTACTGTTATTCCTTATACATGTACAATGTATGTCCTGGCTATGTAATTTTCTTTTATATTTTTGCTATACAGGTGTTATTCGTTAGTAGGATTTGTCTGACCACAGCTATCCTTATTTATTGGTGAATTAATTGGTAAATCAGTCTTTGATTGTATGTGCTAATGCTTGAAAATATGCTTGTACTTGGGGTTAATTAATGGCTAAATTGATTTGACGGCCATGCAGCGGAGTATTCATTGTGTAGTACACCATGTCTGTGTTCTTTTTAAATGGTTTCAACATATCAGTTTAAACTGTGTGATTTTTTGCATCTCAATAAACTTGGCAAATGTTTTTTTGTGTAACTGGAGAGGTATGTCTCCTGCTACTGCCCATTGTGATAGAGACCCCTAGGGTACGAGAGAGGCTTATAGTGTAGACAGGGACACTTCAGAATTATGGTCACTGAGACATGGTTGAATGGGTGGCATATATTGGCCAATGCATGCGCTAAGAACCATAAAAAAAACAAAAAAAATTTATCTGAGTTTTTTTAAAAAAAACTTTATAGTTTTTATTTTTTCTCAAAAAATATCTAGTAACACCTACAAATAGCATGTATTGGCTTAACCGGTGTGCTGCTATTAATTTGATGTTTTTTTCTTCATTTATTATGTGTGGAGCAGGCTGGTTCCACTGCTGGACTTGCACTCCTGCCTCCCTACTATAGGGTCCAACTGAAGAGGTATGTCTCCTGCTACTGCCCATTGTAAAAGAGACCCCTAGGGTACGAGAGAGGCTTATAGTGTAGACAGGAGCCCTTCAGAATTATGGTCACCGAGACGTGGTTGAAGGGCTGGCATATATTGGCCAATGCATGTGCTAAGAACCATTAAAAAAACAAGAAAAAATTTTATCTGAGATTTTTTGAAAAAACTTTATAGTTTTTATTTTTTCTCAAAAAATATCTAGTAACACCTACAAATATCATGTATTGGCTTAACCAGTGTGCTGCTATTAATTTGATATATATATATATATATATAATTCAGCAATATAGATTTGCATCTGGGCGGAAGAGTTTAAGGAAGTGCTGTCTGTTTTTTTTTTCTTCATCTGTCTATCTATCTATCTATCTATCTATCTATCTATCTATCTATCTATCTGTCTGTCTGTCTGTCTGTCTGTCTGTCTGTCTATCTATCTATCTATCTATCTATATCTATCTATCTATCTATCTATTCTTTTCTACCCCTAAATACTGGATGCAGGTTTATTGATTTTATAATATTTTAATCTTCTATTTTGCTATAATTTTTACTTTTAAATAAGCCATTTGCATGCTACATGATACAGACACACTTAACTAAAGCTAAACTTACATCTTCCTTTTTTCTTGTTTCATGCTATTTCATTTTTTGTTGGTGTTTTAAATTCTGAAAATGTTATTATTGGAGTTAACCTTTCCAAGCTGTTTGAGGTACACTGCAAAATAAATGACCTTTTCATACAGCTTCAAAGTGTACAATAATTAATCATTGCACTACAACAAACCTACTGTATGTTAAAAATCTCACACTTAATAGAAGCATGCATGAAATTAACTGTTTAGCTCAAACTGTAGCTCTCATTGTTATTGCAAAGTCCTCCTAAAAATTGTACTACATTTTTGCATTGTGCTAGTCAATCAGAATTTAGTTACCTGTTTGCAAATTAACTGTTACATCTTTAGATAGGTTAAGAAAACATATTGATTAAGCAAGTTCAAACTTTTCAACCAATTACACATTATATATTGCTAGATATGACCCACAGTTTCATTGGTTGTGACAAAGTCTCTAGCCCTTTTCTAAATGCTGATATAGTATCTGATATTACAATGTCTTAACTTAGCGTATTCCATAATCTGAATATTCTAACTTCAAAAAACTCTTTCCTATTTATTCGCTGGAATCACCTTTCCAACACAGATAATGAATGTCCCTGGTCAAGGCCAATTATACCTTAAAACGAGATGAGCATCTCACTTCCTGTGATGATCTCAGCCAGAGGTGTAACTAGGTGTTCTGGCATCCGGGGCAAAGATTTATTTTGGCCGCGCCCCCCCCCCCCTCCACTGCGTGCGGCGCGCCGGGTGACGTCAGCCGCAGCGCAACGTGACCCGGGGTGGGAACTGCTGTCAGGGGCGGACAAGCAGGGGTTCAATTGTGCACACGCGGTGCCGGCAGAGCACAATTTGAAAGGCGGAGCGGAGGCGCGTGATGACGTGATGACGTATTGACTACGGTGACAGAGCGGCCAAGGTGATGGCGCTGGTGCCCCCTCTGAGTTGCGCCAGGGGCAAAGGATCTGGCTGCACCCCCCTAGATATGCCGCTGATCTCAGCTGCTGCTCCCTTTTCAGTTTGAGAAAAAGTATGTTCATCAGCAGCCAATTTTAGCATTTCACACTGGAAAATGCAGATTGTGGGCTATGGCAAGGGGGGCCTGTTTGTCCTACAGTGTTATATTCATCTGACTTTATATTGTCAAAAGCACATCTTGTTGAAAACTATTGTGAAGCAGAAAGTCACTGTTGGTTTAACACTAGTATTGTCATGATTTGCATAGGCATCCGTTCAATTCTGCATGCACACAGATCTTCCATGCATTCCTGCATTTATATATTTAACATGGGGATGCATTGACATGCTTAGGTATCCATTTGTAAGTACATCCATCCCTGTGCATCATTCTCACATCCTCCCCGAACACCTCATGTTGCGATTTTGGTGAGCATGAAATATCAAGTATCCGAAGGCGCCACAGTGCATCAAAACAACAGATTGTCTTGAATGAAGGTGCATCGATCTTTGGATGGATGAGCCTGATGCGAATCTGGATTTAACAGGTCACACAGTACTCCATCAGGATCCACATGTATCCAGGATTTTCTTGTCTTCCTAAAGTTAAGAATGATACCATATCATCTTCATCAGGTATCCCATCTTGGTGATCACGTGGACCGTTTACTTTCACGACACCAGACTTCTTTACTATCATTTGCATGGCTTGGCCATTTCTCCCAATGAACTTTCTCACCAGAGCATGAGGCAGCCCGATCACTTCTTGCAGACTTTGAGCTTTCCTCATAAGCTCCAGCTGTCTAGCGGCTTCTTTAGTCTTCAGCTGGATCATTCGCTTTGTGTGAACACATCACCAGTGTATGTCACTTAGGATAGCCATTCACTTCACTGTGACTTCTGTTGTGGACAGAACTACAAGCTGGTTGGCTTCTAAAGTCCAATACACCTTACAGGCTCCCATGGCCTTCTTAAACTCTTCATGCACTGACTTCTGGTGTATTGTGTGGAGACACAGGGGTCAGTGGATGCTCTCGTCCACTGGCCCAGCCACCTTTATAAAGGCAGCATGGACCAGGGATCATCCCAAACTGAATGCCCGAGCTCCTTAACCGTGGGCGGAACACTACTCAGACAACACATGGTGAGGGAACCACAATATTAAGGCTTTATTGGATCCCCAAACAGTTACAGCATATAACACGTTACCAGCAAAACACACAATGTAACAGGCAACAGAGTCTCACCCTTCTGCTGGCTCACCAGGGTTTAGAATATTTGTGCCTCAGATCTTCCAAGGCTACTTACTCCAAACCAGCAGCACGCTGCTTTTGGCAGGCACCCACCAAGAAAGGAATAACGCCAGATTTAGGAAGCTGAGCTAGCACAGCAAAGTCTGTAGCCAGGTGACTGGATTGTCCCAACCTGTGTTGCTTACTTATGCAGTCTTTTATATCCCAGCCGAATCTGAACATTGTTGAAGTCCTTGTAGTATTATAATCCAGGTTCTGATACCCTTGGTCGGCACCGAAGTGCCTAGGCCTGGGGTTATGGCCTGCCAATCGGATCCGTAGATCCTAGATTAGCTGCCTGTATCAAGTTTGCTGGTCAAATAAACAGTCCTCCTTATATACCCTGAGCCCTCATTGCAGGATATTGGGGACTTCACGATCGGTGGAATAAGAATGAGCTCTCATTGGCTTGATCTCAAGCTGCATATAAAATATCTCTAGCAGAGTTGTATTGCTGGCAAGAGAAAGTCACAGACTGACAATTACATAGCACTACAAATAGCTGACATAGTATCAGCAATACACATAATAATACAATGGACGGTCAGCATAATTAAGCTTTCTGTGTGTCATGACCTTTTCTAGCAAGGAGTGAGATAATTACATGAGGAATCACAAACTTTTGAACAATAGAGGGACTCCTGAGAGTCTGGGAGAAACAAAGAGTGGCTTATCCCAATGTAACAAACAAAATACAATACTGTCAGGCTTACATAAGAAACCATCCTATGTTGTACACTAATGGAGTCCATATTATACCTTAATGGAGTCCATTTTGTCACATATTGTTCTCTCAAGTCTTCTGACACATTTATGAGGCACTTATATGGAAAGGTTTCCATCTTACCGGTGGTTTCCAAACAAACATTTGGCTCTGGTCACAGGGCCGACTAACTATCTGTTTGACCATAATGGACTTTTGTCGCTCCACTTTCTCAAAGGCTGCCTTGTTCATTCACTATTTATAAAAATGAAGGAGACACAGAGAGGCGCAGATTGTGCGTTATCACAAGTGACACAAAATTGCCAGTGGTTGTAATGGGGCTCACTCACCTGATCAGGTTGTGAAACCCACAACCAGCTTGAGCGCTAAGAACACAGCTGCTGCAAAACCTCCACCGCCTCGCAAACCGCAAGAAAACAGGTAGTTCAAACAGGAATGGTGTCAACGGTCCTTTCTGCTGCTTCAGAAAATACACTTGAAAGCAATGTCTTTCAAGTGTATTTTCTGAAGCAGCAGCGCGGACCGTTGACACCATTCCTGTTTGCTCATTCACTGGCATGTTGCCCTTGCATTCAGAAACATCTTCCTCCAGCTCAGCTATTTGCCTCTCAGCAACTCATCTCTGAGGCTCCTCCTGCTTCGACTGCTCTTTTTTCAGCAGAGTTCTCTCAGACCTCTCCATCTCCAATGCACCCACTCAGCTCTTGACAGGTTGTATCTGAAGCTTCTCTTGCTTCAAAGGGTTTGCAGCATCTTCTTGAGCTCCCTTATATCGGCTCTTACATTCACCGGATAAGTCAAGCTCGCATTACTCGAGGAGCTACTTCATACTTTCCTTCTCCAGTGGCTTTTTTCACATCCGCAACCTCTATCTTCACCTCGGTTCTTGCAGTATACATGGGGCCACTAAAGAGTACCCACTGGGCAGAGAGATGATTTAGATGGACGATGACCTGGAGTGGCATGATGTTGGTGTAGTACTGAACTTGGTGCGTCCAGTGATCATAGGCCTGGAGTCTAAATTATTTTTTGACTTTTGAAAGAAGGAGGTCATGTCCAGTTGCTCAGATAAGAGCTGGAACAGTCTTAGAGCGGTCCCCCTACTGCTGGAGGCTGCTGGGTTTTCTTGCGGAGTGTTTATATACAATAAGGATTTAACACCTACTAAAATGGACAGTCCCGAGTGACAAAATGAAATGATGGGTCTCCCAAAACTTAGTGACATTAGGGGTAAAGAGACAACCTCTGGTGTGAGAGGTAGTAAAGTGACTTACACCAAAATAAAAGGTGACTTGTTGGTTCACGATGCCAGGGAGAGTGACTATGACTCCTAGTGTTACTGTACTTCTGATATGAACGATAGCGAGTAAAGTGAAGAGGAAAAGTTCACCAGGGCAAAATCCAGCCCAGAAGTTGGTAGGGTTGTTGTCTTCGGTGTCTGAACAGGTATCTGATGGACTATCAGCAGAGAACTTCATAAAAGTATATGACCCCATGGCCGAGAAGGTTGAAGACTCCAGAGACTCTGAGGTTGAAGATATGAAGGTAGCGAAACCTTCTGAGACTGACAATGAAACCCAAGAGAGTGTTGGAGATGAGGCTTCTGGTACCCAAGAGAGGGTTGAAGGTGATGCATACCTCACAGTGTCCACCTCCAGTAGACATATACTCCCAAAAAAGAGCACACTGCGACTCCATCTGCATGATTAAAGTCAATGACCCATCTGCACTTATGTCAGAATACCGTTTAGGGGGGGTTTGGATGTAATCCCCAATGGGATCACTAAATGGGAGACAAAACTGAGTGTGAAAGCAGCCTTAATCTCTCTCACTATGTTCATAAGCCTTAACAACCAAACCCTAATATTGCTCGTTTTGAAGCTTAACACTTTATTATAAATATTTCTATAAATGTGTTATGCAGTTAGCAAATGCATATCTAAACAATTTTGAGTTTCTAATTTTTTTTTTCATATATTCTTATTTGAAATGAGAAAATTGATTCAAGATTAATTGACTTCTTGTCAAATTATTGGTAAAGCACAGAACCTGGCAAATTTAAAAACTTTCAATACTATTTGTTCAAAACGTCAAAAATGGCCATCATCATTTTACAAATTGCCGAAGATCGCATCAGCCAGAGAAGTTCCAATGAACTTGGATGAGTCCACAAAAATTTCCAAAGATTTTCTCATTTCTAATTGTATTTTAAGAAATTCATAGAAAAAAGTTAGACAAAAGAAAGTGTATACATAACACGAGAAAAGTTTTAAAGTTACTGCATTAATTGTTGTGGAAAGAGCAATTAAAGCCAATGCTGAAAAAGAAAAAAATGAATAAAATAAAATCTAAACTAAAATCTTTCAGCCTTCCCCAAGAACTAATTGATAACATTCTTGTTCTCTGATGTCAGGTCTAGGCTAATTAACTTATTGTTAAGTATTGATTAAGCATTATGTAAGTTAAAATGTATGCTATTGACAATCTACTATTTCTTTTATGAAGACTGACAGATTATTAATTAAATAAGACTGCCCAACACACAATCTTTACTCTTTCTCACTAAGGGCCCTTTCACATCAGCGTTTTTTTAAATTTGCGGCAGATGCGGTGAAAAAACCGCATCTGCCGCAACTGCCGCATAACGGTTCCACTTGCGGCACGGTTGCGGTTTTTTCCATAGGAAGTATAGGGGGACTTGCGGCAGATGCGGCAAGTGCGGTATTGCACTTGCGGCAGGTGCGGCAGAGAAAAAAACCGCGGCTTACTGCGGTTTTTTTCTCTGCCGCACCTGCCGCAAGTGCAATACCGCACTTGCCGCATCTGCCGCAAGTCCCCCTATACTTCCTATGGAAAAAAACGCAACCGTGCCGCAAGTGGAACCGTTATGCGGCAGTTGCGGCAGATGCGGTTTTTTCACCGCATCTGCCGCAAATTTAAAAAAACGCTGATGTGAAAGGGCCCTAAGTAAATTGTCTTTTAATAGGCTAAGAAGATAATTTTGTCAAAGGATTCATATCAGACCATTAGAATTCTTCTGCTCTAGTTCAGAACTTCAGGTGTCAATAATTAAGTCTAGTTGTATCATTTAAAGTGAAAAAGTGGTAAAGTGAACTAAAAAAAACACTTTTCAATTGCAACAATAAGGTGATTCACACATGACTTTTCTTTGAAAAATTGCTGTAACTTCTAAAAAAGACAATTTATACTGAAATGTGGACTGTACATACTTGTACTTTGAACAGCAATGTTAAATCAGGCGATCTTGGTGGCCACAGTCCCTTGGAGATTACTCTGTCATCAAAGATGGCTTCAATATCTGTTATGCTGACGACCGACGTGTGACACATTGCAACATACTGTTTAAAGATGTGCACTTTAAGTTCCTAATCATCCAGTTGATTGATAAAGATTTTTGAAGATTTCCATGTACACTGTTAATGTTGCTTCAAAAATATGGGATCAATTATGTGCTGCCTTGAAATGGCATATCAAACACCAACTTTTTCTGCATATTGTGAAGCACCGAATACGGATGTTTTGTGAATTAACGTAGTCACATAGGTGAATCAAGGCTTCATCATTGTACCACGTATAGTCAATATGTTTTCTTTTTCAGCTTTAAAGGTCTAGAACCAGTGACAAGAACAAATTATGATCCCTTGATTGGGCACTTTCAATTCCTGAACGACAGTAACTTTGTGAGCAAACACAATCTTTTTTGGCTGTTCATTAACATGTAAAATATTTCATGCCTGATTCCTGTGAAATCCTTTGTAACAATTTATGTTTAGATGCCAGAAGTCGCTATTTCACATATTGAATAGTTTCTTTAGAGATTTCCAGATATCCTCCATCATAACTATACAGTAATTTTCCTAAACGTTTTAGTTTATTCACCACTGACAGAATACTAGGTGTGGATGGTGGATTTCAACCCTCAAACTTCTTGAGTAACCCGTGTATTCAAAAAGAGGTCGACCTTAACACCAATACAAGGCCCTACAACCAATATGTAATTCCAAAGAAATACCCAGGAGTCAGGCCAAATAAAAATAAGTACTGCAATTTTTTTTCACATATCAAAAACTGGTTAAAATGACAATGCACATTGGAACACCAGGCAGGTACACCCAATTGATGGTAAATTACATACAGGCTCCTAAATCAAAGATACCAATATAGCCATACATATCCCAGCAATGTGGGAACATCAATAGCAATCATTACAACTCCAATATAGAGACAACAATGCAAGGGCATCAAAGACAAGGCAAATGCCCCATCAGTGGGTGGATATTATTACCTGCCAATGTGACTGCCACCCCTAATGCACGTTTTGCGTTAGCTTCGTCCGACGGGGTCCTTTAGTAACTCACTGTGGTAACTCTTTAAGGACTCAGTTTTATTTTACAATAACTTTTCACAATGACAACACTCTCCTCCAAACTGTATATGTACATTGTTAACAAATGAAGTAGGAATTTGGCAGGAATGAAATGCAAGCACCACTGAAAAATTAGTGATGTGCAAGAAGTCTATCTTGTAGTGGAGATGGCTAGCAGGGTAACAAGTCAGTGAGATCATCGGCTTGTTGTTCATGACACTCTTGCTTCTCATGAACCAAAGTATATTCAGTCTGAATATCAGTAAAGTCTACCTTCTCTTAGAAGTTACGGCAATTTTTCCAAGCAAAGTAGTGAGTGATGCACACTGTGTTTACTAGAAATGCTTTCTATACATTAAAAAAAGAACAAAAAAGTAGAAATAGCTTTAACATTTTGTGTTTGTAAGTTAACTAAACAAATCTTAAAGCAATTGGAAAAATGTCTTCAAGGTTGGCAACAAGTATGTAATCTTTATGCAGAGTTCACTAGAGTAAGATGCACCAAAATTATTAAAGGTTATGTTTTAGCCGGTTGAAATTCATATTTCAGAGATGTGTCACTAATTAGGCTGTATGTTGTTGTATCCATACAAAGAATGTTTGTTTTATCAACAGAAGATTAAGACTGACAGGACTATAGCTGACATGAGCCCTGGTCCAACCAAACCCTGTTCTCTGATAAGCAGCCTTTTATCAATAGACATAGTACAAAGAAAGCTGTGATGTGGGCAGGGTAAACTTTGTGAGGTCTGCTATCTAATATATAAAGCTGAATGTGTGTATGTGTGTATGTGTGTATGTGTGTATATCCGGGATTGGCATCTACACCGTCGCAGCTACAGCCGCAAAATATTGCAGAGTCACACGTCTGGACCCCGGGAGCGTCATAGGCTATGTTGTGAGGTGAAATTTTAACCCTGCGCGTTCCAGTTCACCAAACAATTTTGCCCCTATCTACATAATGGGAAAAAAGGGAAAGGAAACGTGTGGGAGGAAAATCGACAGCTGTCAGCTATAGAGACAAAATTTTGCACAGTCACACATCTGGACCCCGGGAGCGTCATAGGCTATGTTGTGAGGCGAAATTTTAACCCCGCACATTCCAATTCACCAAACAATTTTGCCCCTATCGACATAATGGGGAAAAAGTGACAGTTACCAGTTGACAGTTGTGAATGAGAGGGACTTAATGATAGCGCCAAAGACTAACAGCACATACCAGCATATAGTCACTAAGGTGGGGCCCGAACATGAGATATTCACCACACACAGGCACATGTATACACACCACACGCACACAAAGAGTAACAGCAAGTGTATAGTCGCTAAGGTGCAGCCCCAACATTGGATACTCACCACGCACCCGAACAAACACACACCACAAAGACACACACAACACCCCCAAGGGGACACACACACACTCTATAGCGACACATGCACTCACCACACAGGGACACACACACACCACAAAGAGACACACACACACCACACAGACCCCCCCCACAGGGACACACACGCATAGCCACCCTATAGGGACACATGCACTCACCCCACAGGGACACACACACCACAAAGAGACACACACACACCACACAGACCCCCCACAGGGACACACACACATACACACCCTATAGGGACACATGCACTCACCCCTCAGGGACACACACACACCACAAAGGGACACACACAACACAGAGACACACACACCCCACACAGACACCCCCCACACAGGGACACACATACACACCCTATAGGGACACATGCACTCACCCCACAGGGACACACACACACACAACAAAGAGACACACAAAACACAGATACACACACACCACAGACCCCCACACAGGGGCACACACATACACACCCTGTAGGGACACATGCACTCACCACTCAGGGACACACACACACCACAAAGGGACACACACAACACAGAGACACACACACCCCACACATACACCCCCCCACAGGGACACACACACACATACACACCCTATAGGGACACATGCACTCACCCCACAGGGACACACACACACACCACAAAGAGACACACACAACACAGATACACACACACACACCACAGACCCCCACACAGGGGCACACACACATACACACCCTATAGGGGCACATGCACTTATCCCACAGGGACACACACACCACAAAGAGACACACACAACAGAGACACACACCACACAGACCCAATCCCACAGGGACACACACATACACATCCCAGGGACACACACACCACACAGACAGACACATATGTGCACAAATCACCTCACACAACTCGCCTCATACGTGTGCTATCTTTATTTTCCAAACATAAACATCTGATTAAAAACAGCCAATGTGCAACACAGGTGCCATATAGGGAATTAAGGCAGATGTCAGTCACATGAGCTGTCTATTATGTGTATGTGTGAGGTAACATATACTACCCGGCCAGGGGGAGGGTTTACTGTTGGCTGGAGATTTATTAGGCTGCCTATAGCAATCAATCACAGCTCAGCTTCTATTTTCCTACAGGTCACTAATATGACATATTCAAATTCTATTTTGTTATAGCTAACAGCAGTTATTTATTAACCCGGGCGTAGCCGGGTACTACAGCTAGTATACTATATAACTGGTTCTGTCAAAATTGCTGCAATCAATGACATTTATCTTCTTTCAGATGATATAGCAAAATCCTTGGGAAAGATTCCGTTGAGCAGCCATCTCTTAATGAATTTGGTGCATTTTCCAGCTGCAATGAGCCATAGTCGGAAACAGATTCCAGTCATAAGATGAAGTTAATTTTTATTTTAACCTACCTACTTTAGTGATTTAAATTATGAACAATTTATTGAGAACAGAGAAACACACACAAAATTTTCATATATATATATAGAGAGAGAGACATGGCCAACGGCGCTGGCACCCTTGAAAGTGTTCTAGAAAATAAAGTTTTTCTACTAGAAAATTTTTGGAATCATGTTCTCTAACACACGTGGTAATTTTCTTTGCTTGTACCGGAAAGCTAAAAAACATTGGATAAAAAAAGGAAAATTTCACATGATTTCACACACCACAAAAATTTGGCTGAAAAAAATTGTTGGCACCTTTCCAACATTATGTGTAAACAACATTGTTTCAAGCATCTGACTTTTTGATTATGATTCATTCCACTTTTTTAGCAGTATGATGAAAATGTAAGGTTTTTCATTTTTGTTTTTTTGTTATTTACAGTGTTCTCTGGAAGGATTAACTAGTGTGACATGTTTAATGGTTGAGTCCTTCCAAACACGTCAATACCATATTTGTACACTTCTTTTGTCTATTTACTTTTTTACATAAATATGTAGAGTCATACTGTGTTTCCTCGATAGTAAGACCCCCCCCCCCGAAAGTAAGGGTAGGGGGAACAGGAGGGTCTGCTAATGTAATGCCCCCCCGAAAGTAAGGCCGCCTGGGGGGGCGCTGGGGAATATAAGGCCGCAGCCTCCCGGTACCTTATGGGCCACCGCTGTCCTCTGGTGTGGCACCCCGATGTCCTCGCTGTCCCCCGGTGTGTCCAGGCTCCTCCAGTGTCCTCTGTGTCCCCCAAGTGCAGCCGCATTGGAGCAGGTGGGGTTAACCACAGCCTAACTTGCTGTGTGCCCCTACTCAACTCCGCCCAGCCTGATGTCGAGCAACCCGGCTCGAGCTATGATTGGCTCCTAGGAAGCAGTGGGCGTGGCGAGATGACGTCGTGACCTCTGATTGGCTCATCATCTGGCCGCGCCCGCTGGTTCCTGAGAGCCAATCAGAGCTCGAGCCGGGCTGTTGTGACGTCAGGCTGAGCAGAGTTGAGCAGGGGCACACAGCAAGTTAGGCTGTGATTAACCCCATCTGCTCCAGCACAGCTGCACCTGGGGGACACAGAGGACACTGGAGGAGCCTGGACATACCGGAGGACAGCGAGGACAGCGGGGAGCCACACCGAAGGCCGGGGGAGCCGGTAAGAAGCGGTTTGCGTGTGTGTGTGTATGTGTGTGTGTGTGTGTGTGTGTGTATGTGTGTTTATAAGTGTATGGGTGGGTGGGTGTGTGTGGATGGGAGGCTGCAGTGGCTGGGGCTGCCAATGTAAGATTCCCCCTGAAAGTAAGACAGGGTGCCACTTTTGGCCGCCAAAAAATGTAAGGCATGGTCTTACTTTCGGGGAAACACAGTAGAAATAATCATAGAATGGTAGAGTTGGAAGGGACCCCCTGAGTCATATGATCCAGTCCCCTGCTCAAAGCAGGACTTACTATTCATCCCAGACAGATGTCTGTCCAGACTCTGTTTGTTAGTACAGGGTAACAAAATTAGGTGTAAACCTGTGCAGGTGTAATATCCACAAATACACTTTCAGATCAGTTTATGCAGATACAGATGATTTATGATGTAATAAATCATCTGTATGTGCAAGGACTGATCTGAAAGGATATTAGTGGATATTACAGCAGCGAGGGTTTATACCCAATTTCTTTACCCTGTAGCGACATATTTCCTTGTGGGTCCACAGCAGCTGTCATACGCATATATAATGGTCATGTCTTTCACAACCACCAAAGGTGAGCCTCTCCTGCACTATTACTGTATTTCTGAATGAAAGATAAGATCCTGTTTGCACTTTCTTTCTCTTAATATTCTACCTGGGATTCTTGGACAAGTTCACCAACAATTCAATGGTGCACAGCAAAATGGCAACATAAGGAATAAAAAATTAGACGTAAAACTTAACTTTTACTAGTTAATATAAAAAGAAAATGATGCCTAATGATATTTAAAATCAGTGCACAACTGATAATGGAATACCTGGGGTGATACTAAGCTCAAAACATCAACCCAGGGGTACCATAAGAAAAATTGCTAGAGCATCAAGTTATCACACACACAACTTTCTTAATCACTATTGTGTTTCTCAATGTGACTTAGCATTGATGGCTTAAAGACATAAAAAAGATATACCCTGCGGAAATCTAGCAGATAGTTTTTACAACATTCTCACCCATCTTGTGGTTGTTCTAAGGACGAATGTATAGGCATTTGGACCAATACCACAACAACAATTTCCTTCAGTTCAGAATTGCAAACATCTCTGACGTGCATGGTGTCTTCTTACACCACAGCCTTTTAGGGTCTCGCCTTTCACATACGCTACTGTGCCGCATGCAATCGCCATGACTTACCTACACATCATGGGTCAGAAACTCCCTGGAAAACATGATGTAATAGGAAGTGGTTAGGTTAATGTATATTTTAATATTATGTTAATATTATAGGCAGTAAAACATGGCATTACTTACTAAAAAGAATATATTAGCTACTTCCTACAAAGTAAATATATATTTTTGAATCACTTAAAGGGTTATTTTTCCCTTTATAAAGTGTTATTAGCTAGTGCTTGTAAAACCAAGCATTTCATTTTAAAAAAAAAATCATCGTTTTTCAATATATTATTGTTTAATGCCCATTGCCCAGGTGACCAGCCACTGCTGTGGTGATCAAACCTGCGCAGTATTCTTTTCTTTTCTATAGAGCTTGTTAGCACTACACTGAAATTGTCTGGGAATGCTGGTGCGTGCTGTTAGCTGGCAAGATTCTACGTTGCATTCCCAATCCAGACAGCAGCGGTGACAGGTCTCCTTGGTAACAAGCTGTAAACAAAAGAAAAATATGTATATCTAAAGCACGAATAAACATTTTATTCACAGTAAACTCCAAAAGTAAATTGTTTTTGCAAGCACTATCCAACAATATCCTCTTATGAAGATGGAAGTAATCGTTTAATAATTTTGGCAAATTGAAATATACATCTCCATTTAACAAAGATTGATAGTTTAAAGTTCAGCTCTTTCAACAGTATAAATTATTGTATGTTCGAAATCATTCTTTTTTATATACTGATTTTCAATTGTCTTAAATACAATAAAAGTATTTATTTTGTATTAATGCATTTTTTATTTTCAAATGTATATTTAGTTTGTGATAGTATTTTTTATCATTGTATTTTAATTGGCCTAGAATTCATTGTAAGAATTTAATAAGTCATCTATCTTTTAGCTTTATGGAAAAGGTCTGCAGGGTCCCTTCAGGCTATAATGCCTAAACAGCGAAGAACAAATTTTAGGCTGCATCATCAGAACCGCATGTTCACTGAGAGAAAGTGCTCTCTTCTCCTGTCCTATTTCTGTCAAGCACAATAGAGCAAATGGGATGGTACTTTGTTGACCTATTTGTCTTCCCATGTGATTACTTTCTACTTTTCAGCCATTCTAGAAATATAAAACCATTGTTAAAATTCCTGTAAAGAACATAATTTGGATCCATACAGGATTATGAGCCTTTTCATTTTGTGAAACTTGGATTAAATTGGATGCATTACCTCCAATATTCATCACTAACATGAGCCTTTTCTCTAGTGAATGGTATCCTGTCATTTCACTGTGTCACATTTCTTACTTAATAGGACAAACAGGTTTCTTGACAAGTACTAGAACAAGAATTTTGCACATTACAACTAAAGACATGTATAAACATTGTGTATAGTAACTAAAAATTATATATATATATATATATATATATATATATATATATATATATATATAAAGAGTTCAATATAGAATCAGCACAGTAGTAACCATAATAGGTGCAATAGTCCTGTACACAATGCTCCACTGTGTGGCAATACTTATCAAAAAAACAGGCAGCACTCCAAGCATAAAGATGTTTTCTGGACCCTTTATTAGGACACATGATGTGACGTTTCAGTCAAAACAGACTTTTCTCAAGCTTGATATATATATATATATATATATATATATTAGGTATTTGACCTGATAAAGTATTGGGGGGGACACTCAAATTGTAGCGTGGTTGAGGCAAACAGGTATATTTTTTATGTAAAATGAAGTCCAGCAGTTTATTGACACATCATAACTGCATATAGTGCACGGTTAATTTAACATCACATCATCGAAACAGTACTGACCTACAAGTCTGTCCCAATGGTGAATATACCCACCTGGCATTTACATAGTCTGTTACAGTGTCTCAGTGAAGACAGCACAGCCTCCACTCATTGACCTCTCAGTCCAGCAATCCTGAGAACAGAGAGAGATACTCCAGGCTCCCCACACATGCTTAGTCTCCTCATCACGTTCCTTCCAGAAAGCCAGCCAATTCAAAGCATTCCATCCCAGGTGCCTTTCAGGACCATGGCTGCTCCAATCACTGAGCCAGACCAGGTCTACATAGAAACTATCAGAGTTATCCCAAGCTCTACACACATGGATTCTTCACCATGTGCTTCTGGCAACATGGCTGCTGCAAACCCAGAGGAACCTGTGACCAAACAGAAAGTTGGACTATATCCCATCTGTTGTATATGAGCACACCTGTGGGAGGAATCAGGTTTGCCAGACACTCCCCTAGCTTTTCACTCACCTGCAGTCTAGCACTTGTAATGCATTACCTACATTTGTGGAACCTTAAGTCCCAGCATAATGCATTACTGAAACTTGCTGAACTACAAGTCCCAGTATACACATTGGCAATGAAGCAAGGCACTGCATCACATTTCCCCCTCCTCTGTTCAAACCCATAGTATTGAACACATGATATACTCAATCACATTATAAAACACAATTCACACAGTTTAAACAGAGTCCATATAAACTTGTGCTTTGTGCTGCTCAGCTGCTACAGAACTTTATAGGCTTGCTGACCTACTGGTACCTTTGAGTGCGCAGAAAAATCTTCATGGGCCTGTCTACCCATAGGCAAACTGTTGCTGTAATCCATTTTTTGACGTTGCCAATAGCTACTAAACATGTAGGCCTCGTTACCGCATTCTCAACCAAATGTAGATATTTGCGTTGATAGCATGTTGGGGGACACTCAAATGGTAGCATGATTGAGGTAACAGGCGTTTTTTATGTAAAATAAAGTCCAGCAGTTTATTAAGACATCATAATTCGCATATAGCACACAGTTCATTTAACGTCAAATCAACGGAACATTAGTGACATACCAGTTTGTCCCAATGGCAGATATGCCCACCTGGCATTTACATAGTCTGTAACAGTGTCTCAGTGAAGACAGCACAAGCTCAACTCACTGACCTCTCAGTCCAGCAATCCTGAAAACAGTGAGATGCTCCAGGCTCTCCCCACGTCCCTGGTATCCTCATCACACGCCTTCCAGGACGCCAGCCACTTCTAAGCATTCCATCCCAGGTGCCTTTAAGAACAAAGGCTGCTCCAAACATTGAGCCAGACCAGGTCTTCATAGGAACTGCCAGATCTATCCCAAGGTCTACAAACATTGATTCTCCAAAATGTGCTTCTGGCAACATGACTGCTGCAAACCCAGAGGAACCTGTAACCAAACAAAAAGTTGGAATATATCCCATCTATTCCACATGAGCACACCTGTGGGAGGATTCAGGTTTGCCAACCACTCCCCTGACTTTTCACTCACCTGTAGTCCAGCACATGTAATGTATTACCTGAACTTCTACAACCTCAAGTCCCAGCATAATGCATTACTGAAACTTACTGAACTACAAGTTCCACTGAGCAAAACATAAAGTAAAGAAGACATTATTTTATGCTTTACAAACTTGAGTATGTCATACATTAATAATAAGTGATTCATCTGAATAGAAATATTAAAATATCCTTTATTGGTGTTCACTGGTTCATGTGCTGCAGTTGTAAACATAATAAAAATAAAATAAATTGTAAAAAACAGACACAGAAACTCACCCATAAGCAGGCCACGTTAGGTCCCTGTTACCCAGGTGTAGACGTAAATGTTGACTTCAGAATTCACACGCTTCATTGAAATAAAATATTATGGTGTAGTCTTCTGCCAACAACCTTAACTTGATTCAAACCCAGTATGTTGATATATGTGATAATGATATATACAGGTGCATATCAATAAATTAGAATATCATCAAAAAGTTAATTTATTTCAGCAATTCAATACATACGGTGAAACACATATATTATATGCATATATTACAGAGTCATTACAGAGTGATGAATTAAAACCCAAGGGTCATTATCTTAGAAAATTAAAGTAGGAAGGATGATAAGTCTGAGAGACATTCCTTTGGAAAATAAGTTTACCCTGAAGTGGTAGAAATATCAAATTTGTAAAACTATTCATGTACAATAGGTGCAAGATCCTAGATCCTAAATATGCATGTTGTCATTATGAGTAACACAGATAAGAGATGAAATCATGGTATACTGTGGTTGAGTTCTATGCATGCAAGGTCTTAGGTGTCAGTTTTAGTGCTCTGCGTTGCTTGTGTGTTAAAATGCAGGCAATCATATTGCACTTTTGGATGCTCCACTGGACCCAGAAATGGGTGCCTGCTGAGTCTATCCCTGATAGTGTAAAGGGACAATATATGGTTACCATGTACCACGATAGTCCATGTTATTATGTGCTTCTGTGTTATCTGTAACTTTTAAACATGTATTTGCAAATATATACAGTACTTTTAGATACTGATGAATGCAATATTAGAGTCTTCTTATTGGCTATTAGCATTTATAAGTGACACCTGAGGTCTTAGGTTTTTCATAATACACTGTAAGCGCCGTTATACTCACATGATCTGACCTCTTTCAATATGGTGCCCACTCTATCAAAACCCTACCATGCATGTGCAAAAAGTCATGCAAATGTGCACTTCTAGGATCCAGGTTACAGGGGTCCAACATGGTCTGCCTATGGGTGAGCTTCTGTGTTTGTTTTTTACAACTTATTTTATTTTTATTATGTTCACAGCTGCAGCACATGAACCACTAATAACCAATGAAGGATATTTTAATATTTCTAATCAGATATACCACTTGTTATTAATGTATGACATCCTTAAGTTTGTAAAGCATAAAATTATGTCTCCATTACCATATGTTTTGCACTTTATTTACATGATTACATTTAAAAAACAACAGTAATTTTGTAAATGTGTGAACTTATATAAATGTACGTTGGCCTCACTATTGCACTGTGTTTGATAAAGGCCTCGTAGAAGCCAAAACGTTGCACCACATTTTGGGTTAATAAAGTTTATTCTTTGCATATAATTAGGAGTGCTACCCAGATTCACTATTTCTACACTTGTTGACTTTGGACATTGCATTACCGGGAGTCATTGTACCAGCAGCTTGCTGTAAGTTTGGGCTATTTCTTTTTACTTTATTACACATATATATATATATATATATATACCGTATATACTCGCGTATAAGCCGAGTTTTTCAGCCCAAAAATTGGGCTGAAAAGTCCCCCCCTCGGCTTATACGCGAGTCACTGTATACTGTATACACTATAAGGCTGAGGACCATCCAATGTGTCTGGGGCAGTCGATCAGTCATTATCGACTTCACAAATGGGTACGATAGATTCAGGAAGTGGAGAAGCACCTTTAGGCAGCAATTGCACAGAATGAACCTCAGACCGGCATGGTCGCAGCATATTTCTGTGTAGTACCCTAGGGGCGGATGCCCCACTCTCAATCTGCACCTTGTAATCTGGGCCATCAGCATACACTTGCTCTGTAAGGCTGCACTTCCCATCTCTCACTTAGTTTACTAGTGATGGGCGACTCCTAAATTACTCGGAATCGCTTGACTCTAGCAATTCCGAGCCCGGGACTCGCTACTCGTTGCGAGTCTAGTGAGTCCAATGTTAATGAATGGGGAAGCGAGTAATAGCGAGTAGTGTGAGATTTACAAATCGCAGATGTGTCTCGGAAGCTTCAGCCTGAAGCAATCCTAGTTTTGTCATTTATTTGCATTGGACTCATTTACTTTGCAAGTAATCGCTGGGAAACTTGCACAGATAAGAGTCCTGTCTGCTCTGTGTGCTGGCTGCCGCAGCTCCAGGGTCCTAGAGCCCGCCTGCTGCCTGATGTAGCAGAGCTGAGATTGTTCTCAGTCTGCTCATTCCCTGTGCATAGACATCTATATCTATGCACAGAGATGAGCAGAGAGGACATCGCGTTTTGGACTGCGTCGGACGGAAGAGGATTTTTTTAATTAAAGATGGAGTCCCTAATGGCTTTTTTTTTTATTTATAATAAACATTTTTCTCTGTGTTGTGTTTTTTTTAAAACAATTTAATAGAAATTCATGGCGGTCATTTCTAATATTGGCGTGACCGCCATAAATTTCGGGCTTAGGGCCAGCTGATAATACAAAGCTGGCCCTAACCTCTTTATTACCCAGCGTGCCACCGCCACCAGGGCCGCTGGAAGAGCGGGGTTCAGCGCCAGAGGATGGCGCTTCAATGAACGCGCCATCTTCTGGGGCGGCTGCGGG
This sequence comes from Allobates femoralis, assembly GCA_033576535.1. Lineage (NCBI taxonomy): Eukaryota > Metazoa > Chordata > Amphibia > Anura > Aromobatidae > Allobates > Allobates femoralis. Next base: position 518,676,684 of record JARQOC010000003.1, on the reverse strand, counting down.
CTGCAATTTGCAGCGGGGGATGCCCAGAAAGCTTGGGCATCCCTGCGCTGCGAATTCCAGCCCCCAGCTGCTTAGCTGTACCTGGCTAGACATAGAAATTGCGCGGAGCCCCGGCATTTTTTTTTAATTATTTCATGAAATTCTGAGATTCTGACTCTGACTCTGACTCTGAGACTCTGACTCTCTGATACTCTGAGACTCTGACTCTCACTCTGACTCTGAGACTCTGACTCTGAGACTCTGACTCTGAGACTCTGACTCTGAGACTCTGACTCTCACTCTGACTCTGAGACTCTGACTCTCACTCTGACTCTGAGACTCTGACTCTGAGACTCTGACTCTGAGACTCTGACTCTGAGACTCTGACTCTGAGACTCTGACTCTGACTCTGAGACTCTGACTCTGACTCTGAGACTCTGACTCTGAGACTCTGACTCTGAGACTCTGAGACTCTGACTCTGAGACTCTGACTCTGAGACTCTGACTCTGAGACTCTGAGACTCTGAGACTCTGAGACTCTGACTCTGACTCTGAGACTCTGACTCTGACTCTGAGACTCTGACTCTGAGACTCTGACTCTGACTCTGAGACTCTGACTCTGAGACTCTGACTCTGACTCTGACTCTGAGACTCTGACTCTGAGACTCTGACTCTGACTCTGAGACTCTGACTCTGACTCTGAGACTCTGACTCTGAGACTCTGACTCTGAGACTCTGACTCTGAAATTCATGAAATAATAAAAAAAAATGCGTGGGGCTCCGCGCAATTTCTATGTCTAGCCAGGTACAACTAAGCAGCTGGGGGCTGGAATCCGCAGCGCAGGGGTGCCCAAACTTTCTGGGCACCCCCGCTGCAAATTGCAGCCCGTAGCCGCCCAGAAGATGGCGCGTTCATTGAAGCGCCATCCTCTGGCGCTGAACCACGCTCTTCCAGCGGCCCTGGTGGCAGTGGCACGCTGTGTAATAAAGGGGTTAATACCAGCTTTGTTATACAAGCTGATATTAAGCCCGAGATTCTTAATGTCAGGCCACGTTTGACCCAGCCACTAAGAATCTCCAATAAAGGGTTAAAAAAACACAACACAGAGAAAAATTTTTATTTGAAATAAAAAAAAAGCCATTAGGGACTCCATCTTTAATTAAAAAAATCCTCTTCCGTCCGACGTAGTCCAAAACTCGATGTCCTCTCTGCTACATCCCCTGTGCATAGATATAGATGTCTATGCACAGGGAATGAGCAGACTGAGAACAATCTCAGCACTGCTACATCATCTCTGTGAGCAGGCGGGCTCTAGGACCCTGGAGCTGCACAGAGAAGACAGCTGGACTCGGCTCGCAAAGAACCAGCAGTTACTTTGCGAGTTTCCCTGCTATCACTGGCACAGTAGCCGAGTCTAATGCAAACAATGGCAATCCTAGTTTTGTCAGCGTTTGCCATTGATTTGCATTGGACTCGTGCGAGTAAACGCTGGGAAACTCGTAGAGTACCGAGTCCTGCGAGTCCCTTACTACTCGCCGAGTAACGAGTCCTAGCGAGTAGATTCGCCCATCCCTATAGTTTACCCTTGGATCGTTTCTATCTGACTAATACTTGGTCTTCAGGATGAAGAGGTATCTCTTAAGCCCATATATTCTCTTTTCTGTAGCTGTTGACCCACCAATCGCCATATCGTTTGTAGTCATTGCCAATGTTATTTCACCCATGTAGTGACAGTTCGCTCCATCAGATCCTCTGGCTGCTCTAAATTCAGTTTGATGATCTCTTGCCCAGCTCTTCCAAACAGCAGTAGATATGGAGTGTAACCCATGGTAGAGTGGACCCAATTGTTGTAGGCCCAGACCAGTTCTGGCAGGTAGTCTAGCCAAAATGCCTTCTTATCTTCCTCCAACGTTCTCAGCATTAGAAGTAGGGTTTGGTTGAAGAGTTCACATGCCCCGATGCCTTGGGGATGATAAGGGGTTGTCCGGGACTGCTCGATGCCATACATACTATACAGTTCTTCAATCACCTTGTCATGGAAACACACACCTTGATCTGAGTGTATCCGCTTCGGACACCCTTACACTTGGATGAAATCATGACAGATGGCCCATGCCACTGACTCAGCAGTCTGGTCTCTAGTCGGGGTGACTACAGCACTACAGTAAGCTTAGAGAAATGGTTGGTCATAATCAAACAGTATTGTAGTCTCTGGGCCGAGTGTCCCACGAGGATATAGTTTATCATCAAGACTTCTAGTGGCTCTTGATCTCTTTGATATGGTCTGGATGAGTGCCTTTTATTCGGTGCTCTTAATGAGGTTGCATACTCGACATTGCTGGCAAATGTCTTCCACTACAGACTCAAACTGGGGGCAGTACACATACTGCTGTAACCATTGGTAGGTCTTTGCTGGTTTGAAGTGAGCTCCAAACTCGTGGGCTTCCTTAGCAACTTCTTGAGCCATTTTTCCGGGGATGACCAACTACCATCTCACTTCCATATCTTTTGGCTGTTGTCTCTTAAAATATAATACTGATCCACGAACTTCCAGTCTATCAAACTGGTGTAAGACACTCATCTTAGCGTCAAGGTTATCTCTTTCTTGTTTGTCAGGATTCTGCTTCTGGGTTACCCAGCATTTCATCTGTTGCAGTCCTCTGTCCTCATCTTGAGCACATCCCCATACTTCATTGGTTCTCCCCAGGGATCGGGGTAATGCACAAGCCTCCATACTTTACTGGGCTACAACCACTGAGGCTTAAACTTACATAAGTCTGGGATTTCTTCCTCTTCTAGTTGTTGTTCATCAAGATCCCCAACTTGAGTCTCCACAGTCACTCGTGACAGTCCATCAGCATTTGTGTTTTCGGTAGCAGAACGATAATGGATGGTAAAGTCAAACTTTGTTAGGTGGGCCACCCACCATTATTCTAAGGGACCCAATTTAGCTTTCATGGGGTGAGCCAGAGGATTATTGTCTATTTGTACTTGGATCTTTGTCCCTGTCAGAAAGCCAGCACACTGTTATGGCCCACAATAGGGCCAGAAGCTCTAACCGGAAGGAGCTGAAACTGTGAGAGTCTTTTTGCTGTCCCGCACTTACTGGTGTTCTGCAGATACTGGCTAAACTGATGACTCTCTCGTGTCCAATTTGTATCTGTGACAGTGCTGTACTGAGTCCATGAAGGCTACCTTCTGTGTACAGTGTGGTTGATCGAAGTCTGCGTAGGCCAGAATCAGGGCTGAAGTAAGGGAATTCTTCATAGCCTGAAAAGCCTCATCTTGTCTCGAAGCCCAAGGGATGCCCTGGTTCTTCGGCACTCCGGACGTTCCCCTCAGCAGCTCATTCAAGGGACCTGCCAACTTCACAAAATCTTTGATGAACCGATGGTAGTACCCGCCGAGTCCAAGAAAGGATTTGACTTATCTCACTGGTCGAGAAACTGGCCACTTCTGGATAGCAGACATTTTTTCTGGCGGGGGTAGGACTCTATCTTGTGACACTGTGTGGCCCAGGTACTCGATCTCTCTTGAAAAAGTGGCACTTCTTCAGCTTCATCTTTAGGTTATTAGCCCGCTGTCTTCCAACTACCCGTTCAATCTGGGCATGGAGTTCTTTAAACGAGGCCAAAAACATGATGATGTCATCCATATAGATCAGGGTGGCTTCAAAATTTAGGTCTCCCAAGCACTTTTTCATCAGCCTTTGAAACATGCCTAGAGCATTGGAGAGCCCAAAGAGCATCCGGTTAAACTCACACAATCGCATAGGGAGGATGAAGGGGGTCTTCACATTGTCTTTCTCTGCCACGGGTACTTGCCAGTATCCACTTGCTAGGACTAAAATGGAGAAGTAATTGGTCTTCTCCAACGCTGTCAAGGATTCTTCGATGCGGGGTAATGGATACGAGTTTCAGATACTGCAGGCATTGAGTTTTCTGTAATCTAAACAGAACCATATAGTCCCATCCTTTTTCTTGACGAGCATCACTGCGGCTGCCCAAGGACTTTGACTACTCTGCACTACTCTTGAATCCAGTATGTGCCTCAGTAATGTCTTTACTTCTGGCACATCTTGGGAGGCATCTGCTGGTACCATTCTCGAATTGGACGAGCTTCCCCGGTGGGTATCTCATGCGTGATGGCTTCAGTGCAGCCACAATCTTCAGCTTAACAGGCGAATGCAGCCTGATTTTTCCACAGCATAGCTTCTATAGCTTGCATATGCTCAGGGCCAAGAACCTTCACATCCACTTCCATATGATTGAGGATGGCCCGTCCACTCCGCTCCGTGGTTGGCGTATCTTCAGCCCAAGAAGAAGCAGCTGCTAAGGTCCATCTTTTGGCGATAGAAATATCTCTTTCTGACTCACCACTTTGCCCTTATGTAGGTATACCAGGGCCAGATCTGTCCCTCATGGCAAAGTGACCTCCCTGAGGCTCACATTCAAAGCTCTGATAGGGCCATGCCCTTGCTGGACCACAACTATCGTATGAGCTATCATAACTTCTTGGTCCACCCTTCTGGCTCCCACAGGCTGAACAATCACTTCTATCCCGTCAAAGTTGCGATAGGTTCTCACTGGGAGATGTAATATACTTTCTCGCACAGGAGGCAGGATTACAGGCTTTTTCCCAGGATCCCTGATGACCCCTACTATCTGATAAGATGGCACACTCATCTGCATCCCACAGATGTGAATCAGTCATTGTAGGACTGCTTGTGTAGGCTTATGTGTAGTAGCCTGCTTCCAATAAACGGTTACCAGTTTGGTAAACATAATATGATCTACAGTCATGGCCAAAAGTTTTGAGAATGATACAAATATTAATTTTAACAAAGTCTATTGCTTCAGCTTTTCTAATGGCAATTTGCATATACTCCAGAATGTCATAAAGAGTGATCAGCTTAACAGCAATTACTTGCTAAGTCAATATTTGCCTAGAAAATGAACTTTAACCCCCAAAACACATTTCAACATAATTGCAGTCCTGCCTTAAAAGGAGCAGCTAACATCGTTTTAGTGATTGTTCCATTAACACAGGTGTGGGTGTTGATGAGGACAGGGCTGGCGAACAATCAGTCATGGACACTTTAAAAGGAGGCTGGTGCTTGGTATCATTGTTTCTCTTCAGTTAACCATGGTTATCTCTAAAGAAACACGTGCAGCCATCATTGCACTGCACAAAAATGGCCTAACAGGGATGCGTATCGCAGCTAGAAAGATTGCACCTCAGTCAACAATCTATCGCATCATCTAGAACTTCAAGGAGTGAGCTTCCATTGTTGTCAAAAAGGCTCCAGTGCGCCCAAGAAAGACCAGCAAGTGCCAGGTCCGTATCGTAAAACTGTTTCAGCTGTGGGATCGGATTACCAGCAGTTCCGAGCTTGCTCAGGAATGGCAGGAGGCTGGTGTGAGTGCTTCTGCACGCACTGTGAGGCGGAGACTCTTTGAGCAAGGCTTGGTTTCAAGGAGGGCAGCAAAGAAGCCACTTCTCTCCAGAAAAAACATCAGGGACCGACTGATATTCTGCAAAAGGTACAGGGATTGGACTGCTGAGGACTGGGGTAAAGTCATTTTCTCTGATGAATCCCCTTTTTGATTGTTTGGGACATCTAGAAAACAGCTTATTCAGAGAAGAAGAGGTGAGCGCTACCACCAGTCTTGTCTCATGCTAACTGTAAAGCATCCTGAAACCATTCATGTGTGGGGTGCTTCTCAGCAGAGGGAATCGGCTCACTCACAGTCTAGCCTAAAAACACAGCCATGAATAAAGAATGGTACCAGAATGTCCTCCAAGAGCAACTTCTCCCAACCGTCCAAGAGCAGTTTGGCGCCCAACAATGCCTTTTCCAGCATGATGAAGCACCTTGCCATAAAGCAAAGGTGATAACTAAATGGCTCAGGGAACAAAACATAGAGATTTTGGGTCCATGGCCTGGAAAATCTCCAGATCTTAATCCCATTGAGAACTTGTGGTCAATCATCAAGAGACGGGTGGACAAACAAAAAGCAACAAATTCTGCCAAAATGCAAACATTGATTATGCAAGAATGGACTGCTATCAGTCAGGATTTGGTCCAGAAGTTGATTGAGAGCATGCCAGGGAGAATTGCAGAGGTCCTGAAGAAGAAGGGTCAACACTGCAAATATTGACTTGCTGCATTAACTAACTGTCGATATAACCTTTTGGTACTCATAATATGATTGCAATTATATTTCTGTATGTGATATAAACGTCAGACAAGCGCAAATAAAAACCAGAGGGCAGCAGATCATGTGAAAATATAATTTTGGTGTGATTCTCAAAACATTTGGCCATGACTGTAGTTCATGTAGGATATTCATGCGCAGTATTAGAGGCACATCTTCTTTGATGGGCTCGGGGACAAGCCGGATCCCCACTTCTTGCACACAGATGTGACCATTCATCCACATGAACCCTGTGAACAGCATCGTTGGTTAGCAGCAATCACCCGGATCAATGTCTCTTTCCCTGGTCTTTCTAGTGTCTGGAAATGTTGATTGAAGTATGTTTCTGGCATCGCCTTCACTTGTGACACGGTATCTATCAAGCAATCTACTGGGACACCCTCGAATTCAGCACATAGGATGGGACACTCAGCGATCAAGTGTACGTTATGATAAAGAGCTACCTCTCTTCTCACCTCCCCTGCAGAGTGCCGCACTAATGCGGGGGTTGATAGTTTAATGGTGGCTTTTGCTGGCCTTGGGTGTAACTCCAGCACTCTCTGGCAAGATGCCCCTGATTTCCACATTCCCAGCATTGGATGTCTTCTCCTCACCGGAGCCTATCTCAAGCCTTTCCTCGAGCCTCTGATGCCTGACGGGAGGGAGTTTACACCCAATGGTCCCTTATCGGTCAGACCGAGGAATGGTTGCAAGAGTATGATAAGTCAGGATGTTGTAAGTCTCCCACTGCAGACGACAGGCAGGGCCGAGAAGGGGCTGGTAAGGCCGGGTAGGGACGTTCAGTGGACAGATCTCCCATTCTTCCCTCCATCTAGGTCAGTTTCTCTTGCATGTTGATAAGGGACCGCTGTGAATCTTGCATCACCTGTACCAGCACCTCTTGATGGTTTGGGTTCCCTCTGGGAGTGGACACGCACCACCCCAGACACATAGCTTTCTTCTTTGCTTCGGGCCATTGTTTCTGCCAGGATTTGATTAAATATAAGAGCCAGATCTACCCAGACCCATTCTGACATGACTTACTTCAAGGATGTGATGTGGAGTTCCAGAATGAATTGTTCCCGGAGTTTCCAGTCTGTAGAGCCTATGCCACCGAGTCCATCCAACTCCTTTCTCTGCACCTTTGTTGACACTTCTTGCAGTGCTGTCACATACTGGGAAATTCCCTATTCTTCCCTCTGCAGCCTCGAGAAAAATTTGGTGTGAAGGTGTCCCGCGCTAGCAGTCTCACCGTAGATCTCTTCCATGAACTTCACTAACTCTTTCAGAGTACTACGGGTGGGTTCTGGTTAAAGGCAGACGTTTCTATTGGCTTTTCCCTTTAAGGCAGTCAAAGAGATGTCAACTTCAAGGTCTGGGCTGATGTTATAAACTTTCAGGGTGTTTTTGCAGCTGGGACACCCAGTTGGACAGTGGCATGTTATTGCTGTCGAACTTTGGTAGCACACTAAATATGGTGCCCATAGGGAGTGTTCTTGCAGCATTCTTGCCATTGCTGTCTGTTGCCTCCATCTGGGTGACCATACCCTGCTCGCAGCGCCACTTGAAGCGATGGCCTGGGGATCACCACTGTACTGGATGAATTGCTATACACAAAACGAGGTGCAAATAACAAAGGTTGAATTTATTAACAGGCAGGGAGTGATGTGGCTAAGGCAGTTCAAACTGGGGTATGCAGTGGCAAAAGATGATTTAACAAGGTTTTGTATTCTCTAGCTGGGCCGCTCAATAGCACGGCGCTCCAACTATTACTGAATCAATATATCACACTAGTAAATCCACACAACTGCAAAATACAATACTACTCTACATATAAACTTACTAGCCTCTGCTAGATGGGCCACATGGCTGCCGTGTTCTAACTACTGAGGCCTACCCTATATCCTAATGTGTACACAATCAGAAACAAACTCACAATGATGTTGGGGACACAGGTCCAGTCCCAGGGGGCCCCAACAGTCTAATTTGATGATGCACTTTTCTCCTGGCCAGATCGATGAAAGGTAATCTGCACCCAGTGTTTTTTCACCATATATGGGGTATTTGTGTACTTAGGATGAATTGCCTGCTAACATTTTAGATACAATTTAACCATTTGTCCCTATAATAATTAAACAAATTGAGGCTAAAAGAATATTTTTGTTGAATGAAAGCATTTTTTCATTATTATGGCTCAACGTTATAAAATTCTGTGATGCACCTGGAGGTTCAAAGTGCTCACTGCACATCTGTATAAATTACTTACTAGTTTTTAAATTGCGGTCAATTGTGGGGGGTTCACTGCTTAAGCACATCAGAGGCTCTCCAAACGTGACATTACGTCAGGTATCACTTCAAGAAAATATTCCATTCAAAAAGTCAAATGTTGCTCTCACCATTCTGAGCCTTGTCGTGTGCCCAAACAGTGGTTTTCCACCAGCTATGAAGTATCAGCAAACTCAAGACAACTTGTCCAACATATTTTGGGGTCCATTTTATCCTGTCGCCCTTCTGAAAATTAAAATATTGAGGCTTTTTAATTACTACGGCTTAACGTATGAAGCACCCGGGGGTTGGAAATGCTCACTACACAACTAGATAAGTTCAGTGGGTGGTCTATTCAGTCTATTTACCAACATGTGGTCACTTGTGGGGGAGCTCTACTGTTTAGGCACATCTGGGGCTCTCCAAATGTGACATGTGTGTCCACTAATGATTCCAGCTAATTTTCTGCCTGAAATATCAAATGTTTCTTCTTCCCTTCTGAACCTGCCATGCAACCAAACAGTGGTCTTCCACTACATCTTACTCAAGAAAAATTGCCCAACACATTTTAAAATACATTTTAACCTTGTGAAAATAAAAAAAATGGCTGTTTTCTATCATGTAGGCCCCTCAAAGTCACTTCAAATGAGATAAGGTCCATAAAAAAGTAGCTTTGTAATTTTTGTTGGAAAAATGAGAACTTGCTAATGAATTCTTCTATGTGATATAAATGTCTAATTTAATGGTATTAAAATTCAAAATTTTTAAATTGCAAAATTTTCCAAAGTTTTGCCAATTTTTTTTTTTTCATAAAAAAATGCAGAAAATATTATTTTCAATTTACCACTAACATGTAGCCCAATATATCACAAAAAAAACAATTTTGAAATCACTGGGATATGTTGAAGCGTTCTAGAGTTATTACTTTATAAAGTGTCACTGTCAGAATTGCAAAATGAGGCCCGGTCCTTAAGGGGTTAAACGACTTAAAGCATTGTCACTTCATCACAACCCTCTCAGGTGATTATCCATATTCTTTATCTTTTATCTGAGATAAGACCCAATCTGCGCTTTTTGATTTCTAGTTTTTCTTTTTAATGTTATACCCGTGGAAGCCATTTTGTTTCCTACGTGAGCCTACTTAAAGCCACATGGAACACTCAATCATTTCTTGAGTATTGTGTCTAGCCTATAGTCTGGTTCCAGTCTCAACTCCCAAGAACTATCTCACCTGTCTGTGCCCACTACTCTTCAATTGTTCTTATAATTCCTACTGCTACTGCAAGAATTCCAACTACCATTTGTTTTTTCTTTCCTTCTTTCTATGGCTATTGACTTGCAGCAGTGCCAAGTATCCTAACTAAATAAAAATGGTATTTCATCAGCAAGCAAAACAAAAGAGACCAAGAAAAGCTGATCAGATTGACATAACATACCGTATATACTCGCGTATAAGCCGAGTTTTTCAGCCCAAAAATTGGGCTGAAAAGTACCCCCCTCGGCTTATACGCGAGTCAGTGCTGTATACCGATGTATACATCGGTACATACCGATGTATACATCGGTATACAGCAGCCCCCGCATCCCCAGTAATGCAGGGCCCCCCCAGCGTCTCTCCGGTCACCTGTAAAGCAAGCTATACTTATCAGTGTCCCGCTCGCACCCGCCGCTGCCGACATCCGCGATCCTCCATCTTCATGCGACTCCTCTTCCTGTTTCTGTGCGCGTCGCCGGCAATGACGTCATTCCCGGCGACGCGCACAGGAAACAGGAAGGAGTCGCATGAAGATGGAGGATCGCGGATGTCGGCAGCGGCGGGTGCGAGCGGGACACTGATAAGTATAGCTTGCTTTACAGGTGACCGGAGAGACGCTGGGGGGGGCCTGCATTACTGGGGCTGCCTGTATACTACCGCTGGGGCTGCTATATACCTCTGGGTCCCTGTATACTACCACTGGGGCTGCTATATACCTCTGGGGCCCTGTATACTACCACTGGGGCTGCTATATACCTCTGGGGCCCTGTATACTACCACTGGAGCTGCTATATACCTCTGGGGCCCTGTATACTAACACTGGGGCTGTATATACTACCACTGGGGCTGTATATACCTCTGGGGCCCTGTATACTACTACTGGGGCTGCTATATACCTCTGGGGCCCTGTATACTACCACTGGGGCTGCTATATACCTCTGGGGCCCTGTATACTACCACTGGGGCTGCTATATACCTCTGGGGCCCTGTATACTAACACTGGGGCTGTATATACTACCACTGGGGCTGTATATACCTCTGGGGCCCTGTATACTACTACTGGGGCTGCTATATACCTCTGGGGCCCTGTATACTACCACTGGGGCTGCTATATACCTCTGGGGCCCTGTATACTAACACTGGGGCTGTATTTACTACCACTGGGGCTGTATATACCTCTGGGGCCCTGTATACTACTACTGGGGCTGCTATATACCTCTGGGGCCCTGTATACTACCACTGGGGCTGCTATATACCTCTGGGGCCCTGTATACTACCACTGGGGCTGCTATATACCTCTGGGGCCCTGTGTACTACCACTGGGGCTGCTATATACCTCTGGGGCCCTGTATACTACCACTGGGGCTGCTATATACCTCTGGGGCCCTGTATACTACCACTGGGGCTGCTATATACCTCTGGGGCCCTGTATACTACCACTGGGGCTGCTATATACCTCTGGGGCCCTGTATACTAACACTGGGGCTGTATATACTACCACTGGGGCTGTATATACCTCTGGGGCCCTGTATACTACTACTGGGGCTGCTATATACCTCTGGGCCCCTGTATACTACCACTGGGGCTGCTATATACCTCTGGGGCCCTGTATACTAACACTGGGGCTGTATATACTACCACTGGGGCTGTATATACCTCTGGGGCCCTGTATACTACTACTGGGGCTGCTATATACCTCTGGGGCCCTGTATACTACCACTGGGGCTGCTATATACCTCTGGGGCCCTGTATACTACCACTGGGGCTGCTATATACCTCTGGGGCCCTGTATACTACCACTGGGGCTGCTATATACCTCTGGGGCCCTGTATACTACCACTGGGGCTGCTATATACCTCTGGGGCCCTGTATACTACCACTGGGGCTGCTATATACCTCTGGGGCCCTGTATACTACCACTGGGGCTGCTATATACCTCTGGGGCCCTGTATACTAACACTGGGGCTGTATATACTACCACTGGGCTGTATATACCTCTGGGGCCCTGTATACTACTACTGGGGCTGCTATATACCTCTGGGGCCCTGTATACTACCACTGGGGCTGCTATATACCTCTGGGGCCCTGTATACTACCACTGGGGCTGCTATATACCTCTGGGGCCCTGTATACTAACACTGGGGCTGTATATACTACCACTGGGGCTGTATATACCTCTGGGGCCCTGTATACTACTACTGGGGCTGCTATATACCTCTGGGGCCCTGTATACTACCACTGTGGCTGCTATATACCTCTGGGGCCCTGTATACTAACACTGGGGCTGTATATACTACCACTGGGGCTGTATATACCTCTGGGGCCCTGTATACTACTACTGGGGCTGCTATATACCTCTGGGGCCCTGTATACTACCACTGGGGCTGCTATATACCTCTGGGGCCCTGTATACTACCACTGGGGCTGCTATATACCTCTGGGGCCCTGTATACTAACACTGGGGCTGTATATACTACCACTGGGGCTGTATATACTACCACTGGGGCTGTATATACTACCACTGGGGCTGTATATACCTCTGGGGCCCTGTATACTACCACTGGGGCTGTATATACTACCACTGGGGCTGTATATACAACTGGGGCTGCGTGTATACTACCACTGGGGCTGCTGTATCTACCTCTGGGACTGGTGTATACCACACTGCTGGGGGCTGTATACTTGTGCTAGGGTCCACCCTCGGCTTATACACGAGTCAATAGATTTTCCCAGGTTTTGGGGCAAAAGTAGGGGGGTCGGCTTATACACGGGTCGGCTTATACACGAGTATATACGGTATATTTTTTGTTAAAAAAAATTTAGTATTGTTTCCCCAAAAATAAGATAGTGTCTTATATTAATGTTTGCTTCCAAACATGTGCTAGATCTAATTTTGAGGGGTTGTCTTATTTTTCTATGATTCTTATCATCTCCATGCAGCCTCCAATATCCCTATCATCCCCTTGCAGCCCTCATCATATCCATGCAGCCCCCACTATCTGGATCATCACCTTGCAGCCCCCAATATCCCCTTGCTGCAACCATCATCCCCATGCAGCTTCCAGCATCCCCATTATGGTACCTGCAAAAAAAGACATACACACCCACACACAGACACACACACACCGTACACACACAAACACGCACATACCGTACACACACATATACATACCCCTTTTCTTAGGGGTCCACTGCTGAATGTATGACGGTGCTGCTCTGAGCTTTGTGTCTCAGCTACATAGATGTATAAGAAGCTCCCGGCCAATCAGAGCGCTGCAGCCGCCGGCCAATCAGAGGCCTGCATGTAACATCATGCGCTAATGTTAGCTGCTGGCCCCTGATTGACTGGCGGCTGCTGGGCTCTGATTGGCTGGTGGCTTCCCGTACTTCTATGCAGCTGAGGCAGAGAGCTCTGACCGGCACTGTAATACATGCAGTGGTGGTCACTGGGACAAGGGCGGCAGGCAGGCTACAGTAATATATAGGTACAGACATGCTGAATGCCCTGATCTTCTGTTAGATGGGCAAGCATAAGAAAAAAAACTTTGCCAGGTCTTATTTTCGGGGGAGGCCTCATATTTAGCAGTTCTGCAAAACACCCACTAGGTCTCATTTACAGGATGTCTAATTTTCAGGGAAATAATGTAAACTTTTCAAGTTTTTAATTGAAATCCCTAAAGTTTGTATGCATATGAGTACTATTCAGTGATTGTCAGTACTATCTGCATAACTGCAATTGTAGAGAAAACTGCAAATCACTGAGTATGACCACCAACTTGAGTTATGTGTATGCAAACACCAGGCATTAAAATGAGCAAAACACAATATATACTTAACAGTTTATCACAGATATATAATTATGCTAAGCATCTCATTTTCTAAACCATGTTATCTACCAATCAGACTACATATACAATGTGAAAGATTCTCTTTAAAGAGAGCCTGTCACCCCCCTGGTGCTTTCCAAAGTGAAAGCACCACTGAATTTAGCGTGTATGATGCATTCAGGGAAGGGGTGTACCATGTTTTTACCTTCCCCCCGTAACCCAAAAAAAACACTTTATAAAGTTTAGAGTTAAGAGGTCCAAGAGGTCTTATCTGTTTATGCTTTCCTCGCTACTGGCACAGTCCTCCTCACCTCCTGCATGTATGTTCCACCTCTTCTTGTGTGAGTCTGCCCTCCTCTTCGGCTCCACATACAGACAAAAACACAAGCAGGAGGCGGGGAGGATCGAGCTGGCAGCAGCACAGCATAATCAGATAAGCCCTTCGAAACTCTAAACTTTCCTAATTGTTTTTTTTTGGGTTACAGGGGGGTAGAGACATAGTACACACCTTCCCTGAATGCAGCATACTGTACATGTTGGATACAGTGGTGCTCTCACTTTGAAAAGCACCAGGGGTTTGACAAGTTGGTGGTCATACTCTGTGAGGGGTGACAGGTGCTCTTTAAGATATTGGGTTGAGGATATATAAGTTAAATGAATGAATGTTTAGGGCATGAATAACATTTATTGACAGCAATAGTATTTTGATTGCTGTTCTAAATGATCAGAAATATGAAAGAATCAGCTACCTCAGGTTATGCCTCACACACCTATTTACACACACATTTGATTTTCCATTACTAAAATATACTTGTTCATGCCAGTTTTTAACTCATTTCTGTGTCAATGTGAAAATTCATAATATGAAGCCAATGATACTTGGCATTCAGATGATATAAAAATAAATAAAAATTTTATTTGCAATTCAAAGTTATAGATACTTTGGTCACACTTAGACCTTAAACAGTACCAATTGGCAATCGATTACCAGATATCATCTGTGAGAGAAGTGTTAATATACGGTGTCCACCGCTTACTGGTGGATGAAAATAAAACTTCTATTTATCTTCACATCATCTGATTGCAGAGTATCATTGACTTTATAGTACAGGTTTGGATCTGGCTTGTACACCGTCAATGGTAGAAGTGCCATGATTTCTTCTCAAATGTGAAAACTCGTTTGATAAAAACTGACTCAGTGTAATAACTTTTTTGATAGTTTTCAAGGAAGATCCAATTAGCATTTTTATCTGAACTCTTTTTTCATTCATTAAGAAAAGGAAAATAGACACATTTATAACACTCAACAAAATAAGGCAATGTCACTTCTGATGAGTTAACATGTTGGAGTTAAAAACTAAACCAATTCATTTTACTTTTTTAATTACATCATAAATATGTTGTTTTTCTCAACTGTATAACTATGCTCTCAGAAGGCGTATGATGGTGCTATATAAATTACCAACTACACTGTGAGTAAATTGATTGCTTATCCCTTTACACTTAATGAATGTAAAAGCTTGTCAAATGTTCTAACAATTTCATTTAGTTGCAATTATCTATGTAATATAGCTTTTCAGTTTCTTCCCAATTATACTTTAACACTTTGCCTATTGCTGACAATTTATAGAAATTGCATTTCTATAAATATCTATAGATACATATCTGCACCTGACTGTTCAAAGAGTACACAACAATTTTTTTAATGGTTTCAGAAGTCTCATGTACTCTCATATACTCTGTTGAGAAGCGTAGCCCTATAAGGAAGATGTAAACATATATTTTTCTTTTTAAAAATTGGGAAATAATGTGGCAAGGAATCTAAAAACTCACTAGAAATGAACATATGAAAACGTACTTTAGCATAAGGTGACTTCTATGCCAGGAAAGATCATTGAACAAATTATTAAACAACATGTATGCAAGTACCCAGATGAGAATGAAGTGATTAAGCAGCGCAAGCATGGTTTTGTAACTATTAAGTCATATCAGACTAACTTATTTCCTTGTATGACGGAATCACTGACTGGGTGAATCAGGGAACTGCAGTAGATATATCATATCTTGACTTCAGCAAATCATTTGACAAAGTATCTCACATTCGTATTGAAAAAATGATCCCAGTGTGAAATGGACAAGGCAACTATTAGATGGATTCATAACTGGTTTAGTGACCGAATCCAAAGAGGGGTCATGAATGGCTGCACATCCAGTTGTACGAATGTCCCAAGTGGGGTACCACAGGGCTCTGTCCTGGGCCCTCTGTTGTTCTATTTCTTTGTCAAAGACGCACATAAAGAAATTGAAGGTAAGCTAATTAAATTTGCTGATGAGAAAAAGCTAGCTAGGATAGCTAACACTAGACAAGAGAGGGAGGATTCAAAAAGATCTAAACAAACTGAAACAGTGGGCAGCAAATAACAGAATGTTTTTTAACAGGGAGAAATGCAAAGTGCATCTGGGGAATAAAAATGAAAAAGTGTTTACAGAATGGGAGGAATAGGGTTACACAACAGCATGTATTAAAAAGACTTGGGCATACTAATAGATCATAGACTGGACATGAGTCAACAGTATGATGCAAAAGCAAAACCGGCAAACACAATTCTACTCCTCTTTGGCCAGACCTCATCTGGAATATTGATTCCAGTTCTAGGCACTACATTTTTGAAAAAACATCAACAAACTGGAGCAAGTTCAGAGAAGAGCAACCAGAATGGTTACCGGTCTGCACACCATGGTCTATGAGGAACGGTTACAAGATTTGGGAATGTTTAGCTTGCTAAAAAGAAGACTGAGGGGAGACTTAATAGCTGTCTACAAATATCTCAAGGGCTGTGAAACTGTAGAGAGAACAGCTTTATATTCATTTGTACAAGGAAACAAGAGACACATAAGGATGCAGCTAAGTCAGAGTAGACACAGATTAGATATTAAAAGAAAGTTTGACAGTGAGGGTGATCAATGAGTGGAACAGGCTGACACAAGGTGGTGAGTTCCCCTTCAATGAAAGTCTTCGAACAGTGGTTGGACAGATATCTGTCTGGAATTATTTAATGAAATCTGGTTTGAACAGGAGGTTGGATTAGATAACCCAGAGAGTTTCTCTTCCAACTCTTCCATAGACAGAAATTTAAAGGTGTTGTCCACTAAATTAAACATCTCATCTCAGACCAACGCCATTCCATCGATGTAGGTGCTATGACATGACTGTTAGCGCTTGCGTAAAATTGAAGACTGATGTACACTACCAAGTTTCACTAGTGTTCTGCACATGCTGAGGGAGGAGGAAGGATTTGTAAAAAGCCAATGGTGATGTCACTTTTGCAAACTTAGTAAGTTTTGCATTGGCACAGAGGGGAATGCTTACAACATGGGAACTATGATTAGTTTAAAGGGAACCTGACCCCACAAACTGACCCCCCGCATCTTTAGACCTGTCCCTGCACCCCCTCTTATCATTTCTAACCATCCCTTTTGCAGAAAAAATCGATTTTGTAAAGTAGAGAAGAGGTTATATTTACCTTGTCCTGTGTGAGTTCTCTGTTTCTGAATTAGTCTCAAAGGCGGGCCTGTCTGCTGCTCCCTTGTAATTATGCACGCCCCTCTCAGCTTGCTAAGAGCCTGTCTGCGTCATGAAAGGGGGCGGGGCTACCTGAATGGCGTGATTTAGCCCCACCCCTTTCATGACGCGGCCAGGCTCTTAGCAAGGCAGCAAGCTGAGAGGGGTGTGCATGATTACAAGGGAGCAGCAGACAGGCCTGCCTTTGAGACTAATTCAGAAACAGAGAACTCACACAGGACGGAGGTGAATATAAACTTTTCTCTACTTTACAAAATCGATTCCCACACTGGACTAGTCCTGATTATCTTGCACACAGAACAAAAGTTGATTTTAAATGTAATTAAAGTTTGCAAAGCTTCCAAAGGGGGTAGTTACAATGCAGAAATAGTGTGGAACAAAATAATGGTGGCGGTTAAGGGGATTGGCTGCCTGTTGCTACAATTTCTACCTATACCTAACAACTAATGTATAGGGATGAGCGAGTCTACTCGTTAATATTCGTTACTCGCCGAATAGTAGCGTATTCGGGCTACTCATTACTCTGTGAGTTTCCTAGTGATCACTCGCACAGTAACGAGTCCAATGTAAATCATGGGAAATGCAATTCCTCTGCTGGACCCTATAAAGAGGTCTGGCAGCAGAGAAAAAACCTGCAATTCCCTAATTCATTGTTTAGAAGCTTGCGGTAGAAAGCCGTAAGCTGTGAATTAAAACCGGATTGTCCCGGATTGACCTGGTCCGGGGCAAACCGGTACCATAGAGTCCCATTTTACGATGCGCCGGATTGTCCCGGATCAGTTTTGTCCGATTTTTATAACCGGATCAAACTGGATTGCCCCGGTACGGGCAATCCGGCGCCCCCTAACGTGGGCCTGGACCGGGGCAATACGGTTTCATCCGGATATAAAATATGACAAAACCGGTCTGGGTAAATCTAGGGCAACGTAACATGGGTGTCTATGTTGCCGGATTGTCCCGAATCGTATCCAAAACCAGACCGGTTCAACGGGACACCCAATGTCAGGAGCGAGTAAGGGATGAACGAGTCTACTCTCATATTCTGTATTCGGCACTCGCCAAATACAGAATATGTAAAATGTGAACAGCCAGCCAAGCATGTCAGCCAATCATAGTTAGTAATGCCGCAGCCATGTTGGTTGTGGCATTACTATGATTGGCTGCCTGTCCAGCGTCATGCATATGTCATGCATGACTCAGAGGCTGTATATAAGCGTTTCCCCCGCCATTTTGGGCACATTCCTCAAGAACACAGCTAGTGTAGGGAGAGTGTGAGCTGATTCTAGGGATTGTCAGTGTAGGAAAAACACATCTAAAAAAACTAAAATATAACCCAAAAGCTCTTCTGAGAGCTAACCGGAGGAGTACAGTAAGGGACTGTAGAGCAGGTAGACAGGCAGGAGGTAGCGTTACAGGTCCACGCAGTACCTCATAGCTGAGCTTACTCATGTCTTCTCAGAGCTGAAATCATAAGCTTAGAAATTTTTTTCTTTCACCAGATAATTTTGGGGTCACATTTACCCCTGCAGTGTAATTTTTTCAGGGCCAGTGTGTTGCTTTACCACCTAATAGCTCGCACAGTACCTTAGATCTGTCACGCAGTAAGCACCACAGTCCATGGTGGTGACTGGTTTTGCGTAATAACTAATTTTTTCAGGGCCAGTGTGTTGCTATTCCACCTAATAGCTTGCACAGTATCTTACATCTGTCACGCAGCCAGCACCGCAGTCCACAGGGGTGACTGGTTTTGCATAATAACTATTTTTTTCATGGCCAGTGCGTTCCTATTCCACCTAATAGCTCGCACGGTACCTTACATCTGTCACGTAGCCAGCACCACAGTCCACGGTGGTGACTGGTTTTGCGTAATCCCCCCTGTGACCTCTTGGGGATTGTTCTGTGCAGTAACGTTTCTGTTAGTAATACAAGAAGCATTACTAGCCTGCAGTGTCTTCCTTCTAGGAAATAGTACCTGCTACTTTGTTTGACAAAATCAATAAATAAACATCTACAACCATGTCACAAAAACCACAAAATCCAAAAAAATCGGTTGCAAAGGGACAGGGATGTGGTCGTGGGCTTGGCAGTCAAGCCAAACAAGGCACAGAGTCAGGTAGATAGATGAAGATTGATAGATCGACCTTCCTGTCTAAATTTCCCACTATGGAACGAAAACGTGTCTTGAAGCCGGAAGAGCAAGACCAGATAATGTCTTGGATGGCTGATAAGACCTCAACGACTTGTTCTAGCAGCACCCAAGCTTACTTGACCACACAGTCTACTGGCGCTACAGACAACGCGGGGTCATCTAATCCTCAACCTATTCCCATTTCCTCACCCTATCCGCAGCACCAGGAAAATTTGGACCAGAACCTTGGGCACTCTGAGGATTTGTTTGGTTCATATGATCCCTTGCTTGACTCTGGCTTTTCAGCATCCAACCTTGACGATATACGAGAAGAAGACTTCAGGGCCAAATTTTTGAATCACCACGGCCAGAAGAAAGCCACTTTCAGCCACGTCATACACCGTCTCAGGAGGTGGACGATGATGATGATGAGACACTGTTGTCATCTGGCCAGCCTAATATATCGCGTAATCCAGAAGAAATTAATGACGAGGTGGTTGATGATGACACCACAGATCCGACCTGGAATGTTGCCATGCATAGCGAGCAAAGCAGCATGGAGGAAGAAAGTGTATATGTACCACCTTCAAAGGCACCAAGGACTATTGCTTTAAACAGAATGCAAAGTGTGTCACCTGTTGTCCAGAGCAATCCCTCTGTGCCACAAATCAAGCCATACAATGCCATACAAAGCTAAGCAGAGGCTAGGGCAAAGGCAACATGAGCACCACAAGTATGCGTAAGCACATGGCAGCTAAGCACCCTACTCTGTGGTCGCAACAGCAGGGTACCAAATCAGTGTCTTTGCCTCAAAACACTCCCATGCTACCTGTGATCCGTCCTTCACAATCTACTGCAGATGAAGCAGGTCCTGTTCATACTTACGGCTCCCAAGCTGTGGTTGAAGAGAGAAAGGACACAAGTCCAGCCACTTGTCTGTCAGCGTCAACCGTCCAGTTGTCTGTGCCACAGCTGTATGAAAGGCAGCGGAAATACCAATCTTCTCACCCACTTGCCAAAAAAATTAACGTGCACATTGCTAAGTTGCTAGCTGTGGAGATGTTGCTGTTTAGGCTTGTGGGTACAGAGTCTTTTCGGGAGCTGTTGACTGTGACTGCATCACGATACTCAGTTCCCAGCCACCACTACTTTTCACGTTGTGCCGTCCCCGCGATACACAAGCACGTGTTAAACAACATGAATCGTGCACTGACCAATGCTGTAACCGGGAAAGTCCACCTAACAACGGACATGTGGACAAGTAGTTGTGGACAGGGACGATACATCTCTGTCACAGCACACTTGATCAACCTGGTGGAGAGTGTGACAACTTCTCAAAGTGGACCATCTGAGATACTACCCACGCCACGAATAGGGGGCCAAACAGCATTCAGGGTGTCCGCATCCTCATATACGTCCACTCAACAGTCTTCCTCTTCCACTTCCTCGGCCAATGCTGAATTGCCCTCAACATCACGCCAAGTTGGGAGCTTTGCAGCAGCACTTCAGCAAGGCGACAACAGGCTCTGCTGAAGCTGATGTGTTTAGGTCAAACACCGCACACTGCAGCAGAGTTCTTGAAAGGTCTAAAGCAACAGACTGATGAGTTGCTCTCCCCACTGCAACTAAAAACCGGTCTGGTTGTCAGCGATAATGGCCGTAACCTCGTGGCGGCTCTAAAGCTCGGTAACCTTGTACACGTGCCTTGCATGGCTCACATGCTGGACCTAGTGGTTCAGAAATTTCTGAAAACCTACCCGGAGTTAACAGACCTACTTGATAAGGTGCGCCGAATTTGCGCCCATTTCAGACAATCTTCTACAGCTGTTGGTAGTCTTTAAGCGCTTCAAAAGCACTTTAATTTGCCCAACCACAGACTAATTTGTGACATGCCCACACGCTGGAACTCAACTTTTCATATGTTATCAAGGATTAGTGAGCAGCAGAGGGCAATTATAGAATAGCAGACCGAGACTCAGCCAAGACACATTACAACTCTCGAGTGGGAGTAGATCGCTGACATTTGTGAGTTGCTAGATAACTTTGATTACTGCACCAAGCTTGTGAGCGGTGATCAGTCTATTATCAGAGTAACTATCCCGATGTAATGTCTGCTGAAAGAATCGCTCATGAATCTAAAAACTGAATCTTTGAGGGCCCAGCGGCTGGCTATGGAGCCAGATTTAAACATCGCTGATCCTACCCAGCACAGCCAATCTCATCATGCAACATTGGGTCAAGAAGAAAATGCTGATGAAGACGAGTAAGAAGAGGAGTTATTTTTCGGTGGTGCATATGGGAACCCTAATGCTACCGATGGTACTCCCAACCCCAGGTTTATGTCAGTACAGCATGGGTGTATATATAATCCGCTGCACACTACACACTACAAGATACAAGTATAAGATCTAGCATAATGGCTATTGTATAAAGCTAATGTAAATTTGGATGAGGAAAATTGCAAAACTGCTAAGAATATATATAAGCAAAATGAGAATTTTAGTTAATGTAATGCATTACATATAAGCCCTATAACCAGTCTTCAAGGTATTCTCATGTATACCGGGTCCTAACCTTATGCCTCTGTCTGCGGTAAAAAAGCGTCTGAGGATGTAAGTGCCTCTAAGTGCATTTTAAAACCTGCGTGTATGGGTGTGGCTGAAGACTTGATAAAACAAGGAATGAACTAGATGGTAAAATGGACTAGCTATCAGGCTATGTAGGGTGCTCAAGTAAAAAAAAACAGAAATATTAACATTAAGAGATTGACGAGCACATCTATAAGTGTAGGTGCTAGCAAGAGAAAAAATCATTACTATATATATAATCCGCTGCACATTACACACTACAAGATACAAGTATAAGATCTAGCATAATGGCTATTGTATAAAGCTAATGTAAATTTGGATGAGGAAAATTGCAAAACTGCTAAGAAATATATAAGCAAAATGAGAATTTTAGTTAATGTAATGCATTACATATAAGCCCGATAACCAGTCTTCAAGGTATTCTCATGTATACCGGGTCCTAACCTTATGCCTCTGTCTGCGGTAAAAAAGCGTCTGAGGATGTAAGTGCCTCTAAGTGCATTTTAAAACCTGCGTGTATGGGTGTGGCTGAAGACTTGATGAAACAAGGAATGAACTAGATGGTAAAATGGACTAGCTATCAGGCTATGTGGGTGCTCAAGTAAAAAAAAAACAGTAATATTAACATTAAGAGATTGACGAGCACACCTGTAAGTGTAGGTGCTAGCAAGAGAAAAAATCATTACGTAAAAATCATAATGATTTTTTCTCTTGCTAGCACCTACACTTATAGGTGTGCTCGTCAATCTCTTAATGTTAATATTACTGTTTTTTTTTGACTTGAGCACCCTACATAGCCTGATAGCTAGTCCATTTTACCATCTAGTTCATTCCTTGTTTTATCAAGTCTTCAGCCACACCCATACACGCAGGTTTTAAAATGCACTTAGAGGCACTTACATCCTCAGACGCTTTTTTACCGCAGACAGAGGCATAAGGTTAGGACCCGGTATACATGAGAATACCTTGAAGACTGGTTATCGGCTTATATGTAATGCATTACATTAACTAAAATTCTCATTTTGCTTATATATATTCTTAGCAGTTTTGCAATTTTCCTCATCCAAATTTACATTAGCTTTATACAATAGCCATTATGCTAGATCTTATACTTGTATCTTGTAGTGTGTAGTGTGCAGCGGATTATATATATAGTAATGATTTTTTCTCTTGCTAGCACCTACACTTATAGGTGTGCTCGTCAATCTCTTAATGTTAATATTACAGTTTTTTTTTACTTGAGCACCCTACATAGCCTGATAGCTAGTCCATTTTACCATC
Source organism: Allobates femoralis (assembly GCA_033576535.1). Taxonomy (NCBI): domain Eukaryota; kingdom Metazoa; phylum Chordata; class Amphibia; order Anura; family Aromobatidae; genus Allobates; species Allobates femoralis. The sequence goes on along the minus strand of JARQOC010000003.1, from coordinate 518,653,580 downwards.
TAGTTCATTCCTTGTTTTATCAAGTCTTCAGCCACACCCATACACGCAGGTTTTAAAATGCACTTAGAGGCACTTACAGCCTCAGACACTTTTTTACCGCAGACAGAGGCATAAGGTTAGGACCCGGTATACATGAGAATACCTTGAAGACTGGTTATCGGGCTTATATGTAATGCATTACATTAACTAAAATTCTCATTTGCTTATATATATTCTTAGCAGTTTTGCAATTTTCCTCATTCAAATTTACATTAGCTTTATACAATAGCCATTATGCTAGATCTTATACTTGTATCTTGTAGTGTGTAGTGTGCAGCGGATTATATATATAGTAATGATTTTTTCTCTTGCTAGCACCTACACTTATAGGTGTGCTCGTCAATCTCTTAATGTCAATAGTACAGCATGGGTGGGCTGGAGAGGAGGAGGCAGAGACAGACTTGGAGGCCAAGATGGGTATTGTTTATCCTTCTGGGGACACTGAACATTTGAGTCTTTGCAGCTTGGCACACATGGTTGACTTCATGTGTAATTGTCTGTCACAAGACCCACGCGTGATTCACATATTTAACAGCAACCTATACTGGTTGTCCACCTTTCTGGACCCCCGTTATAAGGACAAATTTACTTTGCTGCTGTTGCAGTCACCAAGGGGCTTAACAATTGATTACTTCAAGAGGGCTTTTGTGGAGAATTTGCTGACAAGATCACCCTCAGACACCACTCTCTCTAGAGGTAGCATCTCTTTGCAACAGCAGCTATTGATAGGACACACACGCCCACCATCTCCAAAAGAGGTGGTGGGAAGATGTCCACAAACTGGGCCATGTTCAATAAACCATCTAATCAGCAACGGCTTGTTGCTCCAGTTACCATATCTAGGAGACAGAAATTGAACAACATGGTCAATGAGTATGTAAGTAACAGTACCTGCTACCTTACTGATCGCCTCCTCGTGGCAACAGGGTGAATTATATATTTAAAATATCACTGATACATGGACATGGCTTTCTCCAGACAATGCAGACAGGCTGACTCTGATAAAGTTCAATAAAGACTGGATTTCACCACAGTTTTTAAGCCCACCAGATGACATACTACAAAGCTAAAGTCACACAATCAAAATATATTTTCTATCATGATTCAGGGGTTAACATTCATCCCTTTACGGACAAAAAGTATGTCCATCATCTTTCACGACTACCCTACTCCTGTTCCTGCAACATGTTCCTCAGCATGATCATAAACCTACACACAAGGTTACATTCATTTATATTTCCCATCAAAGCCACTTCTGATGATGAGTCCTCCTTTGTTTTACATCAACAACAATACAGCCCCTTGGGCTAATTTTTTTTAAACCACATGACTATGCCTGCACACAGGGCAATGCATGTACTATGCTTCAAGTCCTATCAAGGCTATATTATGGCCACTGAGGCCTGCTTCCTTACAACCATGCAATACAGCCCTTTGGGCTAATTTTTTGAAACCACATGACTATGCGTGCACACTGGGCATTGCATGTACTATGCTTCAAGTACTAGCAAGGCTATATCATGACCACAGAGGCCTGCTTCCTTACAACTGTGCAATACAGCCCTTTGGGCTAATTTTTTTAAACCACATGACTATGTGTGCACACTGGGCATTGCATGTACTGTGAGAGATGTCCGAACTTCACAATCGTATGGCCCATGAGGCCTGCCTGATTCATTCATCAACACTGTTGCCGGTGGGCAATGTGGTGCCCATTTTTTCCTTCCGTTGCGGCAATTATTTATTAATCAATGCTGATTGCTGCGGAGTATGTGGCTGTGGCTGCATAGTGGGACCCATCAGTTTGCCTTTCCGCACAGCCTCCTGACAACACTGGATTACGTAAGCCTGCTGCTCACTCGACATCTCTTCCATCTCCCTGGTTACTATTTTGAAATACAAATTACAATTCAATTGCACATTTGATCTTGTATCCATCAGCTTATTTTGGACACGCTGCAAGCCCTTTGTTATCTTGAGGGACAGCTCGTTATACATGTTCTGATGGGTCTGAGACCTATGTGCAACCTCAGGGTAAAGACTTCTATTGGAATCCCTCTGGCGCTGGCGGCCAACCCAAACACCAGCTTGAGAAGGTGCACCAGAGTCAGGTGGCTCCGATAGGGGAAGAGATGTTGGAGCGGCTTCTGCATGGCTCCCGTGTAGCCTGAAGTCTGTGCCTGTGCCAGTACGGTCATCCTCTGATGGGCCTGCAGACGTGACCAAGTCATCACCGCTGACATGTTCTGGGACTGCTTCAGGTAGCTGGGGGAGTCTTGCAATCGGTGGCTGCAGGGGTCTACGTTGGGTGCTGTGGGTGAGAGGAGTGAAAAAACATTAGCAGGTTAGAATTATTCTAATTGTTCATTAGTTTTTGTCTAAGCATGCCTCTTGCCTTTAAGAGATGAGAGCCTCCCACCCCTCCCCTTGAGCCCGGCACACAAAAAGGTCTCTTTGCCCTCAGTCCTTGTCGGACACTGGACCTGTTTGGACCCTGCTCATTAGGTACAAGTTCACATGGTCGTGTTTTTATTACAACAGATAGGACAGCTTTGATAAGGGTTACTGTGAAAAGGTGAATCAACTTGGTGTACATTTTTTTCAAAAAATATCAACTAAATACACTGTTTTATTATGTATTTTAACTGCACTTGCACTTAACTTTGTTCTTTTATGCAGAGTATTTTAGACGTTTGGTTGACTTCGCTTTTTTGTATTATTACTCTAATTGTTTGCACACATATTAGTTTCAATATGTGCATTTTGCGAACTCCAATGTTTTTTTCGGGAAAAGCCTAGTCCATATATACAGTATGTCTGGTTTCACACAGCAGTTTTGCCCCTGATCATCTTCCATCCGGTTTGTGAGCACAAACCAGGATTTTCTCGCCAACCCAGAGCAGGTGGCAAACATTGAAATTAAGCTTCTCTTGGCAAGTTCCCCTCCTGGTTTTGGCACACCAAAGGGATGTAATCAGAGAAGGGAATAAACTGCAGTGTGAATCCAGCTGTAGGAAAGTGTACTTGGTAGCCTGAATCTGACAAATGGCATACAATATTAACATACAGTAATCCTTACCCTCTTGCATACATGCATGGTCGCAGGAACTCTAGCATCTCCGAATATTTGTAAGGTGTTTTTTCTTAGTTAGACCCCAGCAAAAATCCTCCTCTGCTCTCAGATGCTTCCTGAAGCAGTCCCGGATGTTGCACCATTTACACATCACATTGTCACCTGCATGGTGCAAAGAAAATTTTTAGTAACATACCCTCTGCCATCGTAACAATCACACATTAGCGCTGGGACACAACATTAATCAAGGTTTGTTTGGTTTGTAGAGGAAATTTTAGATTATTGAAGCACAACAATCGAGGAATACACAAGGTAGGGTAGGGTCACATTGCAAACATGAATTGCATTCACCGCATCCGGATCCGGATGCGGTGAATGCAATGCCGGTCACACACATTTTTATTCAAAAATGTGTGCAGAATACCGCACTGCGGTCACCGGATGGCTCAGGATGTGTAATCAGGATGTGTAATCCTGAGCCATCCGGTAACTGCAGAGTGTGCGGATCCCGATCGGCCAAGTTAATAAAGATTTAATTTAAGTACAGAACTGACTGTTAGAGGTCTGTAGGGGGGCTTAGACCCCCCCTACAGACCGGGCGGCCAGTTCTATATTGTTCCTCTACAATTGTACCTATGGCACGGGCTGATCTGAGCTCCGTGCATGTGATCCAAATATCCCCCCTCCCCCTATCACTATACAGGGGTGCATACACCCCTGTAGTACAGTACTGCTTTATTTAAGTTATAAACAGCAAGATTTGTCCCAAACGGAAGATAATTAGATATTTACATGTTCCATAGGCAGAGTCGAGTGATTTCCATGGGCGGGGCTGTGTGCAGTAGCCTCCGCCCGCTCCTTCTTGATGCCCGCCCCCTCTGGCCGTAATCCAGTGTTGTGGGGGTGGCCGAGTCGTTAAAGGGGCGTGGCTAACCATGAGCCGCGATTAGCCATGCCCCTTTAACGACTCGGCCACCCCCACAACACTGGATTACGGCCAGAGGGGGCGGGCATCAAGAAGGAGCGGGCGGAGGCTACTGCACACAGCCCCGCCCATGGAAATCACTCGACTCTGCCTATGGAACATGTAAATATCTAATTATCTTCCGTTTGGGACAAATCTTGCTGTTTATAACTTAAATAAATCAGTACTGTACTACAGGGGTGTATGCACCCCTGTATAGTGATAGGGGGAGGGGGGATATTTGGATCACATGCACGGAGCTCAGATCAGCCCGTGCCATAGGTACAATTGTAGAAGAACACTATAGAAGTGGCCGCCCGGTCTGTAGGGGGGGTCTAAGCCCCCCTACAGACCTCTAACAGTCAGTTCTGTACTTAAATTCAATCTTTATTAACTTGGCCGATCGGGATCCGCACACTCTGCAGTTACCGGATGGCTCAGGATTACACATCCTGATTACACATCCTGAGCCATCCGGTGACCGCAGTGCGGTCCCAGAAACGCTGCGAAAACTGCTGCCTGCATGATTTTAAACGCAGGCAGCAGTGCCGGATCCGGCCACCGGATGGCTTGTGAAGCCATCCGGTGTTTTGCATAGGCTTCCATCAGGAGCCTTTCCTGGTCCGGTTTTGAGCTTTTTTAAAGCTCAAAACCGGATCAGGATTTTAAACAAAAAACGCCAATGTGACCCTACCCGTAGTGTTCTTTTGAATACTGCATGTATAAAGGAAGATCCCAAAATGAAAGCCAAAACATGTGTGGCACACCTAGGGTGAAGTGCCACAATAAGATCACTAAACGTTTAACTCACCACACACTCAGGACACAACACTGCACTAGCACCTCCAGGGCAGAAGGGGTACTCAAATCTGCTTCCCTTTATATATTGTGGTCTGAGTGGAAAATAGCCAGTGACAGTTAGTCCATTGTGACAGTTGACAGGAGCAGACCATAGCTCCGGATCCATGGCTGCGTAAGTTTAATACTGGGCAGCAAACCTGAGGAGTGAGGACTGATCTTGATCTGGCCAAGACAAAGCAACACAGGAGAGTTCAGAAATACACCCGTAGAGGGTGGACAGAAAGGACTTGAGTAGCCTGTCCGAACAGGACCCGGGAGGAAACATTGAGCAGGAAACTAGTTTGCACAGCAGCAGTAATACACAAGGTGCAGAAAAGGAGGGCAAATGACCCGTCAGGGTAGGATAGCCTCTATATCCCGGTGCAAACTCCGTGGGCAGTACTCTGTTAACTTTGTACAGTACAACGTGTTGAATCCTGCCTGTGCCTCAGTCTTTCTCTTTGACAGCAACACGTCATCCAGCACCATGACTGTGGAAAGCTGTGGTAAACTCCTGCCTGCCAAGTAAGTGACTGTGCACCTGAAAATCACATCACAACTACCAGCATCTACCACTACTGCCTGGGGACCCACAGCCTACCCGGAGAGGGCTTACCACCTTGGCTGCCCCCAAGTCATCATCCCATCAGCCATACAGGCAGCAGTGGCCATTACTGGCCACATTACTCCGGGTGGCATCACAAACTTTAACCATATAAATAACCCCCATTTCAGTGAGTGAGCCTGGGAACACGGCTCGGGTTGTGACCGTCGTGACATCCCTATTGAAGCAAGCGACCCCACGGCCCGGTGCCGAGTACCCCGTTCCCTGGGTTGACTCCCATGCCATGTGAGATTATGAGCCAGCAGTCACACAATTAGGAGGGAAATACCTGTCAACACAAGGAACAATAAATGCACACAAAGAAGATCAAATTGCTTAAGGTGACGAGCTTGGCCAGATCAATTAAGACTGTTCCATCCTTGGACCACCCCAGCACACACTTCATCCCACAGTTGAATGTTCTGCGCCATATTAGTATGCTGGTGGGTGAGAGGATCCCACAATGGAGCCCGTGCTTCCACTAGCTGGATGAGGAGGTGCTTATCCAGCACATCTTGTTTAATGGCCTGGTGAGACCTTTTGGAAGCCTGGTGGAGAAACAAAAAAAATTAAATAACATAAATTACAACCTTAAAACAACTGCGCATCACACAATTAACTTATGTTTTTTTGGACAACCAGTCACTATAGATGTAGCATTCAATGCTGATGGCAGGACTGCATTACACAAAGTTTAGAGATGTGGGTCAGGTTCCACTCCAACATGAAGATTCTACAATGATTAGGAAGGTTGGCACATTTGGCAACGTAGTGTTGCTTGTCCATTGTGATTGAATATCATATCACGATGACTTGGGTTGGCCCCGCAGTTGTGGACACTGTAATGTTGTTATATCTTCTGTAGTTTGCTAGTTGTCTTCCCTGTTTGCTTTGTCTGCCTAGTAACAGTGATGGAAGATAGAGGAGGAGCTGTGGCAGGAAAAGGGGGAGCTGAGAAAGGGAAGAGATTCATTAAATTATGGCCGCTTGAATGAGCAGTTCAGCGTATCTGTGTGTGTTTCTGGATTCATCATCATCTGCACTACAACACTACATTTGGCGATGAGAAAGGTATTTCAGTGCCACAAGATCATCAGTGCTCACCATGGCCTGTCTACCTGCATTCCCAGCTTTTGATGTGCATCAGTCCCAAGCAAACCTAGCAGCATGTTGGGATAAATGTCTGAAGCGCTTTGAGATATTTCTGCAAGCCATGAACATAGCCGATGATGCAAGAAAGAAAGCTATGTTATTACACTATACAGGGGAGCAAGTCTATGATATCTTCAATACTCTGCCTAACACAGGGGAGGACAAGGACTATGAGCTCAGCAAAGCAGCATTGAGCAAACACTTCTCCCCGCACAGAAATGCAGCATTTGAAATCTTCAAATTAAGACAATCAAAGCAATCAGCCACAGAAAGCATTGATAAATATCCTGTCCGGCTACGGCCCCTTGCAGCTTACTGTGAGTTTTCATACGTAGACAAAGAAATCCAAATGCAGATATTACAAGGATGTGTTTCTTCAAAGTTAATAAGACAAGCACTCAGAGACCCTACCATGACCCTAGCAAAACTATTAGACACAGCATGTATAAATGATACTGCAGAGAAACAGGCAAAACTCATATGGTACCTTTACACGCCGCGACGGCAGGCTGGATACATCCCGCTACTTCACGTGCACGAGCACGCTCAAACGGTTACAAGCGGTCAACGCATCACCTTTACACGCCGCCACAAGATGCGCTACGCCACGCTACATCTATAGCTAGCTACATCGCCGGGTGTCTCAAGTAGCCAGCTGTAGCTCATTTACACACCGCTATAACCAGCTACTATGGGCGTACCTGGTGCAGCAGGGCCAGCACATAGGCGTGCTACAATTGTGGATTACGAGCCGTCCGTACGCTGATAGGACGAAGCAATAACATCCTGATTGGGCAGGCAACGCAGGAGGCTGAGTAATACATGACGCTCGAGCAATTGTGTAGTGTGACTCGTCAGCTCCTTTAAATATGCCTCCCTATGCAGCGACTACCAATCGTCATGCAGCAGCTTCCACCAATGATCGCACATGGGGCGCGGTAACACGGAGCCAGGGTCACGCCTTAGCTACATTGCAGCTACATCGCAGGCTGTCCCGAGTTCCCTTCCGTTACCTCTTTACACGCCGATACAGCTCGCTACCATCGGCGATGTAGCCATCAGTTTTCGAGCAGACCTAGGAAACAGATGTATCTGTTGCCGGCCGTAGCGTCACGTCTTCAGACGCCGCTACGATGGGCTACATTGGCGCTACAAGCTACATTTGTAGCCTGTAGTGGGATGTATCCAGCCTGCCGTCGCGGCGTGTAAAGGTACCTATAGAGAGCAGTGAGCCAGAAGCGCCATCTTCCATAGCAAAGCTTACACAGAAACCACAAGTACAGGTGGCAACTTGTTACAACTGCGATGGGTCGTATCCTCACCAAAACGTTTGTCCAGCAAAGGGTACAACCTGCCATAATTGTGGAAAACGAAACCATTTTGCAAAAGTGTGCAGGTCTACACCGCAGCAATCTGCTCGTCCCACAGTACAGCCCAGGTCACAGAAGGTCCAAGCACTGCAGCTTAATGACGAGGCTCAAAGCACTTACTTATTCTCAGTGACTGAGGAAGGATCTCGGGCTGTGCACATGATTAACAATCCCCAAAATGAGTCATCCTCATAAATGGCAATCCAGTGGAAGCCCTGGTGGACACAGGGGCGTCAGTCAACGTCATCAGTCATACAATCTATAATCAACTCCTGAATAGACCTGCTCTACAAAATACCAGCCTACAGATTTTCCCTTATGGTTTCACAGCTGCGTTGCCCCTGTGTGGCAAATTTCAGTCAGAACTAACAGCTGAAGGGAAATCCATCGCGGACACTTTTTACGTAGTGGAGTGCTCTGCAGATACGCTTCTCAGCTGCAGCAGTGCAGTGTCTCTAGGCCTGGTGAACCTGGTCAACAGCGTTACAGGTTCTTCAGTCCCACATATGATGCAGAGGTACCCCAGTCTCTTTAAAGGCCTTGGTAAGCTAAAAGACGTTCAGATAAAGTTACATATTGATCAGTCGATACAGCCCTCCATCCAACCTCACAGGCGCATTCCCTTTCATGTCCGCAAACTTGTGGAGCAAGACCTGGAGGCATCTGATGTTATTGAACGGGTTGAAGGCCCAACTCCCTGGGTCTCGCCAATCGTTGTTGCGCCTAAACCAAAACAGCCTGGTAAAATACGACTTTGTGTGGATATGCGGCATGCCAATCTAGCTATTCAAAGAGAAAGGCACATCACGCCTACTATTGATGACATTCTCACAGATCTGAATGGTGCAAAGGTGTTTTCAAAAATTGATCTAAAATCCGGCTATCATCAACTTGAGTTGCATTCAGACTCCAGGTACATCACAACTTTTAGTACTCATATGGGCCTGCGTAGGTTCAAGAGGTTGTACCTTGGTATCTCATCAGCCGCAAAAATTTTTCAAAATGTTATCAGTCAGGTTCTGTCTGGAATAGTGGGAGTCCTCAACGTCAGTGATGACATTCTCATATACGGGACAACCCAAGAAGAACATGACAGTCGCCTGGAGCAAGTGTTTCAGAGACTGCAAGCCTGCAATCTAACTGTCAATCCATCTAAATGTGAGTTCAACCAAACGTCATAAAAATTTTTTCGATACATCTTTTCAGGACAAAGTGTGCCAGCAGATCCTCAGAAAGTCACTGCCATCAAATCTGCTGGTCAACCTCAAAATGCCTCAGAGGTTCGCAGCTTTCTAGGTCACATACTGTGGACGATTCATACCCGACCTAGCCACTATTTCTGAACCCCTGAGACAACTCACAAAGAAAGATATTCCTTGGTCATGGGGTACTGAGCATCAAGCATCGTTTGGCCCGGTAGGCCTGGGTGCAATTCTCACACAAGTGTCCAACAATGGCAGCATTTGTACAATTTCCTACGCAAGCAAGACATTAACAGATACAGAACAGCGCTACTCACAAACTGAAAGGGAAGCTCTTGCAGTTGTGTGGGGACGCCTTCACTTTCATCTGTACCTTTTCGGACACAAGTTCACAGTCATAAGTGACCACAAACCGCTTGTTCCAATTTTCAACAAACACTCTTCCAAACCTCCTCCACGAAGTGAACGCTGGTTACTCCGCTTACAGAACTACCATCTTCAACTGAGATATGAGGCAGGAGTTGGAAACCCGGCGGACTATTTCTCAAGACACCCAATACCACAACCTACTAAGGACAACATTCCTGCAACTATTCTAGTGGAGGAACATGTAAATTTCGTTGCTGCACATTCAGTGTAGTGATGGGCGAATCCTTAATTACTCGGAATCGCTTGACTCTAGCGAGTCCGAGCCCGGGACTCGCTACTCGTTGCGAGTCTAGCGAGTCCAATGTTAATGAATGGGGAAGCGAGTAATAGCGAGTAGTGTGCGATTTACAAATCACAGATGTGTCTCGGAAGCTACAGCCTGAAGCAATCCTAGTTTTGCCATTGATTTGCATTGGACTCGTTTACTTTGCAAGTAATCGCTGGGAAACTCGCACAGATAAGAGTCCTGTCTGCTCTGTGTGCTGGCTGCCGCAGCTCCAGGGTCCTAGAGCCCGCGTGCTGCCTGATGTAGCAGAGCTGAGATTGTTCTCAGTCTGCTCATTCCCTGTGCATAGACATCTATATCTATTTTTTTAAAACAATTTAATAGAAATTCATGGCGGTCATGTCTAATATTGGCGTGACCGCCATAAATTTTGGGCTTAGGGCCAGCTGATAATACAAAGCTGGCCCTAACCTCTTTATTACCCAGCGTGCCACCACCACCAGGGCCGCTGGAAGAGCGGGGTTCAGCGCCAGAGGATGGCGCTTCAATGAACGCACCATCTTCTGGGGCGGCTGCGGGCTGCAATTTGCAGCGGGGGGTGCCCAGAAAGCTTGAGCATCCCTGCGCTGCGGATTCCAGCCCCCAGCTGCTTAGCTGTACCTGGCTAGACATAGAAATTGCGCGGAGCCCCACGCATTTTTTTTTAATTATTTCATGAAATTCATGAAATAATAAAAAAAAAGGGCTCCCCTATATTCTTGTGTCTGGCCAGGTACAAATAGGCACCTGGGGGTTGGGGGCAGCCCATCGCTGCCTGCTGGATCCGGCTGGTTCCAGAAATACGGCGAAGCCCATGTAATTTTTTTTCTGAAAAATCAATAAAACAATCCTAAAAAAGGGACTGCATCTTTATTAACCCCTCGCCCATGGTCCAGGGGTTAATAAAGATGCAGTCCCTTTTATTTACATTGTTTTATGGATTTGTCAGAAAAACATTTCACGTGAGCTTCGACGTATTTCTGGAACCAGCCGGATCCAGCAGGCAGCGACGGGCTGCCCCCATCCCCCAGGTGCCTATTTGTACCTGGCCGGACACAAAAATATAGGGGAGCCCTTTTTTTTTATTATTTCATGAATTTCATGAAATAATAAAAAAAAAATGTGTGGGGCTCCGCGCAATTTCTATGTCTAGCCAGGTACAGCTAAGCAGCTGGGGGCTGGAATCCGCAGCGCAGGGAGGCCCAAGCTTTCTGGGCACCCCCCGCTGAAAATTGCAGCCCGCAGCCGCCCCAGAAGATGGCGCGTTCATTGAAGCGCCATCCTCTGGCGCTGAACCCCGCTCTTCCAGCGGCCCTGGTGGCGGTGGCACGCTGGGTAATAAAGGGGTTAATACCAGCTTTGTTATACAAGCTGGTATTAAGCCCGAGATTCTTAATGTCAGGCCACGTTTGACCCAGCCACTAAGAATCTCCAATAAAGGGTTAAAAAAAACACAACACAGAGAAAAATTTTTATTAGAAATAAAAAAAAAAAGCCTTTAGGGACTCCATCTTTAATTAAAAAAATCCTCTTCCGTCCGACGTAGTCCAAAACGCGATGTCCTCTCTGCTACATCCCCTGTGCATAGATATAGGTGTCTATGCATAGGGAATGAGCAGACTGAGAACAATCTCAGCACTGCTACATCATCTCTGTGAGCAGGCGGGCTCTAAGGACCCTGGAGCTGCGGCAGCCTGCACACAGAGAAGACAGCTGGACTCGGCTCGCAATGTAACAGCAGTTACTTTGCGAGTTTCCCTGCTATCACTGGCACAGTAGCCGAGTCTAATGTAAGACAATGGCAATCCTAGTTTTGTCAGCGTTTGCCATTGATTTGCATTGGACTCGTGCGAGTAAACGCTGGGAAACTCGCAGAGTACCGAGTCCTGCGAGTCCCTTACTACTCGCCGAGTAACGAGTCCTAGCGAGTAGATTCGCCCATCCCTAATTCAGTGCCAAGAGATATGACTATGGAGGAAATACAACAGGCGGTGGACTCTGATCCCCAACTTCAGTTGGTGATAGAATCTGTTCGGTCTAAGAAATGGAGCTGTTTTCTTGCTGAGGCTCGCCTTCAACCACCAGATCGAGTAGGTTAAGTAAGCTTTCTTTAATGCATGACATTCACTCTCAGTGTCGGACTCAAATCTGCTATTGTGTGACAATCGCCTGGTGGTACCTCAGAAACTGGAGGACCGTGTACTTGATCTGGCTCACGAGGCTCATCAAGGGGTGGTAAAAAACAAAGCAACTACTTCGAGAAAAAGTATGGTTTCCAGGACTGGACAAAAGAGTAGAGGCATTGATTCAAACATGCATTCCTTGTCAAGCAATCATAGTTGACCATAGGCGTGCTACAAATGACACCCCTGCCAAAGAGCCCATAGACTGCTGTCAGTGTTGATTTTTGTGTTTTACCGGACCACTCCTACCTGTTGGTGGTCATGGATGACTATTCTCGGTTTCCAGTCATTGAACATGTTTCGACAACATCGGCCAGGGCTGTTATACCAAAATTAGACAAGATTTTCTCAGCTTATGGTATACCTGAGACAGTGAAGAAGGACAATGGACCTCCATTCAATAGCACAGACTTTCAGTCATTGGCAACTTATCTTGGTTTCTCCCACAGGAAAATAACTCCGTAGTGGCCTCAAGCCAATGGAGAAGTGGAACGATTCATGCAATCAATCAACAAGACCCTGAGGATTGCTACCATGGAGAACAAGGACTCGCAACAAGAATTACATAGATTCTTTAGACAGTACAGAGCCACCCCACACGCCACTACTGGGATACCACCAGCAACGGCATTGTTCAGCAGGCCCTTTGCGCGTCAAATTCCCATGCATTCCGTCAGTTCCTGTCCAAACCCCAATTGATATTAATGATTCCGTCTCTAAGGATAAAATGAAGCAGTATGCAGAAAAAAGTAGCCGCCATTACAAGCATCCAGAAATAAAGGTGGGTGATTGGGTTCTTGTAAAAAGACTGAGACCTAGCGACAATTTTGCATCGCCATACTATCCCGAGCCCTTTCAGGCCACACAAATCAGAGGCACCATGATTACTGCTAAAAACCAAACTAGAAATGTGTCCCATTTTAAAAAACTTCGTGGCTGCGTCCCAGAGACGACGCATGCAGAGGAAGTAGATAGCGACGACATACTGCCAGAGACAATGAACTAAGCTGCTCCCATAGTGGATACCTCAGAAGACCCCCCGAGTTTATCTGGAAATGAGATGTCTCGACGTTATCCTGGGAGAACAAATCGAGGGCCACCAGTCCACCTTGCGGACTATGTTCTGCAGTAGAAAAAAAAACTTTTCTACAACTCAAACTTTTGAACGGTTAACTATTTACTTTGTTTTTTTGTAAGATGATAAGAGATGTAATGTTGTTATATCTTCTGTAGTTTGCTTGTTGTCTTCCCTGTTTGCTTTGTCTGCCTAGTAAGTGATGTAAGATAGAGGAGGAGCTGTGGCAGGAAAAGGGGGAGCTGAGAAAGGGAAGAGATTCATTAAAGTATGGCCGCTCGACTGAGCAGTTCAGCGTATCTGTGTGTGTTTCTGGATTCATCATCATCTGCACTACAACACTACAGACACAACGATATCCTCTGTGTGTGCTTTTTTCCCTCCGTGTGGAACTTGTTAACCACAGGATGACAAAGGGGCAATACACAGGCATCTTCAAAACACTACATTAGTGTGTCGAATACTGATAACAAGCATAGACCGTGCTGTCCACTCAACCGTCAAATACTGTGTTGACCACTGAGCCACCAGAAACTATGCTAACCACTGAGCCACCATATACTCTGGAAATGACTCTGGTATGGGAAGGAGGTTGCCGGGGAACAGCGGCCAGGTACAACCAGGAGGGTCTCCCACGCCCCATCCTGGATGCAGCCAGCCGCTGTCCCCCGGCCCCTTCCTGACAGAACACGCTGGCTGTCTCCATCTGGACTCCGTCACTGCTGCACACGGGTACTGCTGTGGTTAGCTACTGTATAATTGGCTACCTATGTCTGATTTTGTGTTACTCAAAACACACATCGCTGATTTTTCTGGCCAGCCTACTGCGACCATTCAACAACAAGGACGGTTCACCGTCAAAATTGCAGCAGTTTTCACCCACACTTCGCTACTTGCTCGCAAACGGTTGGGTGTCAAAAATCATCAATATTGGGGCTGGTTGTAAACCCTGCTTCGCTATGCTTTTAGAAAAAATCAGCTAACATAAACTACATACATAGTCTAAAATACCCGATGCTATAGAATCGGGCCATCATCTACTGACAATTGCCCTGAAGATGGCCCACACATTGCCTTCAGAAATTGAACATGTGCAGTATCCTGGCTGTGGGAAGAACACATTATGGTAACATTACTTACACGGGTCCCACCACCTCTGGCTTTATCGCAACAACCATGGGATGGACCCCCAGCCTCATCTCCAGATGACTCTGACCACTGTGCAAAAAAACTAGCAGTGTCACAACAGAAGGACATACAGATGATGCCTGAAGGCAAAATGTTTGAAGGCTGGATGTTTACTCACATGATCCTCTCCGGCAACCAGCACATCTTCACTTTCTGACTCCCATTCCGATTCAAAGTCATCTTTTAAATGAGAAAAAAAGATAAAAATCAAATACTGTAAATAAACAACTCAAAAAACGCACAACCAAAAAAATATAATCATAACCACCCACCTCCACGTGCCCTAAATGCCGACGAGACATTTCAGCCAAGGAAAAAACGAAAACCACTCTGTGGAAATTAAAAACAACTTAAAAAACCCCAAAAACATTGATGACCTACAAATCAGCCAGACATGTGATTTTACGACATCCATTAAAAGGCAAACACCCAAACACATTACAGGTGCTGGTGTGGCACCCTGCCAAGCAGGCGTCACAGAGGGGTACTGAACCCGTAAAAGAGGTGCAGATGCTCCAGCTGCAGGTGGACCCTAGTATGGTGGGTGGGACCCATCTCCAGCAATCCCACATTAGCATACAGGGTGGGAGGTTATCCGGAAGGGAATAAATTCACCTCTAGGGGCAAAAAGGAGGTCTTTTCCTCTAAGTCTTAGGTGTTAGGTCTTTGCCTCTAGGTCTTGTGCCTTTTTGTCCTTTGCTGCTAGGTCTCTCGGCTGAGGGACCAGAAGGAGAGATGGAAGAAAAAAAGAGAGGGTTTAAGGAGAAAGGAGCTTTCCAGGAGAGCAGATGGTCTGGGAAAGAGGGGCCGTTGATAGGTTCTCCCAGTCAGCTTATTGGGCACCAGAGCCAGCAGACTGCTGGAGCTACAAGCATGGCAGAGAATCCGGATTCCCATGGAGTCTTCAAGTCTCCCGGGCACCACAGCGCAGTCCACAAGAAGGGTACCAGGCACCACCAAGGAAACGAGCGGCCAGCCAGTAGAGGGTTACCCAACGACAGCGAAGGTGAGAGAGGACAGGATGCCAGGCTGGATTCTAAGTCACCAGGCTTCACACCAAACTGGAAAACAGGGAAGAACAGACACGGGTTAGCTAAAGAAGGCACACCAAGGGTTCCACCATATCACCTGGCATCCACTTGCAGACACCCGTTAAGCTACCTGTTCTTGTAACATCTAAAGTGCTGAACTGTGAACTTTGTAGGATGCCGATACAAGTTTACAGTAAAGTACCCGGAGGAAAAGTGACTTTGCCTCTGCCTGTATTTCCTTTCATGAACTTGTTCCCCACACAGGAACTCTGCCCTGGAGGTCCAGCCCTACCTGTAGAGGACTTTGCCAACTAGCTGCGATACCACCTACCTCCATCGGACTGTGGCGGCGCTGGTGACACCTCACCAGAAACTACAGGTGGCGTCACGACAACTTGTAAATATAATCCCCGGTAAATATACCCTTTCTCAAAGAAGTCCCCCAGGACACGGGATCAGGAGCGGACATCACTCCCCGTGACACAGGAGCATTAACCGCTTGGAGCCTGATACCCGAGTACCCCAAAGCCTGGGGCTCGACACTGGTCAACAATCCCTGGAGTGAAACTAAGCACACATGAAACACATGCTGTAGAACAAGCCTTGGACATTTAAACAGCACATTTGCACACATATATAACAGTATATCAAGGCTCGCCGACACATGACTACACACCCAGCACATGCCGAAGAGGGTGGCCTGGCCTTCCAGTGCATGCAGCTATTGATTGATGTACAGGAGCATGGATGCATACTTGGACGCCTGTGCCTGCTGCAAGCACAGCATGCACATGGCCATGCATGCTCACGTGCACGCATGTGCGTGCTGAAAGCATGGTATGCACATGGCCATGCACAGTCATGTGCATAAATGTGCCTGCTGCAAGCACAACATGCACATGGCCATGCATGGTCATGTCACGTATGTGTATGCTGCAAGCACAGCATGCACATGGCCATGCATAGTCACATGCACAACGTATGTGCATGCTGCAAGCATGGCATGCACATAACCATGCAGACTGTATATTTAAAATGGACAGATGATGCAATATGCTTATGCCAGGACAGTTCCGAATGTGCACTCACCTTAAATTGCTGATGCACTGCAGATGAGCTAAATGCAGGAAAATAGCTTCTGATGTGGCTCACAGAGTTTGCCCAAAATGGCGTCAGGAGGAAGGGTGGGAGGTCGTCAGATTCTTCTGCAGTGCATCCGCAGCCTGGAATTGGATTCCGGGAACCAGTCCGATTTTTACATCGAAGCCGATGCAATCCGGCGCCATAGACCCTCACGTTAATTTTCGCAGGATTGCACCGGACCAGGTGAATCTGGTTTTGATTGATTTTTAGCATCATACTATAAACCGGATTCTCCTGGATTGTCCCGGTCTGGTGCAATCTGGTGCCCCGTAACATGGGACTCTATGGTACCGGATTGCTCTGGACCGGGGCAATCCGGGAGAATCCGGTTTAAATTTACAGCTTACGGCTTTTTACCTCCGGCTTCTAAACAATGAATTAGGGAATTGCAGGTTTTTCCTCTGCTGCCACACCTCTTTATAGGGTCCAGCAACAGAGGAATTACCGTATATACTCGTGTATAAGCCGACCCGTGTATAAGCCGACCCCCCTACTTTTGCCCCCAAAACCTGGGAAAACCTATTGACTCGTGTATAAGCCGAGGGTGGACCCCAGCACAGGTATACAGCCCCCAGCAGTGTGGTATACAGGCCCCCTCAGTGGTATACAGCAGCCTCCCCAGTGGTAGTATACAGCAGCCTCCCCAGTGGTAGTATACAGTAGCCTCCCCAGTGGCAGTATACACAGCCCCAGTGTATACAGCAGCCGGGTATACAGCAGCCACAGAGCTGTATACAGCAGCCCCAGAGCTGTATACAGCAGCCCCAGAGCTGTATACAGCAGCCCCAGAGGGTATACAGCAGCCCCAGAGGGGTATATAGCAGCCCCAGAGGGGTATATAGCAGCCCCAGAGCTGTATACAGCAGCCCCAGAGGGGTATACAGCAGCCCCAGAGCTGTATACAGCAGCCCCAGAGGGGTATACAGCAGCCCCAGAGGGGTATATAGCAGCCCCAGAGGGGTATACAGCAGCCCCAGAGCTGTATACAGCAGCCCCAGAGCTGTATACAGCAGCCCCAGAGGGGTATACAGTAGCCCCAGAGGGGTATATAGCAGCCCCAGAGGGGTATACAGCAGCCCCAGAGGGGTATACAGCAGCCCCAGAGGGTATATAGCAGCCCCAGAGGGGTATACAGCAGCCCCAGAGGGGTATATAGCAGCCCCAGAGGGTATATAGCAGCCCCAGAGGGGTATACAGCAGCCCCAGAGGGGTATATAGCAGCCCCAGAGGGGTATACAGCAGCCCCAGAGCTGTATACAGCAGCCCCAGAGGGGTATACAGCAGCCCCAGCCCCAGAGGGGTATACAGTAGCCCCAGAGGGGTATATAGCAGCCCCAGAGGGGTATACAGCAGCCCCAGTGGGGTATACAGCAGCCCCAGAGCTGTATACAGCAGCCCCAGAGGGGTATACAGCAGCCCCAGCCCAGAGGGTATATAGCAGCCCCAGAGGGTATATAGCAGCCCCAGAGGGGTATACAGCAGCCCCAGCCCCAGAAGGGTATATAGCAGCCCCAGAGGGGTATATAGCAGCCCCAGAGGGTATACAGCAGCCCCAGCGCTGTATACAGCAGCCCCAGAGCTGTATACAGCAGCCCCAGCCCCAGAGGGTATATAGCAGCCCCAGCCCCAGAGGGGTATATAGCAACCCCAGAGGGGTGTACAGCAGCCCCAGAGGGGTATACAGCAGCCCCAGAGGGGTATTTAGCAGCCCCAGAGGGGTATACAGCAGCCCCCGCTGTATACAGCAGCCCCCGCTGTATACAGCGGTACCCGGCTGTATACAGCCCTCCCGCCTGGTATACCGGGCCCCCCCTGTGGCCACCTGTAAAGGAAGCGATGATTATACTTATCGGGTCGCCGACGCCGACGCCGCCGCTCTGTCACCGTCCGTCACCGCGCTCCTTCCCGTCTTCATGCTTCCTTCATCGGCGCACAGAAAATGACGTCATTTCCTGTGCGACGGTGAAGGAAGCATGAAGACCAGGAGGAGCGCGGTGATGGACGGTGACAGAGCGGCGGCGTCGGCGTCGGCGACCCGATAAGTATAATCATCGCTTCCTTTACAGGTGGCCACAGGGGGGGCCCGGTATACCACGGGGGGGCTGTATATTTTTTTTTTTTTTTTTTATTACCGTATATACTCGTGTATAAGCCGAGGGGGGACTTTTCAGCACATTTTTTGTGCTGAAAAACTCGGCTTATACACGAGTATATACGGTAATCACACTACTCACTTCCCCATTGACTTAAATAGGACTCGCTATACTCTTAACGAGTACCGAGTATCGGGACCAACTCGTTACGATTCTAGAGAGTCCGAATATTTTAGTACTCGGTCATCCCTACTAATGTAACATTTTTGGCAATGGTTATTTGTTGGCAAAGGTAATATAGTGTTAAAAAAATATGTATAAATTTAAATCATTAAACACATTTCACTCACTGCACGGCAGTTTTAATATTCCAATTTGGTAACCATAGATCCCACTACTATGTTGTTGGCTGTTGCAGCATTTTGATTCCATATTCCAAACTGTTTTTTGGCATAGAAAATTAATCAATAGACTCAACTTCTAAAACTCACTATGGCTGGGGTCACAGTTGCAGTTTTCCCAAGCGTTTTTGGAGACCTGCGTTTTCAAAAACGCATGTAAAAAACGCATTCATAGGCCCCCATGTTAAAAAACGCATGCCCTAATAGCAAAAACGCATGTGTTACTGTACAATGCGTTTTTGGTGCATTTCCAAAAACGCATGCGTTTTTTAATATGGGGCCTTATGGGAAACGCATGCAAAAACGCATGTACAATTAGTGCCATTCAAAAACGCATGCGTTTTCCTTAGGAGCCCATGTTAAAAAAACGCAAGCGTTTTAGAAAATGCATGCGTTTTTTTAACATGGGCTCCTATGGAAAACACATGCGTTTTTGAATGGGACTAAAAGGTACTAATTGTACATGCGTTTTTGTATGCGTTTTCCATAGGGGCCCATATTATAAAAACACATGCGTTTTCTTTAAAAACGCACCAAAAAATAGTACATGCACTATTTTTTGGTGCAGATTTAAAAACGCAGCCAAAAACGCAGGGAGCCATCACACATCTTAAAAAACTCATGCTGACATGAAAAAACGCATGAGTTTTGTTAAATCACTAAAAAAAACTCATGTCAACTATGACCCCAGCCTAAGGCTGGCTTTACATTTGCGTTTGTGTCTGAATGCAGAGGGCATGCAGATGCAAACGCAGGCAAACGCAGCCCATACTAATGTGAACCCAGCAGAGAATCTCCGCATGCGTTCACATTAGTATGGTGCCCAGGCAGCCAATCAGCTGTCTCTGGGGGTGGTCGGGAGGAGGAGATCAGCGGCAGAGATCTCCTCCTCCCGGCACAGCTGATCTCCCGTCGGTGTCAGCATAGAGATACAGCTGATCTGACAGCTGCTTAAATCTCCCGCGCTGACACCGGATA
This sequence comes from Allobates femoralis, assembly GCA_033576535.1. Classification (NCBI taxonomy): domain Eukaryota; kingdom Metazoa; phylum Chordata; class Amphibia; order Anura; family Aromobatidae; genus Allobates; species Allobates femoralis. The sequence goes on along the minus strand of JARQOC010000003.1, from coordinate 518,633,550 downwards.
GGGTGATATCAGCGTGGGAGATAAGAAACAGCTGATCGCTGCTTCAAATCTCCTGCTCCGACATCACCTATTCGGTGTCAGCACGGGAGATTTAAACAGCGGTCACCGGGAGAGATCTCAATGAGATCCGCAGCGTTCTACTGCGGTGTCATGCAGAGGACACTGAGGATCCATTGAGCATTTCTTGTGCACTGGCGGCCGCTTGCGGATAGAACAAGCGCCGCGAACACACAAAAAAATGCTGCATGCAGCGTTTGGAGTGCGATCGGAGGGCGCATAAATTAAGTACGCAAATGCGGCCAAGCGCAGCCATACGCAGGCATATGCGCTCCCATGTTAAACATAGGAACGCATGTGCGCAAGCGTTTGGCTGCGTTTGGTGCGCTGCGTTCCAAACGCAAATGTGAAGGCAGCCTTAAAATGGGTAATAAATCACACAGCAAAGAAGTGATAAATAAATAAGGAAACCTAAAAAATACCTTTTGGTGGCGCTATAGTGTGTGGGTGGAATTCTGGTGGTGTGGGTGAATGCAAAACATTCTCCTGTGCAGGGGGAAGCAGCAACAAATTATTTCCCATTCAGGAAGTGAGCAGGTCGAGAAACATTTACAGGTGTGAGTCAATGAATTAGAAATTCATCACAATAATATTTTTCTTTAGTAATTAAATCAAAAAGTAAAACACATATAATATATGGAGTCATTACAAACAGAGTGATCTATTTCAAGTGTTTATTTCTGTAAATGTTGAAGATTATGGCATATATTCATATATACAGATGTAAAAATCAAGCAATACTCATCGTCTGCACGAGGCCTTACAGAAACCGAAGTAAAAATTAAGCAATACTAATCGTCTGAACATGGCCTTACAGATACAGATGTAAAAATCAAGCAATACGCATCGTCTGCACGAGGCCTTACGTAAACCAAAGTTAAAATCAAGCAATATTCATCATCTGCACGAAGCCTTACATAAACCAAAGTAAAAATCAAGCAATATTCATCGTCTGCATGATGCCTTATAAATAATGGAGCAAAAACAGATTTTCGAAGGGCATGACATGCCTATATCTGTGTCTCCTCCTCGTTTTACTCGTCCATCTCTTTTCTTTTCACGTTTTTATATGTATTTCTCACTTTTCCTTGTGTTTGTTGTATCTTCTGAGAAGTTTGTCACCTTTTGGACACCTTAGAAGTTGTTTTGTGTGTGTTTTCTATGTGTTTGTTTTTTCCTGCCATTGTTTTCAATGATATTCGACGGTGTTTGACAAACATTCGACAAACACACCCCCAATTCGAAAAACCAAATCGAATTAGAACACTAGGGTGGTGGATCATCTCTAATATTCAGTGACAGGTTCCCTTTGACTTTATCCGGCCTACTAGGCACAAACAGGTCTCTGACGTATCTCTCTGTTTTTTTCTATAGTACTCCACAAAACTAACGGTGGTCTCACCTGTGTGTGGCGGGGCATGACTTTATGGGAATGCTTGCACGAGCTTTGACTTCATGTGGCCTTCTAGGCCTAAACAGGTCTCTGACCTACCTCTCTGTGAATTCATGTAGTACTCCACAAAACTAATGGTGGTCCCACCTGTGTGTGGCGGGGCATGACTTTATGGGAACACTTGCACGAGCTTTGACTTCATGTGGCCTACTAGGCCTAAACAGGTCTCTGACGTATCTCTCTGTTTTTTCTATAGTACTCCACAAAACTAATGGTGGTCCCACCTGTGTGTGGCGGGGCATGACTTTATGGGAATGCTTGCACGAGCTTTAACTTCATGTGGCCTTATGGGCCTAAACAGGTCTCTGATGTATCTCTCTATTTTTTCAATAGTACTCCACAAAACTAATGGTGGTCTCACCTTGTGTGTGGTGGTGCATGATTTTATGGGAACGTTTGCATGAGCTTTGACTTCATGTGGCCTTATAGGCCTAAACAGGTCTCTGACCTACCTCTCTGTGAATTCATGTAGTACTCCACAAAACTAATGGTGGTCCCACCTGTGTGTGGCTTGGCATGACTTTATGGGAGCACTTGCACAAACTTTGACTTCATGTGGCCTTCTAGGCCTAAACAGGTCTCTGACGTATCTCTCCTTTTTTTCTATAGTACTCCACAAAACTAATTGTGGTTCCACATGTGTGTGGCGGGGCATGACTTTTATGGGAAAGCTTGCATAAGCTTTGACTTCATGTGGCCTTCTAGGCCTAAACAGGTCTCTGACGTATCTCTCTGTTTTTTCTATAGTATTCTACAAAACTAATGGTGTTCCCACCTATGTGTGGCGGGGCATGACTTTATGGGAACGCTTGCACGACCTTTAACTTCATGTGGCCATCTAGGCCTAAACAGGTCTCTGACTCATCTCTCTATTTTTTCTATAGTATTCCACAAAACTAATTGTGGTCCCACCTGTGTGTGGTGGGGCATGACTTTTATGGGAACGCTTGCACAAGCTTTGACTTTATCCGGCCTACTAGACACAAACACAGGTCTCTGACCTACCTCTCTGTGAATTCATGTAGTACTCCACAAAACTAATGGTGGTCCCACCTGTGTGTGGCGGGGTATAACATGGACGGGAGCGCTTGCATGAGCTTCGAAGGGACCCGGCCCATTAGGCCTATTCAGGTCACTGGCCTACCTCTATAGTTTTTACTGTAATACTCCACAAAACGTTTAGTTGCTGAGCAAGGTTTAACCTTGAAATGCTAGGCCAGGTCCTGTTCCAGACCCTGTGCCATGCATGCAAGCTGGGCCATTCAGCAATTTTGGGTCTGGGAGAATTGATGCCATTTTGTTGTAGGTGTGACACTTTGAAAGGAGTAAGGATTCTTGATGGAGTCCCCTTGCTATGTTTTAAATGATTTAAGAAGGGTGTGACATGCCCATACCTGTGTCTCATTCTCCTTTTACTCTTCCACCTCTTTTTAGTTAATATAGAAGTCTTAAGCCACTTAGCCTGTGACTATTTGTACTGTCTTTGAATTGTTGTAACTTTTTGTGGTGTTTCTTGTCCATTCTGAGTAGTTTGGCAGCTTTTGGAGCCCTTTGAAGGTGTTTTCTATGTGTTTCTGTAGCCTGCCATTGATTTAAATGGGATTTGCGTTGTTCGTCGAACATTCAACGAACAAATCCCAAATTCGACGAATCGAATCGAATTCGAACATTAGGGTGGTGGCTCATCTCTAGTCATAACTTGCTTCTTTGAGGTGGCAATAGTTGCTTAAAGTCTAAGTTGTAGTGTCTATTGGACATTGGCTATATCGGGAGTGAGTGAGTTCCAGATAGTGAAAACAAGTGATATCTTAAAGGTAATGGGAGGGGGAGGGAGATTATAGTGGTTAAAAGTCAGAAAGGAAATTCACTAGGTACTGGTATTCACCAAATTTGTAGAATTGTGGACTACTCAAAGAGGATCTTGATTCATCTGGATGTAAGATCAATCTAAGTGTTGCTAGTCTGAAGAAAATGGGAAGGATAAAAGGGAAAGAAACATCAGCAAATGAAACTCAAAATCTCAATATTAATATTTAGTATCTAATTGGGACCTGGTTAGATATTTCTTATAATCATTATCATGATGATTAATAATAATCCCACATTTAATGGACTGCATAATAGAATAGTGTGTTTAAAAAATGAATAATGCAAAATTATCACTTTATATTAGTCTCTCAGGCAGAGACCATTTGCTTGGTAATACTGTGGTCTTACCATCCATGCCAAAGACAGAAAACCAAATGCACTTACAGGACGCAGTCAGAGCCCAATTGTGGAGCAAGCCCAGCTGCTGGCTGATGAGTCGCCTCTACCAGCAAAATGTGGGAGGCGACCTGCCATGCATACACTAGGCCTGCATAGAGCACCATTCACACTGATACATATGATGCAGAGTGTCTGAAAGCTACCCAACCGCTCCGCTGCCTGAGCATTGGGCCGCACAGTACGATGCCTCTGCACCACTGGATGAACGGCGCCCCTATGGGCCCAACTGCGCCCTGGATGGATAAAAAAGTGCAAAAGTTTTTTATATGATAAATAAAAAACCTTTATAGATGGGATTTTGGTTCATGTGTTGGCCCAAGACATTTAAGCTGATGACCCACGACCCATTTTTCTGATGCTGCTTTTTTTCTAGTAGTTTTTGTATAATACTGTGGTCTCAATTGAGGTGTCCATTGATCAACTGTCATGTATTACTACAAGGGTGGAAAAGTTAAATAAGTACTTTTTTTCATGTGATAAGGAGTAATTACCTTAATCTCCTATAATATAGATATAGGATCAACATAAAATGGAAAAGACAATTGGATCTTGTGATCTAGAGAGAGAGTGATAGTTAAAGCACGTGAAAAAAGCCTTACCAATTTCACAACATGCTAGGGTCGACAGGATTGTGTCAGACCCAACTAACCGATCACAGAGACATGAGGAGATGGTAACCACATTCAGAGACCGGGGTTATCCGATGGACATAGCACAAGGCAGATGCTCAACCACTAGAGACCGTTCACAAGGTCCAAGAATTCCCTTTGTGGCAACCTACCACCCATATAACACCCTTGTGAAAGCCACTATCCTGAAACATGGCCAAAAGCCATTATTCTGTCATAAGCGAGCTCACAACATGAAACAGAACCTCATTAGGGCTGATATAGGTTCAAGTTAAAGGACTTTACACCAGATGACATTGCATCTCCCACACAAGGGCACATTTCTATGCTTGAGTTGTAACCAATGCAAGAACATCATTAAGGGCGAGAATTTTAATCATCCTCGCACAGGCAAACGGTACCCAATCCAAGGTTTCTTCACATGTGAATCTTCTTTTGTAGTTTACCTTGTCAAGTGTCCATGCGTTCACATATATGTTGGAGAGACCACCCAGCATATATGTGACCGCATAAGTAAGCACAAATCTACGATAAGATGTAAAAATACCTTACTACCAGTCCCACCTCACTTTGTGGAGCACAATCACAAAGTGTCTCAATTGAGATTTTAAGTAATTGAAACTGTGCCACCCCTGCGATGGGGTGGAAATTGTATCACGAGGCTAAATGAAATAGAAGCCTTCTGGATACACACATTACAAACCCTTGAACCCCTTGGATTGAACCAAGAGATTGATACGTTTATTTGACATGCTGTGTACTGTAAGTTATTACATTTTTCTACAGATGTTCGGTTTTCTGGGATTCACATGTTCGGTATTATTCAAAAGGAGTTGATCTGGTCACCAAAAAATAGTTCTTGTTCCAAAGGGCAATTAACCTTGACAACCATTCCTTTTTGAAAACTGTTTTATGACTTACTAATCACTCTGTTTTGACATATAATGCATATTTTGTTTACTTATGATAGCATGAATATTGTGACCCTATGATTTGTATATTGTGCATAAATCATGTAATATCATGTTCAGCATAAGCACTTTATCTATATGTTAAGGTATACAAATAGTTATTTTTGAATCCTAATTGCCCATTCTTTATCTCTTACAGACCCACTATTGAATAGGATGCGACTGATCTGGGCACCATCACCGCTCTAGATATCGCAATCACATTGCACTTGTCTAGTAATGTTTATCGCCATTCTGACGTGTCCAATTACACTGCGCATGCACGAGCACTTACCGCCCACCACGCATGCACTATCTTGCGGTCCAGTGGCTCTTCCGTGCATTCCACACGCCGGAAGTGATGCCGCGTTGGCCCCGTCCCACACCCATAAATAGCATCGTTATACATACAGAAGCCGCACATCGCCACAGCTCACGGAGTTCACAAGCCGACAGATAACCGCTGCGCTGAGACTCTGCTTCAGCTAAGCACCCTAACCCCTTGTTGCCTAATTCGCTATTTTACTCTTTAGGCTCATCTCCCAGAGCACCTGCCTCTTATACCTTTGGTATGTGACCATTTACTTCATTCACTATTTCATACTGTATGTCATCTGCTTTAACTATCTCTCTCTCTCTCTAGATCACAAGATCCAATGGTCTTTTCCACTTTATGTTGATCCTATATTTATATTATAGGAGTTTAAGGTAATTACTCCTTATCACATGAAAAAAGCACTTGTTTAGCTTTTCTACCCTTGTAGTAATACATGACAGTTGATCAATGGACACCTCAATTGAGACCACAGTATTACCAAGCGAATGGTCTCTTCCTGAGAGACTAATATAAAGTGATAATTTTGCATAATTAATTTTTTAAACACACTATTCTGTTATGCAGTCCATTAAATGTGGGATTATTATTAATCATCATGATCATGATTATAAGAAATATCTAACAAGTTCCCAATTAGATACTAAATATTAATATTGAGATTTTGAGTTTCATTTGCTGATGTTTCTTTCCCTTTTATCACCTTTCCTAGACAGAACCGCGGCTTCTTCAAATGAACAGCTGATCTGCATCAGCTGATCATTTGAAATAACAGACGGGAAATCCAGCGGTGAAGACACCGCCGGCTTTCCTGCTGTGTACTGGCTCCAGCTCCATGATGCCCCCTCCCCGTTCCCTGGAGTTGCTCCTTTGGATCAGGTGGGGAGGCGGTGGGGAGATGATGAGGGGGCATCAGGGAGAAGGGAGCGCAGAACACAGCAGGAAAGCCGGCGGGGCAGTCTTCTTACCGCCGCCGACTTCCCCGTCCTGCTCCTTCGCTCCCTGCTCCCTGGTGCTGCGCTCCCGCCCGGTCCTGACTCAGGAGAGGGATGGGAGGCAGTGGGAGGAGAGGAGGATGGGGATGGGAGGCTGCGGGGGGCAGAGGATTGGGCTGAATTATTGTTTAAAAGCCGACAGCTTTTTACCGCCGGCTTTTAAACAATCATGCCCCCATTTCAGCCTTTTCCTTTGCCCCCCAGACCACTTCATAGGGTCATTTTTGGTGATCGAAGCTTTATCAAACATAACCTCGAACTGCCGAATTTGAAGATAATTGTTCACATTCGTCGAATGACTTGAACACCGCCCAAGACAGGTCGAATTTGAGATTGACAAACATTTTGAATCGAACATCGTTCATCTCTAGATATGAGCTTTTTGTAAACATTCAGCAATATAAACTTTCATGGCTGTCCACTCAGGACCAGACAAGTTATACAAGCAAGCTTTGGGCTATTTGGCATTGGGAGTAGCACATTCATAGGGACGGTGAGGAGGTAAGATCTCAGCCTCTTTTTCCAAAAAAAGATCTCTGAGGTATTCCGGTATTCCGGAAGACTCTCCAGACTAATAGAGCAAACATGCACAGATTTAGAATAGTTTTTAACACAATAAGGACCCCATTTGACAATATCTTTCAGATTCCAGTCAATGATTAGATTATGTATACGCAGCCAAAGAATACCCAACACAATTCCAGCCGATAAATTGTCCAAAACATAGCAGGAGAGTAATTCTGTGTGAAGGGACCCCACCTTGAGGGTGAACTCCACCGTAATTAACTGAACCAGATTATTTAGCAACGGTGTTTTATCAGTTTCAAATAGGGCTTTCTAACTTAACTGTCCCTAATTCTAACTTCAAAATAATTCCTGAATCAATGAAATTAGCCATAGATCCACAGTCAATAAAGGCAAATGTTGTCAGACTCTGCTTTTGAAAAAGAATTTCAGCATTCAACAATACTTTATTGGTGGAGTAAAAGAGTACCTGGAAGTCTGGGTGGCGTCCTCGACAATCACTCAGTCTTGAGTGCTTCCTAAAGGCTTGTTTGCTGCAGGTCAAGCCAATAAATCTTTTAAGAAATGAGGAGCTTTGCCACAATAGAGACAAAGTCCAAGTTCCCAACGATGTCTCCTCTCATTAAACTTTGACCTAGCAGCTTCAACCTCCATAGGTTCCATCTCAGTAAATGAACCGGACCTGATGGACAAAATGGAACCTCTCGTTGAATATTTTCCTGAATGCCATTACAATACAACAGGTCCTGGTTTAGCTCTCCGTACCTTACCAATTGGTGCTTATCTCAATCATCATTCACTCCCAGGTGAATTAGTGCTCTTGTGCTGTGACACTAAATTGTTTACCATTGGTTGGGAAATATAAGGTTGTCTTTTGATATATGCTGCTGCTATGCTTTATTAAGTATATGTCTGTTATTTGGCTAACAATCAATTTGTATTTGATTTTGCAACAGCAGTCATCTCTGTATATATTTCTTGTGCATTTAAGCAGTGATTACAGCCAGCAGGGACCGAATGAGTGGCCTGTACGCCTTTTTAATTGTTTTTAATATGTTTTCTAGTTGTGTTTGGCTTAACTTCACTTAATAAAGATTTGTTTTTTATACTGTGGTGATCGCCTTATCTCTACTTGTCACTTTTTCCCCTTAAACACAGACTATGGCTAGGGTCACATTTCCGTTTTGTTTGCAAAATCCTGATCCGGTTTTGAACTTTAAAAAAGCTCAAAACCGGACCAGGAAACGCTCCTGATAGGAGCCTATGCAAAACACCGGATGGCTTCACAAGCCATCCGGTGGCCGGATCCGGCACTGCTGCCTGCGTTTAAAATCATGCAGGCAGCAGTTTTCGCAGCGTTTGCCGGGACCGCACTGCGGTCACCGGATGGCTCAGGATGTGTAATCCCTGAGCCATCCGGTAACTGCATAGGTTGCGGTTCCCGGCTCAGCAAACCTAGTAAAGAGTTAAATTGATTACTAAAGTACTGTTTGAGGTCTGTAGGGGGGCTTAGACCCCCCTACAGACCGGCCGCCCACTTCGGTGGCCTCCTAATACAATATCCCCGCTGGCACGGGCTTCTCCGAGCCCGTGCAAGTCCCACACCCCCCAGCCCCCCGAATTACTATACAGGGGTGCCTGCACCCCTCTTGTATCCTTATTCCTGTATGGGGGGGAAAATGATATATTACAGTCTTGGTGAAAGTACATATTTACGTGTCTTCTGCTCCAATGTGGTGACGAATCCATGGGCGGGGCTGTTTGCGGCAGCCTCCGCCCCATCATTTCTTATGGCCGCCCCCTCTGTGCCTCAGCCATTGATGTGAGGCCGGCCGCGTCATGAAAGGGGCGGGGCGCACGGTGTGACGTGTTCGGCCCGCCCCTTTCATGATGCGGCCGGCCTCACATCAATGGCTGAGGCACAGAGGGGGCGGCCATAAGAAATGATGGGGCGGAGGCTGCCGCAAACAGCCCCGCCCATGGATTCGTCACCACATTGGAGCAGAAGACACGTAAATATGTACTTTCACCAAGACTGTAATATATCATTTTCCCCCCATACAGGAATAAGGATACAAGAGGGGTGCAGGCACCCCTGTATAGTAATTCGGGGGGCTGGGGGTGTGGGGACTTGCACGGGCTCGGAGAAGCCCGTGCCAGCGGGGATATTGTATTAGGAGGCCACCGAAGTGGGCGGCCGGTCTGTAGGGGGGTCTAAGCCCCCTACAGACCTCAAACAGTACTTTAGTAATCAATTTAACTCTTTACTAGGTTTGCTGAGCCGGGAACCGCAACCTATGCAGTTACCGGATGGCTCAGGATTACACATCCTGAGCCATCCGGTGACCGCAGTGCGGTATTCAGCACACATTTTTGTAAAAAAATGTGTGTGCCCGGCATTGCGTTCACCGCATCCGGATCCGGATGCGGTGAATGCAATTTAGGTTTGCAATGTGACCCTACCCAATGTCAAGTTTGTCATAAATTTTTACTAAAGTTTCAAAAAAGGCTTCCACTGAAAGATGATCAGGAGAAGAAGAGGGTAGATAAAATCCCCAAGTCTGAGGACCCCCCCACAGAAGCTGTGACTCATTCCCTGATAACTGAGGGCACAGGGTAAAAAATAATTTACAACTCTCCTTGTAAACTCTGAACTGGCCTTCTTCCCCCAAAAAGTTGTCAGGGTGCGCTATAACAGGTTTAGACAGGCTCAAAGATATGTCAAAGGGTTCAGAAGTCATGACAGCAATCGAAGATGAGAGATTCTGAGGGGCAGGAAAAGCACCAGACATCTGGCCCAGTAAATGAGCCTGAGAAGCTGCCAATTTGCGTTGCTCCAAGGCCAGATCCTGGACTAACTGAGTCAGATCCACCACCTGATCTCACAAATTATGTAATGGATCCATAGGTGGGGAAAAGTAAAACTTAAATGTTAAATTGTAATGTGACGTGAGTCACTACAGAAATAGTTAAGTATCAGAGGTGAAGAAACAGACAACAATAATAGAAAGTAAATATAATAATTATAATACCTACTGGAAGTAATGGGAGGTCAAGAGAATCTGAGGTCAGGTTCAGGAAATAGAGCAGTAACAGCAAGGGGCAATCAGAGATGAAATTTAATTCACTAGCCGAAGTCAGGAAAACCAGGAGGACAAAACATAACACAGAGTACAGGTGATAAGAGTAGCAGTTAAATAGTGAAAGTGTCACGCTGAGAGTGGGGAAGACACCCAGCGTAGGATAACGACGGGGGGGGGAATCAGGAGTCCCTAATGCTAAGGGCACAAGAAGGAGACGGTGACCCCTAGACTTCCTAGAGCTGACCCTGTCTGCCCTAACGTCCCTATACAGTCTCCTCAACTGTCGCCGACCACGAACCTCGTCCCTCTCTGATCCTAGATCTATCTTATCTAAGGATCAGATGGAGAGGTTCACTAGACCCCTCCACTATCAACTAAAGACAAACACCAGGGAAGACAGACATTTGGGAAAAGGAAACACTTATCTGACAGCAGAACACAGCAACCTCCACAACTCAGCTTCTGCTGGAGCAAGGATAAAGTGTGCACAAGGAACTATCACCTGCACCGAGGAAGGGTAATGAACCTCCTTATAAAGGTGGAAGGAGTCTGCTGGGTCCTAGTGACCTACAACATTGGTGGATAAAACCAGACCGAGCGCAAGACCTCCACAGCCGTCTCCCCATAATAGAGAGATCTCATCACACCTTCTCTCCATCAACACAGAAGGTAAATGCCCCTAAAAGAGACGGACCATCCTCCACCATTATGGCTGGTGGGCCAAACGCTGGGATCGTCTGCGCGTGGCCTCCACCCTGTCATCCGTGCCACCCGTGACAGTACCCCCCCTCCTACGAGTGGCCCCCGGACACTCAGGACCAGGCTTATCCGGATGGGAACGGTGAAAAGCGCGGACCAGCCTTGCGGCGGACACCTCCGACGCCGGCACCCACATCCGCTCCTCAGGACCGTACCCCCTCCAGTGCACCAAATACTGAAGAGAACGGCGCAACATGCGAGAATCAACCACCCTCGAGATCTCGAATTCCAGATTCCCCGCCACACAGATGGGCTCAGGAGGCAAAGGAGATGGGTTAGACGACGGCACATACGGCTTGAGGAGCGACCTGTGAAACACATCGTGAATCTTAAGCGCAGGAGGCAACGCAAGACGAAACGCCACGGGATTGATAACGGCGGTTATCCTATAGGGGCCAATAAACCTGGGCCCCAACTTCCAAGAGGGCACCTTCAACTTCACATTCTTGGTAGACAACCACACGTAGTCATTCACACATAGGTCCGGACCTGGCGCACGCTTCCTGTCAGCCATACGTTTGTACCTGTCACCTAAGAGCTTCAAGCTACGCTGTACACCCCGCCAAACCGAGGAGAGGGACGAGGTAAAACGGTCCTCCTCCGGAACTCCGGAAGGACTCGTACCGCTAAAAGTACCAAACTGAGGATGAAACCCATATGCACCGAAGAACGGTGACTTGCCAGTGGACTCCTGAAGACGATTATTAAGGGCGAATTCGGCCAAGGGCAAATAATTTGCCCAAGTCTCCTGATGGTCAGAGACAAAACACCTCAGGTAAGTCTCCAAATTCTGATTCACACGTTCGGTTTGACCATTAGACTGAGGATGAAAAGCAGAAGAAAAGGACAACGTTATCCCCAAACGTGTGCAAAAAGCCTTCCAAAATTTGGAGACGAACTGAGTACCGCGATCAGAAACCACATCGCAGGGAACCCCATGAAGCTTCACAATCTCACTTACGAACACCTGTGCCAGAGTCCGAGCATTAGGAAGTGCGGGCAGTGCCACAAAGCGAACCATCTTACTGAATCTATCTACTACTACCAGTACCACCGTCTTGCCCGCAGACGTCGGAAGATCGGTGATAAAATCCATGGACAAATGTGTCCATGGCCTCTCAGGAATAGACAATGGCACGAGAGACCCAGACGGACGGGTATGCGGAACCTTAGCACGTGCACACACCCCACAGGCGGATACGAATTCCGCTACGTCCTTCCTCAACCCCGGCCACCAAAAGCGACGAGACAAGAGATCGAAAGTGGCCCTACCGCCCGGATGCCCCGCCAGTACAGAGTCGTGATGCTCTGACAGCACCCTGAGGCGCAAAGAGAACGGCACAAAAAGCCTCCCAGAAGGGCAGGAGGCAGGGGCGCCCCCCTGAACCTTCAACACCTCCCCCTCCAGATCAGGGCAAAGAGCAGAAACAACCACCCCCTCCTGCAAGATGGGGACGGGACTCTCATGAGTACTACCACCCGGAAAACTACGCGACAATGCATCCGCCTTCACATTCTGAACCCCCGGACGGTAGGTGACGGTAAAATTAAATCTCGTGAAAAACAAAGACCACCTGGCCTGCCGGGGATTAAGACGCCTGGCGGACTCAAGGTAAGACAGGTTCTTATGGTCGGTAATAACCGTGACGGGATGGACAGCCCCCTCCAGCCAGTGCCGCCATTCCTCAAAAGCCAACTTAATAGCCAACAGCTCCCTATTACCCACATCATAATTCCTCTCGGCCGAAGACAACTTCTTGGAGAAGAACGCACAGGGCACCCATCTCCCAGGCGAAGGGCCCTGCGACAACACAGCCCCCACCCCCACCTCAGACGCATCCACTTCCACAATGAAGGGCTGAGAAAGATCGGGCTGACAAAGAACAGGCGCGGAAGCAAAACAACGCTTCAGGGAGGAAAAAGCCTGGCGAGCAGAATCAGACCACTCAGAAAAATCCGTCCCCCTCCTAGTCATGTCCGTAAGAGGCGTCACCAGTACCGAATAGTTCTTAATAAATTTACGGTAAAAATTGGTAAACCCCAAAAAGCGTTGCAATGCCCGTAGATTGTCCGGCTGTTCCCAATCTAGCACCGCCCGGACCTTTTCCGGATCCATCCGGAAACCCAACGGCGACAAGAGGTACCCCAAAAAACGAACCTCCTGAACAGCGAAAACACATTTCTCGAGTTTAGCATACAGTTTGTTGTCCCGTAAGACCTGCAACACCTGTTTGACATGGGACTGATGCGTCTCCATATCGGGAGAATAGATCAAGATATCGTCCAAGTAAACAACTACAAATCTACCCACCAAATGATGGAAAATATCATTGACAAAATGTTGGAAAACCGCCGGGGCGTTAGTGAGCCCGAACGGCATTATGAGACTTTCAAAATGGCCGTCCGGGGTATTAAACGCAGTTTTCCATTCATCCCCCTCTCTGACCCTAATCAGGTTGTAGGCCCCCCTCAAATCCAACTTGGAGAACCATTTGGCACCCACAACCTGACTAAATAAATCAGGGATCAGAGGGAGGGGGTATGGATCACGGACAGTAATCCGATTCAATTCCCGAAAATCCAAACAAGGACGGAGGCCCCCATCTTTTTTTTTCACAAAAAAGAAACCAGCCGCAACCGGCGACGTGGAGGGCCTAATGTGTCCCGTCTCCAGACTTTCAGAAATGAAATCCTTCATTGCTTGTCTTTCGGGACCAGATATAGTAAACATCCTAGCTTTGGGCAGTTTAGCTCCGGGAACGAGGTTGATAGGGCAATCATATGCCCGATGAGGGGGCAAGTCTCGGCACCCCTTCTCTGAGAACACATCCTCATACTCCGATAGGAATGGGGGCAGAGATGCAGCAGATACCACCGAAAGGGATGTAGCCAAACAATTCTCCGAACAAAAATCACTTCATTCCACAATGTCCCTGGACTGCCAATCTACTACGGGATTATGTTTAATCAACCATGGCAAGCCCAGGACAATGGGAGCGGGGAGACCGTCTAAGACATAGCAAGATAACGTCTCCTGATGTTGGGATCCAACCGTTAACTTAATGTTATGTACGATATGTGTGAGACTACCCTGAGCAAGAGGGTCTGAGTCGATGGCATAGATACGGATGGGGCGAGACAATAAACAGCGGTTAAGCCCATGAGCGTGTACAAAACGAGCATCCACCATGCAGATCCCCGCACCACTATCCACAAACACAGAAATGCCTTCCGTTTTGCTCTCTAGCGCCACCTCTGCACTCAGGAGAAAATGGGAAGTACAAACGGAGGATACACACACCTCCCGCTCGACCACCTCCACACCCCCCATAGTCACATGAGGTCCCGGCACCCTAGTCCGTTTAGGAGCGTAGGGACAGGCCCCGATAAAATGGTCTCCTTTCCCACAGAAAAAACAGACCCCCTTCCCCTGCCCCGGGAGGCACCGGAGGAGAGCCTCGAGGCCGCCGCTCCTCCAAGCTGCATAGGTTCCTCCCCCCTCGGGAGAAATGACTCGCCCTCCGAGTGACCACCCGGCAACAAGGAACCCCCATGAGAAGGGCTCCCAGTTGCAGGAGGTCTACCCCTCCGCTCCTGGAGGCGTCTATCCATGCGAATAGCCAACGACATAGCTGCCTCCAGGGACGGGGGGGTCTCATACACTGCCAGGGCATCCTTCAGTCTTTCTGAAAGACCCTGGCAAAAATGACTCCTGAGAGCCGGATCGTTCCACTTGGTGTCCATAGCCCACCTGCGGAACTCAGAACAATATGATTCCGCCGACCGAGTCCCCTGGTGGAGATGGCGCAATTTGGATTCAGCCAAAGAGACACGGTCAGGGTCATCATATATGAGGCCTAAGGCGTCAAAAAATCCATCCACAGACTGGAGACAAGTAGAGTCCTGTGGCAGAGAGAAAGCCCAGGATTGGGGATCCCCCTGCAGCAATGATATAATAATTCCTACCCGCTGCTGCTCATCACCAGTGGAATACGGCTTAAGCCTAAAGTATAATTTACAGGCCTCTTTGAACACAGTAAATTTGTCTCTGCCTCCTGAAAACCTGTCAGGGAGGGCAACCTTAGGTTCCGGTCTGGCCGGACCCACTGCTTGATTCCCCAAGACACCATTTTGCGGTTGTGGTCCCTGCAGAGCCGACCGAAGGTCCGCAACCTCCAAAGACAAGGTCTGCAGCTGCTGGGCCAAAGCAGACACAGGATCCATAAGGAAAGGAAGGAAAATCAAATCCTCCCCTTCCTTCACTAACAGTTATGGCAGGTGATAATGTCACGCTGGGAGTGGGGAAGACACCCAGCGTAGGATAACGACGGGGGGGGAATCAGGAGTCCCTAATGCTAAGGGCACAAGAAGGAGACGGTGACCCCTAGACTTCCTAGAGCTGACCCTGTCTGCCCTAACGTCCCTATACAGTCTCCTCAACTGTCGCCGACCACGAACCTCGTCCCTCTCTGATCCTAGATCTATCTTATCTAAGGATCAGATGGAGAGGTTCACTAGACCCCTCCACTATCAACTAAAGACAAACACCAGGGAAGACAGACATTTGGGAAAAGGAAACACTTATCTGACAGCAGAACACAGCAACCTCCACAACTCAGCTTCTGCTGGAGCAAGGATAAAGTGTGCACAAGGAACTATCACCTGCACCGAGGAAGGGTAATGAACCTCCTTATAAAGGTGGAAGGAGTCTGCTGGGTCCTAGTGACCTACAACATTGGTGGATAAAACCAGACCGAGCGCAAGACCTCCACAGCCGTCTCCCCATAATAGAGAGATCTCATCACACCTTCTCTCCATCAACACAGAAGGTAAATGCCCCTAAAAGAGACGGACCATCCTCCACCATTATGGCTGGTGGGCCAAACGCTGGGATCGTCTGCGCGTGGCCTCCACCCTGTCATCCGTGCCACCCGTGACAGAAAGTCAGGTAAGGGAATACAATTAGATTGAGTCAGGCACAGAGCACAGTATGATCAAACCTACACAGGCAAAAGCAAGTGTACAATTGACACTGAATGAAGAGGCAAGCCTACTTAAGTAGAGGCCTGATCAGGTGAGTGCAGCACAGACTGACTGCTTCCACGACAATAGTAATAAAACAAGGGCAGAGTTGAGATCATGACACTGATCATTAGAAACAAACAAGGGCAGAGCACCCCCGCCAACCCAACCCCCTAACCCCCCTCCTTGGTCGGCAGGAAACCGGAAAAAAAATTTGGGTGTTTAGTGAAAAAATTACTAATTGCAAAAACGTTTTCAAAGCTTTCACACACACACAAGGCACTTTTTTAGCACTCTTAAAAAAACGCAAGTGGTTTTAGGAGTGCTAAAGAAAACGCAAATTGTGTGTGAACATGGCCACAGTGTTCTGTCTGTATGTCAAAAATGTAAACCCATAGGTCCTCTTCACATCTGTGCTGCCTCTGCGCTTGCTTGCCCTGCCTGCCCTGCGCTAGTGCAAATGCAAGCGCAGGTGCATTTAGAGGCGAGTGCAGGCAAGCGCATAGGCGCATGAATGCACTGCTCTTGCGCTCGCCTGCTCTCGGTGCACCCAGTACCTGCTATGGCCGACCGCAGCCGAGCACAGGAGATGAAATTCCGGAAGCGCGAGTGAGAATAAGCTGACGTCACCGCACATGCGCTTGGCCAGACGCGCCCGGAAATGTGAATTGTGATGTTTTTGGGTGCGTCAGGAGAAGCGCATGCACTGTGATGTCAGCTTATTCTCACTCGCGCTTCCGGGATTTCATCTCATGCGCTAGGCCATAGCAGGTAATGGGGGCACCGAGTGCAGGTGAGAGTAATAGAAGTGCATCCATGCGCCTATGCGCTTGCCTGCACTTGCCTCTAAATGCACCTGCGCTTGCATTTGTGCTAGCGCAAGGCAGACGGGGCAGGCAAGCGCAGAGGCAGCTTAAATGTGAATTAGGCCATAGGCCTGTTTCACATCTAAGAATGGTGTGCGTTTTGCAAAATTTGCGGTTTTTGGCGTTTTTACAGCATACAAATGCTTGCGTTTTTGGTCCCAAAGGTTTTAATGGAAACGCATGTAAAAATGCAGCAAAAAACGCATGAGCGTTTTCAAAAACGCAAAACGCATGCGTTTTTGCAAACGCCGCGCTAGACGCATTTCCCGACGTTTTGGGCCGCGTTGGCAAAAACGCATGCGTTTTGCGTTTTTGAAAACGCTCATGCGTTTTTTGCTGCGTTTCTACATGCGTTTCCATTAAAACCTATGGACCAAAAACGCTAGCATTTGTATGCGTTTTTAGTGGTAAAAAAACGCAAATTTAGCAAAACGCACACATGCCTTAGATGTGAAAAGAGCCATAGACTTTGCTGAGATGTGACTTGAGTGATCTATTTTCTTCAGTGCACTGCAAAAAATGGATCAAGGAATGAATCAAAAAACGCACAGTGTGAATGCAGCCGTAGGACATCTTTTTTACAATTCAAAATTTAGAAAATGTTGCTTACAGGTGACAAAATTGTATCTATGACATTATTCTTCTTTTAAGAAATGTTATTATTTATTAGCTCATTGCTTTGCCACTCTACATTACACATTAATAACGTAGCCACTGATTTATGTACAAAACATGAAATATGTCACTGTATGTAGAAAAAAGTCCGTCAGTCTGTTACAAAACGGTAGTGTCACTGCATGATATGAACATTATGTGCTTGCATGGTCAGAAAAACTGTAAAGTAGCAGATGTCACAGTATGGACAATCTCTACAGTTGGTCTAGTGCTGTAATAAATCATTTTCTACTGGATGCTGGCAAGCTACCTAATATAAATCAAGACATTTTGTAGATTAATTATTAAAAAAAACAGGCTGCTGGCTTATATTGAAACACTTTTAATTATTACTATTTTTATTTGTTCAGTGTGATATGTAATATGTAATGCAAAGAAATACTCTGCTTACATTGATACATTATATGTAAAGTAGGGATATTCTGATTGATTATGGCTAGGGTCACATTTCCGTTTTGTTTGCAAAATCCTGATCCGGTTTTGAACTTTAAAAAAGCTCAAAACCGGACCAGGAAACGCTCCTGATAGGAGCCTATGCAAAACACCGGATGGCTTCACAAGCCATCCGGTGGCCGGATCCGGCACTGCTGCCTGCGTTTAAAATCATGCAGGCAGCAGTTTTCGCAGCGTTTGCCGGGACCGCACTGCGGTCACCGGATGGCTCAGGATGTGTAATCCCTGAGCCATCCGGTAACTGCATAGGTTGCGGTTCCCGGCTCAGCAAACCTAGTAAAGAGTTAAATTGATTACTAAAGTACTGTTTGAGGTCTGTAGGGGGGCTTAGACCCCCCTACAGACCGGCCGCCCACTTCGGTGGCCTCCTAATACAATATCCCCGCTGGCACGGGCTTCTCCGAGCCCGTGCAAGTCCCCACACCCCCAGCCCCCCGAATTACTATACAGGGGTGCCTGCACCCCTCTTGTATCCTTATTCCTGTATGGGGGGGAAAATGATATATTACAGTCTTGGTGAAAGTACATATTTACGTGTCTTCTGCTCCAATGTGGTGACGAATCCATGGGCGGGGCTGTTTGCGGCAGCCTCCGCCCCATCATTTCTTATGGCCGCCCCCTCTGTGCCTCAGCCATTGATGTGAGGCCGGCCGCGTCATGAAAGGGGCGGGGCGCACGGTGTGACGTGTTCGACCCCTAGAGACATGCTGTCCATTCCTCTCAGCATGTTAGGGGTTAATAAGCCATTTACAGTAAGCCTGCTATTGTCGGCTTTGTACTAATTTATGAATGAAGCCGTGGCTCCCCTGACAGTAGAGCAGATACTGTACGTAATGTACGAATATAATCAGCCGCTGTCCTGGGTCCTGTAGGCATTTACATTAGGTCTATGGTGGTGCGCTGCCCACAGACCTAATGTAAATGCCTACAGGACCTCGGACACCGGCAGATACTATATGTACATTACGTACAGTATCTGCTTTACTGTCAGGGGAGCCGCGGCTTCATTTATAAATTAGAACAAAGCCGATAATAGCCTGCATACTGTAAATGGCTTATTAACCCCTAACATGCTGAGAGGATTAGACAGCATGTCTCTGGGGGGGAGGGCACCCCATATAGACATGTTGCCTAATATGAATAATTAATGTTTTTATTCAAATTTAACACTTTGCTTATCCGATGAGCAAAGTATATGGTAACCGCATTGCTCTGGATTACACATCCGGAGCAATCTGTTTACCACCTTGCGGTTGCCAGAAGCGCTCCAAAAACTGCAGCCTGCATGATTTTTAGCGCAGGCTGCAGATACGGAACCAGTAACCGGATTGCATGTGAAGCAATCCGGTTACAATAATGGGCTCCTATGGGGGAGCATTTCCTGATCCGGTTTTGAGCTTTTTGAAAGCTCAAAACCGGATCAGGATTTAAAATTCCTGCCGCATGTGTGACCCTAGCCTATATTATGTTCAAACCGCATGACCGTGCGCTCCCATTAATTTCCCTGTGTGATTTCTACGCATGCGCATGCTTGCATACACATCATACATTATCGTCTGCAATAGGAACGCGACATGTCGAGTTCAGGGTGCGGACGAGAGTGTGTGATTTGTACGCAAGCATGCGCATGCGTACAAATCACACAGGGAAATTAATGGGAGCGCACTGTCATGCGCAGTCATGCGCTGCAGCATGCATCCCCATGATACACAAAGGGACTTGTAGTGTCTGCGCTCACATGTTGATTCCCCTCCGCAGAACGCTGCGGAGGGGAATACCAGTGTGAAGGCACACTAAGTAACTTATTTGTATTCATGCAGCAAAAATTTTGTACAACACAAATATATTTTGGGTGAATTCATAATCCTTAAATACATTCTCTATCTAGCTATATTATATTATGTAAAATTGTATTCTATTATCTCTCCATTGTAGAAATATAGATTTATAAATACCGTATATACTCGTGTATAAGCCGAGTTTTTCAGCCCAAAAATTGGGCTGAAAAGTCACCCCCTCGGCTTATACACGGGTCAATACGGTAACATTCCTGCAACAAGGCTGGAGGAGGCGGGGGGAGGCTGCTGAATGAGCGGCCCATCACGTGGGGCCGCTCATTAGATATGCACGGCTCCCCCGCCCATCACAGCGGCAGGGGGAGCCGTGCATAAAGCCCCCAGTGTATAGAGCAGCCCCCCAGTGGCACTAGCCCCCCCATCATTTGAAAAGCCCCCCACAGTTTGCAGAGCCCCCCCGCTGCATTATCTTACCATCCAGGGTCTTCTTCACCAGAGGTCCTGCAGTCATTATCGCGCCTTCCGGTCTCACGTGACCCGGCGCGATGACGTCATTCCACTGCGACCGCCGGGTCACAAGATACCGGGAACACAGCGTGCGAGGATGGACTGCAGGACCCGCGGTGAAGAAGACCCTGGATGGTAAGATAATGCAGTGGGGGGGGCTCTGCAAAGTGTGGGGGGGGGCTCTTCTCATGATGGGGGGGTGAGTGCCACTGGGGCTTCTGTATATACCCCTGGTGGCCTGCTGTATATACCCCTGGGGGCCTACTGTATCCTGGGGGCCTGTTGTATATACCCCTGGGGGCCTGCTGTATATACCCCTGGGGGCCTGCTGTATCCTGGGGGCCTGTTGTATATACCCCTGGGGGCCTGCTGTATATACCCCTGGGGGCTTGCTGTATATACCCCTGGGGGCCTGCTGTATATACCCCTGGGGGCCTGCTGTATATACCCCTGGGGGCTTGCTGTATATACCCCTGGGGCCTGCTGTATATACCCCTGGGGGCCTGCTGTATATACCCCTTGGGGCCTGCTGTATCCTGGGGGCCTGCTGTATATACCCCTGGGGGCCTGCTGTATATACCCCTGGGGCCTGCTGTATATACCCCTGGGGGCCTGCTGTATATACCCCTGGGGGCCTGCTGTATATACCCCTAGGGGCCTGCTGTATACCATGTTGCTGGGGCCTGTATACCACTGGGGGGGCCTGTATATCTCACTGCTGGGGGCTGTATACCTGTCCTGGTGGCTGTATACCATACTACTGGGGCCTGTATACCACTGGGAGGGCCTGTATACCACACTGCTGGGGGCTGTATACCTCACTGCTGGGGGCTGTATACCTGTGCTGGGGTCCACCCTCGGCTTATACGCGAGTCAATAGGTTTTCCCAGTTTTTGGGGGCAAAAGTAGGGGGGTCGGCTTATACACGGGTCGGCTTATACACGAGTATATACGATAGGTTTAAATATTCTGTATATCCTATTACTTTTTAAAACATCATCAGATCTGTTTGATATTGCCTCTTTGGTTGTCCTATTCTGAATGTGATTTTCACATATTGTATTGAAGAACGTTATTTAGCTTTAAGTATATATATTTTCTACTTAGGTGGTAAATAGAGTAATTAGTTTTAGAACAATTACTGTTTCATGTCTTAAATCCTCAGAACTCCAATTAGTTGAAATTAGTAAATGTAAATGTGACACTTTTAAATATAATAAACTCTCAAGAAGTTTTGAAATCAAGGAGATATATATACACAGCAGTTTTGTATCTCTAAATTATATATTATCCATATAATTATTCATAGAACTTCAATTTAAAATGAATTAGTTATGTAACAATATAAGGTATATTTACTTTTATATGTTTTTAAAGGCACCCTGCCTGCAAAAAATAGAATGTATGAATATATCTGCAATATTAGTTGTAATCTGTAGGCAGGGCCAGCGTCAGCACCCGGCATACCCGGGCAAGTGACGGGGCCCTGGGAAGCTGGAGGGCCCACTGGCCATCAGGGACAGGCAGCCCTGACAGCTAGGGGCCCATCACGCATACTCAGCCAATAGCTGAGTGCTCCCTTATTGCAGAAAATGCGCATGGTTAATTTGCGTGCAATGAAAATTAGCCATGTGCTGACTTGGAGCTGTAGAGCTTCCTCCTTCCTGGTCTCGTGACCTCACACAGCAGGGCACACCCCCACAACTTTCTGCCATACCTTACCCTAGTGTGTGGGCCTGCAGCATAGAGGAAAATATGGTCTGTGTCCAGCAAGGCGGCCCACGGGCTCTCCATCTGCCCGCAAACTGACTCACAATGACCCTCTCTCAGCTGGGCATCCTAAGAGCAGTGATGAGTTGCTTCTGCGCCATCCCCTAGAAATTTTATTAAGTTTTGTTGCTGCATCACGAGTTCAAGTTGGCCCTGACCGGCACTCAGCAGCAGGGGGTGAAGGTAAGTGCTAGTGTAGAGGCTGTGCCTGCTGCTACCAGTGGGGAGGCTGTGCCTTGCTGGTTGCTGGTGACAGCATGGAGGCTGTGCCTGGCTGGTGCCAGTGTGGAGGCTGTGCCCAGCTGGTACAAGTGTTGAGGCTGTGGCCGGCTGGTGCCAGTGTGGAGTCTCTGCCCTGCTGGTGCCAGTGTGGAGGCTCTGCCCTGCTGGTGCCAGTGGGGAGGCTCTGCCCTGCTGGTGACAGTGGGGAGGCTGTGCCCTGCTTGTGCCACTGGGGAGGCTCTTCCCTGCTGGTGCCAGTGGGGAGGCTCTGCCCTGCTGGTGCCAGGGGGGAGGTTGTGCCTGGCTGGTGCCAGTGTGGAGGCTGTGCACTGCTGGAACCAGTGTGGAGGCTGTGTCCTGGAAACAGCTTCTCACAGGTTGTGCAAACAGTGGCTGTGCCCATGCAGGACTCCTCAAAACTTATGCTGCATATAGAAGGCCTGGATCCGGGGGCACAAACGAGTCTGTGTGCTGCCCCTAGCATCTGGGGCAGGGGCTGAATGTCATCTGTGCAGACACAGAGGTGGCACTGTTTCCATGTATGGCTACAGTCACATACATCTGCCCTAGGATACACCTGGCTGCACTAACATCTCTGTAGCATCTCCTATAGCGTCTGCTACTCTGTTATTCTTCTGAGAAATGGAGGATTGACAGCTGGGTGTCACCAGTTTGGGGTGTGACCAATCAGCAGTCAGTCTGGGACTTATTGGATACTCAATGGTGTCACTCAAGTGAGCTCTGTTTTTTTTTTTAGGGGGGGGGAGATTTGTTTAAATTTTTTTTTACAAATTTTCATTAAGAAACTAGACAGAGGCCGTTATAAGTGAAGGAGATCTTCTGGGCGACATTGGTGCCCATCGTATGACGCTTTTGTTTTCTGTAATATTCAGACAATTGCAGCAGAGTGATGAGTCATCACCCAGCGACCTCATCACACTGGTGCAGCTGTGCAGGAAGGAAGCGCAGATCGGAGCTTGCTGCAAGGATGCGGTGGGGAAGCATCAGAGGAGGACATGAGCCCCAAGGGATCAGAGGGAAGGTGAGTATTTATTTTTCTTTTTTACTGTGTGTAGCTGGATGGGGGATTATATGTACCAAGATGAGACCAGGATGGGGACAGATATACAAGGAGCAGGGACATATATAGCAGGAGAACCACCCTATTATATATTATGTGGAGGCTGCTGCTGGGCAATATATATAATATGGAGGTGAGGTTGTGCTGTATATAATGGAGGTTGAGCTGTGCTGTGTATATAATATGGAGGCTGTTCTGTATATATAATATGGGGGCACGTTCCAAATATATACAATTCAGCAGCCTCAAAATAATATACACAGCCCAGAGCCTTTTTATTATGTGTATACAGCCCAGCACAGCCTCTAAATATACACAGGCCGCAGCCTCTATATTTTATATGCAGCCCAGCAGCAGCCTCTATATTATGTATACAGCCCAGCAGTCTCCATGTTATACTTACCGCCCCGCAGTCTCTATATTATATATACAGCCCTGAACAGTCTCAATATTATTCAGCCCACCCAAGAGCCTGTATATTATATATACACAGCCTGCAGCTTCTATGTTATAATCATGAATCATCGTATGTGTTAAAGGGGCCCACTGAGACTCATTTGCCTGGGACCCAAAAAAACCTGGAGCCGGCCCTGTCTGTAGGTATATACCATTTTAACATGTGTGGCAGTCTCCTGGGACTAAATGTAAAGGTCCTGCCACACAAAATGACGCTTCAGTGATCCCGACAGCGATAACGACCTGCCGGGATCGCTAGAGCATCATTACCTGGTAGCTGTCAAACAGGCAGATCTCTCCAGGGACCTGGGAACCACCTCCCACATCGCTGGAAGCAATGTTACCAGTGTTCTCCCTGCTTAGCTAGCCTGTAAGCAGGGAGGAAGCTGGTAACTATGATTAACACTGGGTATCTAGGCAGCCCACGCTGCCTAGATACCCGCTGTTTATTATAGTTACCAGCATCCTCCCTGCTTAACGCTGGTAACCATGATAAACACCAGGTATCTAGACAGCGCGTGCTGCCTAGATACCCGGTGTTTACTATGGTTACCAGCCTGTGAGGTCACTGATCACTGGTCTCTTGCTGTCACACGCAGCGATGTGTGCTGATCAGCGGGAGACCGACAACCAAAAATGGCCTTTAGCCCCTTGCAGCGATCAGCGACCTCACAGTAGGGGCCTGATCGCTGCTAGATGAGACAGTGTGATTTGTACGCAAGCATGCGCATGCGTACTAATCACACAGGCTAATGAATGGGAGCGCACGGTCATGCGCAGTCAAGCGCAGCACCATGTGTCCCCATTATAAACATAGGCACTTGCGGTGGCTGCGCTCACATGGCGGTTCCCCTCCGCAGAACGCTGCGGTGGGGAACGCATATGTGAAGCCAGCCTTAGAACATGTTCTACCTCATACAAACAAGAGAACAACTTCCTAGCATGTAATGTGTATAGGTGCAAAGCCAAACAAAACACATTGTAACAAAAAAGACAGCTGCACTCAGAATACTAAGCAATGCAATAATAAATATACAGGAAAATGAACTAGCATTATAGCTAAGGAAATATATATGACTAGCTGTGAGCCCGATGCAAATGCATCGGGTGTCTAGAATATTTTAAAAAATTTTTTAAGATTTTCGCGGCCGCACTTGCCGCAAGTGCAAAACCGCACTTGCTGCACCTGCCGCAAGTCCCCCTATACTTTCTATGGAGATTACCGCAACCGCGGCGCAAGTGTAACCGCATCTGCCGCGTTTGCCGCATAACCGTTACACTTGCGGCGCGGTTGCGGTAATTCCCATAGAAAGTATAGGGGGACTTGCGGCAGGTGCGGCGGCTCAGGCAGCGACTCGCAATGGCCTCGCGGCCATTTCTCACGCTACATGAGCGGTAAATCGCTAACTTGGCCGCGACTCGCAATGGCCTTGCGGCCATTGCTCGCGCTACATGAGCGGTAAATCGCTAACTTTGTGGCCGAGCCTCTGGTTCGATTTTCGGCCAGCGACTCGCAATGGCCGCTTCGCGGCCATTGCTCGCACGTGGTGACGTCACAGGGTGACAAAGCCACGGTCTTTTGCGGGGTCCGACACGGAAGTGCCTACGGCAATTATATAGTAGATTGTTGCTGCTGTGTGGTTATTGATATGGCTATATTTACATGGTATGTGTCTCAATTTTCATATACATTTCCTTAGTTGTAATGCTAGTTCATTTTACTGTATGTTCATTATTGCATAGCTTAGTTTTCAGAGTTTTCAGGGTGCAACTGTATTTTTTGTTACATTGTGTCATGTTTGGCTTTGCACCTGTACACATTACGTACTAGGGAGTACCACGTTTTTTTTTCTCTGAGGCTAGAGTCACATTTCCATTTTTTTTTTTTTTAAAAAAACCTGATCCAGTTTTGAGCTTTTAAAAAGCTCAAAACCAGATCAGGAAACACTCCTCATAGGAGCCTATTATTAAAATCGGACTGCTTTACAAGCAATCCGGTTACCGCCTCCAGCTCTGCAGCCTGCATGAAAAATCATGCAGGCTACAGTTTTCACCGGAATAAGCAAGGTTTTATCTGTATTTTAAAAGATTAAATTTTATTAATAAATGTGGCTATAATGTCTCTAGGGGACGCCCCACCCCCCTAGAGACATACCACCCACTCAGATGGGCATATAATGATTTAATTGCTGATGTACAGTAGCCGGCTCCTGTCGGCTACTGTACATTTTTATGAATGAAGCCGCCAACTCCCCTGTGCGCAGCACGCATACTATACCTAATGTACTTATAGTATGTACACTGTCCTAGGTCCTGCAGGCATTCACAGTAGATCTATGGGCTGCACAGACCTTAGATCTACTGTATAAGCCTGCAGAACCCTGAACAGCGCACATACGATGCATACATTAGGTATAGTATGCGCGCTGCTTACAGAGGAGCCGGAAGCTTAATTCATAAAAATGTACAGCAGCCGACAGGAGCCGGCTACTGTACATCAGCAATTAAATCATTATATGCCCACCATTATTAACCCAGGGCTTGATGGCAGCCTTGAATATTGACAAATCACAGCTGTCATCAACCCCACAAATTACCCTGATTACCACTGCCTAAGACAATTGTAAAAGAGTCAGGTAAAGTGCTAGATTTTATTCATCTAATGTTATGCGTTACCTCTGGGGCAACTGCAGGCTGGTATTTTGTCTCTGGGATGGGCCAATAATCATTTACTGTCCTCACCATGAAAATCCCAGCCTGCTGCTGCCTGCTTTATCTGCACGCGTTGCCTTTTTTTAATCTATTTAGTTATTTATTTAAAAAGTGGAGTCCCCCCTATTTGACAACCAGTACAGATAAAGCAAACAGCAGAAGGCTGTTCATTTCAATCATTTGAAATAGCGGGATGGGAAAGCTGACAGTGAAGTCGGCCTTCCCGCCCGCTATTTGAGTGTAGCGCTGTCGTCTCTGTCACGGCAATCCCGCGTCGCTGATCCATTCACCAGTGCTTTTTTGTAAAAAACATATTTGCCGGAACGCATTTCAAATTAATTTCCCCTATGCACAGGAGTGCAGAAAAGCTCTCTGCCGCCTGCGCCTAGGTGAGGACCGGGGGGGTGGGGTTGCTGTCGGCAGCCGCAGGTGTGAGGAGCGAGGGGGATTGCTGTCGGTGGCCGCGGGTGGGGTTGCTGTCGACGGGTGAGGAGCGGGGAGGAGGGTTGCTGTCGGTAGCTGCCGCTGGTGATTTTACCTTATGCAGCCGCGCACGTCACACAGGGAGCCGGCTGCATGGTGCAGGCGCCGCCCTCTTCTGCTCTGCGGCTCCCCTGCCTCCTTGCCGCTTGAGTCTAAAGGCTTATATTGACCATTTGACAGTGCAGCCCTGTCTATGCATGGCACATGTCCATTGTTCCCTGAGGAAGGAGCTCGGTACATGGCTCCGAAACGCGTTGGAAATAAACCTCTACTACCAGTACTCAGATGTCCCAGTGTCGTTGGTGTATTTTCCACTCTGGCAGCAGCGCGGACATTAAGGTACTTCGTCCAAAATACCTATGCATGGCACACGTCCCCTATGCATGGCACACATCCCCTATGCTTGGCACATGTCCCCTATGCATGGCACACATCCTCTATGCAAGGTACACATCCCCTATGCATGGCAAATGTCCCCTATGCATGGCACACGTCCATTATGCATGGCACACATCCCCTATGCATGGCACACGCCCCTATGCTTGACACACATACCCTATGTATGACACACATCCCCTATGCATGACACACGTTCATTATGCATGGCACATGTCCATTATACATGGCACACGTCCCCTATGCATGGCACACATCCCCTATGCATTGCACACGTTCCCTATGCATGGCACACGTCCCCTATGCGTGGCAAACAACCCTATGCTTGGCATGCATCCCCTATGCATGGCACACATCAATTATGCATGGCACACATCCCCTATGCATGGCACATGTCCATTATGCATGGCACACATCCCCTATGCATGGCACACATCCCCTATGCATGGCATACGTACATTATGCATGGCACACGTCCCCTATGTGTGGCACACGCCCCTATGCATGGCACACATCCCCTATGCAAGGTACACATCCCCTATGCATGGCAAATGTCCCCTATGCGTGGCACACGTCGATTATGCATGGCACACATTCCCTATGAATGGCACACGCCCCTATGCTTGGCACACATCCCCTATGTATGACACACAACCCCTATGCATGACACACGTCCATTATGCATGGCACATGTCCATTATGCATGGCACACCTCCCCTATGCATGGCACACATCCCCTATGCATGGCACACGTCCCCTATGCATGGCACACGTCCCCTATGCATGGCACACATCCCCTATGCGTGGCACACATCCCCTATGCGTGGCAAACATCCCCTATGCATGGCACACATCCCCTATGCTTGGCATGCGTCCCCTATGCATGGCACACATCCATTATGCATGGCACACAACCCTATGCATGGCACACATCCCCTATGCATGGCACATGTCCATTATGCATGGCACATGTCCCTTATGCATGGCACATGTCCCCTATGCGTGGCACACGTCCCCTATGCATGGCACGTCCCCTATGCAGGGCACACGTCCGCTACGCTTGGCACATGTCCATTATGCATGACCCACATCCTATATGCATGGCACACGTCCCCTATGCATGGCACATGTCCATTATGCATAGCACACATCCCCTATGCATGGCACACGTCCCCTATGCATGGCACATGTCCATTATGCATGGCTCACATCCCCTATGCATGGCACATGTCCACTATGCATGGCACACATCCCTTATGCATGGCAAACGTACATTATGCATGGCACACGTCCCATATACATGGCACATGTCCCCTATGCGTGGCACACGTCCCCTATGCTTGGCACACGTCCACTAAGCTTGGCACACGTCCACTATGCTTGGCACACATCCCCTATGCATGGCACATGTCCCCTATGCAGGGCACACGTCTGCTACGCATGGCACATGTCCATTATGCATGACCCACGTCCTATATGCATGGCACATGTCCCCTATGCATGGCACATGTCCATTATGCATAGCACACATCCCCTATGCATGGCACACGTCCCCTATGCATGGCACATGTCCATTATGCATGGCACACATCCCCTATGCATGGCACATGTCCACTATGCATGGCACACATCCCCTATGCATGGCACATGTACATTATGCATGGCACACGTCCCCTATGTGTGGCACACGCCTTTATGCGTTGCACACATCCCCTATGCTTGGCACATCCCCCATGCATGGCACACATCCTCTATGCATTGGCACAAGTCCCCTATGCATGGAACATGTCCATTATGCATGGCACATGTTCCCTATGCATGGCACACATCCCCTATGCTTGGCACACGTCCCTATGCATGGCACACATCCCCTATGCAAGGTACACATCCCCTATGCATGGCAAATGTCCCCTTTGCGTGGCACACGTCCATTATGCATGGCACACATTCCCTATGCATGGCACACGCCCCTATGCTTGGCACATATCCCCTATGTATGACACACATCCCCTATGCATGACACACGTCCATTATGCATGGCACATGTCCATTATGCATGGCACACCTCCCCTATGCATGGCACACATCCCCTATGCATGTCACACGTCCCCTATGCATGGCACATGTCCCCTATGCATGGCACACATCCCCTATGCGTGGCACACATCCCCTATGAGTGGCAAACATCCCCTATGTGTGGCACACATCCCCTATGCTTGGCATGCGTCCCCCATGCATGGCACACATCCATTATGCATGGCACACGTCCCTATGCATGGCACACATCCCCTATGCATGGCACACGTCCATTATGCATGGCACACGTCCCCTATGCATGACACACATCCCCTATGCATGGCACACATCCCCGATGCGTGGCACACATCCCCTATGCATGGCACAAATCCCCTATGCGTGGTGCATGTCCCCTATACTTGACACACTTCCCCTATGCATGGCACACGTCCATTATGCATGGCACACGTCCCTTATGCATGGCACACGTCCCCTATGGATGGCACACGTCCTCTATGCTTAGCACACGTCCCCTATGCATGGCGCATGTCCCCTATGCAGGACACACGTCCGCTACGAATGGCACATGTCCATTATGCATGACCCACGTCCTATATGCATGGCACATGTCCCCTATGCATGGGACATGTCCATTATGCATATAACACATCCTCCATGCATGGCATGGCACACCTCCCCTATGCATGGCACATGTCCATTATGCATGGCACACATCCCCTATGCATGGCACACGTACATTATGCATGGCACACGTCCCCTATGTGTGGCACACGCCCCTATGCGTGGCACACATACCCTATGCTTCACACATCCCCCATGCATGGCAAACATCCTCTATGCATTGGCACAAGTCCCCTATGCATGAAACATGTCCATTATGCATGGCACATGTCCCCTATGCGTGGCACACATCCCTATGCATGGCACACGTCACCTATGCATGGCACACATCCATTATGCATGGCATACATCTATTATGCATGGCACACATCCCCTATGCATGGCACACGTCCCCTATGTCTGGCTCACGTTCCCTATGCATGGCGCATGTCCATTATTCATGGCACACATCCCCTATGCATGGCACACGTCATTATGCATGGCACACGTCCCCTATGTGTGCCACACGCCCCTATGCATGACACACGTCCCCTATGCTTGGCACATCCCCCATGCATGGCACACGTCCTCTATGCATTGGCACACGTCCCCTAAGCATGGAACATGTCCATTATGCATGGCAAATGTCCCCTATGTGTGGCACATGTCCCCTATGCATGGCACACATCCCCTATGCATGGCACACATCCATTATGCATGGCACAAGTCCCCTATGCATGGAACACATCCACTCTGCATGACACACATCCCTTGTGCATGTCACACGTCCCTATGCATGGCACACTTCCCCTATGTATGGCACACATCCCCTATGTGTGGCACACGTCCCTTATGCATGGTGCATGTCCATTATGCATGGCACACATCCCCTATACAAGGCACACATCATTATGCATGGTACACATCCCCTATGCATGTAACACGTCCATTATGCATGCCATATGTCCCTATGTGCGGCACACGTCCCCTATGCTTGGCACATCCCCCATGCATGGCACACGTCCTCTATGCATTGGCACACGTACCCTATGCATGGAACATGTCCTCTATGCATGGCACATGTCCCCTATGCGTGGCACATGTCCCCTATGCTTGGCACACATCCCCTATGCATGGCACACAACCATTATGCATGGCACAAGTCCCCTATGCATGGAAAACATCCACTCTGCATGGGACACATCCCCTGTGCATGGCACACGTCCCCTATGCAGGACACAATTCCCCTATGCATGGCATACATCCATTATGCATGGCACACATCCCTATGCATGGCACACATCCCCTATGCATGGCACACGTCCATTATGCATGCCACACATCCCCTATGCTTGGCATGCGTCTCCCTATGCATGGCACACATCCATTATGCATGGCACACGTCCCTATGCATGGCACACATCCCCTATGCATGGCACACGTCCATTATGCATGGCACACATCCCCTATGCATGGCACATGTCCCCTATGCATGGCACACATCCCCGATGCGTGGCACACATCCCCTATGCGTGGCACAAATCCCCTATGTGGTGCATGTCCCCTATGCTTGACACACTTCCCCTATGCATGGCACACGTCAATTATGCATGGCACACGTCCCCTATGTGTGGCTCATGTCCCCTATGCATGGCACACGTCCCCTATGCATGGCACACATCCCCGATGCGTGGCACACATCCCTATGCGTGACACAAATCCCCTATGCATGGTACATGTCCCCTATGCTTGACACACCCCCTATGCATGGCACACGTACCTTATGCATGGCACATGACCCCTATGCGTGGCACACGTCCCCTATGCTTGGCACACGTCCCTATGCATGGCACATGTCCCCCATGCAGGGCACACGTCCGCTACGTATGGCACATGTCCATTATGCATAGCACACATCCCCTATGCATGGCACACCTCCCCTATGCATGGCACAGGTCCAATATGCATGGCACACATCCCCTATGCATGGCACACGTACATTATGCATGGCACACGTCCCCTATGTGTGGCACACGCCCCTATGCGTGGCACACTTCCCCTATGCTTGGCACATCCCCCATGCATGGCACACATCCTCTATGCATTGGCACAAGTCCCCTATGCATGGAACATGTCCATTATGCATGGCACACATCCCCTATGCATGGCTCACGTCATTATGCATGGCACACGTCCCCTATGTCTGGCACACATCCCCTATGCATGGCACACATCTCCTATGCTTGGCACATCCCCCATGCATGGCACACGTCCTCTATGCATTGGCACACGTCCCTATGCATAGAACATGTCCATTATGCATGGCACATGTCCCCTATGCGTGGTACACGTCCCCTATGCATTGAACATGTCCATTATGCATGGCACATGTCCCCTATGCATGGCACACTTTCCCTATGTATGGCACACATCCCCTATGTGTGGCACACATCCTTTATGCATGGCGCATGTCCATTATGCATGGCACACATCCCCTATGCAAGGCACACATCATTATGCATGGCACACATCCCATATGCATGTCACACGTCCATTATGCATGCTACACGTCCCCTATGCGTGGCACACGTCCCCTATGCTTGGCATATCCCCCATGCATGGCCCACGTCCTCTATGCATTGGCACACATCCCCTATGCATGGAACATGTCCTCTATGCATGGCATATGTCCCCTATGCGTGGCACACGTCCCCTATGCTTGGCACACATCCTTATGCATGGCACACAACCATTATGCATGGCACAAGTCCCCTATGCATGGAACACATCCACTCTGCATGGCACACATCCCCTGTGCATGGCACACGTCCCCTATGCATGCCACACTTCCCTTATGTGTGGCACACGTCCCCTATGTGTGGCACACATCCCGTATGCATGGCACATGTCCTCTATGCATGGTACATGTCCATTATGCATGGTACACGTCCCCTATGTGTGGCACACGTCCCCTATGTGTGGCACACATCCCCTGTGCGTGGCACACGTCCCCTATGCATGACACATGTCCCCTATTTGTGGCACACGTTCCCTATGCATGGCACATGTCCATTATGCATGACACATGTCCCCTATGCGTGGCACACGTCCCCTATGCATGGCACATGTCCATTATGCATGGCACACATCCCCTATGCGTGGCACATGTCCCCTATGCATGGCACATGTCCCCTATGCTTGGCACACATCCCCTATGCATGGCACACATCCTGTATGCATGGTACACGTCCCTATGCATGGCACACATCCCTATGTTTGGCACACCTCCCCTATGCATGGCACATGTCCACTATGCATGGCACACATCCCCTAAGCGTGGCACACGTCCCCTATGCAGGGCACACATCCCGTATGTGTGGCACATGTCCTTCTGTGTTAGATATTGTCCCCATGCTGCTCTATTCTTCCCTCTTCCAGTGCTGATCTCCCGGTCTCCCTCTGTGCAGCTGTGATCGGGCAGAGATGATGCTGCAGAGCCCCTCCACTTCCTTGTTCTCAGTGTCGGTCATGTGATCAGCACAGCAGAGAGTGACATCATCTCTGTGTGCGATCACAGCAGCAGCTGGGAGACCGGAGAGACACCGGGAGAACAGCGCTGGAGGAGGAGCCAGGAGGCAAGTATAGAGTTTATTATTTTGCTATGGCATCATCATGGGGGCCATATCTAACATAGGGGAGGCATGTGCCATCACAGGGGGGCGCAGGACCATATAATATGCGCTGCTCCCCCAGCTCATCACTGTGGTGCGGTTTCCGCACCATGATGATGGAGAGCGGCTATGCATATTATATGAGTCGGAGCAGGAGATCTCCCGCTCCCTCCTGCAGCCTCCACCAGCCTCCCCAGCTCACATTTTCTGTATGCCGTACCGTCGCAAGAAAAGCACTGTCCATCGCTGTCGCCAGGTTTTGAATTCACATAGTCTGAGCTCATTGGTGGCCACCTCCAGGTGGCCACCAATTAGCGGCCTCTGTCTGGTGCGCAATTTCGGCTTCAGACAGACGCCTTAGACAATTATATTATAGATTATTCATTATTTTTATTTATTTATTTATTTACTTATAAAGCACCAATAATTCCATGGTGCTGTACATAAGAAGGGGTTATATACAAAATGCAGATATAGTTTACAATAAACCAATTATCAATGATAGACTGGTAAAGAGGAAAGAAGGTCCTGCCCTTGTGAGCTTACATTCTACAGGACAATGAGGAGGAGACAGTAGGTCAGGGGTTGCAGCTGCTCCAGTGGTGGTGATGGTAAGGTAACCGCTGTGGTGGTGGTGGTGATGGTGAGACGTGCTGTTACAAGGACAGGAAGAGTGAAAGATGACTCAGAGACAGAGGATTATACCATGTTTCCCCGAAAGTAAGACCCTGTCTTACATTTTTTTGGGGGCCAAAAGTGGCCCCCTGTCTTACTTTCGGAGGGGGTCTTATATTGGCAGCCCCAGCCTACTCACATACACACACACACCGTATATACTCATGTATAAGCTGAGGGTGGGAAATACAGCAGACGGCCACCCCGGTATACAGCCCCCAGCACAGGTATACGGTCCCCAGCAGTGTGGTATACAGCCCAGCAGTGTGGTATACAGCCCAGCAGTGTGGTATACAGGGTATACAGCCCAGCAGTGTGGTATACAGGGTATACAGCCCAGCAGTGTGGTATACAGCCCAGCAGTGTGGTATACAGCCCAGCAGTGTGGTATACAGGGTATACAGCCCAGCAGTGTGGTATACAGCCCAGCAGTGTGGTATACAGCCCAGCAGTGTGGTATACAGGGTATACAGCCCAGCAGTGAGGTATAGAGGGTATACAGCCCAGCAGTGTGGTATACAGCCCAGCAGTGTGTTATACAGGGTATACAGCTCAGCAGTGTGGCATACAGCCCAGCAGTGTGGTATACAGCTCAGCAGTGTGGTATACAGGATATACAGCCCAGCAGTGTGGTATACAGCCCAGCAGTGTGATACACAGGGTATACAGGCCCCAGCAGTGTGGATACAGCCCCAGCAGTGTGGATACAGCCCCAGCAGTGTGGCATACAGGCCCCCTTCTGCTGGCACACTGCCCCCGAACAGTGTTCTGGGCCCCCCCCGCTGCTGCTCACATCTTACCCTCCAGGGTCTTCTTGCAGCAGCCAGCGCGTCGGTCCTCTGTTCCCGTCTTCAGCTGTCTCCCGGATCATGTGATCCGTCACACCGCATGACGTCATCGCTAGTGCGACCGGCCGGTCACATGATCCGGGAGACAGCTGAAGATGGGAACAGAGGACCGACGCGCTGGCTGCTGCAAGAAGACCCTGGAGGGTAAGATGTGAGCAGCAGCACGGGGGCTTACATTAGCCCCCCCCGGTTGTAAGGCCTTATATTCGGGGGAGGCCTTACATTAGCAGGCCCCCCCTTTACCCCTAGGCGGCCTTACAATCGGGGGGGGCTTACTTTCGGGGAAACACGGTAGGTGCAGGAGAGAGCATGATGCTATTTACTCTGATAGATAGATCAGGTAGTAGAGTAGAAAAAAAACACAGTTTTAGGATTGCTTGGGCAGAAAGGAGAATAATTTAGAATGGTTTAAAGGCACAAACC
Organism: Allobates femoralis; assembly: GCA_033576535.1. Lineage (NCBI taxonomy): Eukaryota > Metazoa > Chordata > Amphibia > Anura > Aromobatidae > Allobates > Allobates femoralis. The sequence continues at coordinate 518,597,804 of JARQOC010000003.1, read as the reverse complement.
TCTTTATTAAATTAGTTTGCACACCACAATGCATTTCAATTGCCCCATCTATCTTCATCAGTTTGTAACTTTAGACCATTCTTAATCATCCTCCTTTCTGCTCTAGCACTTCTAAAACTATGCTCTTTTTCTACCCTCATATCCTCTGCCCTACGGGGAAGCGGTGGTAGCTGCTGCAGGCAAGCTTTCATCATCCTTCCGGCTTAAGGAACTTATGTTATGTGAATGCTGATACCTATCCTAGTCACGTGATCAGACCTTGTGACCGACAGCTCGTAAGACGTCACTCATTGCCTGGATCTGGGCCTCCAGAGTTCAATGCCGCATCCATCACATACACCGTTCACTGGGGTTGTGCAATGTCACACAACCCCGTTAGGTGAGTCATCACTTGGCCACGTTTTAACCCTCAGACAACCAGGTCCAGTTTATTATCACTCCCTCTCTTTTTTCTTGCAGATAGATCAGGTAGGAAAGATATGTGAGATGGAGGAAACATAATAAGTTCAGATTTTTCCACATTGATCTTTCAGAAGTCAGAGGAGAAGAAGGATATGGCTGCAAGACACTCCTGGTTTCTGGATAACAGAGAGGTGACATCTAAACCAGAGAAGTAGATCTGAGTGTCATCACCATACAGGTGGTACTGGAAGCCATGGCACTTTTTCAGTTTCCCAAGGACAAAAGTATAGATGGAGAAGAGTAGGGGTTTTATGACAGAGTCCTGTGAGATTCCAACAGAGAGAGTTGTCAACTATGTCAAAGGCAGAGGACAGGTCTAGAAGAAGGAGTATGGAGAATTGTCTGTTAGCTTTGGTGGTAAGTCATTATTAATTTTGGTCAGGGCAGTTTTAGTGTAATGGTGGGGCTAGAAGCCAGATTGATTATTGTCAAGGAGAGAGTTAGATGAGAGGTGGGAGGAAAGTTGAGTATGGACATGTTGCTTAAGGAGTTTGGAAGTGAACGGGAGCAGCAATATGGGCATAGCAGTCAGATCAAGGTTTGGGTTTTTGAGGATAGGCGAAATGGTGGCATGTGTGAAAGTGAAGTGGGGTACCAAAAGTTAGCGATATGTTAAAGCTTGGATAAACAACAAATACCACAATCCTATAATCCGAATCATAAGTACGGTATGTAGATCATACTAATCTATGCAGAAGAAATAAACAATTATCTCTAGCAGTTTGATATAGTATGTAACAAAATCTATGAGGAAAAAAGTGATCATACTAGTGATATGCAAAAAAATGATATTTTTATTTATTACAGTACAGAACAGGGAAGATGTATGCTCCAGGAGGAGACCAGTTACCATATTCATGGAAAACAAACATCTTACATATAGCAATATACAGCATTGATATAGGCAAAACAATGTTTATTACGATCCAAGCTCCTGGGGTGTAGTCTAGTATCCCCACATATAGTAATATTGCAAAAGAACATTTTATGAGGTCAATTACAATTTTCATCGTTTGCAACTAGGGATTGGATATATGTCCTAAGGGGTCAACAATGTTGTTAGTTACCCCAACAATGTTAGGGATCAGATAGATCCCTCAGTGGTTATTCCTCTTAATAAAATTAAACAGTGCAGCTAGTGTTGTATATCATGTGGGTACTAGATAGATTTGCACCTTGTGGTTATGTTGCACAGATTATTAATTGCTATGGAACACATGTGGACTCACATGGGTGTGTACTAGGGTGACCACAAAAAATCGATGTCGGAATTTTGTCCGTCTGGACCCCACAAAACGATTCCCCTTTCCAGATATTGGGATAGCCAAAATTTGAGCTCGATCAAACGACGTTAACCGGTGCCGCTCGTCGCTCAAAGTTTGAAAAAAATCCAAATTTTTGGACAAAAAGCTGACATATGGAGCCATAACTCCAGAACGGTAAATAATAAAAACATGCTTAATATCTCAAAAGAAAGCTAATGTTGTTCTTCAAAATTTATATTTTATACATAATTGTTATTTTAAGTCAAACTGAGTTACAATAGCTTTTAGCCCCAAGAACGTGACCTGGTACCACTAGGAGCATAATTCGTATATTTTGTTATTAAGTGATACATTTTGGGTTTTTTTGGTATATTTTTGAGTTTAAAGTAGAAATATAATTTTCACAGTACAGTAATACACAGTAATATTTCAGATTGAAATGAGGTTTATTGTACTAACAAAAATTTGAAATATACCATAGGCCCACGTCACACACACAGATATTTGTGCAGATACTGTTCGCAGATCTTGGTTGCAGTGAAATCATGGACACATTGTTCCATTTGTGGCTGTATATGAATGGATTAATATGTCCATAATTTCACTGCAACCAGAGATCTGTGAACAATATCTGCACAAATATCTGTGTGTGTGACGTGGGCCATAGGTGCAACTAAAATATGAATGATAAAATCAAGTTAAAAACATATAAAAAAACAAAGCCCCTCAACATCATAAATATGGAGCAAAACTAATGTTTTCATTTAAACCAAGTAGATGGACTGTTTTCAATGTCCAAATCCACTTGGTTTCTAATTGAGCCAACCTTTTCGTTATTTCACCACTTATATATACCTAAATCTAGGCAATCTATCCCACGCACTCATAGTGATCGGCTATCGCATGCATGATGGTGTTTAAAATGTTTGGGGATTGTTTTAAGTGAGGAATCATCACTCTGTTTAGCAGCTGCCTCAATATCCAGGGCATGTTCTCTTATTCTGACTTCTAGCTGTCTAGTGGTGAGACCTACAGTACATATATTTGCAGGCAAGGACATGTAGCGTAATAAATCACTGCCATCGGCTCACATGTTTAATTAGGTAATACATTACACCTATCTCTCTACATTCGCTGCTCTATGTTCTGGGGGCTGTACCATCCTGGCGGCATCACTATGGTGGTGGAGGAATGGCTCACATGATCCTGTTCTCCGCCCACTATGATACCCGGGATGACATGGCCTCCATTCAGTAGCATTGAAGCAGAGTCTATCTAGGAGACTAGGCTTAATGCTGATTGGCAGAGCAGGTGTATTTTAACCTCTCCTCACTCACTCCTGTCATGTACCCTGAAGAAGGTGGATTTGAAATGCGCATTGGGCGCATGGCAATCACGGCCGGTGGACACAAACAAACATCTAACATGAGGTAAAGCTTCTCCTGGCACTCATGGGTCAATTGATGATACAATATAAGGGCTAGGTGTGTGCCACAGTACTGATTAATTGCTAGCTGGACATTCTGTTCAGCAAACTGTTAAAACCCATTTTGGGTCCTTTAATACATGTGCCCAATTATGATGTGCCACAGGGGCTGGGTATGGGGTATAGCGGTGACTCTCTAACTTGCTGAAGGGGTATAGGCCCATAGCAGCTATAATTGGATAGCTACTGTATATGAGTCATCTATGTACACACCCATGTGAGTCCACATGTGCTCCATAGCAATTAATGGTCTGTGCAACATAACCACAAGGTGCAAATCTATCTAGCACCCACATGACAAACAATAGTTGCATTGCTAAGTTCTATTCAGACCAATAACCACTGAGGGATCTGTTTGATCCCTAACATTGTTGGGGTAACTAACAATATGGTTGACTCCTTAAAAGATATATCTAATCCCTGGTTATAAACCATGAAAATTGTAATTGACCTCATAGAATGTTCTTTTGCAATGTGACTACATGTGGGGATAGTAGACAGCCACTTCATGTGGGGATACTACACCCGACGAGTTTGGATTGTAGTTATTGTTTTGTCTATATCAATGCTGTATATTGCTGCATGTAAAAAGGATTTATTCCACGAATATGGTAACTGGTCTCCTGGAGCAGACATCTTCCCTGTTCTGCATTGTAATAAATAAAAATATCACTTTTTTGCATATCAAGAGGAGTATGATCGCTTTTTTCACTGCTGTTCTTACTGAGGTCGCGATTATCCTCATAGCTTTTGTAACATACTGTATCAAACCTCTAAAGATAATTGTTTATTTCTTCTGCATAGACTAGTATGATCTAGATACTTATGATGCGGATTATAGGATTGATGTATTTGTTGTTAATCTGTATTGTTACTGTGTTTTGCACAGATTCCAACACAATTGGTATGAACTTCTGTGCAAGGGAATACACTTGGAGGACCAGGCTGATCAGGTGTTTGGTAGTATGCTTGCAGAGAAAACGTCAGACCATACCTCTGTATTAGAAACGAAGTTTTCAGATATATCATATCTTTCAACCAAATGTACACTGCTATGGTGGAACCGAATCCTACTAACTAAATATCAAGCCAAGAAACGAATACCACGGGGTTTACGAGTCTGTGTAATACCAACTTTTCCAGTTGAGGATGACGACATAGTGTCAAGATGGGAGGAAGCATGTGACAAGTGTTCGTCCACACTGATGGGATTATTAAAACTTAGTGACGGCCCACTGTATATATACGGCGGCAAAACAGGGTCCTTATTCTGTTAGGACGTGAAAATAAGTCATAACAGAAAGGGCCCTGGTTTGAATCCAAGAAATGATGGGAGTGCTGGTGTGTCACGGTCCGCGCTGCTGTGGTATGGATAAACTCACCAAAGAGCCAAAAGTATTTTCATCCTTTATTCCTCCTCTCTCCTACGCATTTCAGCGCCACACCCGGCACCTTCCTCAGGGACAGGCTCAAGTGTCATACATACAAAAGTGTCACTAGTGATAGGGCACTATTGTGCCTCTTGTCCCCCTCCCTATTTTCTCTTTACAGGGCCCTGGTTTGACGCCCCTGGAGCTAAAATCTCCGTGGTTTCAGCTACAGGGGTTAGCTGAGACCCTAGAAATTAGGAATCAGCTGGTGTTTTACCGGCACCTGTAATGTGATGCCCGGTAAACACCGTTTACCAATTATCACATTACACAAAGTGAAAGTGCCTGTAAAAAATGCTTTCACTTTGATCCGACATGAAAGCACATGTCGGATCAAAGTGATCCATTAACCCCTAAGGCACCCAAGACCCCCGGTGCCGGAACTCAGTGAATTCATGACCTATCAGAATCCTCGGGTCACAAGGGGTTAACCGTGCTCTTCATGGTGGTCTCCACATCAGATCACCATCAGTGGTGATCTATCAGGATCCTGGGATCACATAGGGATCCTGGGATCCTGGGATCACCACTGATGGTGATCTGATCTGGAGACCACCATGAAGAGCACAGTTAACCCCTTGCCAACTGTGCTCTTCATGGTGATCTCCACATCAGATCACCATCAGTGGTGATCCCAGGATCCCTATGGGATCCCAGGATCCTGATAGATCACCACTGATGGTGATCTGATGTGGAGTCCACCATGAAGAGCACAGTTAACCCCTTGTGACCCGAGGATTCTGATAGGTCATGAACTCACTGAGTTCATGACCTGTCATCCTCCTGGCAATGAACCTGCTTTTATAGCATATTGGGGATGCCCCATATGCTATTAAACTGAGAAACGTCACGGGACCTCCCACTAGACTACGTCGGACCTTCCCACTGGACTACGTCGGACGTCAAAGAATAATAAAGATGGAGTCCAAGTAGTGTTTGTGTTTTTTTTCTAATAAAAATATTTTTCTCTGTCTTGTGTCTTCTTTACAAATTACTAGAGATTCCTAATGGTCCGGTCTAATATTGGCCAGACGTTATGAATCTCAGGCTTAGTGCCAGCTGCCAAAAAGCTGGCATTAACCCCTTATTACCCAGTCTGCCACCGCTACACGGCAGCTGGAAGAGCTGGATACTGCGCCAGAAAATGGCGCTTCTATGAATGCACCATTTTCTGGGGCGGCTGCAGGCTGAAATTCGCAGCGGGGAGGGGGGCTCAGAAAGCTCGGGCCTCCCTACGCTGAGGATTCAAGCCCCCAGCTGCCTAGTTGTATCTGGCTGGCCCAAAAATATGGCAAAGCCCACGCCATTTTTTTAAAAATTATTTCATGACATAATTAAAAAAAGGGACTTCCCTATATTTTTGGTTTCCAGCCAGGTAAAACTAGGCAGAAGGGGTTGGTGGCAGCCCGTAGCTGCCTGCTGTACCTGGCTGGACCAAAAATATGGCGAAGCCCCACGTCGTTTTTTTTTTAAATTTAATAAAGAAATACTAAAAAAATGCAGGGGAGGAGACGACCAGGACACGGTGTGTCCGTATCTTGTGCACATGCTCTAAAAGTGAGAAATTGTGTGAAAAAAATAAAATGTTCAATATGACATTATCAAATTCTGTGAAGTAGCTGTAGGTTCCAAATGCTCACTATGCCCCTAGATAAATCGTTGAGGTGTCTAGTTTCCAAAATGAGGTGACTTGTGCAGGAGCTCCAATGTTTAGGCACAGAGAGGCTCTCAATATGCGACATGGTGTCCGCTAACTATTGGAGCTAATTTTCCATTCAAATTGTTAGCGGACACCATGTCGAATATGGAGAGCCCCTGTGTCCCCCACAAGTGACCACATTTTGGAAACGACCCCCCAAGGAACATATCTAGATGCATACTGAGCACTTTCAACCCCCAAGTGCTTCACAAATTAGTCTGTAAAAAGGAAAAAAAGAAGATTTTTGTGAAAAAAAAGTACTTTTTCATTTTTATGAATCAGTTTGTGAAGCACCTGGGGGTTTAAAGTGCTCACTATGCATCTAGACATGTTACTTGGGGTGTCTAGTTTCCAAAATGGTGTCACTTGTGGGGGAGCTTCAATGTTTAGGCACATAGTGGCTCTCCATACGTGACATGGTGTCCACTAACAATTGGAATTGTAAGTGGATACCATGTCGTGTATGGCGAGCCACTGTGTGCCTAAACATTAGAGCTCCCCATAAGTGACCCCATTTTGGAAACTAAACTCCCCCAAGGAACTTATCTAGATGCATAGTGAGCACTTTGAACCACCAGGTACTTCACAAATTTATCCGTAAAAATGAAAAAGTACTTTCTTTGCCACAAAAATTTTCTTTTTTCATTTTTACGGATTCATTTGTGAAGCACCTGGGGTTCAAAGTGCTCACCACCAATCTAGATAAGTTCCTTTGGGGGTCTAGTTTCCAAAATGGGGTCACTTGTGAGGGAGATATAAGGTTTAGGCACACAAGGGCTCTTCATACACAACATGGTGTCCGCTAACAATTGGAGCCAATTTTCCATTCAAATTGTTAGTGGACACCATGTCGCATATGGAGAGCCCCTGTGTTCCTAAACATTAGAGCTCACCCACAAGTGACCCCATTTTGGAAACTAGACCCCCCAAGGAACTTATCTAGATGAATAGAGAGCACTTTCAACCCCCAGGTGCTTCACAAATTGATCCGTAAAAATGAAAAGTACTTTCTTTTCCACAAAAATTTTCTTTTCTCATTTTTACAGATTCATTTGTGAAGCACCTGGGGGTTCAAAGTGCTCACCACCAATCTACATAAGTTCCTTGGGGGGTCTAGTTTCCAAAATGGGGTCACTTATGGGGGAGCTCCAATGTTTAGGCACACAGGGGCTCTCCATACGTGACATGGTGTCTGCTAACAATTGGAGCAAATTTTCGACTCAAATTGTTAGCGGACACCATGTTGCGTATGGAGAGCCCCTGTGTGCCTAAACATTGGAGCTCACCCACAGGTGACCCCATTTTGGAAACTAGACCCCGTAAGGAACTTATCTAGATGCATAGTGAGCACTTTGAACCCTCTGGTGCTTTACAAATTGATCTGTAAAAATGAAAAAATATATTTTTTTCACATAAATGTTGTTTTGTCCTCAATTTTTTCATTCTCACATGAGCAACAGGATAAAACGCATCCTAAAATTTGTTGGCCAATTTCTCCTGAGTACACCGATACCTCATATATGGTCATAAACCACTGTTTGGGCGCACCACAGGGCTCAAAAGGGAAGGAGCTCCATTTCACTTTTTGAATGGTAAATTAGTTCCAAAAGTCAAATTGCACTCCTTCCCTTCTGAGCCCTGCCGTGCGCCCAAACAGTGGTTTATGACCACATATGAGGTATCGGTGTACTCAGGAGAAATTGCCCAACAAATTTTATGATGCATTCTATCCTGTTGCCTATGTAAAAATGAAAAAAATTGAGGCTAAAAGAACATTTTTGTTGGAAAAATGAAAATGGCCATTTTTTGTTTCCACATTGCTTTAGTTGCTGTGAAGCACCTGAAGGGTTAATCATTTTCTTGAATGTAGTTTTGAGTAGCTTGAGGGATGTAGTTTTGGAATGGTGTCACTTTTGAGTGTTTTCTGTCATGTACACCCCTCAAATGGACTTCAAATGTGATGTGGTCACTAAAAAAAAAGGTTACGTAAATTTTGCAGGAAAAATGAGAAATTGCTGATGAATTTTTTTTTTCCAAAATTGTGCTGATGTAAAGTAGACATGTGGGAAATGTTATTTATTAACTATTTTGTGTCACATAAAGCTCCGGTTTAACAGAATAAAAATGACAAATTTGAAAATTGTCAAATTTTCAATATTTTTGCCAATTTTTTTATATTTTCACAAATAAACACAAAACGTATCGACCTAAATTTACCACTAACATGAAGTCCAATATGTCACGAAAAAACAATCTCAGAATCGCTAGGATCCGTTGAAGCGTTCCAGAGATATTACCTCATAAAGGGAGAGTGGTCAGAATTACAAAAAACGGTCTGGTCATTAAGGTGGAAATTGGCTTCGTCACTAAGGGGCTAATAGAACTCAATTCCAATAATGTTGATGACATTAACAATAAATTGAATTAAAAACAAACAGAATTTAAAGCTATGTGCTCATCCGATAAATTGGCCGAGTACGATGTGTTAAAAAATATAAGATGTTCACACAAAGAAGTACCAAAGATACCTCAGGGACTGGTATGAGAATAAAATCTATATATGGAAAAAACCCAAAATACCGAAAACAGATGGAAGACCTCCATCCCAATCCTCAGTGACCTCTCTAAGTGATCAGTTACAAACCCACATACGGTACTCGCCAAGGTGTAAGTGGTGAATGAGGGAAAAAAATAATCCACACAATTGTAAAAAAAGAAAGAATAAAGCTGGATCTCACTACAATAAAAGCAATTAAAAAGATAACAAGGTAATTCATATTAGTTCACATTCACTGTCATCCACTGATATTTCCTTGCTGTCTAAAGGTCCTTTTCACCTGTGGCAGGTTTCAATACTTTTTTAGCCATTAAAGATTTGAATATATTTGCAAGGTCTCTGATGTTTAAGAAATACTTCTTTGATGAAAATATACATTGTGTTTTTTCCTCAGAAGAGGTACAAGTATTGTTAAAAATACTGGATGACCTGTTGAGTGACATAAAGCATATGTAAGAGGTAAGATTCCCTCTTACATTAAACTACGTTCTAATAGATTTCCCCCATTCAAATCATGTCCTAATGTCGATCTCTTTGTCCAATTGGTAACTAAAGATTTTGAGAGGATCTCCAATAGGGCGGTGAATTATAATCTATTCTGTGCTGAGCATGAGAAATTACTGGAATTACAGAATCTTCCAGATGTCGTGCTGAAGTCTGCGGATAAAGGTGGTAATATCGTTATATGGCCTAAGAACTCATACAAAACTGAAGCCTTTAGGCAATTGAAAAATCCTATATGCTATAAAAAAAAATTACATTTAACCCCCTACAGAAATACACTGGGGAATTGAAGGATTTACTTGAATCAGCGGTTAGTGGCGGCATTATCACTGCAGAGCTGGCTTCAGGACTACAGGTTATTAAACCAACCATCTCGAAGCTATATCTGTTGCCGAAAATACATAAGAAGCCGCTGGTCCCTCCTGGGAGACTGATTATTTCAGGTAATTGCAACTACCTTGAAAATGTTAATCTCTGGATTGATATCATTTTACAGCCCCTGGTTGAAGTGTTATTGTTAATTGCCAAAGATAATGATGATCTTCTCAAAAAGGTGGACAATTTATTTGTAGGGACTGATTCCCTGTTGGTGTGTGGGGACGTTGAGTCACTATACACCAATATCAAACACAGTGATGGTATCATGGCTGTTTGGTTCTTATTGCAGACATCACATCTTCCCGCTGATGTGATTGAGTTTTAGTTTTGCCTTTTGGAGTTCTCACTCATAACGTTTTTATTTTCAAGGGGTCCTTCTACAGCTCCAGGGGACCACAATGAGCGCATCCTTTGCACCCGTGTATGCAAATTTATTCCTGGGGCTGTGGGAGAGGGACCTTTTCATGTTGGATCCAGGTATGTCGATGAACAATGTCCCCTTTTGGTACATCGACATTTTCTGGATCTGCAGGGGACTGAAGAGACACTCAAGGTGTTTGTGGATGAAGTCAACTCTACACTGTGTGCAGAATTATTAGGCAAATTACTATTTTGATCACATTATACTTTTTATACATATATTTCTAAATTTTGTGCAGTTATATTGGTTTACCTGGTGAAAATAAGCAAGTGAGATGGGAATATATTTGGTTTCTATTAAGTTGCCTAATAATTCTGCACAGTAATAGTTACCTGCACAAACAGATATCCTCCTAAGGTGGCCAAATCTAAAAAAAAACACTCCAACTTCCAAAAATATTAAGCTTTGATATTTGAGTCTTTTGGGTTGATTGAGAACATAATTGTTGATCGATAATAAAAATAATCCTCTACAATACGACTTGCCTAATAATTCTGCACACAGTGTAATGGGCACAACATCCACTTGACATGTCAGTGGTCCATCAAGTCAATTGACTTTCTGAATGTTACATTACTGAAAGATGAGGACAATGTACTGCAGACTAACCTATATTGTAAGCCTACGGCCACAAATACACTGTTGCATGCTACTTCCTCCCATCCGAGACACGTTATTGATGTAGTCCCTACTGGACAATTTTTGAGATTAAGGCTGGTTTCACATAACTTTTTTTTCCTGTCCGTGGGATCCTACTTTTTGTAGGACCCCACGGACAGGAAAGGACACCACAGGAGGTGACCTATTCTGTGCCCGGGTCCGGGATTATCACGGATCTGGACAAGGCGGAGCACTTTCACTTCCGCAATGTATAATATACAAGCCGGTCAGCGGTAACTGCGGTCATGTGACCCAATGACGCTGCCGGGTTGTGAAATCACTGCAGGTCCTGTAAGCACCCGGACCTTGCTGGAGGCAGCGGTGGATCCCGGATAGGTGAGAATACTGATTTTTTTATTTTTAACTCTTTTTTTACTATGTTTCACTTCTGCAATGTATCTCTACCAGAGATGTAGCTGAGCTGTGCACTGGGTGGCTGTGGGAAAGTTCATGCGAGTTCATTCTGCATAAACTCACATGAACCCTAAGAGCACCGCGGCTACTTCAAATGAACAGCTGATCTGCATCAGCTGATCATTTGAAATAACCGGCGAGAAATCCAGTGGTGGGAAGACTTCACCGCAGCTTTCCTGCTCTGTGCTGTGCTCCCCGCTCCCAGATGCCACCTAAGTTAGGACCGGGCAGGGGGAGCAGCTCCAGGAAGCGGGGAGGGGGCATCAGGGAGCGGGGAGCGCAGCAAAGAGCAGGAAACCCGGCGGTGAAGTCTTCTCACCACCGCCGGCTTTCCCTCCCTGGTCCTTCGCTCCCGCTTCCCCACCGCCTCTGCACCCGATCCTAAGTTAGGACCGGGCGGGAGGAGCAGCTAAAGGGAGCAGGGAGGGGGCATCAGGGAGCGGGGAGTGCAGCACAGAGCAGAAAAGCCAGCGGTGAAGCCTTCTCATCGCCGGGTTCCCCGCCTGGGTCTTTCGCTCACCACTCCCTGGTGCTGCGCTCCCTGCTCTCTGGAGCTGCTCCCCCACCAGTCCTAAGTTAGAAGAAGATGTTTTATATGTGTTCGACAGTGTTCGACGAACATTCGACGAACATTTGACGAACACACACCTGATTCGACAAATTGAATGGAATTCGAACACCAGGGTGGTGGCTCATCTCTATTTAAGAGTTCAAGATGGTCTGGTACAGTCTTAGAATATTATATACTCTATGTATTTTCTTGACAAACGATTTAGGACTGTGGCATGATTGGAGATGTGAGTAGAAGCATGATCTCTGATCTTCTGATATAGCATCCTGATAATCCTCCTGAATCCTTTTAAGTTAACTGGGATTTGGCTTTCATATTAAAGAGAGAAATTTGCTCATTATCAATTTAAACCATTTCATTGTCTTGATGATGTCTAGAAATTCAAAAGAGAAGGCGAACAAGGACAGATATACTATCACTATATCATAGTTAAATGATATTGTTGCTTAGCTGGAGAGATTTTCACATGTTCCTTCTCAGCTTCTTGCATCTCTCACTGAAACCGTGACTATTGGAGATAATGGAGTCTGGAGGTTGCAAAGCAATGCTCAGCCATTTCTTCATACATCTCCTACTATGATCGAGACTGTGGTTACACAGCTTGATGTTGCAACACCATGAAGGAAAAATAAGACCATATTGAATATCACAGGTACTTTGAGCCTACTCTTGATGTTGTATACTCAACTGTTGTGCAATTCACCAATGATTTAATTACCTAAATTGGAATCTTGAAAAAGGATATTTGTATGCTTAGACAAGATATGAGGAAAGTTACTGAGTGAATAAGGAAAATAAATAATTAAATGCTTCCTGTTTAAAAGGATATGAATAAGATATGTCCCTTCCAAGACCTGTTCTAATACTGAACTATAAGGGCAGAATTGTCATTTTGAGAAAGGCTCTGGAAATTGGTAACTTATAACTTATGTATGTTGGGTTATACACTGGAGCTAGTGTATAAGGGTGTGTGCTGTACCTTGTTGCTGCTATAAGGCTACAGGGGGATTACCGTGCTATGTCCCCCTTAAAAAGTATACGATTATGTTATTATGGCAGCCCAGCGCAAACTTATACCCTTTTGCCAATGCTCTATTTTTCTCAAGTAATTAGTCAATTCACTGTACTTGGTTAACCGTCAACCGGATGTTTATTAAAATGTTATTTCATATTGTAAAGATATAAATATTATTACATTTTTTTTTATAAAGATAAAAATAAAAAGATTGTTAAAATCGTAGAAGTTCTTCTGTCTGGTGGATTCATCTTCTTTGTATAGATTTCTATGTTTCTCTATGGTATGCTCCTTGGTTTATATTCTTATGTTGGATTTTATTTCATGGTGGATTGAAATTCTTCTATCCTTATGATGGGTTCTACAAGGATATATTATATTAGTCCTTTATTCCTGTTTAAAGACTCAGTTCTAAGTGTAACCTATGTGCTCTCCTTACCTCTAGGTGATTTCCTTTTCTGTTGTTTTCTTGTATCCATCCTTATTTCTTTGTAACCTATAGCTATTATGGCGGGTTTACACGTTGCGATATCGGAGTTCAATTTCAATGAAAAGTCACGTGGTTCAATCGTTGGACCCGATATCATTCCTGCGTTGTATGGTGTGAACGTCCAATACGATGCAGGAACGATGTCAATGCGATATCGGGGATTGAATGAGCATGCTATTCAATGCTCCGATATTGAAGGGAGATTGGAGCCGGATCATGATGTGTGACAGCCCAACTACGATGCGATGTTCAACGTCACCCATTCACTCCCATGTTAAATGGTCGTTCCTGGGTTGGGGGGCGTAGACATCGCACGGACATTGTATTCCGATATCGCAGCGTGTAAACCTCCGATGCGATGCGGGAGAAACGTGCACTAAATGCGCGTTCCCGCGCCATTGAAGTGCGATATCGCAACGATATTGAAACGTGTAAACCCACCATCAGAGATATTTGATTAATCACTACATATAGCTTAATCTCCACCACCTTTTACAAGTCCAATACACACTCTGATGAAGGAGACCATCCAGTCTCTGAAATGCATCAGAGAAAGTAGCAGGAGAGACTAAGGGTATGTGCCCACTGGACGTTTTTTGGGCTGTTTTTTAGCGTTTTCCGTCGGCGTTTTCCGCCGAGTTTTATGTTAATTTATGTTAATCCTAACCAGCGGTTGGCTTAACATGCTAGTCAATGGCTTTTAGAAAACGCTGTGCACATTACAATGTTTTTGTTTGTCTCCTTTCCACTTTCTTCACCGGTTTTCCACCGGTTTTCAAAGATAGAGCAAGTGACTTCTTTTGGTCGTTTTTCCAGCGGTTCCAGCTTACAAGTGCACAAAAAAAGTCTTAAAAACGCTAAGAAAAACCGCCAGAAAACCGCCGATAAAACGCTGTATAAACGCTCAAAAACCGCTCAAAAAACGCTAAAAAAACGAGGGACACTGCTGAGGTCAGAAAACTCAGTTTCTGCAATTCTCCACCGGTTTTCTGACGGTCTGCAAAGATGCAGAACCGTCCAGTGGGCACATACCCTTAGACTGCTGAACCACAGACCTTGTGACAGATCTGACGTAGGTCCTCAAACTCTGCCTCACCCCACCAGCACATCAGTCTGACGAAGAGGGTGACGTCAGGAGCAAGGAAGCAGAAGCACCGACAGATTGTTAGACAAACGTGAGGAGAGAACGCCTGAGAAGCAGAGCAAACACAGACTGCACATGAGGACGCTGAAGCTACTGAGAAAGAGGGCAGCAGCGGGCCAAACACATAAAGGAGGAAGGTAAGCCAAGTAAACAGCATCCACTATAAATGAGAGTAAAGCAAAAGTGAGAGTCTTATGGTGGGTTTACACGACCCAACGTCGGTCCGATATTGGATCCAACGCTGCGGGTGCGTGCTTTTTCTGGGCAGAATTCCAACATCGCATAGGAGCTGTCACACAGCGCGATATCGGCATACAATGTCTCTATGATGTCTACGCCCCCCTTGTACGGCCGACCCAGGAACGACTATTTAACATGGAGAGGATAGGGGACGTTGTACTGCACATCGTAGTTGGGCGTTTACACAGCACGATCCGGCTCCAACCTGCATCCAATATCGGCCCGTTGAATAGCACGCTCATTCGATCCCCGATATCGGTTTGACATCGTTCGTGCATCGTATTGGACATTTACACCATACAACGCACGAACGATATCGGGTCCAACGCACGAACCACGTGACTTTTGGTCGGAGTTGGACGCCGATATCGGGACGTGTAAACCCACCATTATTGTTATAGCAGGATCCAGTATAAAGGGTGTAACACACAGTAAAGATATATAGAAAGAATAATATATAGAAATATTGACAGTAAAAGACTGCATAATAATATGAGAGCACATATTACACTGAAGACATGAGAAATAAGCTATACATAGAAAGTAAAAAGATTAATTGAACAACAGCAAATAAGCTCAGGGTATGGAAAAATGAGTTCAGAAGATATTACACATTAATATACACCAGGAGGATCACAAAATAAGCACTAACAATAGCATATAAAAAGAAGCACGTAATATAATTTAAACATAGAGAGAATAAAGAGGACTACCGTATATACTCGTGTATAAGCCGACCCGTGTATAAGCCGACCCCCCTACTTTTGCCCCAAAAATCTGGAAAAACCTATTGACTCGTGTATAAGCCGAGGGTGGACCCCAGCACAGGTATACAGCCCCCAGCAGTGTGGTATACAGCAGCCCCAGAGGTATATACAGCAGCCCCAGTGGTAGTATACAGCAGCCCCAGTGATAGTATCCAGCAGCCCCAGAGGTATATACACGCCCCAGTGGTAGTATACAGCAGCCCCAGAGGTATATACAGCCCCAGTGGTAGTATACAGCAGCCCCAGAGGTATATACAGCCCCAGTGTAGTATACAGCAGCCCCAGAGGTATATACAGCCCCAGTGGTAGTATACAGCAGCCCCACAGGTATATACAGCCCCAGTGGTAGTATACAGCAGCCCCACAGGTATATAGAGCCCCAGTGGTAGTATACAGCAGCCCCACAGGTATATAGAGCCCCAGTGGTAGTATACAGCAGCCCCACAGGTATATAGAGCCCCAGTGGTAGTATACAGCAGCCCCACAGGTATATACAGCCCCAGTGGTAGTATACAGCAGCCCCACAGGTAAATACAGCCCCAGTAGTAGTATACAGCAGCCCCACAGGTAAATATAGCCCCAGTGGTAGTATACAGCAGCCCCACAGGTAAATATAGCCCCAGTGGTAGTATACAGCAGCCCCACAGGTATATACAGCCCCAGTGGTAGTATACAGCAGCCCAGTTACCACAGGGTAGTATACAGCAGCCCAGGGTATATACAGCCCAGTGGTAGTATCCAGCAGCCCCAGGGGCTGTATACAGCAGCAGCCCCAGGGGCTCTATACAGCAGCAGCCCCAGGGGCTGTATACAGCAGCAGCCCCAGGGGCTGTATACAGCAGCAGCCCCAGGGGCTGTATACAGCAGCAGCCCCAGGGGCTCTATACAGCAGCAGCCCCAGGGGCTCTATACAGCAGCAGCCCCAGGACTCTATACAGCAGCAGCCCCGGAGGTATACAGGCGCCCCCATCAAGCTCCACGGACCCCCCCCCCCTTGCGCGGCAGCCTGTAAGGGAAAATTATACTTATCAGTGTCCCGCGCTGTCCCGCCGCTGCCGACATCACGATCCCGGGCTTCAATCCGCGACTTCCGGCTTCCGGCGGTCGCGGGCAATGACGTCATTCCCGCGACCACAGGAAGTGCGGAAGACGCGGAATGAAGCCCGGGATCGTGATGTCGGCAGCGGCGGGACAGCGCGGGACACTGATAAGTATAATTTTCCCTTACAGGCTGCCGCGCAAAGGGGGGGGGGTCCGTGGAGCTTGATGGGGGGGGGCCTGTATACCTCCGGCGGCTGCTGCTGCACATAAGGTAGATTACCGTATATACTCGCATATAAGCCGAGGGGGGACTTTTCAGCCCAAAATTTGGGCTGAAAAACTCGGCTTATACGCGAGTATATACGGTACTTACAGCAATTTATAAGAGAAAAAAAAAGAGCACAAAATAAATCACTAATACTAAGGCCATGTGCACACGTTGAGTATTTGATGAGTTTTTTACCTCAGGATTTGTAGACAAAACCAGGAGTGGATAATTAAATCCAGAAGTGGTGCAGGTGTTTCTATGAGACTTTTCCTCTGATTGTTCCACTCCTGGTTTTGTCTACAAATCCTGAGGTAAAAAACTCATCAAATACTCAGTGTGTGTACGAGGCCTAAGGCATAGCATAAACAAGGACACACAGTGATCACATAGCACATAGAAAGAAAATCACTAAACAGATGATCTTGATATAAGTGAATAGGTTTCAGAAAAAAACAGAATTAAAATACTGCACCTGGTATTAAATTAGGAGCCACATTTGCAACACTAGAAAGATCAAAGCAAATATATGTTTTCATAGGATTTCATAGGAAGGCGGCAGCGGGCCAGAGCATGAAATAAATAAAAAATACTAAGGCATAGCAAAATACAAGGACACACAGTGATCACATAGCACATAGAAAGGAAATCACTAAACAGCTGATCTTGGTATAAGTGGATAGGTTTCAGAGTTAAAATACTGCACCTGGTATTAAATTAGGAGCCACATTTGGAACACTAGAAAGATCTAAGCAAATATACGTTTTTCATAGGATTAGAAAAGAGAAAATAAATCCCCCATTACCAGAAAAAGAAGATATTTTGGCTCTAAGAGCTATGAAAGTTATGAAATTATTAAGAAAGTATAAAGAAAGTATATAAGAAAGTATAAAATGGAAATCTAAGGTGGAAAAATTATTGTACACTATACACACCCTGCAGGAGAGATAGAAAGAAGAGAGAAAAAAACCCTGACAGCAGGAAGAAGACGCAAATTATAAGAAAGAAAAATTTTAGCAGAACATTATGGTACCTTTACACGCCGCTACCGAGGGTAGCAACAGGTAGGCACCGCACGTGCACGTGCGCTTTTTCAACGGTTGCTAACAGTACCTGATGCCGCAATTACACGCCGCCACAAGGTGCTCCACAGAAGGTATTTTCGTTCCCCGGAAGTGCCGATGGGTGCCGCAGGTTACCTTCTGTGGAGCACCTTCCCTGATTTACACACCGCTTCCACAAGGGAATATGGGCGTACATATTGTTCGCCATAACTACATAGGTGTGACAGAGTAGTGTATTATGTGACGCTCGTACGGTGATTGGACAATGCAATAACATCATGATTGGCCAGCCAGTGCAGGGAGGCTGGCTAATACATGACGCTATAGCAAATGTGTATTGTGACTGGTCAGCTCGTTAAATATGCCGCCCTGTGCAGGGACAGCCAATGGGTACACAGTAGTCCCCACCAATGATAGCTGATGGGGCGTGGTATACATGACGCTGTAGCACGCCCCAGGTAACTCAAATACCATGTCTGTGCCCCGATTACACGCCGCCACCATAGGGTTTATACCTGCTTGTTTTTCAGCACGACTGAAAGACAGGTATCCAAAGAGACAGGAAGGTACAAACTCAATTACACGCCGCCACTTCACGGTGTTTTGAAGGTACAAGGTACAATTGTCTCCGATACCTGCCGGTTTCTTCCTTTCGGTAGCGGCGTGTAAAGGTACCATCACAGGTATTATGATATGTAAAACTATTGGACTTGTAAAAGGTGGTGGAGATTAAGCTATATGTAGTGATTAATCAAATATATCCAATAACTATAGGTTAGAAAGAAATAAGGACAGACACAAGAAAACAGCAGAAAAGGAAATCACCTAGAGGTAAGGAGAGCACATAGGTTATACTTAGAAATGAGTCTTTAACACTAGAAGTCCAGAAATTTCCAGCTCCCCCCTGAAATCCCAAAAGAGGGTCAAATGACCCTTAGTCCACACTGACAACTCTGATGGCTTCAACTAGCATCCTTTCATTTGTAAATGTGGCTTAAAATCCTTCAGGTCATTCGACCCCGTCTCTGGTTCCAAAGGTAGAAATATTAAATGACCCCTCTCTGGGACTTCTAGTGTTAAAAAGGAATAAAAGACTCAGGGCCACTTTAAACATCGTGATATCGCAATGCAGCATCGATAAAAAGTCACGAGGTATAGCTGTTGCAGTTGATATCATTCATGTGTTGTGTCGTGTAAATAGGCAATGCGACCCGAAAAAATCGTACTTACGATATTGCAAGAAAAATGTGCAAGCCCTTCAACCGTACGATATTGTATATGCAATCTGGCATGATCATGTTGTGTGACGGCGCAACTACGATTTGGAGCGCAACGTCCCCTATTCACTACAATGTTAATGCTCGGTCACTGGGTTGCTCATACCCAGCGCAAAAAAGGGGCGTACCACATCGTAGTTGCGTTGCCTGCCGATATCTCCCTTATCTCCTGTGTGACATCTACTATGTGATCTTGCACAAGTGCCAAAAACGTGCGCGCTCCCGTGAAATTGTATGCAATATCGGAACGATATCGCGACGTGTAAATCGGCCCTCATATAATATATCCTTGTAGAACCCCTCATAAGGATAGAAGAATTTCAATCCACCATGAAATAAAATCCAACATAAGAATATAAACCAAGGAACATACCATAGAGAAACATAGAAATCTATACAAAGAAGAGGAATCCACCGTACAGAAGAACTTCTACTATTTTAACAATTTTATTTTTATTTTTAACTTTATGAAAAAATGTTAATAATATTTTTATCCTTAGGGTACCGTCACACGTGGCGATCTCCCGGGCTATTCCATAGGCAACGCCAAGGCGTGGCCTGTCGCCGGCGATATCGCCAATGCGTCGCCTAATGTAAATGGGTGACGGCGACACGTCTGAGTGGTCGCCTGGTTTCACATCAGTGCTGTGAAACCAGGCGACCATTCTTGGGCGATGTGTGCTGATCGCCCTGTGTAACATCTCATGAGCGATGTCAAAGGCGACAGCACACATCGCCCATACCATTCCGGTAGGCGTTTCAGGGCGTATTTACTAGCTCTGGCGGTCTGCGTGGATTGGTGGCAGCTCGAGCGTTCCGATTGGTTGTCCTGTTCCTCGGCGCCATATTTGATGATGTCCAAAGATGTCTCACCCAGGAGCATACATACTGTACAGTGATGTCGCCTGTGTGTTTGTGGCTGTGTGCTAAATAAAGTCCAGAGAAGTGCCTGAAACAAATGTATGTTAACACAACGCAATTGCAAGAACATTTTAACTAAAAGCTGCACGAGCGCTGTAGTTGCAGGCGTTGTGTATGACAAGAAGCAATACAGTAGTAAATACACTGTAGCTCATGCGGCATCTCTGGGCCCCCGTCAACATGTGACATATCTCCCGTGCGTTCATTCGCCCCAGCGTTGTCAATCTTTGGCGCCACCTTCCTGCTGCTTTCTCCTTCCCCTGCAGAATTGCTAAGATGGCTGCACCCATGAGAGCAGCACTTTGGGGAGAGACTGAGCTCCTTGTGCTGATCGCCACATGTGACCACAAGGATTATTGGTGTCACCAGCACCACATCCATCTGTACCTCCACAAGCAGGAGGTCCTTCGGAGGGTACAGAGGCGCCTGGAGAATCGTTGGGGGATTAATCGCTCTACCAAGCAGATCAGCAAAAATATAGCAGATCTGAAGTTTAAAACCCCAGGACGCATCCCCATACTGCGTGCCATGATTGCCCAGATGAGGGGTGAGTAGCCTGACAATACATACACATCCTTTTCTGTGTAATGAAATACATATGAAGGGCAGCACATGCCATTGTACACCCCAACAAATATCGGGCCAATGTATGTGAGAGCTTCTTATTGACTCTGAAGCTGCAGGATCATCTACCTGATTCAGCCACATACACCACACAGTACCCTGTAACCTATATGTCTACTTTACCTAGCCACATATTGTCATATGTTTACCCTACCCACATATGACATAATGTTGGCCTATCCTGCCATTCTTTCAATCGCACTCAACCTGACCTAATGAACTTCAAACAGCACTGTTTATTCAGTCCCCACATATCTGGCCATGTTGTTATTGTGACAAAGTATGTTGTTCCCTCAACAGGTGGTGAAAGAAGGCCGGAGCATCCCCCATCCCCTGCGGGAGGACCACCAACAACACCACCATCAGCACAGAGCGAACCTGGGTCACCAGGCACACCGCCGCCTGGAACACCGCCATATGTGTCCCCTCAGGACCCAACAAGCAGCCAGGAAGGTGTGTGTAATGTGACTATGACTCATGTATACTCTTTTTTTTGTCCTCCCCTTAATTTGTCTTTTGGTACCTTTGTTATGGGCCAACAAATACACATATGTTCATCTTATTACAGATCAACCAAGCCAACCAGTGGATTGGGTGATAAGTCCATCACCATCCCCTCCCCCCCAAATGGTGGATCCACAGCCCCCTGGTAAGTGCATACACTTCTATGCAAACACACATCCTATTTGTCCAAAACATGTTGCTGATGTAGATGTTCTGTATCCTCTGTAGGTGGCCCATCCCTGCAGGACCTGGAGGCGGCATACGATCTTGCGGCGGCAAATCTTGCCCAATTAAGGCGCCTCATTGACGCTTATAAACGAGCCCATACCCCCTCTGCCCCTCAAGAAGGCCATCCTCATTTTCACCCCCATGTTTAGTGTTTAATTAAAAAAAAAAAAAAAAAAACACGTTTATGGGTTTGCTGTTTAAAATTCTATTGACCATGTTGGTCCTGTGGTTTTAAATTAAATTGTTTTTGGAACACCTTTTCCTGTTGTATGTGTTGTTTTGAATGAATGTTCCTGATCAGGAACGCAAGAGTGATTTCAATTACACAACGTTGTAGCACTGCACAGTTCACATTAAAAGCGCAGTACAAATTTCACTGTACATATTTTTGTCGGGCGAGCGCCGTGTTTTGCCTTGTTAGCGACGCAAATGCAGCTAGCAAAGATCCACGACACATCACACGAGAGTTGTCTAAAAAGCACAGAGCCAATACGCACAACATGTAACGACACATTAAAATAATGACCAATCACACGTCTTCAAGGCGTCACACGACATTATGTAAACACCCATCTCTGAGATGCGGCTAAAATTTACGCCCACATCGCTGATATGGTGGCTCTGTGTGACGCGAAAGTGGCGACCAGCGACTAGATCGCCCCTGGGGCTTGGGCGACGCTCAGGCAATTTCTGTTCGGGTTGTCGCCCGAGTCTCACCTAAGTTGTTTCCCCGTGTAAATGGGCGACGGCGACCTCAGGCGACACGCAAGTACGTGCGCGTGCACGTGCGTCGCCTATGGAATCGCCCGGGAGATCGCCACGTGTGACGGTACCCTTAGAATATGAAATAACATTTTAATAACATCTGGTTGATGGTTAACCAAGTACAGTGAATTGACTAATTATTTTGAGAAAAATAGACCATTGGCAAAAGTGTATAAGTTTGCGCTGAGTTCCCATAATAATGTAACTTATGTCAGTCCAATTTTTTATTTTCCTGGATTTTTCTGCAGAGATGCAAAAAAAAAATCTGGAACCATTTTAGGGTATAGAAAGAAAACTATGAGCTTAACAAATTATGTACTCCATGTCATACCCTGCATGGGGAGATTTCTTTATTTAGCATGTGGCAAGTTATTTGAAAAAGCTGGTATCATTTGCAAATTTCTTCTCTTTTTTACTTATTGCCTCCTTCTATTTTGTTTTCCTTTTTTTTGCAACATCCTTCTTCGTCCTCTCCACCCCTTTCATCCTTTCCCTTTTTGTCTTCCTATTACATAATCCAATTGGCAGGATTTTCATTTATCCTTCTGTATTTAAACAGTGCCTAATACGTTTGAGCCTCTCAGGCCTAACCTCAAATGAGGTAAAAAAAATTATCCGCCTCTCCATTACTTAACCTACTGTCTTTTAATTCTGCCAATCACTTTACTGGTTATACTTTACTCGGGTAATTGAATAAAAAAAATATGAACTAAGAAATATACAACTGTGCACGAAGAGCCCTCTCTTTACATCCCTGTCCTGCAGCGATCTCCAGCTACCTCCCACATGCAATCTCAGGTCCTCAAAGACCTACTTTTGTGCTCTGATTTTTTTTTGTTCCTCACACAATTACTCTTCAGTTCTTCCCCTATGGTACCCCAACTGATAGAACTCCACTTTTTCAACTCTACAAATCTAAACCAAAGCCTATGATGTACAATAACCTTACGGTAACTTCACTACCACGTGAACAGCTTCTACCGTGACTTTTTTGCCTTCTTTTGGATCAGCATGTTAGCATATGGGTTGAACTAGATGGACTGAAAGTCTTCCTTCAAACTTAAAAACTATGTTACTATGTTACTATGTTACTTACTGTTTACTTCCCCCTTCCATTATAGATTATAAGACATCACAGTCAGGATATTCTCTTTGTCTGTATCAATCTGTCACTCACTTTGTCCTGTTTATTCCACTTGTTTTCTACCCTGTTTTCTGTACTCACATTTACTCCTATTTTATATTTAGAGCAACATAAGTGAAATAATAAATAAAATAATAGAATTATTGCTTGATCATATCATATAGTCAGTCTGACGTGAAACAGATCATTACCTTTTAGTATGATAAAATTTACATAATTTATGAGAGCCCAACTTTATTTCCAAGAGTTCTCCATACAAATTGCAACAAATAATAATTTTATATATCTTAAATCTGCTATTTGGCATTATTATTTTTCTTTAATATTCAAAGCTTCTTTAATTCAATTGACATTATTTTAGTACGCCAAATATGTTGATGTAAACATTGACCTTTTTTAGAAATTAATACCATGTTTTCTATGCTAACCCTTGTATGCATGTAAATACCAGTACTCACAAACAGTGAAATCAGATCACTAAAAGTATTGCTTTTGCTTCTCATTAGTAAACTCATTTAGAACACAGAAGTCTTTGAATGATGTGATACAGTTCAGCCAGAATGTTCTCTAAAATCAATAATACTGATTTGTTGGGACCTAGGAGAGAAAACTCTTCTCAATCTCAATCCTAACCATAGCATCTATTACGGAACTTTATTTACAAGAAAAAATACATTTGCCTTTTTTTGTGTTTGTAAGCATACACATTAATAGCCGCCCCATGTGGATATACAACAGTTGTTAAGATAATAATAAAAATTAATTAATTCTATTAATTTTAATTTCTTGCAGGCACTTTCTAATGCTGTCTTTCAGTCTTGGTTTAATATTTGATGCAAACCTTTCGAGTACATTTTGCGTGTATTATTGTATTTTCAATCAATTTCACACAAAAATACATTGATCGTACATCGAGCTTTTTAAGTCAGTCAAAGATAAGACTTTTTTACTAGGAAGAGAGGAAGGATATATAATACTTTTCAAAACCTCCTATTTGTCAATCAATACAACTAATTTGAAAGTCCATCTTTGTCATACTTATTGACTGAGTCCAATAAATTATCAGGTATTTTAATAGATAGCAAAAATTTCCTTATCAAGTTATGGGATATATATGTTTGTCTGAATAATATATTAAGAAGTATATTAAAATAACAACAGATGTGCTTATAGGGTTAGTTAGAATTAGAATAGATAAGATTGACAAGACTTACCTTAGGGATCGTGCGAGTATATGCACAATGTTCCTGTATATTATATAGTTACGGTGAAGGAAATGATTATTTGATCCCTTGCTGATTTTGTATGTTTGCCCACTGACAAAGACATGAACAGTCTATAATTTTAAGAGTAGGTTACTTTTAACAGTGAGAGATAGATATGAAAAATAAAACTCAGAAAATCACATTGTCTAAATTATATAAATGTATTTGCATGTTGCAGAGAGAAATAAGTATTTGATCCCTCTGGCAAACAAGACATAATTAGTGATGGGCGAATCCTAAATTACTCGTAATCGCTTGACTCTAGCGAGTCCGAGCACAGGACTCGCTACTCGTTGCGAGGCTAGCGAGTCCAATGTTAATGAATGGGGAAGCGAGTAATAGCGAGTAGTGTGAGATTTACAAATCGCAGATGTGTCTCGGAAGCTTCAGCCTGAAGCAATCCTAGTTTTGTTATTTATTTGCATTGGACTCGTTTACTTTGTAAGTAATCGCAACTCGCACAGATAAGAGTCCTGTCTGCTCTGTGTGCTGGCTGCCAGCTCCAGGGTCCTAGAGCCCGCCTGCTGCCTGATGTAGCAGAGCTGAGATTGTTCTCAGTCTGCTCATTCCCTGTGTACAGACATGAATGTCTGTGCACAGAGATGATGTAGCAGAGCTGAGATTGTTCTCAGTCTGCTCATTCCCTGTGCATAGACATCTATACTTATGCACAGGGGATGTAGCAGAGAGGACATCGCGTTTTGGACTGCGTCGGACGGAAGAGGATTTTTTTTAATTAAAGATGGAGTCCCTAATGGCTTTTTTTTTTATTTCTAATAAAAAATTTTCTTTGTGTTGTGTTTTTTTTAAAACAATTTACCGTATATACTCGCGTATAAGCCGAGTTTTTCAGCCCAAAAATTGGGCTGAAAAGTACCCCCCTCGGCTTATACGCGAGTCAGTGCTGTATACCGATGTATACATCGGTACATACCGATGTATACATCGGTATACAGCAGCCCCCGCATCCCCAGTAATGCAGGGCCCCCCCAGGGTCTCTCCGGTCACCTGTAAAGCAAGCTATACTTATCAGTGTCCAGCTCGCACCCGCCGCTGCCGACATCCACGATCCTCCATCTTCATGCGACTCCTCTTCCTGTTTCTGTGCGCGTCGCCGGCAATGACGTCATTCCCGGCGACGCGCACAGGAAACAGGAAGAGGAGTCGCATGAAGATGGAGGATCGCGGATGTCGGCAGCGGCGGGTGCGAGCGGGACACTGATAAGTATAGCTTGCTTTACAGGTGACCGGAGAGACGCTGGGGGGGGCCTGCATTACTGGGGCTGCCTGTATACTACCACTGGGGCTGCTATATACCTCTGGGGCCCTGTATACTACCACTGGGGCTGCTATATACCTCTGGGGCCCTGTATACTACCACTGGGGCTGCTATATACCTCTGGGGCCCTGTATACTACCACTGGGGCTGCTATATACCTCTGGGGCACTGTATACTACCACTGGGGCTGCTATATACCTCTGGGGCCCTGTATACTACCACTGGGGCTGCTATATACCTCTGGGGCACTGTATACTACCACTGGGGCTGCTATATACCTCTGGGGCCCTGTATACTACCACTGGGGCTGCTATATACCTCTGGGGCCCTGTATACTACCGCTGGGGCTGCTATATACCTCTGGGGCCCTGTATACTACCACTGGGGCTGCTATATACCTCTGGGGCCCTGTATACTACCACTGGGGCTGTATATACTACCACTGGGGCTGTATATACTACTGGGGCTGCGTGTATACTACCACTGGGGCTGCTGTATCTACCTGTGGGACTGGTGTATACCACACTGCTGGGGGCTGTATACTTGTGCTAGGGTCCACCCTCGGCTTATACACGAGTCAATAGATTTTCCCAGGTTTTGGGGGCAAAAGTAGGGGGGTCGGCTTATACACGGGTCGGCTTATACACGAGTATATACGGTAATAGAAATTCATGGCGGTCATGTCTAATATTGGCGTGACCGCCATAAATTTCGGGCTTAGGGCCAGCTGATAATAAAAAGCTGGCCCTAACCTCTTTATTACCCAGCGTGCCACCGCTACCAGGGCCGCTGGAAGAGCGGGGTTCAGCGCCAGAGGATGGCGCTTCAATGAACGCGCCATCTTCTGGGGCGGCTGCGGGCTGCAATTTGCAGCGGGGGGTGCCCAGAAAGCTTGGGCATCCCTGCGCTGCGGATTCCAGCCCCCAGCTGCTTAGCTGTACCTGGCTAAACATAGAAATTGCGCGGAGCCCCACGCATTTTTTTTTTAATTATTTCATGAAATTCTGAGATTCTGACTCTGAAATTCATGAAATAATAAAAACAAAATGCGTGGGGCACCGCGCAATTTCTATATCTAGCCAGGTACAGCTAAGCAGCTGGGGGCTGGAATCCGCAGCGCAGGGATGCCCAAGCTTTCTGGGCACCCCCCGCTGCAAATTGCAGCCCGCAGCCGCCCCAGAAGATGGCGCGTTCATTGAAGCGCCATCCTCTGGCGCTGAACCCCGCTCTTCCAGCGGCCCTGGTGGCGGTAGCACGCTGGGTAATAAAGGGGTTAATACCAGCTTTGTTATACAAGCTGGTATTAAGCCCGAGATTCTTAATGTCAGGCCACGTTTGACCCAGCCACTAAGAATCTCCAATAAAGGGTTAAAAAAATACAACACAGAGAAAAAATTTTATTTGAAATAAAAAAAAAAAGCCATTAGGGACTCCATCTTTAATTAAAAAAATCCTCTTCCGTCCGTCGCAGTCCAAAACGCGATGTCCTCTCTGTTACATCCCCTGTGCATAGATAGATGTCTATGCACAGGGAATGAGCAGACTGAGAACAATCTCAGCAGTGCTACATCATGTCTGTGAGCAGGCGGGCTCTAGGACCCTGGAGCTGCACAGAGAAGACAGCTGGACTCGGCTCGCAAAGAAACAGCAGTTACTTGCGAGTTTCCCTGCTATCACTGGCACAGTAGCCGAGTCTAATGCAAACAATGGCAATCCTAGTTTTCTCAGCGTTTCTGACAAAACTAGGATTGATATTGATTTGCATTGGACTCGTGCGAGTAATCACTGGGAAACTCGCAGAGTACCGAGTCCTGCGAGTCCCTTACTACTCGCCGAGTAACGAGTCCTAGCGAGTAGATTCGCCCATCCCTAGACTTAATACTTTGGTGGCAAAACCTTTGTTGGCAAGCACAGCAGTCAGTCGTCGTTT
Organism: Allobates femoralis; assembly: GCA_033576535.1. NCBI lineage: Eukaryota > Metazoa > Chordata > Amphibia > Anura > Aromobatidae > Allobates > Allobates femoralis. The sequence goes on along the minus strand of JARQOC010000003.1, from coordinate 518,569,994 downwards.
CTTGTAGTAGATGATAAGGTTTGCACACGTCAGGAGGAATTTTAATCCACTTCTCTTTGCAGATCATCTCTAAATCATTAAGAATATGAGGCTGTCACTTGGCAACTTGAAGCTTCAGCTCCCTCCAAAAGTTTTCTATGGCATTAAGGTCTGGAGACCAGCTAGACCTCTCCATGAACTTAATGTGATTCTTTTTGAGCCACTCTTTTTGAGCAACTTTGTTGCCTTGGCTGTATGTTTTGGATCATTATCGTGCTGGAAGACCCAGCCATGACCGATTTTTAATGTCCTGGTGGAGGGAAGGAGGTTACCACTCAGGATTTTAAGGTACATGGCTCAATCCATTGTCCCATTGATGCAGTGAAGTATTCCTGTGCCCTTAGCAGAGAAACACCCCCAAAACATAATGTTTCCACTGCCATGTTTGACTGTGTGGGGTCGATATTTTTGGACCATAGGCAGTATTTCTCTTCCTCCAAACACAGCAATTTGAGTTAATGCCAAGATCTCAATTTTTGTCTCATCTGACCACAACACCTTCTCATAATCACTATCAGAATCACCAAGGTGTACAATGGCAAACTTCTGATAGGCCTGCACATGTGCCTTCTTGAGTAGTGAGACTTTGCTGGCACTGCAGTATTTTAATTTATTATAGCGTAATGTGTTACCAATGGCTTTCTTGGTGACAGTGATCCCAGTTGCCTTGAGATAATTAACAAGTTCCCCCTGTGATATTTTAGGCTGATCTCTCACCTTCCTCATGATCTTTGATACCCCACAAGGTGAGCTTTTGCATGGAGCCCCAGATCGATGTCAATTGATACCCATTTTGTATTTCTTCCATTTTCTTACTATTGTACCAACTGTTAATTACCAATAATAGAAATCTGCGATCAATATCAATGACATTTTTATTATATGCTAAATCTCTCAAAACAATATATATAACCAACATTAGAATTTCAGAAGATGTAACAACCACAATGGGACATACAGAAGTTATATGAATTTTTATTTAAGAATTTAGAAAACACAAAACACCAGAAAAACTGTCCCTATAAAAACAGTCATGAGCAATGTGATTGTCAGTCAAATACATAGTACACAGCAAATACTGATAGTAATTACATGGTATCAATGGAGCATACATAAAGAGGCAGAAATGAAAACAAGAGTAATTCTTGCAGAAATATATTACTGTTACACTCCCCCCATTACCGGTTGTAAGGAGTTTCACTAAGTTGTTTCCAAAATCTATCCCAACTGCCCTTACTCTATGCCCCTAAGGGTACCTTTACACACCGCAATTTTTGGTGGTGATAGGAGGTGATTAAAGAGTCCCAAGCAAGTTTTTAATGATCGCCTCAGATCGCCGATGGCGCTTTTACACGCCGCAATTTTGCCCTCAGCCTAAGGACGATGTGTCGCCCTCTAAATCGCCTCACCAACAGCGGAACCAATCCCGTCGACTTCCCTCACCACTTCACACGCCGCAATCCCCAAAGAATGTGGGCGTACATGTCCAGGGCAACGAGAACATAGGAGTGCCAGACTGGTCTACACCGGCACCAAACATGCTAATTGGACAACGCAACAGTGTTATGATTGGCCAGCCTGGGCTGGAAGGCTGGCTAATACATGACGCCATTATAGATGTGTGTGTGTTGATGAACGGAGAGCTCTTCAAATATGGCGCCCTGTGAACTGACAGCCAATGGGAACACAGTAGCCACCACCAATCATCGCTGACAGTGCGTGGACTCCAGCATGCTGTGGCACGCCTAAGGGAAATCAATAGGCAAACGCTGATTCCATCACTATCGCCTGTTCACATGCCAAATGCCGAGAATCTCGCCTTCAGGATTGCCTCTGATTTTGGAGCAGTGCTCTGAAATCAGAACTTGGCTACAGGCGAACTATCGCTGCCAAATTCCCCAAATACACGACGCAACTGGGAGGCAATTTGACGGCGATAGTTTCAGGGCGACATTTTGCCGTCAGGATTCCCACAAAATATTGTGGTGTGTAAAGGTACCCTTACAGACACCATGTTGCCATACGAACCACACTACCCACACCTCGACGCGTTTTGCTTACTGCTTCGTCAGGAGGTGCTGGGGCAGTTTAGAGGTGACCAATAAATACCCCTTGTATGCTTAGCACATGTGGGCGATAATCGGCACGCTCACCACTGCTCCCCACTGCATCTTTCGAGTTCCCCGGCATCTCGGAAGTGTTGACTGTGTATGTCACAACGCAGTGATCTCCGATTGGTTGCCAGGAGGCTGAATGATGTGGAGAAGACACAGTGAGGGTGCGTACACACCCACAACAGCTGTGCCATGTTTGAAGAGGGCAAGGTGCCCAACTCCCACGTTTTTCATTGTTTGCCTGCCCAAATCTCAACACAAACCTAAGAGCCACACAAAACGAAGATGCATGTATATAAAGGTGAGTTAATCAATGCCTAAGTGTTACTTTTTGGACTAGACACATGTATAATCACAAAGGACACAATATAAGCAAAGAAACCATATACCTATTTGGCACGCCATGCATTAGAGCCAGATACATACCAGCATATCAGATAACAATATCTCAATACCCTACGTTTCTATTAATCATACATTGACTAAATACGGAACATGTCTCTGTGCAAAAAGGCAAAGATTACTAGTAATTATGTCCAATACATAGGATGAGAAAATTGCCTCCTCCTTGACCATGTTCTCCTCACGAAGCAGCAATTTATTGATCGAGTTGTTTCTTAGGTACTGGGCTTGGGCTTTTTGTTGGATCATGCAATATTAAAACATGGTGCTCCTACAATTTTACAAAACAAAATAAAAGGTGAACACCTTTTGTTAAAAGGCAGAAGTATAGAACATGGCAACGATATTTAAAATACAGAAATTGCACACACTTTCAAATAAATAACTTATCAATGACTTCCTATGCCCATCAATGATCTTACACACCAACTGAATTGACCACTCTTCATCGAACTGCTCCATAAATGAAGGTTTTCTTACCACTCAGCAATTTAAAATCTCTCCATAGTGTTCAATGATTTAATTCGGACTTATTAACACTCAAATTCACATTGTTTCTGATTCTTAAAGTTTGGGGTTATTCTCCAGCTGTAAGACCCATGACCTAGGACAGTGATGGTCAACCTTTTGAGCTCAGTGTGTCAAAATTTATCGAAAAACCTAGCATAACTTGGGTGGTGTGTCACTGCAAGAACGGCAACCCCCGGTGTCGTCCTGTTATTCTGTGCACCCCCTTGCACCCTACCTCCCTGCCTATCACTACCTTATTAGACTGTGTCATCTGCCCTGGGGCCCCGTCCACCTGTGGGGAGTGATTCCATCCCAGCTGCATCACCATCGGCCCTGATCTGCAGTGTTGGCCATCCCTGGTCGAATGCCACAGGTGGCATCACAAACTATTCCTTGTAAATAATCCCCCATTACTGCATGCCCAGGATCATGGAGCCGGGTCATCGCCACTCTGATCCCCCTAAGAACTGATCGGCCCGGTCCCGAGTACCACAGACTCTGCTGGACATTGCATGACTGTAGGCCTTATTCTATTTTCAGTAAAGAGTGGAATGATCTGTGTGAGATGACTATGGATTAAAGACTATTAATAAACTAATGACATTGAGTGAATTCTTTACAGCACGGAGCACAGGTTAAATTGATATTATTCTTGTGGTCTATTAGAGATTTGCTTGCTTGATCTTAAGTTTAAAGAGCACATAGTTGTTTTGGACAGTGTTCGACTCATTCGACGAATGTGAACAATCAGCTTCAAATTCTGCAGTTCGAGGTTATGTTCGATAACAGTTTGTTCACCAAAATGACCCTATAAAGTGGTCGGGGGCAGAGGAAAAGGCTGAAAGGCATGATTTTAAAGCGCTTTAACATAATTCAGCCCGATACTCTGCCCCCCGCAGCCTCCCATCCTGATCCTCTGCTCCCCCTGCCACCTTCCATCCCGATCCTGAGTTAGGACCAGGCGAGGAACGCAGCAATCAGGGAGCGGGGAGCGAAGGACCAGGGCAGGGAAGCCGGCGGCGGAGAGAAGACTTCACCAGCGGCTTTCCTGCTCTGTGCTGCTGCTCCCCGCTCCCTGATGCCCCTTCATCGCTCCCCCCGCCCCTGGAGCGGTGAAGGGACATCAGGGAGCGGGGAGTGCAGCACAGAACAGGAAAGCCGGCAGTGAAGTCTTCTCACTGTTGGCTTTCCCGCCGGTTATTTCAAATGATCAACTGATGCAGATCAGCTGTTCATTTGAAGTAGCTGTGGTGCTGTCAGGGTTCATGTGAGTTCATGCAGAATGAACTCAAATGAAGCCTTCTGGGCCCCCCCCGCTGCGAATGGCAGCCCGCAGCCACCACGGAAAACGTTCATAGAAGCGCCACCTTCTGGCGTTGTATCCAGCTCATCCAGGGCCCTGGTGCAGTGGCTCACTGGGTAATAAAAGGGTTAGGACCAGCTTTGTATTATCAGCTGGCCTAAAGCCCGAAAATCATGGGGTCACGCCAATATTAAACTTGACCACCATGAATTTCCAGTAAAATTTTTAATCAAAAAAACACAACACAGAGAAAAAATTTCTTTATTAGAAAAAATAACAAAACAACACTTAGACTCCATCTTTATTAAAAAATTATCTTCCATCTGACATAGTCCAATCCAGTTTTCTTCTTTAGCTCATCTACATCTTTGATAGAGAACCTCTACCAGAGATGTAGCTGAGCTGTGAGCTGGGTGGCTGTGGGAAAGTTCAAGTGAGCTCATGCTGCATGAACTCACATGAACCCTGACAGCACGCTGCTACTTCAAATGAACAGCTGATCTGCATCAGCTGATCATTTGAAATAACCGGGGGAAAGCCAGCGGCGAGAAGATTTCACCGCCGGCTTTCCTGCTCTGTGCTGCGCTACCCGCCCCCTGATGCCCCCTCATCGCTCCTCCTGCCGCCTCCCCGACTGATGGTAAGTTAGGACCGGGTGGGGGGAACAGCTCCAGGGAGGGGAGGGAGCACAGCACTGAGCAGGAAAGCCGGCGGTGAAGTCTTCTCACCAATGGGTTCCCAACCTGGGTCTTTTGCTCCCCACTCCCTGGTGCTGCGCTCCCTGCTCCCTGGGGCTGCTCCTCCCGCCGATCCTAAGTTAGAAGATGTTGTATATGTGATCGACAGTGTTCTATTAACATTCGACGAACACACAGACGATTTGACGAATTTAATCGAATTCGAACACCAGGGTGGTGGCTCATCTCTAGTTGCAAACCAAATACCAAGGAATTTGTTTGGACTTACAGCTGGTCACAGACCAGACACAAGACCAGACAGTTTTTGGAGAAGTAGAACTTTATACTAGAAAAACAAATGTAAATGATTCTCTAAAAAAAAACTGTAGGAGTATTCAGCTGTTCAAAATAACATTCAACTGGTCAGGGTTAATCTGGAACACCATGTCCCAATGACACTGGCCCGGTATGTACCGGAACTGGTAAAGCAAGTTTACCTAAGATGCACCCTCCCTAGTAAAGAAATGTGAAATCTATTCTACTGACACAGTGCTAATTCTTCAGTGTATGATATAGCCCGTTGGTAGGGCAGGACTACAGCTTTCAAACAGATTCACAGCTTTACACTTCCCGCCAACAAATCTACATACAGCAACAAGCTACCCGGATGCCACACGAGAACTTTGACTGCAGTCCAAACAGAAGAAAGTTCAGGTTTTTTTTATTTATGGCTGCAGACTATTTGTTACCAATTACAAGGGTGTGCATGCACGCTCAGGTATGGCCTGAGCTCAGGAATTACAGATTTGAAGGTCTCACAGTCATTTTTATCTCATCCAAGTCTTAGGCGACGACTTGGCACAACCAGGGAAACTCTGTAATTTGGTTACCAAAGGATTTTTCGACAGTCAATGCGAAGGAGAGTTCGAAAAGTCATTCAGCTTTGCTAGCATCCAAAAAGGTCCTATGAAACTAGTACTTTTCTCACTGGTTGGTACAGCAGTTCACATACAAATCATTGGACACCACTTCCGTTCACTAATCAATGGACAAACTTTCCTAGCAATTAGGCTGGGGTCACACATAGAAGTCCGTTTTTGGAAGTGATTTTCATCACCAATCCATTTTTTATAGGGTGCTTTTTGAGCCACCTGCACCCCTGAACGTTTTTGGACTTAGTCATTTTTTCATTAAAAACGCATATGCTAGCAACGTTTTTGGCTCAAAAACGGACAGAGCAATGTTTTGAAGTCCAGAAAAAAAAAACGGACAGGGTGTTTATTACATCCAATCCGTTTTTCTGTCAGTTTTTGGACTTACAAAAAAAAATGACAAAAATGAAGCCAAAAAACGGACCAAGGGCTTATGTGTGACCCCAGACTTAGGCATAACATTCTCAGCAATCGAGGGAAGCAAGTCACTGCACGTCTGAACACTGTGGAGTCTGGCTAGAACTAACTTACTCTACCCATCCTACCAAAGAGTCTTCTTGCTAATGCATTGTTCACACACAATTTGCGTTTTTTTTAGCACTCCTAAAACCACATGCGTTTTTTTAGGAGTGCTAAAAAATGTCTCTTGTGTATCTGAAAGGAAATACAGCCTTTTTGGACTTTGTCATTTTTTTCCTCAAAAACACAGGCAAAAACGCAAGCGTTAACGCAGAGTGCATAAAGTGCCATTTAAAAACATGCGTTTCCATAGGGCCCCATGTTATATAAACGCATGCGTTTTTAGAAAGCATGCGTTTTTTAACATGGGGCCCTATGGGAAACGCATGCGTTAACGCAGGTGCCTATATGTACCCTGCATTAACGCATGCCTTTCCCATAGGACTCCATGTTACAAAAATGCATGCGTTTTTGGAAAATAACCATGCGTTTTTTTCCAGCACCCAAAAAACGCTGCATGCAACGTTTTTTGGACTGGGGGAAAAAAACGCAAGTGAAGGTAAAAAACGCATGTACACTCAAGGGTAGTATGCGTTAGCGCACCTGCGTTTTTTCTAACACACCAAAAAACCAGAGATGGTCAAAAAACGCATGTGTGTGAACATGGCCTAAGTTGCGATCCCCTGATGGATGGGTTGCGGAATTTCAGGCTCTGCCTCCCCCATCTCATTGTGTGTGTGTGTGTGAGTTTGTAGTTTTTTTTTTTCAATTATATATTCTTTTATATTGATGATTCTCCTCCCTCATCCACAATGAAATGTAATAGTGTAATTTAAGGCAACAAAAATGCCAGGTGGCAGATTATTCCGTATGTTTTTGTGGCACCCCAGGATTAATGTGCACAGTAACACCACCAGTTCACTCCACACAAACCTGACATGCACTAGCACCTCTAGGCCAGAAAGGAGCTAAAGCAACTCCCTATATATCGGTGTCAAGAGAAAGTATTAGTTCAGTTCTAGAGAACTGAGAGGAGAGACTGTGGTGTAAAGAGCGCCTAGGCTTCTCCACAGTCTGTACTCAATTTAGGCTAGCCAGGTCTGAAAGAGGAGTTAGGAACAGAGAACACATCTGGGAGACTGAGTTACCTCATAACTCGCCCGGAGGAGCGCAGAGACCGGAGATCCGAATCTGTGACGGAAACACGCAGCACAGTTAACAATAGAATAGTGTAGGTTATAGATCTACACTGTACCTCAGCGAAGCAACACGGTAGGGTCAGAAGCACACGGAAAGACTCAAGTTGCCTAGAAAAGGGGGTACCTGTGAGGAGAGACAGGGCCAGCAGCCTAGCTGAAGCGGCAGCAGGGCTAACACACACAGCACAGGCGTGGGAAGCTGAGGACCTAGTCAGGGTGGGAGCAACGTGGCCCCGGTACAGACTCCGTGGACAGTACTCTGCTAAAGAAAATTGCAGTAAAGACTTGGAAAACTACAAAAACGTGAGTCTGTGTGATCCTTGTGCTCAGCCCCTACGTTCCCTCACAAATTGCCAACACCTCTACTACCACCCCTATCCTGCAACATCCATAGCATCAATCATAGACTTTAACTACCACTGCCCTGGGGAACCAGGCTCTACCCGCGGAGAGCCGTTACATCTCCTGCTGCCAAACATCATCCCCGGAGGTGCTGCAGCAGCGGTGGTCACCCTGACCACAACCCGTGAGTGGCATCACAACAAACTCCCCTGTAAATATCCCCCAATTTACTTGTGGGCTCAGGACGCGGTCCGGATAAAGACTGCCATGACATGCCCCAGCATATAGTTTCAAAAACTCCCTTATAGAAAAAAAAGGCCCTCCAATCACAATATACTTACTCTACAAAAACACCCTGGAGTCAGGCCAAAATCATAAACAAAGTGCTCTTTATTAAAAATCACTGCATAAATACCACATTAAAAGTAATGCCAAGGCGGCACATGAGACAGGTGACCACATGAAGAGTTTTATACAAGTATGGTAGTTAGATACAATGCTTTACATAACAAGCAATAGCCAGTAATTAACCCCAAACACTGGGTACACATCATACATGTACGCAAAAAGTAAACCGGTAATCAAATCATTGGTCAAAAAGCGTGTTACCTGTCCGTGGCCACTGCCCCCTTACGCGTTTCGCTAAGGCTTTCTTCCGAGGGGGTGACCATGGAGCGAGAATGAGATCCTTACATGCAAAAGCCCGGAGTCGCGGCATCTATCATCACGAAAACCGCTACGTCACACTCCGTTGTTGATCCAGTTGCTAGGGGACCCTCAGTGAGCGCAGCAGTCTGTGAGCGACACGGAGAGTCACTTCCGCCCTCACGTCAGCAAGCGTAATCACATGACCGCATCTCGTCACATGACCTCACCAGAGGCACGTGATCAGAAGCTCAAGCAACGCCCACATCTGTCATTATGTATAGGGAGCCACATGATAAGCGCAGAAGTATCTGCCAACTCTACACAAGGCGGACAGCACAAAGTCTGCCGCTACATAACTATTGTAGAGCAATATCGCCACATGTAACTCCCAAAAATATACCAAGAGATGTAATTACACGGAGGTGCACGTGTATATATTGGAGGAAATAATTTAGTTTTCATGTATCATAGTTAGTATAGCATAACTAAGTGATAAAGTGCATGGTGTATATCCATACAAAAGAAAAATATATATATTAATAACCATCCATTCAAAAAAAGAAAATATGATAACATCCATACTGCACCGGCCGGTGACAAACACATCACATCCATACCAGTCATACACAAGTGAATATACATATACGGGGCCATTACTTCCCCAAAGTGCTGAAATTATTATATAAAAACTATGTCAAAAAATATATATATAAATGCAAAGTGCAAAGTGCAATGTTAGATGCTATCTTCATCCAAGTTTCTATGTCGTCCAAACTCCAACTCTTCACCTAAAATAAAAGAAAAAAATAAAATACGACCACAAGGTTAAATATAAAATTGATTTTATTAAAAATTCCCACACACCATGTACAAAAAAGGGGCAAAGCTCAATACATCATTAAGACCGTGGGATGAACACTCCCAACTTTATCTATCCACTAGCTGTACTACCCGGCTACGCCCGGGTTAATAAATAACTGATGTTAGCTATAACAAAATAGAATTTGAATATGTCATATTAATGACCTGTAAGAAAATAGAAGCTGAGCTGTGATTGGTTGCTATAGGCAGCCTAATAAATCCCCCTTGTTCACATCTGGTAGCTGTCAATTTGCCTGCAACACATTTCCTTTCACTTTTTCCCCATTATGTAGATAGGGCCAAAATTGTTTGGTGAACTGGAACGCTCAGGGTTAAAATTTCACCTCACAACATAGCCTATGACGCTCTCGGGGTCCAGACGTGTGCAGTGCATGTGTCCCTATAGGGTGTGTATGTTTGTGTCCCTGTGGGGGGGGGGTCTGTGTGGTGTGTGTGTCTGTGTTGTGTGTGTGTGTGCCCCTGTGGAGTGAGTGCACGTGTCGCTATAGGGTGTGTGTGTGTGTCCGTGGGGGTGTGTGTGTGTGTCTCTGTGTTGTGTGTGTCTCTTTGTGGCGTGTTTGTGTTTGTTTGGGTGTGTGGTGAGTATCCAATATTGGGGCTGCACCTTAGCGACTATAAACTTGCTGTTACTCTTTGTGGACGTGTGGTGTGTATACATGTCCCCGTGCGTGGTGAATATCTCATGTTGGGGCCCCACCTTAGTGACTATATGCTGGTATGTGCTGTTAGTCTTTGGCGCTATCATTAAGCCCTTCTCATTCACAACTGTCAACTGGTAACTGTCACTTTTTCCCCATTATGTAGATAGGGCCAAAATTGTTTGGTGAACTGGAACGCTCATGGTTAAAATTTCGCCTTACAACATTGCCTATGACGCTCTCGGGGTCCAGGCGTGTGACTGTGCAAAATTTTGTGGCTATAGCTGACAGCTGTCGATTTTCCTCCAACACTTTTCCTTTCCCTTTTTCCCCATTATGTAGATAGGGGCAAAATTGTTTGGTGAATTTGGAATGCGCGGGGTTAAAATTGCGCCTCACAACATAGCCTATGACGCTCCCGGTTCCAGACGTGTGATTGTGCAAAATTTTGTGGCTATAGCTGACAGCTGTCGATTTTCCTCCAACACTTTTCCATTCACTTTTTCCCCATTATGTAGATAGGGGCAGAATTGTTTGGTGAACTGGAACGTGCGGGGTTAAAATTTCGCCTCATAACATAGCCTATGGCGCTCTCGGGGTCCAGACGTGTGACTGTGCAACATTTTGTGGCTGTAGTTGCGACGGTGTAAATGCCAATCCCGGACATACATACATACACACATACACACACACATTCAGTTTTATATATTAGATTTAGCTTCCAACTGGGCCAAGGTCCTCTTAAGGTCACCCCCTTGTATATTTACATGGACCTGTTCGATCCCAAATGCCTTTAATAGATTGGCATTGCAATTATGAACCGCCTTAAAATGTCTGGCTACTGGCTTCAAGAGGGAGATGTCGTCTTCTGCTTCCGCTTTTATGATATCTAGTACATGCTCTCTAATCCTCACTTTTAGTTGTCTAGAGGTCAGGTCAATATATACCAACTTGCAAGGGCACGTGGCATAGTGCACTACACCAATGGAATTGCAAATGATGTGTTGAGTGATCAGAAATTTTTTGGACCCATCACATGAATTGAATTCAGTGGCACGTATCAGATTTGGGCATGTAACGCATTTCCCACATGGAAAAAAGCCCCACCTGGGTCCCTTTGTGCCAAATAATCCTTCTTTCTTGGGCCCCTCATATAGACTATATACTAGCATATCTCTAAGGTTAGGCGATCTTCTGTATGTTACCGTCGGGTATCCATGTATATACTCCTTTAGCCCCGGTCCAGTACCGAATACCCCGTCCCAGTGGGCTTCACATTTTCACAACCAAAAACGAAGATGCTGTATCAATAGACAGTGTACGGTGTCTAAATTAGATTAATAAAACAGGTATTTGAAAAATAAGTAGACTTTTTATAATATTTAGACTATTAAAACAATGAAGTGAGCTAAAAAAAAATTTTTTTTATCAATGCACACTCGTTGGTAGATAAACAGCTGTATTCCAGTTTCGTGATTATGGACAGTCTATCAAAAATAAAAAATATGACTTTTGCATCCTAAAATACAGGAATCATGCTGTGACACACAACATTTGAATTCAGAAATTGATTTTACTTGCACAATTAGCAATGAGGGGTTTCATTGTGACACCTCCTGCTTAGATTTCGTGAAAAATTGCAGCTATTAAGGTGCTATTACTGCAGTATATCATAGATCAATCAATTCACAGTCACATTGACTGGTGAGGGTGAGAAACACTACAGCTGTTCCCTACAGACCATTTGAATCTTTGGATTAGCATCACAAATAGACTACCCCACCTATTTTCAATCTGCCTCATCAGTACTTAAATAGTATATATTAAAGCAGAAAATTCCATATGGCATATCGCATGAGTGAGTGAGCCAGAGTGAAATAAATTACCAAATATGGCTCACAGCACCTCCACATATCACAGATTATCAAAATAAAGAAACAAATAGACTAGAATTGCTTTTTACAAAAGTGAATATAGATTTATTCCATAGTGCAACACATAAACATAAATATGCTGCAAAAATTGATGGCCAGTAGGTAAGGAAAGTAGCTCCGCAAATATTACTATAAGCACATGGTGTATAACATTGGCATTCTGTTACATGATCCTGCACCTCATACGCAAAATATTGACATAATAGTCACATGATACAGATATCAAAAAGAAGTACAAGATAATGTATCAAATTAGCATACATACCATTATACCTAAATAGTGCTAGTGCTCTGCAAGTGCTGGTGGGATGGGGGAAGGAAGGGGACACCCTCCAAATCAGACCCCAACAAACGTTTTGCATGTTTGTTTGTTTGCTTTACGCATCATAGCAAATGTATGCTAAATTTGTTAAATTGACCTGTACTTCTTTTTGATGTCTGTATCATGTGACTTTTATGTCTATAGTTTGTGTGCAGGATCATGTAAAATAATGCCAGTGTTATACACCATGTGCTTGTAGTAATATTTGAGGTGCTAGTTTCTGTACCCACTGGCCATCTATTTTTGCATCATATTTATTTATATGTATTGCACTATTGAATAAATCTATATTCCCTTTTAATAATAATAATAATAATAATCTTTATTTATATAGCGCTGACATATTCCGCAGCGCTTTACAAATCACTTTTGTAGAAAGCAATTCTACTCCACTTGTTGTTTCTCTTATTTTGATAATCAGTACTGAAGTAGTACCCCCAATCGTATTAGGCACTGTTCTATCACTATGCTGTGTGGCTAAGGTCGTATTTATGAAAGTCTGGAAACAACATGGCATTCCTTTGCTGACTCTATCATTTAAGATGGCTATTATGACTGCACGATGTGATATAATATCTGTAAGGCATTATAGGAAGTATTTACTGCCGTACTTGACACCATTAGCATATTCAGTGCATGAAATGGTGCAGGGCATTTTTTTTGGCAGTCTTTGCAAATCAAACAGTATTAAGGCCCTTTAAGGCCATGTTACACATAGAAATATCGCTAACGATATCTCAGCAACGTCACAGGTTTTGTGACGTAGCAGCGACCGCACCAGCAATATTGCTGTTTGTGAAACTTAGCAACGATCGGCCCCCTGCTGGGAGATCGCTGATCATTAATGAATGGCCTGGACCATTTTTGATGGGCGATCTCCTGTTGGGCATGCTGGATCACTGTGTGTGACAGGGGCAACGACCAGCGAGATCCATGTTTCGCCCGATAACCAAACAGATCCCAACGAGCGTCGGGTGTCGCCGCATCGCTGGTAAGTCTGCCTAGGTGGCATCTCACCAGCGACCAGCCAGGTCGGATCATTTTCGGGATCACTGGTGCGTCACTGCGGGCTTTTAGTCTGATGATCTCTAATGTATATTTTCCTGAAGTTGGTTGTAGAAGCCCTTGCCTGTACTGTTGTAGCCTTTATACTGCTCTGTATTTGATATAATAATACCAGTGTGGGTTTTAGTGTATGTGTATCCTTCTTTGGACTTCCTTTGCAACCATACATAGGTTAAATTTAATTTTTATGTTTTTCCAAAGAGATTTTAAAAATGTATCCAATGGAACAACTTTAAGTTTGCATTTCTATTGAATATAGTGCCTAAAATACAATTCCATCCACATACATAGCATTAGCATTAACAGAGCCTTTATATATAATTGTAAAGTATAGAGTAAGTGTTTTTGAAGCTTGATGCTTTAATGACTGTAAAAGGCAGGATGAATTTCTATACATTATGAAATAGTAGAACAGCTTCCTGTAGTTAATCAGCTACTTGATATGATATTAGCGGAGACTGTCTTCAGATGGGTGAAATTTCTTGTAGGTGAGATGTTGAGGCTTCTGTGAAATGCACATTACAGTTTGGTGATGGGTCGGATTACAGGCATGACTTTGCTTTTGCAGATCAGCTCCAGACAACAAGAAAAATTATACATATTAGAACATTAATCTAAACATGGGTCATTGCTCAGCTCATTATTCGAGAATTACTGGCATGGTGCTAAAAATATTAGTTAGTTTGTTTATTTTTTTAATTATATAAGAACAGTCTATTGTGTATGAAGCAGAGCATCCCTCTTCTGAACTAAATATTTCCTTTATTTAGAAAAAAGTTAAAAACCCACATTGTGGTACAGCTGGGAGCAGGGGAGAGTAGGGGTAGCTGGAACGCAATGACAGCTGTTTCGCACGTGAGCGCTTCTACGGGTCAGTAGTCTAAAGGCCACGTCACACGCATCAATCTTATGAGCGATATTGTTAGCGATCACGTGCACGCGCGATCGCTAACAATATCGCTCACATCGCTGGTGAGCTGTCACACAGGCAGACTCACCAGCGATGTGGAGAAGCGAGATCGCTGGTTACTATGGTAAACGTCGGGTTACTGGGCGCCGCGCAGCGCTTAGTAATCCGACGTTTACCATAGATACCATCTCCCAGCATAGGCTCTGCCGCTGGGAGATCGTTCATCGTGGTGTCACACACCACGATGAAGCAGATTGATCAAGCGATTATCGCTTGATTTGAGCTCCGGCTCACAAATCTGCAATCAATCAAGCGATTTTACATTGTAAAATCGCTTGATTACATGCAGCGACGCACAGACGATATCGCTTAAGCGATATCGCTCATAAGATTGATGCGTGTGACGTGGCCTTTAGTACTGCAGCTACCCCTTTTCTCCACTGCTCTCGGCTGTACCAGGATCTAAGATTTTAACTTTAATTCTGTGACCTGAAATTACTGGCTGGCACCCCAGGATTTTCCTCATTAATCTGATGCCGGTACAGGTGACCAGCACATGGTACGTCCCCGCTTTCTACCTCTCAGCCATCCTGTGATGGTGGTGCATATACTAGCCTAGTTCTCGTTCGTGTATATAGGCTATTGTGTATGTTTTTCTATTTAATACAGTATAGTATACCATAAAATAATTTTTTTAAATGTCAGAAGAATGGATTTTTTTTCAATGATAATTTGAGGCATTGACACAAATCACAATTCTTGATAATACAAACTTCACTTTATTACTTGTAGCACCTTTTATGAAAATATATTAAATTAGTCACTAGAAGCACATGCCTATAGTCAGCCTTGTAGAAAGGATTACCTGCTCTTCAGCTTTCTGCATGAAGGTTTATAGTAGTCTCTATACAGTGCTGTGTTTATAGGTGTTTATTACAAAGACAGGTTCTGGTCTGATAATATACATTTATTTCAGATTACGTTTGCATATGAATTTAAACAGTTGTAGTTTTAAACTTGGTTTATTTTTCCAATACTGACAGGGTTTGTGATTTTATCATCACTATCTACAGTAAATAGAATATACCGTATATACTCGTGTATAAGCCGACCCGTGTATAAGCCGACCCCCCTACTTTTGCCCCAAAAATCTGGAAAAACCTATTGACTCGTGTATAAATCGAAGGTGGACCCCAGCACAGGTATACAGCCCCCAGCAGTGTGGTATACAGGCCCCCCCCAGTGGTATACAGGCCTCCCCAGTGGTAGTATACAGCAGCCCCAGTGGTAGTATATAGCATCCCCAGCAGCCCCAGTGGTAGTATATAGCAGCCCCAGTGGTAGTATATAGCATCCCCAGCAGCCCCAGTGGTAGTATATAGCAGCCCCAGCAGAAGTATATAGCAGCCCCAGCAGTCCCAGTGGTAGTATATAGCAGCCCCAGTGGTAGTATATATCAGCCCCAGCAGTAGTATATAGCTGCCCCATCAGTCCCAGTGGTAGTATATAGCAGCTCCAGCAGCCCCAGTGGTAGTATATAGCAGCCCCAGCAGCCCCAGTGGTAGTATATAGCAGCCCCAGCAGTCCCAGTGGTAGTATATAGCAGCCCCAGTGGTAGTATATAGCAGCCCCAGCGGTAGTATATAGCAGCCCCAGCAGTCCCAGTGGTAGTATATAGCAGTCCCAGCATCCCCAGTGGTAGTATATAGCAGCCCCAGCAGTCCCAGTGGTAGTATATAGCAGCCCCAGTGGTAGTATATAGCAGCCCCAGCGGTAGTATATAGCAGCCCCAGCAGTCCCAGTGGTAGTATATAGCAGCCCCAGTGGTAGTATATAGCAGGCCCAGCAGTAGTATACAGCAGCCCCAGTGGTATACAGGCCCCAGCAGTATATACAGCAGCCCTGGGGTATACAGCAGCCCCCAGGGGGTACCCAGCAGCCCCCTTGGGGTACCCAGCTGCCCCCAAATGCTGGCACTCACCCCCCATCTGCTTATCTTACCATCCCGGTCTTCTGATCATCGCAGCTCCTCGGTGCTCCGTTCTTCATGCTCCGTCCTCCGTCCTCCCTGCATCCGGGATCTCCGGCCGTCGCACGATGACGTCATATGCCTGCGACGGCCGGGGATCCCGGATGTAGCTGGACGGACGGAGCACCGAGGAGCGGCGCTGATCAGAAGACCGGGATGGTAATATAACCAGCCGGGGGGGGCCTTACAAGGGGGGAGAGTGCCAGCATTTGGGGGCATATATGAACTGCTTCGCCCTGCCGCTGATTGACAGGGGGAAGCAGTGCATATATAATGAGCGGCCCCACGTGATGGGGCCGCTCATACAGCAGCCTCCCCCCGCCTCCTCCAGTCTCCACAGCCCCCACCCGTATTGACTCGTGTATAAGCCGAGGGGGAGACTTTTTAGCCCAAATTTTGAGCTGAAAAACTCGGCTTATACACGAGTATATACGGTACACACTCTAGCTTAGATCTTGGTATCATAACAATATTCCGAATCTTGGCTTATAAATAAAACTCTGTGTGCTAAATTCCTGGGAGCAGCACAAGTTGGAAGTTTTGCTTGCAATACGAAATAAGGATCTTGTCCAATTGCTGTCATTTCTCATAAGATTTAAATTAGCTCACGGTATCAAGTTAAAGGCATATGTTAATGTAAATGATGTAAAACATATGTGCAGAGTAGGATTTAACCACTGCATATACGAACCCCTGCTGTGTAATTGTGGTAAGTTATCTACTGGAGAGCAGACACAAAGGATAAATAAGAGGCTCAGAGGTGAAAACCTCCCCTGTGGATAACCCTTTCTTACATGTTGGCTGCTCTACAGTCCAAGTGAAATTGCTCTGTTGCTGTTTAAACCCAAGTTTATTTTTTTTGCTTCAGTTGGAGTAAATACTGATGTTGCAATTGCTGTTTATGTGTGATGTGCGGCTCTGCAGGAAAAGGTATAGGTTTATTAGGTGACCATGCCCCTGTCCTTTAAATAGCCTCTCCTTCCTCCAGATGATGTCGCTGATAGCGTTTCTCTGCCTTTAACCAAGTAAGCTAAGGTTGGCTAAGGTTGATTGCGCTTAAATCTTTGGAAGTTGCTGTGTCCCTTGTCCGTGGTGGGAGGTGAGAGGGAGTAGCATAAGGCAGGTTGAAGAGTTGAGGGAAAGGAAGGTGGACTGAACCTCCTCACCTTCAGAGGTACCTTCAAGAACAGGGCTAGTCAGGGACTTTAAGTCCAGGGCCAGACTATCTTCTCAATTGCCCTTGCCCCTTATACCTTCCTGCTTCCTTTCCCTCATCAGCTACACACATGACACCCTTCCTCTCTTCTAAAGAACTAAAGAAAA
Source organism: Allobates femoralis (assembly GCA_033576535.1). Classification (NCBI taxonomy): domain Eukaryota; kingdom Metazoa; phylum Chordata; class Amphibia; order Anura; family Aromobatidae; genus Allobates; species Allobates femoralis. Next base: position 518,552,266 of record JARQOC010000003.1, on the reverse strand, counting down.
CCAGATTCCAGTTATGAATATTGTTTTTTTGTGACTGGTGTAGGTCCAGTAGTTATGGCAGACATATATTTGGGATCCAAGCTGCATTCAATTAACTAGCTCCCTTTTGAGGTCACCAGGGGGAGGCATTCAGGTGTGACTTTCATCAGGTGAACAACAAGAAAGGATTGTGGTCAATTTGTAGGAGTGCTCAGGCTTAGGGGACATAAGGGACTATAACTACTTGTTGGAAACAAACCGCCTTTATTTTTTTAGACACCAATGCGCGTTTATACTGCGGTCCACTGTCTTCCTCAGTTGGATTTCTGAGGAAGACCGAAATCCAACTGAGGAAGACAGCGGACTGCTGTAGAAACGCGCATTGGTGTCTAAACAAATAAAGATGTTTGTTTCCAACAAGTAGTTATAGTCCCTTATGTCCCTTAAGCCTGAGCGCTCCTAAAAATTGACCACAATCCTTTCTTGTTGTTGATAAAATCCCTATATGGGTTTTGTAGCTGGAGCTGCCGGCGATGGTGATTCTCCCCTGCAAGTAAAGGGCCTGCCATGACGTCAGACCGACTCATGATCACGTGACCGGACCGCTCACGTGACCTGGATCAGGAAGAAGTCGTCGGGCGGACCCAGAACAGCACTGTTCCCAGGCGATACACCAAGGTTGTGCAAGGTTTGCACAACCTCTCCAGGTGAGCGGCACATCCTCACACACCTAGGTTAAGATCCCCACTAGACCACCGGGTACCTCTCATGTGTACTCTCTGTATCTCTTTGTTTCATCAGATGAAAGCATATTCTTAATTATAATCATCATTCAGTGTTGCAATATAGAGTTGCTATAGGGATTAATAATATATAATAGTAGCTGGAGAGCCCAGCACTGCAAAGGCATAGTAACTAACTGTTTTAGTTATAAGCTAAGTGTATGTCTGTGTGTGTATGTATGTCCATTATACGCATCAAACCAGCCCCCCACACCAACTCCCCAAACCACCCCACCCACCCGCATTTCACCCAAACCAATCCTTTCACCCCTTTCCCCCAAACCTGCCACCCGCACCCTCTCCAAACCTGCACCCCCCAAAAAATGCTTCCCCTCTGTACTACTTAACCGCTTAACTACGGCCTTATATCTACAGACGTCGGAAGAAAGGGTACTTATGCCTAGCCGACGTCTGTAGACGTAAGCCAGGAATAAGCCCGGTGCACCGCTCGGTGACCAAAAATCTCCAGGGTTTCAGCTACCAGGGGTAGCTGAGACCCCAGAGATTATGGATTGGCTGCTTTTTTACCGGCACCAGTAATGTGATGACCGGTAAGCACCGTTTACCGGTCATCACATTGCAAAAAATGACGTTGTCGGTAAAAATTACTTTCACTTTAATCCGAAAAGAAAACACATGTCGGATCAAAGTGAAACATTAACCCCTTAGCCCACCAAGTCCCCCGGTACCGGAGATCTTCGATCCTGGCACCGGCGGTCTGTCTCCTTTTCTGTGTGTGCGCACTCTCAGAAGAATGATAGGTCATGAACTTACAGAGTTCATGACCTGTCATTCCCCTGGGATCACACAGGGGTTAACTGATCTTCATGGTGATCTGCTTTAGAGATCATGAAGATCAGTTAACCTCTGTGTGGCCCCTGGATTGTGATGGGTCATGAACTTACAGAGTTCATGACCTGTAAAAAGAAGAATAGGGAGGGGGACAAGAGGCGCAATAGTGCCCTATCACTGATGACACTTGTGTAAGGTGGTGGTGCTGTGAAGCTGCTCACCTGGTCCAGTTGTGATCCCCACAACTGGTTTGAAGGCGTTTTGGAATCAGTGTTCCAGCTGCTGCAGGACCTCCACCGACCACTGGATAGTGGTTTAAATCCAAGACAATGATGGGAGTGCTGGTGTGTCACGGTCCGCGCTGCTGTGGCATGAATAAACTCACCAAAGAGACAGCAGTTATTCCATCCTTTTATTTCCTCCTCTCTCCTACGCGTTTCAGCGCCACACCCGGCGCCTTCCTCAGGGACATTACAATAATCCCAGCAGAGGGGGTTTTTATAGCCCTCTGCTGCACAGACAAAAGAGGTGTCATCTGTTTACCTGATGATGTCATCCTCATCATCAAATGGGTGGATCTGCCCATTTTGGCGCTATTTTTTACTAAAACATTAAATACATCACAAAATTATGTAAACTTGGGCTTGATGGTTTCATAAAAATACAAATACTGATGCCCATATAAAATTTCTTTAAAAATCACCAGATAAAAGCTTAAAAGTTTGCAAAAAAACATGGGTGCTGTCTAATAATATATATAAAAATAAGTCTTATTTTTATATATATTATTAGACAGCACCCATGTTTTTTTGCAAACTTTTAAGCTTTTATCTGGTGATTTTTAAAGAAATTTTATATGGGCATCAGTATTTGTATTTTTATGAAACCATCAAGCCCAAGTTTACATAATTTTGTGATGTATTTAATGTTTTAGTAAAAAATAGCGCCAAAATGGGCAGATCCACCCATTTGATGATGAGGATGACATCATCAGGTAAACAGATGACACCTCTTTTGTCTGTGCAGCAGAGGGCTATAAAAACCCCCTCTGCTGGGATTATTGTAATGTCCCTGAGGAAGGCGCCGGGTGTGGCGCTGAAACGCGTAGGAGAGAGGAGGAAATAAAAGGATGGAATAACTGCTGTCTCTTTGGTGAGTTTATTCATGCCACAGCAGCGCGGACCGTGACACACCAGCACTCCCATCATTGTCTTAGAGTTCATGACCTATCATTCCCCTGGGGTCACACAGGGGTTAACTGATCTTCATAATCTCTAAAGCAGATCACCATGAAGATCAGTTAACCCCTGTGTGACCCCAAGGGAATGATAAGTCATGAATCCAGGGGTCACACAGGGGTTAACTGTGTTCTTCATGGTGATAGGCTTTACATTATCATGAAGATCCGTTAACCCCTGTGTGACCCCAAGATTGTGATAGGTCATGAACTCTGTAAGTTCATGACCTATCATTCCCCTGGGAGAGTGCCTTCTATTCTGCCCCCTATATGTCCCCATATGCTATAACACTGAGAAATGTCACGGGACCGCCCACTCGACTACGTCCGTCGGATGCCACAGAATAATAAAGATGGGGTCTAAGTTGTGTTTGTGTTTTTTTTTCTAATAAAAAATCTTTCTGTGTTGTGTCTTCTTTACAATTTACTAGAGATTCCTAATGGCCCGGTCTAATATTGGCTAGACATTATGAATCTCGGGTTTAGTGCCAGCTGCCAAAAAGCTGGCATTAACCCCTTATTACCTAGTCTGCCACCGCTACACGGCAACTGGAAGAGCTGGGTACAGCTCCAGAAAATGGCGCTTCTATGAATGCGCCATTTTCTGGGGTGGCTGCGGACTCCAATTCACAGCAGAGGGGGCCCAGAAAGCTTTGGCCTCCCTACGCTGAGGATTCCAGTCCCCAGCTACCTAGTTGTACCTGGCTGGACCAAAATCATAGCGAAGCCCACTGGACTACGTCGGACATCACCGCCCACTGGACTACATCGGACGCCACGGAATAATAAAGATGGGGTCTAAGTTGTGTTTTTGGTTTTTTTCTCTAACAAAAAAAATTTTCTCTGTGTTGTGTCTTCTTTACAATTTACTAAGATTCCTAATGGCCCGGTCTAATACTGGCCAGACATTATGAATCTTGGGCTTTGTGCCAGCTGCCAAAAAGCTGGCATTAACCCCTTATTACCCAGTCTGCTACCGCTACACGGCAGCTGGAAAAGCTGGATACAGTTCCATAAAATGGCGCTTCTATGATCATGGGAAATCATCACCTGACCGTGCAGGAAACTGTTCCTCCTTCCTCTCCAGACAGTGTCCCCACAGCGATATCTCTTCATCTTGCTCACACTCGTGTTGTGCGGAGCTCCAGCACAACCCTTCCAGGTGAGCGCAATCCCTCCCCAGGCGTGTTAGTCATAACGGGGTTTCACCATGTGGTGCATTATTTCTTATTTTGTTTCATTTTCTGGGGCGGCTGCGGACTGCAATTTACAGCGGAGGGGGCCCAGAAAGCTTTGGCCTCCCTACGCTGAGAATTCCAGTCCCCAGCTGCCTAGTTGTACCTGGCTGGCCCCAAATCATAGCGAAGCCCACGGCATTTTTTTTTTTAATTATTTCATGAAATAATTAAAAAAATAAGGGCTTCCCTATATTTTTGGTTTCAAGCCAGATAAAACTAGGCAGAAGGGGTTGGTGGCAGCCTGTAGCTGCCTGCTGTACCTGGCTGGACTAAAAATATGGCGAAGTTCCACGTCGTTTTTTTTTTTATTTAATAAAGAAATAATTTTTAAAAAATGCAGGAGAGGAGATGACCAGGACACAGTATCTCCGGATCTTGTGCACATGCCCTAAAAGTGAGAAATTATGTGAAAAAAAGAAAATGTTCAATATGACGACCTATTGTTATCAAATTGTATGAAGTAGCTGTAGGTTCTAAATGCTCACTATACCCCTAGATATAATCCTTGAGGTGTCTAGTTTTCAAAATGGTGTCACTTGTGGGGGAGCTTCAATGTTTAGGCACACAGGGGCTCTCCATACGCGACATGGCGTCCGCTAACAATTGGAGCTAATTTTCCCTTCAAATTGTTAGCGGAGACCATGTCACGTATGGAGAGCCCCTGTGCATCTAAACATTGGAGCTCCCCCACAAATGACCCAATTTTGGAAACTAGACCCCCCAAGGAACTCATCTAGAGGCATAGTGAGCACTCATCTAGAGGCAGGTGCTTCACAAATTAGTTCGTAAAAAGGAAAAAAGAAGATTTTTGTGACAAAAAGTACTTTTTCATTATTACAGATCAATTTGTAAAACATCTGGGGGATGAAAGTGGTCACTATGCATCTAGATGAGTTTCTTGGGGGTCTAGTTTCCAAAATGGGGTCACTTGTGGGGAAGCTCCAATGTTTACGCACATGAGGGCTCTCCATACGTGACATGGTGTCCGCTAACAACTGGAATTCTTAGCGGATACCATGTCGCGTATGGAGAGCCCCTGTGTGCCTAAACATTGGAGCTCCCCTACAAGTGACCCCATTTTGGAAACTAGACCCCGAAAGGAACTTATCTAGATGCATAGTGAGCACTTTGAAGCCCCAGGTGCTTTACAAATTGATCTGTAATAATGAAAAAGTACTTTTTTTCCCACAAAAATGTTCTTTTTTCATTTTTACGGATCAATTGTAAAGCACTGGAGTTCAAAGTGCTCACTACCCATCTAGATAAGTTCCATGGTGGTCTAGTTTTGCAAATGGGGTCATTTGTGGGGGAGCTCAAATGTTTAGGTACACAGGGGCACTCAAATACGCGACATGGTGCAGCCAACAATTGAGCTAATTTTCCATTGAAATTGTTAGCGGACACCATGTCACGTATGGAGAGCCCCTGTGTGCCTAACATTGGAGCTCTCCATAAGTGACCTCATTTTGGAAACTAGACCCTCCAAGGAACTTAGTTAGATGCATAGTGAGCACTTTGAACCCCCAAATGCTTCACAAATTGATCTGTAAAAAGAAAAAGTACTTTTTTTTCACAAAAATTTTCTTTTTCATTTTTACGAATCATTTGTGAAGCACCTGGGGGTTCAAATGTGCTCACTATGCATCTAGATTAAGTTCCTTGGGGGGTCTAGTTTCCAAATGGGGTAAATTGTGGGGAGCTCCAATGTTTAGACACACAGGACTTTCCATACGCGACATGGTGTCCGCTAACAATTTGAATGGAAAATTAGCTCCAATTGTTAGCGGACATGATGTTGCATATGGAGAGCCCCTGTGTGCCTGAACATGAGCTTCACCACAATGTGACCGCACTTTGGAAACTAGACCCCCAAGAACTTATTCTGATGCATAGTGAGCTCTTTGAAACCCTCAGGTGCTTCACAAATTGATTCTTTAAAAATGAAAAAAGTACTTTTTTTTCACAAAAATTTTCTTTTGGTCTCAATTTTTTCATTTTCAAATGAGCAACATGATAAAATGCATCCTAAAATTTGTTTGGCAATTTCTCCTGAGTACACCAATACCTCATACATAATCATAAACCACTGTTTGGGCGCATGGCCGGGCTTGAAACTGAAGGAGCGCCATTTGACTTTTTCAATGGAAAATTAGCTCCAAAAGTCAAATGGCGCTCCTTCACTTCTGAGCCCTACCATACGCCCAAACAGTGGTTTATGATTACATATGAGGTATTGGTGTACTCAGGAGTAAATTGCCTAACAAATTTTAGGATCCATTTTATCCTGTTACCCATGTAAAAATGAAAAAATTGAGGGTAAAAGAACATTTTTGTTGAAAAAATTAAAATGTCAATTTTTTCCTTCCACTTTGCTTTAGTTCCTGTGAAGCACCTGAAGGGTTAATGATCTTCTTGAATGTAGTTTTCAGTAGCTTGAGGGGTGCAGTTTTTGGAATGGTGTCACTTGTTTTTTTCTGTCACATTGGCCCCTCAAAGGGACTTCAAAGGTGATGTGGTCACTAAAAAAATGGTTTTGTAAATTTGGCTGGAATAATGAGAAATTGCTGATGAATTTTGAACCCTTATAACTTCCTAACCAAAAAATGTTTTTTTCCAAAATTGTGCTGATGTGAATTATACATGTGGGAAATGTTATTTATTAACTATTTTGTGTCAGATAACTCTCTGGTTTAACAGAATAAAAATTAAAAATTTGAAAATTGTGACATTTTCAAAATTTTTGCCAAATTTTTGATTTTTTCACAAATAAACACAAAAATGATTGACCTAAATTTACCGCTAACATGAAGCCCAATATGTCTCAAAAACAAGTCTCAGAATCGCTAGGATCCGTTGAAGCGTTCCAGAGTTATTACCTCATAAAGGGACACTAGTCAGAATTACAAAAAACAGTCTGGTCATTAAGGTGGCACCTGGCTCTGTCACTAAGGGGTTAAACCATCTCAAAAAAAGAACCCCCAAATCCACCCACTCCCAAAAACAACGCCCCCAACCAGCACCTCCCTGGCTCTGTGGCTCCCTCAACCTGCAGCACACCCCTCCCCCCACCCCCGCTGAACCTGCATTCCCCAAACCCGCACCCCTATCCCCCAAACCTGCCCCCACATATCCATAGCCCCCACAAACTCTGAGACAAATGGGGTATGTGTTCAAAATGTTGTTATTGTAGGTGTAACAGTGAGAATTCCTTTAGTGGACATACACACATACATTATGAAGGAGCGGGGCCATAAAGGTGGTAGAGCTATGAAGGGACAAAGCCATGTGGAATGGGCGTGGCTATACAGAGTGGGTGAGGCTATGACACAGTCATGTAGTGGGCATGGCTATGTGTTGTGGGTGGGGCTATGCAGAGTGGGCAGGACTAATGCCACATACACACACATATGCCTGGGAATAATGACCATTTATGGTTCTAATGCTCATATATGGTAATATCGCCCATATATGGCAATTTTGCCCATATATGGTAATGTATGTATATTTCTATGTATCATAGCCCCACCCTCTCACAGTAGCCTTACCACTTTTTAGCTCCACCCCTACACATAACCCCAACCCTTCTCGGTAGCCATGTCCCTTTCATAATGCCACCCCATGTATAACCCCCCCTACACACAGTCCCTAGGCTGGGGATATATGGATATGCAGGCTATAAAGGGGGCGTGGTTATGTAGAGTGGGCTTGACTATGTGGAGTGGGCATGGCTATGTGAAGTGGGTGTGGTTTGTGGAATATGCCACATGCACACACATGCACTCATCTTTATATATATAGATTATTACACTGGGGAACACAATTTTTTAGGAGTTAGGTCAGACAACTGTTCTTAATTAATTTTTGGATGCTGAATCCAGAAATGATCTCAGTTTTTCTCTATCACGTCAAGTTTTTGAACTATAGGATTTTTGTCTTCTCAAAAATATGTAAACTACTGTACCTAAAAAGTATTTTGTTTTTTTTTTTAAATAGTACAAATACAAAAAATGAAATATATAAGAAATAGGCATGACAAATATGTTTTTTAACACTATCATGTTTTTTACAAGGGATATATATATATATATATATATTGTAATCAGATAACAAGTCTTATTACAGATATCAGTGCAATTGTGCATCTAGAAAAAAACTGACTACATGTTTGAAATCAGCATGCCAATTTTAGTATAAATCAGCTCAAAAACCTAACTCAACAGAAATTTTTTTTCAAATTGTTCCCCAGTGTTATTATTTATTTACATACAGTTGTGGCCAAAAATATTGACACCCCTGCAATTCTGTCAGATAATACTCAGTTTCTTCCTGAAAATGATTGCAATCACAAATTCTTTGGTATTATTATCTTCATTTAATTTGTCTTCAATGAAAAAACACAAAAGAGAATGAAGCAAAAAGCAAAACATTGATCATTTCACAGAAAACTCCAAAAATGGGCCAGACAAAAGTATTGACACCCTCAGCCTAATACTTGTTTGCACAACCTTTAGCCAAAATAACTGCGATCAACCGCTTCCGGTAACCATCAATGAGTTTCTTACAATGCTCTGCTGGAATTTTAGACCATTCTTCTTTGGCAAACTGCTCCAGGTCCCTGATATTTGAAGGGTGCCTTCTCCAAACTGCCATTTTTAGATCTCTCCACAGGTGTTCTATGGGATTCAGGTCTGGACTCATTGCTGGCCGCCTTAGAAGTCTCCAGTGTTTTCTCTCAAAACATTTTCTAGTGCTTTTTGAAATGTTTTGGGTCATTGTCCTGCTGGAAGACCCATGACCTCTGAGGGAGACCCAGCTTTCTCACACTGGGCCCTACATTATGCTGCAAAATTTGTTGGTAGTCTTCAGACTTCATAATGCCATGCATACGGTCAAGCAGTCCAGTGCCAGAGGCAGCAAAGCAACCCCAAAACATCAGGGAACCTCCGCCATGTTTGACTGTAGGGACTGTGTTCTTTTCTTTGAATGCCTCTTTTTTTCTCCTGTAAACTCTATGTTGATGCCTTTGCCCAAAAAGCTCTACTTTTGTCTCATCTTACCAGTTAAGAGTCTTCCAAAATGTTTTAGGCTTTCTCAGGTACGTTTTGGCAAACTCCAGCCTGGCTTTTTTTTGTCTTAGGGTAAGAAGTGGGGTTTTCCTGGGTATACTACCATACAGTCCCTTTTCATTCAGATGCCAACGGATAGTAAGGGTTGACACTGTTGTACCCTCGGACTGCAGGGCAGCTTGAACTTGTTTGGATGTCTTGCTTTGAAATCTCTTGTCAATTTTTCTTTTCCGTCCACATCTAGGGAGGTTAGCCACAGTGCCATGGGCTTTAAATTTCTTGATGATACTGTGCTCGGTAGACACAGGAACATTCAGGTCTTTGGAGATTAACTTGTAGCCTTGAGATTGCTCATGCTTCCTCACAATTTGGTTTCTCAAGTCCTCAGACAGTTCTTTGGTCTTCTTTATTTTTCCATGCTCAATGTGGTACACATAAGGACACAGGACAGAGGTTGAGTCAACTTTAATCCATGTTTACTGGCTGCAAATGTTATTTAGTTATTTCCAACACCTGTTAGGTACCACAGGTAAGTTACAGGTGCTTTTAATTACACAAATTAGCACAAATTAGAGAAGCATCACATGATTTTTTTAACAGTGACAATACTTTTATCCACCCCCTTTTTTATGTTTGGTGTGGAATTATGTCCAATTTGGCTTTGAGACAATTCTTTTGTGTTTTTTCATTAAAGACAAATTAAATGAAGATAATAATACCAAAGAATTTGTGAATGCAATCATTTTAAGGAAGAAACTGAGTATTATCTGACAGAATTGCAGGCGTGTCAATACTTCTGGCCACAACTGTAGGACCAACATATTCCGCAGTGCTTTACAATTCAGAGGTTTACATACAAACAGTCATCAAAAACATAATTATAAAAAATACAATAATTAAGGCACAATCATTGACAACCCTGCTCATAAGAGCTTACAATCTACAGGGTAGTGGGCGTGACACAAAGAATAGGTTCTTATTTACAATGATGGCCAAGCCATCTTGAAGAAATGGGAGTTCTATAGAGGTTTCATGAACTAATCACCAGGCAATCTTTGTAATGCTTTTGGATGTGGTAGAGTTTTAAGGAGAGTTATGTTCAGAAAAATAGAGAATGGGCTATATATAAATGGCTTAGATTAGGGAGTGTGATAGCCCACCCTAAAGAGTGTTTTTAGGGAGCAGTTAAAACGGTGTAAATTGTGGATAGTCCTAATTTTTGGGGTAGAGCATTTGAGAGAATTAGGGCAGCCCAGGAGAAACCTTGGAGCAAGAAGTGGGAGGTACGGATTAGTGCGGATATTAGGGATTGTTACATTTCCAATACAGTGATTTCCTCCACAAAAGTATTGCGCTGTCCCTGCCACTATAAATCTAAAACGGCCATAGACCTAATGTAAATGCCTACAGGACCCTGGACAGCGGCAGATACTATATGTACATTACGTACAGTATCTTGTCTACTGTCAGGGGAGCCGCGGCTTCATTCATAAATTAGTACAAAGCCGACAATAGCTGGCTTAATGTAAATGGCTTATTAACCCCTAACATGCTGAGAGGAGTGGACAGCATGTCTCTAGGGGGGGTGGACACCCCCTAGAGACATGTTGCCCACAGCTAATATTAATGTTTTTATACACATTTAACACTTTGTTGATGAGCAAAGTATACGGTAACCGCATTGCTCAGGATTACACATCCTGAGCAATCCGGTTACCGCCTTGCGGTTGCCAGAAGCGCTCCGAAAACTGAAGCCTGCATGATTTTTAGCGCAGTCTGCAGATCTGGAGCCGGTAACCAGATTGCATGTAAAGCAATCCGGTTACCATAATGGGCTCCTATGGGGAGCATTTCCTGATCCGGTTTTGAGCTTTTTGAAAGCTCAAAACCGAATCGGGATTTAAAAATCCTGCTGCATGTGTGACCCTAGCCTAACAGTATCAAGAAAAATTCATTCATAAGCTTTATACTATGTCTATATTCCTAGCGTAAATTACATACAGTTGACTTTCCAGCTAGCCTCTTCAAGTAAGGCTGGGGTCAGACTTGGTTTTGGACCCACGTTTCCAGGCAGTGCTAATACCGGACAGTGTTAACGGCAAGCGCTGCCTGGAAACGGAGCCCCATAGAAACCCGTTGTGTACCTTAGTTGCAGCCACACACAGAGCTCGAGGATAGTCACTTTTCCTCAATGCACAGGAAGACACTGAAGGCAGTGTTTCCTGTGCGCTCAGCTAAAGCGCACCTCCTGGAGCTACGTGTGCGGCTGCAACTAAGGTACACAACTGGTTTCCATGGGGTCCCGTTTCCAGGCAGTGCTTGCCGTTACCGCTGTATTAGCGCTGGCTTGAAACGTAGGTCCAAAACAAAGTCTGACCCTAGCCTAAGTGGATTTAACTCCTGCAGACTAGATATTTATGGAAGTGTGTTTTTATAGCTAAGGCTAGGGTCACTCTTGCAAAATTCTAAGTTCCCTGCGTTGTTTGCAGAGAACTTAGAATTTTTTTCTACCTCAGCAACCTTCACGCAGGCTGCGTAGTGGAGGATGCGGCCCTAGCAACCCACTATGTATCATGGTGGGGAGTGCGATTCGCGCCACGTACAGGGGAACGCACTATGATGCGTTCCCCTGTGCGTGGTGTAAGTCGCACTCCCCACAGCCCGCTGTGTAGCGGGTATCCTTGGAACACAGTGGGTTGCTAGGGGCCGCGTTCTCCACTACGAAGCCTGTGTGAAGGCTGCGGAGGGAGAAAAAAATTCTAAGTTCTCTGCAAACAACGCAGGGATCTTAGAATCTGTCAAGTGTGACCCTAGCATTAAATGGGAAAAAAAGTATTTTATAGAAATAAAACAGCACTTCAGTTATATTTGAATCTTTATTCACTCACTAAAAAGGCTTATCTTAATTAGCCAGAAAAAATAAATTTTTTTCCAGATGTTAAGTTTGAGTTATGGTTAGAGATGAGCGATGTTCGATTCGAAATGTTCGCCAATCTCAGATTCGACCTGTTTTGGGCGGTGTTCGAGTGATTCGTCGAACTCGAACAATTTGCATCAAATTCGGAAGTTCTAAGTTATGTTCGAAAACGATTCGACTCCTCCAGCACATAGACAGGCTTCCCCCGTAGGTATACAGGCAGAGCGGGAGGTCACGTGGTGCCGCTCATTTGCTATTTATGATATGCACTGCATTCTCCCGTCCATCAGCGGGTTGGATGCAGTGCATATCCCGTAATACAGGCTCCCCCGTACCGTAGTTATACAGGCTCCCCCAGCATAAATACAGGCTCCATCGTAGGTATACAGGCCCCCCCTCACAGTTTTGCGGCCCCCCCCCCCTCACAGTATGCCCCTCGCAGTGTTCCCCTCTGCTCCCCCGTCCTCCTATGTGCTCCCCTGTGTCTCTCCTCTGCTCCCCCTCTCCTCCTCCATTCTTCTCACCTGTCCTCGCTCCTGCACGTCCCGTACGCTCCCGGTGGGTGTCTGGTCTCTGCAGCGTCTCCGGTCCCAGCACGTCTCTCCTGCGATGTGCTGCCAGGACCTGGCGTGATGTCATAATCACATCACAGCCGGTTATCTAGTGACCGGCAGTAATTACACTGCCGGTTACTGGTTAATGGCTGTCATGTGATTATGACATCATGCCAGGTCCTGTAGAACAGAGGATAGGTGAGGATGACCTGCTTTGTTATTTTTAACCCCTGCACTCCAGAGGAGTGCATGAATGGATGGGTGTGTATGTATGTATGTGTGTGTATGTATGTGTGTATGTATGTGTGTGTATGTATGTGTGTACGTATGTGTGTATATATGTGTGTATATATGTGTGTATGTGTGTATGTATGTGGGTATGTATGTATGTGTGTATGTGTGTATGTATGTATGTATGTATGTGTATGTATGTATGTATGCGTGTATATGTGTGTGTATGTATGTGTGTATGTATGTGTGTTTGTGTGTGTATGTATGTGTATGTATGTATGTATAAGAAAAACCAAGAAATTGTTGCGCCACACTGTGCAAATTAGCCGAAGCAAGGGGTTATATTGATATGTCACTCACCTTTTCTAGTTGCGCCCCCTGCACAACTAGGTTGATGATTTGAGGTGAGAATTAACCGCAGGCATAAATCCGTTGCTACGTGTAGAGAAGCTTTTCCTTATGGAACTTCAATGTCTCTCCCAGAGATCACGAGCCCAGGGAAGGGCAGCTCCTCTGTGTGACCAAATCCTGTCCCAGAGCTGCTCTCAAACCACACTCCCCAAAGGGAGGATTTGAGCACGATATGAAGTAAAAGGGTATGATAAAATGAGCGCTAGGAACAGAAACAGGCACTGGGCTCTTATCGAATATTACCTTTCAAATTTATTGTGAACAGTAGATGTTATAGGTCTCCTCGCCACAACATGTTTCGACACTAAAGGTGTCTTTCTCAAGTGGATGTCAGACCCATAGTAAAATTCTCCTTTTATCAATTTTTGTAACCAGCCAGATCCAGCAGGCAGCGACGGGCTTCCCCCAACCCCCAGGTGCCTATTTGTACCTGGCCAGACACAAGAATATAGGGGAGCCCTTTTTTTTAATTATTTCATGAATTTCATGAAACAATAAAAAAAAACTGCGTGGGGCTCCGCGCAATTTCTATGTCTAGCCAGGTACAGCTAAGCTGCTGGGGGCTGGAATCCGCAGCGCAGGGATGCCCAAGCGTTCTGGGCACCTCCCGCTGCGAATTGCAGCCCGCAGCCGCCCCAAAAGATGGCGTATTCATTGAAGCGCCATCTTCAGGCGCTGAACCCCGCTCTTCCAGTGGCCCTGGTGCGGTGGCTCACTGGGTAATAAAGGGGTTAGGGCCAGCTTTTTATTATCAGCTGGCCCTGTGCCCGAAATTTATGGCGGTCACGCCAATATTAGACATGACCGCCATGAATTTCCAGTAATTAATAGAAAAAAAACACAAACACAGAGAAAAAATAATTTTATTAGAAATAAAACAGAACACAATTAGGGACTTTATTTAAAAAATCCTCTTCCGTCCGACGTAGTCCACAACGAAGGTCCCACAACGATTGCCTCCGAAGTAGTCCATAAACGGAATCTTCACTGCCACATCCCTCTGCATAGACTCACGTCTATGCAGAGGGAGAGCAGACTGCAAAATGACTTTCACAGTCAGGGTTCACCTCAGGTGAACCCTACTGTGACAGCCCATTCACTGCTCTGCCGGCGGGAGCACCGGCAGAGCAGTAAATAAATTATCTTCAGGGAGGTCGGCAGGGTCCCGCAGGGTCCCAGTGTCCTCCCGGCGTCGCAGCTATCTGCTGACAGGACGTCACATGACCGCCGATCATGTGACTGTGACGTCATAGCAGGCCCTGCCAGTAGATAGCTGCGACACCGGGAGTCCCGGTGTCACACATCCACGCACGCACACATCCACACAAGCTCACATCCACGCATGCTCACATCCACGCACGCACACATTCACGCACGCTCACATCCACGCACGCTCACATCCACGCAAGCACACATCCACGCACACTCACACCCATCCATCCATGAATCCATCCATCCATACATACATACACACACATACATACATACACATACATACATACACACACATATACACACACATACATACATACACATACATACATACATACACACACATACACACATACATACACAAATACACACATACATACATACATACATACACACACATACATACACACATACACACATACATACATACACACACACATATATACACACATACATACACACATACATACACATACATACATACATACATACACACATACATGCATACACACATACACACACATACATAAATACATACACACACATACATACATACACACCAATCCATTCATGCACTCGTCTGGAGTGCAGGGGTTAAAATAACAAAGCAGGTCATCCTCACCTATCCTCTGTTCTACAGGACCTGGCATGATGTCATAATCACATGACAGCCATTAACCAGTAACCGGCAGTGTCATTACTGCCGGTCACAAGGTAACCGGCTGTGATGTGATTATGACATCACGCCAGGTTCTGGCAGCACATCGCAGGAGAGACGTGCTGGGACCGGAGACGCTGCAGAGACCGGACACCCACCGGGAGCGTACGGGATGTGCAGGAGCGAGGACAGGTGAGAAGAATGGAGGAGGAGGAGGAGAGGGGGAGCAGAGGAGAGACACAGGGGAGCACATAGGAGGACGGGGGAGCAGAGGGGAACACTGCGAGGGGCATACTGTGTGGGGGGGGGGGGGTCGCAAAACTGTGAGGGGGGCCTGTATACCTACGATGGAGCCTGTATTTATGCTGGGGGAGTCTGTATAACTACGGTACGGGGGGAGCCTGTATTACCGGATATGCACTGCATCCCCCCCGCTGATGGACGGGAGGATGCAGTGCATATCATGAATAGCAAATGAGCGGCACCACGTGACCTCCCGCTCTGATTTCAGCCTCCCCAGCCACCTCCAGCCCTCGAAATCGGCCCCCACCTGCCAGCTGCCAGTAGTTTGGCAGCTTTTGGAGCCCTTTGAGGGTGTTTTCTGTGTGTTTTTTGTAGCCTGCCATTGATTTCAATGGGGTTCGAGTTGTTCGTCGAACATTCGACGAACATTCGACAAACAAATCACTAATTTGACGAATCGAATCGAATTAGAACACTAGGGGGGTGGCTCATCTCTAGTTACGGTATTTAAATAAGAAGTTAACTGCATGGAATTTCTGTAATTATAATGGCACCAATTAACTTCATTATATTATAGAATTCAATTTTATTTATAATATGTGTTACTGAGTATTAGGTGTTACACTGTGGGCATAGTTTCTTCAGCACATACATTACATCCCCTAATAGATAATTAGCAATTAAGTATTTTTTGTCTGTTTTGGGGCAGAGACACACTTATGCAAGCTGCATGCAAGTGTCTCTCATGCATCTTGCATGACTTACCCAGCCCAGCACCTGCCTCTCTGAACGTGAGGGTGGGACTGCTTGTGTTTTTATGGAGCTCCACACTCTCGTTCAGAAAGGCAGGTGCTTGGCCGGGAAACACTCGCATACAGCTCGCATAGGGCAGGATCACACCGCTGTGTGAAGCCGCCCATAGTGTGTTTCCACCCTTTGATAGTTGTTCACACTGTAAAACATTGGTTTGATTTCCTACCTGAAAAGTTGACGAGTGTCATGTGTATGTCATTCTGTATATCACATGAGTACTGATTGCTAAGCCAGTAAGCAATTTTTTATCGCATAACATCCGTATGCCATCTGTATGACTTGCGTATGACATCCATATGCAATGTATTTTTCTCTCAGAAGCTATTATTCTACAATCATTTATAGAATCATTTACGGTGTTCTATGCTACAAAATGGTAATGTATCAATAAAAAATAGAAGACACATGGACGGTCTTTGTGATGTTATTTTTTTTATTGCACCCATAGACTTGAATAGATGAGTCTCATCTGATTTATGCATCCTATAGCAGCATGCTGCAAATTTTTTTCTGACCAAGTACAGCTGAGAAAAAATGGCAGTACAGCACTGCATCATTGAATAACATTGGTCCGAGTTCAGTCTGATGTTTTCTTGCATTGCACTTGCCTGATTTATGCGCTAGTGTGATCCCACCATTAAAGTAGATTTGTGAACAGATCATTACAACTGTATAAACCAGTATGCTGACTTCTACATTTCCCTCATTTTCATTGTGCTTCAATAACAGCAATATCAATTTCTGTATCTTTTAGCAACATAAACAAAATATCTTCCTTTTTCAAGTTCCTCAGTTTATAAATTGAATTCAAATACCGTACATATTACATTTTAGTCCTTTATGATATACTATGTGTATCATGTTCTATAAATTAAGATCAATATAAACACCTTTACTAATATTAATAATAATTATCTACATTAGTATCTATTTCATAATCATAAAGTAATTGTGGAATACAATGATTGTTGTAAAATAATAAATGCATTAACAAAAAAAGTGCAAAAATATTCAACAACAAATATCATAATGAAGCATTAAAAGTAAGTGAAGCTCAGAAGCAATTCAGTTTATACATGATATTAACAGCAATTGAGTAATGAAGTTCTTAGTAAATATTATATACCCATATATGTCTACCAAAATAAGAGATGACGCGCTCCATACGGGGAGACTATTTAAAACTCCCTAGACTACCAGATGTCATGCCTCGTTTCTCTCTTTCCCCCTGAAAAAGCAAGCACTATAAAATGTGAAACATACGTTTGGCATTATCTGAAGGTCTAAACCTAATTTTATATTTTTGCTTCCTCTTTGTTGCTCTCCTGCATTGCAGTAGCTGCCCTTATGGGTATGCCAACCTGATTTTTTTGCATTTGCACTTGAACTTCCACTTGGATAGTCTATTCAGATGTAAATTTACCCTCAATGTTTACCTATGACACATAATAGAGTGTCATGCTACATAATTTCTACAATGGGATGCTATATCCCCTTCACGCATGGGTTGCAAGCTTCCATATTTTTGCCAAAATATCAACTAACACCTCACATTGTTCATGCACATTTTATACATTTTTTGTAGGATATAGTGGGAGTTTCTCAGTTTAGATGGTAAACTTGTGAGTCTGTCTTGTGAGATACACTCATATAGTGCTAACTAGCCCGCCACACTGGGCATCACTAATCGGCTATTTTTCAGACGCAGTGCATATTTTCATGCAGTGCTAACTAGCCTGCTGCAACTGGCATAACTAATAGGTTCCTGTTCAGACATTTTGTGTATCTCACTTATCTTTATGACAGATGTGGCACCCTGGGTTGTGGCACCACAGAACTCTTAGGACACAAATGGAATGTACACAGCAAGCAGACCTCACTTACTAACACAACCTTTTACACCCCTTTCACCCCAGGCCTCTAGGGGGAGCTCCACTGGTTGCCTTAAGCCAGTTCCCCCTATAAATACGGATCCTGGAGGGAGAAACTGTGGAGTGTGCAGTCACTTTAGAACTGTGAACAGCTAGGAGAGCTGACCTGGTACTGGAGCCACACTAGGCCCATACCAGCACACCTGGAAAGTGAGAGACCCTCTCAACAGGGGTCATAGGAACAAGAAGCAAAGACCTTCACAGGGACAGAGGAGTTACTTCAACTCGCACTAACAATCTGGTCACTGGGTCCGAGCTGCAGGAGCCATAGCATAAGTTGCAGAAAAACCAGCACCCTAACAAGGGAGTTAAGCTCCCCTGAACACCTGAAGCACCCACATACGAGAGCCTGGGAGAGGACGGACGCGTTTGGCCTCCCTTTATAGTGCCCTCAGTGCAGTAAACCCAGGTGTATCAAGTCACACCAGAACGTGCAACCCCGGTCCGGCAGGATTCCATATCCACCAGACCCTCTAGAACTGTGTATACTAGGAAGCCTATAACAATGCTTGCTGTGGAAACTCCAGGAGTGTCTACTTCATCACCCGGTCGAGTGTACCTGTTGTCACCAGTAAAAGGTACAGAAAAGACTTTATGTGTCCGTGCATTCTTCCTGGGTTAATACTCAGAACAACTGAGCTGCTATATTCCATCCAGCGTAGCTCCTGGCCCCGGGGACTCCTGCTCATCCTGTGGGGAGCATCCCATCTAGCTACCGCACATCCCCCGGAGGCCCAAGCAGCGCCAGTGCCATCACCGGACTCCCACAGGTGGCTTCACGACAATCAAGAAACAACCCTCCATCCTTTAATCCCTTTTGATCTGACCACCGGGCCCCACAGCCTCAGGCGCGGAACCGTGACGAGGGAATCATCGCCTGAGACCTGAGAACCCGGCAACGGTGAGTCACAGACTCCCTATACAGCATCATGAGTGTGTGTTATGCAAGCAGATGCTCCCCTTAATTAAAAGACTGTGAGTGGCTGATCAATCTACATGATGCTGCAGCACTGCCCCCAGTTCCTACTTGGGGATGTTCCTTGAACCCAGTTTGTAAATTAGTATTAGGTGACCAAGATGAGTTATATTGAATTTTTTTTCCTCTGCGGTAGGGATGAGCGAGTACCTTAATATTCGTATCGCTATACTCGCAACGAGTAGGTACCGGTACTCGCTACTCATTGCGAGTATAGCGAGTACAAATACTTTTGCAGTGTATCTATAGATACACTGCGAACGTACCCTAAAAGTGAGTAAAAGTTGTTAAAAATAATAAACTTACATACTCACCTGTCCGACGCCTGCACCGGGACCGTCAGAGAAGCCATCTGATCGCTGGACAAGGACATGTGACTACCAGCCAATCAGATGGCGCCACATCACAACCACATCATCGCTAGCGGCCACCTGATTGGCCAGTTTGTAAGGTCCTGACAGTACATCTAGGGCCTTGCAAACTGGCCAATCAGGTGGCCCCTTGCAATCACGTGGTTGTGATGTGGCGCCATCTGATTGGCCAAATCGCTACCAGCCATCTGATTGGCTGGTAGTCACAGGTCCTTGTCCAGCGATCGGATGGCTTCTCTGCCGGTCCCGGTGCAGGCGTCGGACAGGTGAGTATGTAAGTTTATTATTTTTAACAAATTTTACTCACTTTTAGGCTACTTTCGCAGTGTATCTATAGATACACATAAGTACTCGGAGAGTAGCGAGTAGCCCGAATACCGCTACTATTTGGCGAATACCGAATAGTAGCGAGTATACTCGCTCATCCCTACTCTGTGGTTTAACAGACGTTCTGTGTATATCATTATGCTGTTACTATGATGGACTGATGCAACTCTTATTTTGGTTGACATACATGGGTATATAGTATTAACTATCTAGAAACTTCAACACTCATTTGCTGTTAGTATCGTGTATAAACTTCCTTGTTTCTGAGCTTCACTTACTTTTAATGCCTGATCATGATATTTGTTGTTGACTATTTTTGCACTATATATTTTTTTGTTAATAACTGTATTTTTTTTGCAATATGGTATTGTTTTCTTCAGTGTATATAATGTCACTTTGGAGGTTTTTTTTTTGCTTTGTTCCTGAGTGGTGAAAGTTTTTTACCAGGGACTCGAGTATGCATATGCTAGTATGCTTAATCAGGATTTTGTTCTAAGGGCTCGGACATACTCATCCGAGTTCGTTGGACGAGACTCGGAACAGGCTGAAGCAGTGACCCTGAACGGCCTCTCCCTGTCTGGACAGGGAATGCGATGCTGCAAAGAAACACAAGCAGCTGTAATTCCCCGTCCTGAGAGAGAGAAGCCATTCAGGGTCACTGCTCCAGCCTGTTCCGAGTCTCGTCCGAGAGACTCGCATGTACCTCAGAGAGTGTGTCCGAGCCCTAATATAATTTAAAGTCTGATTGCATCCACACAAGTTTATCTGTGAAACACTCCAGCATTTAAAAAATAAGCACAAATTGAAGAGCCTTCCTATTCATGCACCGCCCTACGGTAGTTGAATACATAGGGAGTGACCTGTCAACTAAGGGAGGAACTGGCTCTTGAAACTATTCTTTCTCTGAAATGCTGCAGTGTTTCAATGAAAATCATACTTGGCTGCAATTAATAAGCCAGGCTCTGGTTCATGCTGCTCGTAGTTTGGGCCACATTAATTGATTCACAATTTCCCTTTAAGGCTATGTGCTGATGCTGTGATTACTCACAATTTTCCTGCATTTTTGGCGTATTTTTGACAAATCCACAGTATAGCACATAGCCTGCAAAATATATGGGAAATTAGAAGAGTAGTGCCCATGCTGTGAATTTTCCAGCGGTGGAAATAGTGTACATTTTACAGTGGAAAAAGCTGCAGCATGTCAATTCTTTCAGCACATTTTGCGGCAATTTTCACCCAAAGAGCTCAATACACAGCAAATATACAGCACTGTTTACACAGTGAGTATTTGCTGCATATTTAGCATGGATTTGGTACAAATTTTGTGCTGATGACATGCGAGGCTGCTGTATTTTTGGTAACCAGAAAAGGTACCACAGGCAGGTATGAGCTGCCATGCACCCCCAGCTGTCTAGTTTTACCTGGCTGGTAATCAAAATACAGCAACTTTTTTAAAATAATTTATTGAAATAAATGAAAAAAAATATTTGAAATTTCTCTGAATTTTTGATTTACAGCCAGCTAAAACTAGGCAGCTGGGTGCTGAAATCCTCAGTGTGGGGAGGCCCAAGAGTACCAGGCCCTCCACACTGTGAATTGCAGTCTGCAGCCACCCCGTAATATTGCACATTCATTAGAAGTGCTATTTTATGGCAATGTAAATTACTCTTCCAGCTGCCCTGTGGCAGTAACAGACTGAGTAATTTGGAGTTAATTCCAGCTGCACTAAGCACATGGTTCATAATGTCAGGCCAATGTTAGATCCGGACATTATAAACCTCTAAGTAAGGCCAGGGTCATACAGCTGCGTTGGCAGCTTTTAGCGGGACTTCGCTAAATACTTAGATTTTCTCAGTGAAGTGGAAATCCTTCATCCCCGCCGCTTCCTAGTGAAAAGCCCCTGGTTAACCGATGTTGATCGTGGTAACCAGTTCACACATCAGGCTGTCTAGTGTCCGCTTAAGCTGAGTGGACAAGGAGACGCTGCAAGCAGCGTTTCCCTGTCCGCTTAGTTTAAGCGGACGCCAGGCAGCCTGATGTGTAGATGGTTACCACGATCAACATTGGCTAACCAGGGAAGCAGCGGGATGACGGACCTCCACTTCACTGAGAAAATCTAAGTATTTAGCAGAATCCCGCTAAAAGATGCCAATGCAGCTGTGTGACCCTGGCCTAAATAATAAATAATACACCACACAATGAAAAATCATTTATTTGAAAAAAAAAAACACAAATACATCCCTCTTTTGCCATCTTTATTATTACCACACAAACCCTCCACCATCCTCAGATATGTCCGATCATGAAGGGAGCCAAAACTATGTCTCATTGTGATCAGTGTGACGTTCATCTGGGAAAGTTCATTTGAGGTCAGAGCTTGGTCACGTCACTCTAACCAACCTCAGGTGACCCAGACCTTGAGGCCAATGTGCTCACATCAGGAGCAAAAACCTTAGTCAATTTCATGTCCCAAACTGGATGCTGCAGAGGATCATGTAGGGTTTCTGTGGGGATAATAAAGAAGGCAATGAGGATGTATTTGTGTTCTTTTTACAAATAAATGATTTTACAGAGTGTAGTGTATTATTTACTATTTATTTAGAGCTTCATAATAGCCGGGTCTATCATTAGCCCAACATTATGACTTTGGGCTTAGTGCCAGCTGGTAATATTCAGCTGGCATTAACCCCTTATTTCCCCAAATATGCCACCGCCTCAGGGCAGCTGGAAGAGTCTAGTACAGTGCCAGAAAATGGAACTATTTTCTGCACCATTTTCTGAGGTGGTTGCGGGCTATAAGTCACAGCATGGGGGGACCAGAATGATTGGGCCTCCAAACACTTAAGGTACCGTCACACGTGGCGATCTCCAGGGAGATTCCATAGGCGACGCACAGGCACGCGCACGCATTTGCGTGTCGCCTGAGGTTGCCATCGCCCATTTACACGGGGCGACAACTTAGGCGACGCTCGGGTGACAAACCGTACAGAAATTGCCTGAGCGTCGCCCAAGTCCCAGGGCGATCAAGTCGCTGGTCCCCGCTTACGCGTTACACAGAGCCACCATATCAGCGATGTGGGCGTAAATTTTAGCCGCATCTCAGAGATTGGCGTTAACATAATGTTGTGTGACGCCTTGAAGATGTGTGATTGGTCATTATTTTAATGTGTCGTGACATGTAAATGCATGTGCGTATTGGCTCTGTGCTTTTTAGACAACTCTCGTGTGATGTGTCGCGGATTATTTCTATACGCATTGGCGTCACCATCAAGTATAAAAACACGGTGCTCGCCAGACAAATATGTACATTAAATTTGTGAAGCGCTTTTCATGTGAACTGTGTTGTGCTACAGCGTTTTCTAATTGAAATCACTCTTGCGTTGCTCATCAGGAACAGTCATTCAAAAAAAACACGTATAAGTAAATGGTATATCAAAAAAAAATTTAATTTTTAAGAACAGGACCAACATGGTCAATAACATGTAAACCAGTAAACCCATTAACGTGGGTTTTTTTTCTTTTTAAAAAACAAAACTAAACATGGGGGTGTATAATAGGAGGATGTCCTTCTTGAGGGCAGAGGGGGTATGGGCGCGTTTATATACGTCAATGAGGTGCCTTAAATTGGCCAGATGTTCTGCCGCCATATTGTGTGCTGCCTCCAGGTCCTGCAGGGATGGGCCACCTACAGAGGAAACAGAACATCATCATCAGCAACATGTGTTGGACAAATAGGAGGTGTGTTTGTATAGAAGTGTATGTATGCACTTACCAGGGGGGTGTGGATCCACCATTTGGGGGGGAGGGGATGGTGATAGACTTATCACCCAATCCACTGGTTGGCTTGGTAGAACTGTAATAAGATGTACATATGTGTATTTGTTAGACCATAACAAAGGTACTAACAGACAAATAAAGGGGGGAAAAAAAATATGAGTCATAATCACATTACACACACCTTTCTGGCTGCTTGTTGGGTCCTGAGGCAACACATCTGGCGGCGGTGTGTCTGGTGACCCAGGTTCGCTCTGTGCTGGTGGTGGTGTTGTTGGTGGTCCTCCCACAGGGGATGGGGGATGCACCGGCCTTCTTTCACCACCTGTTGAGGGAACAACATACTTTGTCACACTAATAACATGGGCAGATATGTGGGGACTGAATAAACAGTGCTGTTTGAAGTTCATTAGGTCAGGATGAGGGAGATTGAAAGAATGGCAGGATATGCCAACATTATGTCATATGTGGGTAGGGTAAACATATGACAATATGTGGCTAGGTAAAGTAGACATATAGGTTACAGGGTACTGTACGGTGTATGTGGCTGAATCAGGTAGATGATCCTGCAGCTGCAGAGTCATGAAGAAGCTGTCACATACATTGTCCCGATATATGTTGGGGTGTACAGTGGCATGTGCTGCCCTTCCTATGTATTTCATTACACAGAAAGGGATGTGTATGTATTGTCAGGCTACTCACCCCTCATCTGGGCAATCATGGCACGCAGTTGGGTAATGCGTCCTGGGGTTTTAAACTTGAGATCTGCTATTTTTTTGCTGATCTGCTTCGTGGAGTGAGTAATCCCCAAACGATTCTCCAGGCGCCTCTGTACCCTCCGAAGGACCTCCTGTTTGTGGAGGCGCGGATGGATGTGGTGCTGTTGGCACCAATAATCTTTGTGGTCACATGTGGCGATGAGCACTAGGAGCTCAGGCTCTCCCCAAACTGCTTCTCTCATGGGTGCAGCCAGCTTAGCAATTCTGCAGGGGAAGGAGAAAGCAGCAGGAAGGCGGCGCCAAAAGATTGACAATGCTCGGGCGAATGAACGCACGGGAGTTATGTCACATGTTGACGGGGCCCCAGAGGCGCCGCATGAGCTACAGTATTTACTGTATGCTTGTGCGTCTTGTCATACAGGACGCCCCTGCAACTACAGCGCTCGTGCAGCTTTTATTTAGGCTGTTATTGCAATTGTGTTGTGTTAACATACATTTGTTTCAGGCACATCTCTGGACTTTATTTAGCACACAGCCCGCAAACACACAGGCGACATCACTGTACAGTATGTACGCTCCTGGGTGAGACACCTTTGGACATCATCTAATATGGCGCCGAGGAACAGGACAACCAATCGGAACGCTCGAGCTGCCACCAATCCACGCAGACCGCCATAGCTAGTAAAAATGCCCTGAAACGCCTACCGGAATGGTATGGGCGATGTGTGCTGTCGCCTTTGACATCGCTCATGAGATGTTGCACAGGGCGATCAGCACACATCGCCCAAGAATGGTCGCCTGGTTTCACAGCACTGATGTGAAACCAGGCGACCACTCAAACGTGTCGCCGTCGCCCATTTACATTAGGCGATGCATTGGCGATATCGCCGGCGACAGGCCATGCCTTGGCGGAAGATTTGCTGTATTCTTATCTGCATTTTTTGCACCCATTTTTGTGTGATTTAGTTGCATTTGGTAGCTGTATTCTTTCTGTGTTTTTGCCATTGACTGCAGTAAAAATGCAGAAAGAATCAACATGCTCATTCTCAACAAAATGCAGCAAAACCTGGGGTATTTACACTTTCTTCAGAGAACAAAAACCAATGTGTGTAGACAGCTGTTCCCTAGAACAGGAAAGTTTAAATACAGGTATAGATGAGCATACGTTAGCATAAAACCATGGTAACGTGGCGCCCTGCCATTACAGGTAGCCACAGAACCACCTCAAACATGGATGGATTTCAACAGTAGGTACCACATACACCCAACACCTTCCACCCCAGACCTGTAGGGGGAGCTCCATTTGCTGCCTTAAGCAAGATCCCCTATAAATACCGGTGCTGGGGACAGAGTTAGTCAGAGTGTGCAGTTGCTAGGAGAACTGTGAAGACGTCCTGGTAGCCGCACTAGGCCCGAGCCAGTTGACAAGTAACCAGCCTAGCCAGCCTAGCCAGTGTGAGGGCCTAAGAGTGAGGTCAGAGGCAAGGCAGAAGGAGCGAAGTAACAGCAGACTGGGGGCAGAGGAGCCGTACCGGTTCACCCCAGAAAGCAACCCAGACACTGGAGTCTGAGTCTGCAGGAGAGCATCTAGCTCAGCAGAAACACCGGTTCACCGAGGAGACATCGGTTACCTGGACACCCGTACAGCAACCAAGAAGGGAGCCATGTACCGCAGGAGAAGTGATAGCTGTAGTCCACACAGAGGTTTCCCACCACACAACACAGGTGACAGAGACAAAGAGAAGGCCAGGCCTAGTTTTACACAGGTCAGAGGTTTCACCAAGGGAAAAGTAACAAGGAGGCCTTATACCCACTCATTGTGGAGATCCCGAAGTGTTTCCCGACCACCGGAGTGTGCCCTGGACAGTATCTTCAAAACCATTAGTAAAGGTACAGAAACAACTTCCAGTGTTTGTGTCCGTTTCTCCAACCCTGACCCTGTCCAGCTCAGAGACTGTAGCAGCAGCCCGGCTGCCTAGTTACCTCCCTGTGCAAATCCACATCACCTCATCACAACCACAGGGACTCTGCTCTGCTTGTGGGGAATTATACCATCCAGTTGCCCTTCCATCATCCCCGGAGGCCCACAGCAGTGCTGGTGCCATCACCAGAAACCACAGGTGGGTCACGAGACATTTATTTTTTTATCCCTTTCCTTTTTCCCCAATTCTCTGTTGACCACCAGGTCTACGGGTCCAGGCAGGCCACCAGTGACATCCCCCCAACTCCACGCCCGGGTTCCGAGTTCCCATAGACCCCTGGGTGAATCAATAAAAACACAGGTAAAAAACACTGTAAATTCGCACTGTGTGCCCATAGCCTTATACTCACTCTGTGATGCCTTCATCAGTTAACAGCACCACTCCTCTCAGTCTTCTACAGTTTATGACCTGCTAGCTTCTCCAGTGTTCATGGAGTGAGCCGAAGGTCACTGTTTAATGAAAGTCTATGAGAGCGTCATTCTAGCACTCAAAGACTTGCATTGAGCTCATGTGATGTAACTTCTAATTTACAGCTAGTCAGAAGATACGGTCAGAAGACATCACTGTGGGACAGGAGTGGTGTCGATAAAAGCTGAAGTTGCCAGAGGGTGAGTAAATTACTAGGGACAGGAACCTTAGATTAAATATTCCAATCCAGTGCTTAAAAAAAACACTAGCGTGGTGCTCTCACACAAGTTCGTAACTGATCATTTACAACTTGGAAATTGAAAAAAAGTGAATTTTTAATAATGAATAGATTTATAATTTAACAGTAAAATTTATAATGATACTGTGAATAAACAATATATTACAATTGTAAGTATACAAATATATATCAAAAAGTGTTTTTTATTTTAGTTTAAATTATTGTATTTTAATTAAAATTATTTTTGAAGCTACACCAATAAACCTTGTATTTCCATTGTAGCAGTGATATTTGCAAAATTTCACAATCAGCAAAACATCTAATTTTCAATGAGCCTAAAATAGCTACCAAACATTACACTAGTAATCAATTTACAGAAATGCATATTTGGAGTTTGGTATCACATGATTATATCTTTGTGTACCGAACTAGCATCCATTAGCTGACACTATCACCTTACATGCCATTAGTTAATTCAGTTTTCGGTGTCAATATGAAATTATATATTCTATAGAATGCTTCATTCGGTTTGAAGGACATTAATGAGTTGTGTACGAAGTGATAGTTATTCATACTGGTACATTTTGGCACTTTATTTTTTTTTTGTTCCTGTTGCTTGTAACACATAACAACTAATAACTGCTAGGTATAATTTTTGATACTGGAGAGAGAGACATTGTGAATTGACTCTCACTACTGGTGACCTTCATTGCCCCTAGGTCTGTAATTCTAGATAATTATCTATGACTAAGAACTGGGAAGTAATTATTGACAAAAAGAGGTATTAGATGATTATAAATATATAATGGGCTGCGTATTTAATGTGTTTTGCTAAAATGTGCTTAGGTTTGTAACCATGAAGACAAAAAGTGATACACCAGCAATGAGCTTTGTGTCACATGGGGCAGCTTATAATGAATATTTTTCCTTGTCCACAAATTATTTATTCTGATATGTAAAAAGATAAATGTAGTGTTTAAGTCAGGTATATCATGGTGCTATAAAAAAAATGAATGAGCTAAACAGTCTCATCAACCAGTATTTACTGGAACAAGCAAAAAAATAAAGGAAAATAAGACAGAAAAATCACAGCATGGATTTGGTGTAGAAAAACCTAGCAACCGCTGATATGCCTTATAATGCCACCATTAAGGGGCCTTATTCCTCAGCAATGCTCTTTCACAACCTAAGGATTAGCTGAATATGGCCACTCTAGTGGAGGAAAGTCATGCAGGTGACAGTTGTATATGACAGCTGAAGCCCTGAGATATCGACCCCGATCAGTTTTGAAGCCAATTGAGGATGATTAAGTCCTTAAATGTCATTGTAAATCATGTAAATCAAGGGGATTAAAAGACCTCGTTTGACACCATTGGACCCCAGAGAATAATAATCTGATGACAATAATAAATAATCTGATAATGATCTTCTGATGACCGCAGTATTTCCTCTTAGATTCTTTTAAAGCAGGGTCTAACACAGGAGTAGGGAACTCCAGGCTTCGAGAGACGCACTCAGTCCAGGTTTTCAGGATTTCCTTAGTATTTGACAGTTGGGATCATCACCGATACAGGTGATTAAATTACCAACTGTCAAATACTAAAAAAATTCTGAAAACCTGGACTGAGTGCGGCTCTCGAAGCCTGGAGTTCCCTACCCCTGGTCTAACAGGTACAGTCAGTGAGATAATGACAGGTCTCATGTACTGCACTACTGCAATGCATGACACCAGTTATCAAAGTGAAAAAATATTAATTTTCTACAGTGGCACCAAGTGAAAAAGTAAAAAAAGAACCATAATAAAATATGTACAAAGGTAGAAAAAGGCAGAAAGAAAGCACTCACAAGTCAAAAAATCTATATTTCAATTAAAAAGTCTGCATTTATATTAAAACAACAACAACAAGAGTAGACAAATTAGTTTTGCCAAATTCGGAATGATCTGCGCTACAAAACTGTCATGTTATTTATTCTGTATAATGAACACCGCAAAAATTAAATAGAAAACACACTACACATCTCGCTTTTTCATCGTACTGACAAACAAAAAATTTTAAAAATTGAATAAAATCAATAAAAAATTCAAATGGCATAAAGGAAAACCCCAAATCATTGCACAAAAAACAAGCCCTTATTTGAATTATTCAGAAAAAAAAAGTTACAGCTCACTGAATACAGTGATGCAAAAACAAATCAATTTCTGTAAAATATAGTTTTAGTGTGTAAAAATAGCAAAGCATAAAAAACTATATAAGGCTGCTTTCACATCAGCGTTTTACGCTGATCGCGGCAGTTGCGGTGAAAAAAACGCAACTGCCGCGATTACCGCATAACGGCCGCACTTGCGGTTCACTTGCGGTAAGCCCCATACAATGCCTATGGGGCTTGCGGCAGGTGCGGCAAGTGCGGTTTCGGCACTTGCGGCAGGTGCGGCCGCGAAAAACCGCGGCATGCCGTGGTTTTTTCGCAGCCGCACCTGCTGCAAGTGCCGAAACCGCACTTGTCGCACCTGCTGCATACTTACCGCAAGCCCCATAGACATTGTATGGGGCTTCCCGCAAGTGAACCGCAAGTGCGGCCGTTATGCAGTAATTGCGGCAGTTGCGTTTTTTTCACTGCAACTGCCGCGATCAGCGAAAAACGCTGATGTGAAAGGACTCTAAGACCCCTATCACAGCAGCGTTTCTGGCAAGAATCTGCAGATCTGGACAGAAAACCGCATCTGCCGCATTTGCCGCCTAACGGCAACACTTGCGGTTCACTTGCGGCTAGCCCCATGCATTTTCTATGGAGCATGCAGCAAAAGTGGTATTTCCGTGATCCGGCACTTGCGGCAGTTGCGGCCGCAAAAAAAGAAATGCAGCTGACTGCATTTTTTTTTCACCGGATCACGGCAATACCGCACTTGCCGCAAGCCCCATAGAGAATGCATTGGACTTGCCGCAAGTGCAACACAAGTGCAGCCGTTAGGCGGCAAATGCGGCAGATGTGGTTTTCTGTCTGGATCTGCTGGATCTAGACAGAAACGCTGATGTGAAAGGGGCCTTACTCTGGTGTCAATATAATTGAACTGACTCAAAAGAAAATCTGTGTTATCACTTTCACTGCAAGGTGAATTGTGCAAAATAAAAATTAAAAATAATAAGTGAATTGGCAGTTTTTGTTTATTATGCATCTGAAAAATCTGAAATTAAAAAGTCATATACTCCAAAATGGTATCAAAAAATTCTCCAACTGACCATGCAAAAATAAGCCCTTACACAGCTCTGTTCTGCAAACAATAAAAATGTTACAACTCTCAGAATATGGTAATTAAAAATATTTTTATAAAGTATTTTTTCTGTGTGCTAGTAGCAAAACACAAAGAACTCTATATAAATTTGTTGTAACAGTAATGGTGGGGTTACACGTCCCGATATCGCGGCGATATCGGAGGCAACGCCGCGGGAGCGCGCATTTTTTGAGCGCTTTTCCCGATATTGCATCGGCGGTTTACACGCTGCGATATCGGGAAACAACGTCCCTCCGATGTGTACGCCCACCAACCCAGTAACGACCATTTAACATGGGAGTTAATGGGTGAGTTGCGAGTACAGATCGGAGTTGGGCTGTCACACGCTGCGATGCTGGTACAACGGCCTTGCGATATCGGGAAGTTGAATAGCTCTGTTATTCAACTCCGATATCGTTTTGGCATCGTTCCAGCATCGCGTTGTATGCTAAAACAGTACAACGCGCACACGATATCGGGTCCAACTCGCGACCACGTGACTTTTTGTCGGAGTTGGGTCGGAGTTGGACGCCGATATCGCGGCGTGTAAACCCACCATAATTGTACCATCCTGAAAAACAAAACATAATGAACCACACAAAATAAAAAATAAGAATTGGCAACTAGTGTTACAAGTGCTGACACCACTGAGGTTATCTCAGGTCACACATTGGGAGTTTCCTAGTGCGTGATACCTACTGTGTAACCTGAGACAACCTTAGGGAAGCCATGACTTGTCACATGTCAAGAGCTGTGCAGTGTCTGCTGTCCCACCATATGGAGGATGTAGTCACTGACCCTTCCCCCCATATGCTGGGTATACTTCAGCCTTTATTTGGGTTTCATTTTTGGGGGGGCTTGTAATTATTTTTAACATACTTCTTTAGGGGTATTTGGTGGAATGGGAGACTTTAAACCAGGGGGGGTAACCATTTTTCTGCTGAAGGCCATTTGGAAATTTCTACAATCCTTCTGGGGCCGTACAAAATTATCAACTTGAAAATGATCCACTATATTTGGTTAAACAATCAACTCACCCTTACTATGGTACTATGGTGGCTGGAGCTGCTTCTCTTTGGCGTCGGTGATATTTGTCATGTTGTTTCTCAACTGCTTTTCCAGGCTTGCTAGAGCCCTAGACATTACAGGAGAAGCTGGCAGCATATACCTCACTGGGGAGGATGAGTCTGGGGCATAGAGATCACTGGAGAGCTGGATTTAAAAGGCAGAAAGTCAGCAAAACGCATCTGCCAGCCTGAGCACTGTGGTCCCCAGGAATCTGCCCAGCGGCTGCAAAAAATTCATCGAGGGCCGCATTCGACCCTGGGGCCTTAGGTTCCCCACCCCTGCTTTAAACAAATGAATTTTAATTAAAAAAAATGTGAAAGAGTAATGTATTAGGATTCATTTTCAAATAAAGTTTTTATTGGTGTGGTTATTTGTCCTTACTGACTTTGTTTGTAATATCGACTATTTGATTGTCGCCTCGACATTACTAACCTCTGGCCTTGCTGTCAGTTGACATTATCCAACTGGGTTCAACTCGGAATACCATTATTCTGATTGCCATGCACCCCAGGAGTGGTGCATCTCACATTGGTGCCACCCCTAGGATGGCTACAACCCGCACATTTTTTCCAAGATTTTAAAATCTTTTAAAGATTACTCCATTTTTCAGCTGTTCAAATGGGTGGTGGATGGATGGATAGATAGATGAATTTAAAATAGAGATAGACCTATAGATAGATTTACAGAAAGATACATAGATGTCAAACAACTATGTAATGTAAACATCTATAAACAGCTATATAATGTCTCACCCATGTCTCACCATATATTGTGGGACCTCAAAAAACTTTATTTAATTATTTGCTTATTTTTTCACTAATCTGACAGTTTAGTTGCCTTACTTGAACCTCTCTGCCATACCAATCACAGATGCCAGCAGAGAGGATGGGCTAGGCTAATTCTGACTAACCTATCAAGTTAGGGGATAGTAAATATGTATGAGGTTCATGCGTGGGCCCAGAAGAAGGGTGACAGCAGTGCTGAAGCTTGGTAAGATATAGTTTAGCAAGCTAGCAATTGTTCCAAAAAAGCAGGGATCCACAGTAAAACGGTTAGAGCTCTGTTTGTCAGCTTTTGTCCCCTTTTTGAAGGTGTTTTCTAGGCCCTAGATTTTGCCTCCTATTTATTTTAATGGGGTTTGGAAGTTCAGAAGTTCGACAGACTTTTCACCGATCTATAAATGAAACATTTGCCAGTTCAGCGAACCGAACAGGACCCCAACCTTAAAAGGTTTGCTCATCTCTAATCACCTGCAGAATTAATGATTTCAACACCTTATGCAATGCTAAGGAAATCTTGAAATCATGCACTGTTTGCAGCCCTTAAGGACTGGTTCTACAAGAGTGTATGTAGTGTTTTGCATTTTCATACTTCACACCCGTAGGCCAGAGGCCTGCGGCTTGTTTGCCAGCATCTTCAGGGCAGTATTAAAGCACCTATAAGTTTGAAGAAACA
The DNA here is from genome assembly GCA_033576535.1 of Allobates femoralis. NCBI lineage: Eukaryota > Metazoa > Chordata > Amphibia > Anura > Aromobatidae > Allobates > Allobates femoralis. The sequence goes on along the minus strand of JARQOC010000003.1, from coordinate 518,519,613 downwards.
GTCCAGCACACAAGGAGTGAAGTAAAAAAAGCTTTACTGTAGCAATTTAAAAAAAATACATGTTGGTATATTATGTATTTTTTCTAATTTATAATACACAAGCAGTGATTATTTTAAAACAGGCAATTAACACAGACTATAAGTCTAAAAGACACTCATATTTAGATATACAAAGTTCCACAAGGATCAGCAGACTCCATTAAAATGAGGAACAGGCCATCAATAAAATGGGAAAAAGTCCATTAACAGTTCATTAAGGGCACAGTCTATTAAGGCTTTGAAGTGTAGCCAAAAGGCTGCAGTCCTGCTAATCCAGAAAGTGGAAGCACAATCAGCGCTAAACTTGGGAAGAGGAAAACTATAATTAACAAAAACACAGGCTTTGCTCCTCTCAGAGCTGCAAAGAGTCCTTATTTGACCAATAGACATCGCATCGGGCGCTAGTGGTGTACACAGCACTGGTCTCCTCAGGAGGTAAATATATCCTTTCCATGTATACTTTACCTAATGCACTTAAGTGATTTGAAATAGGGAGATATATAGGTAGCCATATAGCTGGTTGATAGTACTGCCTTGCCTAGGTCATTCCCAAATCAACTGGATATATGGGCTTAGGAGTTTCACATCCTTTACATATGCCACCCTGTTTTTAAAGGGACCAAAAGTAATTAGACAATTGACTCAAACACTGTTTTATGGGCAGGTGTGGGCAATTCCTTTGTTATTTCATGCTTAATTAAGCACATAAAATACCGGGAGTTGATTTGAGGGGTGGTGCTTGAATTTTGAAGAAAGAAAGAAAGAAAGAAAGAAAGAAAGAAAGAAAGAAAGAAAGAAAGAAAGAAAGAAAGAAAGAAAGAAGAAAGCACTAGTGATATCAACAATGCAAAAGGACTCGGAAGAGAACAGTGGTGGATGATTGCAGAATAATTACCATGGTGAAGTGAAGCCCCTTCACAACAGCCAAACAAGTGAACAACATTCACTAGGATGTAGGTGTATGAATGTCAAAATCTACCATATGACATGAAAGTAAATACAGATATTTCCTCAAGCCAAAGCAACCCAGGAGTTTATTAAAGCAAAGAAGTGGAATATTTTTGAATGGCCAAGTCAGTCACCTGATCGCAACTCAATAGAGAATGCATTTCACTTGTTAGAGACTAAATTTCAGGCAGAAAGGCCCACAAACAGCAGCTGAACACCACTGCAGAAAAGGCCTGGCAGAGGATTAGAAGTGAGGAAACACAGCGTCTGTGATGTCCATAAGTTCAAGACATCAGGCAGTCATTGTCAACAAAAGGTTTTCAACCAAGTATTAGAAATTAACATATTATTTAAATTGTCCAATTGCTTTTAGGTCCCTGAAATGATGGTATTGAGTTTAAAAAATGCTTTAAATCCCTAAATTTTTATGCAATCATTTTATTCAACCCACTGAATTAAGGCTAGGGTCACATTTGCGATTTCTTTTCATCCTGATCCTGTTTTGAGCATTAAAAATGCTCAAAACCGTATCAGGATCCACAGCCCATAGGCTGCAATAGAAAAACCTGATCGCCCAAATAGCAATCCCGTTACCGGATTTGGTTTTGCAGCCTGCAGTAAAAATCATGCAGGCAGCGTCTATCGCAGCGATTGCAAAACCAGATCCGGTTTTGTTAACATGGGCACCTATGGGACCGGATCCAGATCCGGATCCGATTTTGAAAATTGCAAAAATCTTCATTCCAAAACCGGATTTAGTAATGCATCCACATCCGGAAAGAGGATTGCATTTTTACAACATTTAAGAAGTCTGAAGGCACAGTCCAAAACCACATCCGGAAATAGATGTGGTTACCGGATTGTGCCTTCTAAGTGTGACCCTAGCCTAAGGCTACATTCACACACAACGTTTTTGCTCTGTTTTTTCTGGTGCGTTTTTCTCTTTTTCTGCTTCAAAGCTGGATCAGCTTTTCAAAAAAATGTACCACAAAACAGATCATCCGTTTCTGATCCGTTCCTATAGGTAAAGCACTTTTCAAGGGTAAAAACAGATCACATCACAAATCCCTTTCTGAACAGCAACAATTGAAAACCCATCAACTTTGCTGGAATTCCATTTGACTTATCTGTTCACTGCATTTTGTCCAGGGTCACACATACCATCCGTTTTTGCTTTAGATCCGTTTTTGGAATCATTTTGGGCATTTTTTTTCAAAGTCTAAAAAATCATATGCGTTAACGCATGTGTGTGTGCATTTTCAAAAAATCTTGCATTTTTGAGCATCATCCCAAAAAACACTGCTAGCAGTATTTTTGCGTGCATTAAAAAAATGCATGCGTTTTTTATCATGGGGCCCTATGGGAGATGCATGCGTTAACGCATGGTACATATAGGCACCATGGGTTAACGCATATGCATTTTTAAAAAAAAAATGACTAAGTCCAAAAATTTCCAAAAAACGTCCTTGACCTCAGGGGACACTATTGGCACCCTTAGAAAAACTGATCTGTTTTCCTAAGGGCTTAAAAAAGCGGATGGGAGTGTGTGACCCAGGCCATTCACTGCAAAATGGATCCAAGAAAACGGATCAAAATTGGTGTGTGTGAAGATAGCCTAAAGCTAAAAGGTCTGAACTTAAACTGCATCTTAATTGTTTTGTTTAACCCTGCTGCCCTCTCCTATGGCGGACTCACGCTTTCCCACACACCACGCCCTAATAGCACCCGTGGTGGTGGTGTGGGTATACTCTTGTCCGACAGCTGCTCCTTCATCCCCACTACACCGCCTTCCTCCGCCTCCTTTCCCTCCTTCGAACTGCACTCTGTTCATATTTTCTCCCCCTGTAACCTCCAGCTCGCGGTCATCTACCGACCCCCGGGACCCACCACCTCCTTCTTTGACCATTTCAACACTTGGCTTCTCCACTTCCTCTCCTCCGACATCCCCACCATCATCATGGGCGACTTCAACATCCCCATCGACACCCCCGACCCGCCTACCTCCCGACTCCTATCTCTGACCACCTCCTTTGGCCTCTCCTAATGGTCCTCCTCTGCCACTCACAAAGACGGCCACACGCTTGACCTCATCTTCTCCCGCCTGTGTTCCCTCACCGACCTCTCAAACTCACCCCTCTTCCAATCTGACCACAACCTGTTGACCTTCTCCTCCCTCTTTCCCCCTACCTCACCCCCCCCCTCCGGAAACTCAGTCACCCGCGCAGAAACTTTAAACTCATCGATTTCAACTCACTCTCCCACTCCCTCCTCCCTCTCGCAGACCTCGCCTCCTCACCCGACGTTAACACCGCTGCCACCCTCTACAATTCCACACTAACTGCGGCTCTCGACCAGGCTGCCCCCCTCACCCACACCAAAACCCGCACACTCAGACAACCCTGGCTCACCTCTCTCACAAAAGAGCTTCGCCGAACGTCCAGGGTCGCTGAACGGAGATGGAAGAAATCCCACTCCACGGCCCACCTCACCATCTACAAGCAATCCCTCTCCAACTTCAAGGACGCACTCACCGCCGCAAAGCAAACCTATTTCTCTAACTTAATCAACACACTGTCCCGCAACCCCAAACAACTATTTAAAACCTTCAACTCACTTCTCCGCCCCCCTGCACCTACTCCTTCCCCTCTCATCTCCGCCGACGACTTTGCCACCTAATTCAAACACAAGATTGACAAAATTAGAGAAAGCTTTGGCCCAACGTCCCCCCAACCTACCACCATCACCGCCCAACCCTCCTCGACCAAGGGAAGCTTCTCCAACGTGACTGAAGCCCAGCTCTCCACCCTCCTGTCACGATCTCACCTCACCACCTGCGCCCTTGACCCTCTCCCTACCCATCTCATCCCAAACCTCACCACCACCCTCATTCCTGTCCTAACCCACCTCTTCAACCTATCACTCACTACTGGCGTCTTTCCCTCATTCTTCAAACACGCCTTGATCTCACCCATCCTCAAAAAACCCTCCCTCGACCCATCATCCGTCGCCAACTACCGCCCAATATCCCTTCTCCCTTTCGCTTCCAAACTACTCGAACAACACGTCCACTCTGAACTGTCCTCCTACCTATCCTCCCGCACCCTCTTCGACCGCCTGCAATCCGGTTTCCGACCCCACCAATCCACCGAAACGGCCCTCACTAAAGTCACCAATGACCTCCTGACCGCGAAGCGGAAAAAACACTACTCCGTCCTCCTCCTCCTCGACCTATCCGCCGCCTTCGACACAGTCGACCACTCCCTCCTACTCCAAATCCTAGAATCCCTTGGTATCACTGACCTCGCCCTCTCCTGGATCTCCTCATATCTTACGGACCGCACTTTCAGTGTCACCCACTCCCACACCTCTTCCTCGTCCTACCCCCTTACTGTTGGCGTCCCCCAGGGATCGGTACTGGGACCGCTACTTTTTTCCATCTACACCCTCGGCCTAGGTCAACTCATCGAGTCCCACAGCCTCCAGTACCATCTCTACGCCGACGACACCCAGATCTACCTCTCCGGGCCCGACATCACCTCCATTCTGTCTAAAATCCTCCAATGCCTGTCTGCCATCTCATCTTTCTTCTCTGCTCGCTTCCTCAAGTTGAACATGGACAAAACAGAGTTCATTGTCTTCCCCCTCAGCCGCCTTCCCCCTCTGCCAGACCTGTCAATCCGAGTCAATGACTTCTCCCTCTCCCCAGTCCCCCACGCAAAGTGCCTCGGGTCACCCTCGACTCCTCCCTCTCCTTCAAGCCCCACATCCAAGCCCTCGCCACCTCCTGCCGACTCCAACTCAAGAACATCTCACGTATCCGCTCGTTTCTTAATCATGACACCGCCAAAACTCTCGTCCACGCCCTCATCATCTCCCGCCTCGACTACTGCAACCTATTGCTCACCAGTCTCCCTGCCTCCTCCCTTGCACCTCTCCGCTCTATCCTAAACTCAGCAGCCCGTCTAATCCACCTGCCTCCTCGCTACTCCCCTATCTCCCCTCTCCGCATGACACTCCACTGGCTCCCCACCTCCCAAAGACCTCGCTTTAAAATCCTAATCCTGACCTACAAAGCCATCCACAACCTGTCCCCCCCTACATCTCCGACATGGTCTTCCGATACCAACCCGCACGCAACCTACGCTCCTCACAGGAACTCCTCCTCTCCTCCCCCCTCATCTCATCCTCCCACAACCGCATACAAGACTTCTCCCGCGCCTCCCCTAGACTCTGGAACGCTCTACCCAGCACGTCCGACACTCGCCTACCCTCAAGAGCTTCAAAAAGAACCTCAAAACTCATCTATACCAACAAGCCTACAACCTATGATGAGACCCAGCGCCGCTCCACCAAATGCTTGGCGCTCCCCCACCCTATCGTGTTCCCCCCACCCCTATTGACTGTGAGCCCTCGTGGACAGGATCCTCTCCCGTCGTGTATCAGCAAGCATTGACTGCTCATGTGTACTGTACCTGTCGATGTTACCCCCACTTCTTATGTAAAGCGCCATGGAACCAATGGCGCTATATAAATAAATAATAATAATAATAATAACCCCTTCACCACCCGGCAATTTTTTCATTTTTCGTTTTCATTTTTTCCTCCCCTTCTTCCAAGAGCCATAACATTTTTTATTTCTCCCTCAATATAGTCATATGAGGGCTTGTTTTTTTGTGGGATGAGTTGTATTTGAGATAAAATCCTTTATTTTACCATATAATGTACTGGAAAATGGTAAAACAATTCCAAGTGTGGTGAAATTGCAAAAAAAAAGTGCAATTACACATTTCTTTTTTGGGGGGTTTTATTCACCATGTTCACTATATGATAAAACTAACATGACTGTATCATGCCGGGACATAGCACAAATGATCACTTTCTGCATTTGGCAGCGCTTGCCAACCACTCACAGGATGTGATCCCTGATAGCATCAGGGGTCACTGCAGGACACACACACAGATCCCTCAATCTTATTGTGGGATCTCTGATCATGGCAGGGAATGACTCAATCCCCTCCATGTTGCTTTTGTATCATGCTGTCAGTGAATGACAGCATGATCCAAAGTGTTAACAGCACCGATCAGATCGCAGATCCAATTGGTACTGTTAACCCCACATCTCAGCTGATGAGACAGCTAAGATATTGGGGAAATGATTTGAGCTCACCACTGGAGCTCACATCAAAGTGAGGGACACGGCCTATGACGTACCCATAGGTTGTGAAGGGGTTAACATCCATTGTGGTAATGTACAGAGCAAAAATTAGAAAAATATTGTCTATGTCAAAATATATAACTGTATTAAATGTTATATTTAAAGTTGTCCTAAATGTAATTGATATTGTAATAAATATTATTACCGTATTCCAAAAAGAAAACCATGACATTGAGATCAGATATTCAATCCAGAGGATATAATGAATCCTCAATACTTTAACTGATTTATGATCTTTAGAAAATGTAGATTAAGATTAAGGTTCATTTACACTAACTGTGAGAGAAGATTGTGGTCAGTTTGCAGGAGCGCTAAGAGTGGGAAGAAAAGATTGTAGAGATTAATGGAGCACAAACCTCCCTTATTCATTTCACCAATACGCGTTTCTACAGCGACCCGCTGTCTTCCTCAGGCGGCCGTCACACACTTCAATATCGATAGCGATATTGTTAGCGATCAAGTGTACGCGCGATCGCTAACAATATCGTTCACCGAACAAATTGCTGGGTGGGTAGAGGGTGTTCTCAAACCCCTGGTAAAAGAGACACCCAGCTACACTCAGGACACAACTGACCTATTGAATAAACTATCAGCAATAGGTCCTCTACCAGAAGGAAACATCCTCGCCACCATGGATGTGGAATCTCTGTACAGCAACATCCCACACCAGGATGGATTAAATGTCTGCAAAACCTTCCTGGAAAACACAAGGATTGATACTGATTCTGTGGTGAAGTTTAGAACAAGTATAATTACAGGAGACTGGCACAGCAGTCAGTAGCAAAATGGCACCACAATATGCAAATCTTTTCATGGCCAAGCTTGAAGGTGACTTTTTAGCCTCTTGTCCTATCAGGCCTCTGGCCTTTTACCGTTATATTGATGATATTTTAATCATCTGGACCGAGTCTGAGCAACAGCTGAAGACGTTCCATGAACACTTTAATCAGTTTCATCCCACCATCAACTTAACACTCAACTACTCCTACAATGAACTGAGCTTTCAGGACACCATCATTAAGCTACGGAACAATGAAATAGAGACATCTCTATACCGGAAGCTAAGTGACTGTCCAACATATCTCCAATGGGACAGTTTTCATTCAAAACACATAAAAAACTCTATTGTGTGCAGCCAGGCCATCAGATACAATTGGATATGTTCCGACCCTACAGATAGAGACAATCACATTGATGACATCAGAAAGACCTTTATGAACCAGGTCTACCATTCAAGAGCAATTGAAAACCAAATTACAAGAGCCACCAGAATATCAAGGAATCATCTCCTACACTACAAAACTAGAGAAGAAAACAACCGGGTTCCTTTTGTAGTCACCTACAATCCAAGTCTGGAGATGCTAAGAGGAGCTGCACGGAAACTGCAACCACTGCTACAAAAAGATGCCCGACTAAAATCAATATTTCCGGATCCCCTACTCTTGTGTTTTAGACAACCTCCGAATCTAAAAAACATAATCGTCATAATCGCCCTATCCACTGCAGCACCTACAGGAACCTTTCCCTGCAAACAGAACTGGTGAAAAGCCTGTCCATTTATAATGACAACGGACAAGATAAAGATTCCCAGGACAGATCAGGACTCAAAGATCCCAGGTAACTTCAGTTGCACCTCAAGCAATGTGGTGTATTTAATTATATGCACCAAATGTCCAACAGTTGGCATGTACGTAGGGGAGACCGGACAAAAATTCAGAACAAGAATAAATTGCCACATAATAAAAGAAAAGCCTATGGATCTACCTGTAGCAAAGCCTTTTTTCAGCTCTGACCACATTGAAACCGATTTGAGGTTGCTCATTTAAAAAAGTAACTTCAAATCTCAGAAAGAGAGAAGAATTTGGGAATGCAAATTGATATCGACCTTTGCTACATTCAAAACAGGATTGAATGTCACATGGATTTATGCATTTTTACATCAATTGAAAGGGCATTTGGGGATATCACATCTTCAAACAGACCCCAGTTAGAGGAGAATGAACTTTTGACACTTCTTCTGTGAACTGTTTTGCATGGATTTATAGCTTTCTACCCTCACTGAGGAATTTTCTGGTCTCTACAGGCCACTAATCATAGAACAATAATACAATCTGTTCCTTTTATCTCGGAATTTTGATTTTTCCTTCCCCTTCCAAGATTGACTCTGCTTTACATCACCTGTCATATTTATGGCATTATCTTACCCTGCTTATGTATATATGAGTGTGTCTTTAGAATTAGTGTCGTTATCAGCCTGATGAATGGGCCATAGTGTCCCAAAAGCTTACTTTGTTTACCATCTTTTCAGTTAGCCATTAAAAGGTATCAACCACTGAGGACTCTGAGATTCTAATATTTTTCAATCTACTGGCTAACATGGTATAAACATCATTTACCTTGCCTAATACTGCATAATTTTTTTGGAATTTAACACATATTCCTTTATTTTTTTTTGTTTTTGGAATTTCAAAATAAATATATTCTTATGCTCAATTTCTAAATCAGCCCACTACCATTCTTAAGCATACCTCAATTGTATATACTGTATTTCAACATGTTTAATATATATACTTATTCAGGAAATCTTTTTTTACGCAATGTGGAGCTTAGTTTGCCACATGGATTTTTTTTGCCTTCCTCTGGATCAACATGTTAGGTTATGGGTTGAGCTAGATAGGACTTAAAGTCTTCCTTCAACCTTAAAAATCTATGTAACAGCTTGGTGATTTTGGTATTTTTTAATTCAGTTTTCATAGTCAAGTGACATTTTACTATCCTTAAATTAACTTTCCCTTTAATCACATGTTTTCTTTTATCCTTTGTTAGTAATTTTTTTATTTGAACATATATGGCTCTTTTAAAGGGAACCTGTCACCTGGATCTAAGCCCCTACACTATCATTACCTGTCCCTGCACCTAGCTGCTCCCTATCTATCCCTCTCTGAGCTAAATCCGCCCTATAAAACATCAGAAAAATTAACTTATAACTTACAGAAGTCCCTGAGGCTGGGGACTGAAAAGGCGGCCCCAGGCTCCATTCTGCCCCTCCTCGATGCAGCAGCGCACGCCCGCTGGGCGGCATTATTCTTTTTCATCGCCGCCTCCTCCATTTGGAATCTCCCGCCTGCTTTACACCTATCATGTTGTGGTGATTCGACCTCGATGTGTCCCCTGACTGGACACAGCATATGGGAGATTGTATCTTCTGCTCGGTAGCAGCACCCACAGGGTTAGCTGCTACTGGAGCTGAGTGCTGATTGAAAGCACTGACGCCCAGGTGTGCGGGTGAATAGGAGATCATATGAGCTGCCCTGGGCTGTGGGGAGGGGTGGAGTGTGTCAGGACAGCAGCAGGAGCTGCTGTGTAGAGAGCTGTGTGAAGAATTAACACAGCCTGGGAGCTCTCTCAGAGTGGACGTTATTGAGGCTAATGAGCGGACGGTGAGGAAAGAAAGGTTGTGTGCTGACCTAACACAGCCTACCCGGGGGAAGGTACAGAGCTTCTATATCAGCTGTTTGGATTGTATGAGGTTGTACTCGGCTGCGCCCAAAACCTGGAGGTCTGTGAATACCTGAACTGTGCCATTAAGCTGTGTGCGAGTAAATACCTGAGTCACTGCCTTCTGTCATGCCGATCCTAACTGCTACCTTACAGTGTAAAGTGGGTGGATAATTCCAAATGGAGGAGGTGGCGATAAAGAAAGAATAACGCCACCAAGCGGGCGTGTGCTGCTGCATCGAGGAGGGCAGAATGGAGCCTGGGGCCGCCTTTTCAGTCCCCAGCCTCAGGGACTTCTGTAAGTTATAAGTTATTTTTCTGCTGTTGTATAGGGCGGATTTAGCTCAGAGAGGGATAGATAGGGAGAAGCTAGGAAGGTGCAGGGACAGGTAGTGATAGTGTAGGGGCTTAGATCCAGGTGACAGGTTCCCTTTAAATCCACTTCGATAAGTGTGCAGATTCTGCCCTATTTTTACCCATATGATAGCACAGCCAGGTAAAGTCTGCATATTGTAGTATCCATGCCTGATACATGACGCTGAGAAGGCATTGACAATATGATCTACATCCAGTCTTGACTTCACTCATGTGCATTGTGATTGGCTATTTATGTCCGAAGTTCATAAGACACTACTAATTTATACTGTTTTCCATCTCATTGCATATGCATTATTACAATTTCATTCTGATGCATGTACAAGGTACTTTGAAATCTAGTTTGCAGTTGCACTTCCCTCCACTTCGTAATATCTATAGCTAACATAATCTCACCATCCATTTTGGCTAGAGATATCTTTATTCATAGCTATCATCTGCTATCTCATACATAGTTTTATTGGAACTATTTAGTGTATTATTATTATGCAGATTTTTGTCATGTACAGCATTGTACCGTTTCTCCTAAATCTAATTTAAAATGTTTTTTTTTTTCTTGGTATTTTGCAAATCCATCTTTGGCTTTCAATACTGCCTGAATCCTTCTGGGCATGCTATCGATCACATTCAAGCTTGCTTTGACAAAAATCTGATCCAAGATCTGCTCTACATGTTCTCAGTGTTGATGCACACGGCATGGGTATGTATACAGCATTTTCTTCGACTCTAACCAAAAGTGTTTGGGTTGAGGTCTGGGGACTGTGGGGCCAATCCAGCAGCTCTACTTCATTGTCATCTCTTCGTCAATCTCGATGTATGCTTTGGGTTGTTGTGCTGCTGAAACACAATGTTGTCCTTTTGTTACCCATAGTACTCAGGTGTAAGAAGTAACTTGTAGGATCCTGGTGAAATATCCATTGCTTTTGGCTGTGAAACAACCCCATATCATCAGGCTTTTGCCACCGAACTTGACATTCCTTCACTTTCTCGATCTATTAGCCTTCATTTTCTCTTGTTCCTTCCCAACCTATTTGCACCCATCATAACCCAGTCTATTGACATTCATATCATTACTCCAAATCACCAATTTAAATGATTATCTACTGTCCATTTTTCACCATTTTATGCACGTTCAAGCCAACACTTCTTTAGATTATATTGGAGTTGAGGCTTTTTCAGTGCATGTCGGGGATTAATGTTCTTAATTTGGCCAGACGTTTTGACCTTTTATTTATTATTTCATGTTCGTTATGTCGTTGTTTATCGCCAGACTATGCAGACTCTCCCATTGTTTAATTTTGTGTATTTCTAATTTAATGTAAATTACCTGACCCCATCACCCCCTCTGTCAGAGACACAGTCATAACTCAAAAGGAAATCATGCGTCATGCGCTTAGATTGCGCTGACTCTGATGGATGCTGCTGTGTGTATTTATGTTTGCATTTTTTCCAGAAGCTGCGTGAGGTATGGGTGTGAAGGTCTTGCTCATCTGCTAGTTGATGTGAGGCTTGGGTGTGACTCACCTGCAATCCCCTCCTCCTGGCCTTTAAATAGCCTTCCCTCTCCCTTGTCAGATGCCGTTGATAGAGTTATTTACTTTTGGTCTCTGTGCTATGAAGTTGATTTGCTGTTGGGTTGAAGTCCTTCCAGGATTTCCCTTGCCATGGGAGTAGCTGTAGTTCCTGATCCGTGGGTGGAGGTAGGGGCCCTCAGGGGCTAATCAGGAGCTTAAGGTGAAAGGGTGGCGACTCAGACCTACTCACCATCAGAAGTACCTCCGAGATCAGGACGAGCCAGGAACCCCCAGTATCAGGCTCAGATTAGATCCCCTTGAATCCCTTCCCCTATCACACCATCCAGTCACCTGATTTTCTCACCTCCCAAGCGTGACATTATGTATGCGGCTTGAAATCCAGCCAATAAGAGCACAGCCTTTTTCCACCAATATTGCATGACCACAATGCCTGAGCTGGGTTCTCAGGATATATAAAAAGGGATTTCATTCAGCCACAAGAGAGACGATGCATGACCCAGTCAAGGCACTCCTTCAACTAGGGGATCAGAGCCTGGATTATATTGTTATATGGACTTCAACCTAGGAGTCTAAGATTCGGCTTAGATATCAGAGACTATGTATGGACAACACCCAGGATGGACTTAAGGGAATAGAATTGCTGCAATACTGAACACATTATGAAAGGGAAAAGCTTAATGGCTAAGAGCCCGGCAACTGCGCCAAAGTGCTCTCAAACTTACCGGGTCCTACTCTAACACTATATGCGGTATACATTGCTGGGATGAGGTTTATGTGCCTGTGTTCTGCAATTAAAACTAGCTGGAAGTGGTATGTTTCAGGACCGAGACTACAGCAAGATGGAGGTGTGGGCGAAGCTACAGGGCATGGGAAGGGAGCACAGTCAAAAAAAGTCAAATTACATTATAAAGGACTGGCATCACCTTAATGTGCAGGTGCAAGCAAAATAATATGTGTGTGCACTTAAGGGAATAGAATTGCTGCAACACTGAACACATTATGAAAGGGAAAAGCTTAATAGCTATTACCTGAAGTGCAGGATTGTCTGTGCAGCTAAGAAATGCATATGTGATAATTGAACTCAGTAAATACTGTACTGGAATAAATGAATTGAGAGACTTAGCTTCTATCTAGCCAATCTAGTCACCAGGCTAGAGACTTTGCTATGCTCGGTCAGCTTCCTAAGCTTGTTGCTATTCCTTTCTCGATGGGTGCCCACCAGAAGCAGGGTACTGTTGGATTGGAGTAAGTGGCCCTGGAAGCCCTAAAGGCATGGATATTCTAATCTCTGATGAGCCAGTGGAAGGGTGATAAACTGTTGACTGTTACATTTTGTGTTTTGCTTGGTTATGTGTTATATGTGTTTAACTGTTTGGGGTCCAATAAAACCTTACAATGGTGTGGTTCCCTAACCCTGTGTTGTCTGAGTAGTGTTTTGCCCATGGTTAAGACGTCTGGGCATTAATTTGGGATGAGCCCTGGTCCATGTAGTCTTTCTAAAGGCGGCCGGGAGAGCGGACGAGAGCACCCACTGACCCCTTGTCTCCACAGAGGCTTCTCCTTTTTTTTGCCACCATTTAAACTTATTTAACATGCATCACATAGTGCTTGCATGGATGTCTGTGATCTTACTATTAAAAATCATATGAGCCACCTCCGCTGCCATGTTGCACTAAAAATGAAAGACATTGTTAGGAGCTAACTTGTTGACTCTGCTATTTTACCTGAATGTCTACTTTTTAGAGTTTGAACTGATGGGCAGACTTCATTTTGTTTCTTAAGAAACAACTGTAACTTTCATTTTGCAGTTTGGTAATTATCTTAGCCGAGAGACCGCTATCAACCAGCTAGATGGATGTGTTTCTCTTTTCTAAGGAAATCTTCTTCATCGCCGCTCCTCGATACAGCGAGCGACCGTCCGCTTAAGAATCAACCTAATAACACATTGAGCTATTAGGGAATGTGAGAACATGTAGTAATGTGTAGTAAAGATTTTTCAAACATTGGGAGAAAAACAGTAACAATACAATGCCATGACAAAAATCTGCATAACTAATCATGACGTAAATAGTTGCAAGTCAAATTTATGTATGATTTAGCCAGGATGATTGTCTATAAAATGAAGGATGAAGGTAGGTCTTATGCTGAAACTCTAAATTTTTCTCTCACTCTAATTTTGAGGAAGCCATGTGCTTAGTGGTGATAGGCATGGGGTCTCCCCTATTTGTTCTACTAAATTAAGCCCTGGCTTATATGTTTTGGTTAGCTTATCTGCACAGTGGTGTCAGGCTATGCTCTGATATGTTTTTTCTATGTAGCTAATTGTTAGTGCTTTATTGACAATCAAGGGTAAGCCTTGGCAAACTGATAGATCTGCTACTCTAATATGTTGCCCCATATGCAGCAATCTGCAAAGGCTTTTCTTACTTCTTACACATTTTATTTAATGAGGTATTTTCAGGTTGCTTCTTAAGAAGCTTAGACCAATGTCTCCTTACTTCCTGGTTTATGAGAAGGCGGGCACTCTTCCTTTAGTGACAGTTCTAGTTAACGATAGAACTGTAGTATTAGTACAACTATAATGTTCAGCACAAGTTTTTCTACAATACATATTAATGCATAAAGTAAATATATATGCATTTATGCACAGAAATAGCAGGGCATTTGTACAAGCACATGGCTCTAGACAGTGAAAGCATAAATACAATTTGCACTAAAAGATGTGAGACTGGTGATTTATAACTGCATTTCTTAAGAAGATGAAAAGGAGAGTGAGGGAGATATGTAGCCATAGAAATCAATGGGCTGGAGAGTGGTGGCTGGTATGTTAGGAGTTAACCTCTGTCCTGAATGAAATGTATCTGCAGCACATGCTCAGCCCAGGTCTTGAGGTTAAAGGGAATCTGTCACCTAGTTTATGGCCCCAAACCTATCACTACCTCTCCCTGCAGCTTCCTAGTACATCCATAAGCATCCCTGTCTGAGCTAAATATGTACTCTAGTGATGGGCGAATCCTAAATTACTCGGAATCGCTTGACTCTAGCGAGTCCGAGCACAGGACTCGCTACTCGTTGCGAGTCTAGCGAGTCCAATGTTAATGAATGGGGAAGCGAGTAATAGCGAGTAGTGTGAGATTTACAAATCGCAGATGTGTCTCGGAAGCTTCAGCCTGAAGCAATCCGAGTTTTGTCATTTATTTGCATTGGACTCGTTTACTTTGTAAGTAATCGCTGGCTGGGAAACTCGCACAGATAAGAGTCCTGCTTTCTCCTCTGTGCTGGCTGCCAGCTCCAGGGTCCTAGAGCCCGCCTGCTGCCTGATGTAGCAGTGCTGAGATTGTTCTCAGTCTGCTCATTCCCTGTGTACAGACATGAATGTCTGTGCACAGAGATGATGTAGCAGTGCTTAGATTGTTCTCAGTCTGCTCATTCCCTGTGTACAGACATGAATGTCTGTGCACAGAGATGATGTAGCAGTGCTGAGATTGTTCTCAGTCTGCTCATTCCCTGTGCATAGACATCTATATCTATACACAGGGGATGTAGCAGAGAGGACATCGTGTTTTGGACTGCGTCGGACGGAAGAGGATTTTTTTAATTAAAGATGGAGTCCCTAATGGCTTTTTTTTTTATTTCTAATAAAAAAATTTCTCTGTGTTGTGTTTTTTTTAAAACAATTTAATAGAAATTCATGGCAGTCATGTCTAATATTGGCGTGACCGCCATAAATTTCGGGCTTAGGGCCAGCTGATAATACAAAGCTGGCACAGTAGCCGAGTCTAATGCAAACAATGGCAATCCTAGTTTTGTCAGCGTTTCTGACAAAACTAGGATTGATATTGATTTGCATTGGACTCGTGCGAGTAATCACTGGGAAACTCGCAGAGTACCGAGTCCTGCGAGTCCCTTACTACTCGCCGAGTAACAAGTCCTAGCGAGTAAATTCGCCCATCCCTAATGTACTCTTATTGCTGTGAAAATTGATTTTGTCATGCACTTTCTCCTATGGTAATTATCATGGTGTTGTCAAGACTTTAGACACTGTGGGCGTTCACTCATCCGCCATCTCTCCCCTCGTTCCGTGTATCATGCTCCGATGGCCAAGATATCCTGCCTCTCATGTGTGTACTCCACATTCCAAATCTGTGCTGAACTACCAGATATGATGCACATTTCCGGTCATGCACATTCTTTTTATCTATGGGGTGTATTGAGTGGCTTTACAGTGTGCACTGTACATGCTCTGAAGCCCTCAATCTGCATGCCTCCAGATAAAAGGCTTTAGAGCATGCACAGTGCACACTGTGAAGCCGCTCAATACACCCATAGATAAAAAGAATGTGCATGACCAGAAATGATGCGGCCATCGCATCATACCCATAATTTTGTGCACTGATTTGGAATGTGGGGAGCATGCATCGGAAACAGGATATCTCACCCATCGGGGCATGATAGACAAAGTGTGGGGAGGAAATGGAGACTGAGAGAATGCCCACAGTGTCTATTGTCTGGATGACAACATACTAATTACCATAGGAGAATGTAAGTGATAAAATCATTTTTCACATTGATTAGAGTACACATTTAGCCCAGATAGAGATGGTTAGGGATGTACTAGAAAGCTGCAGGGACAGGTAGTAATAGGTTTGTGGATATAAACTAGGTGACAAGTTCCCTTTAAATTCCATGGAAATTAGGTGTACACTATAAGGGTACCGTTACACGGTGTGATGGCACCGGAGATTTTGGCGGCGACTGGCGGGAGTGCGCACGCTTTTGGCGCCCCGCCAGCATCGTGGGGAGACAACTCCAGCGATGCACCGGCGATCTGACAGGCGGCATCACCGCCAGGGTGTCTCATAACCCTAGTGGCGATGCAGTAAAATGGGAGCCTATGGCTCCCATGGCAGTGCTCTGAATCCAGGCGACCACTTAAAGGAGTTGCCATCGCCTATTTACATTAGGCGATGCAGCGGCGATATAGGTGCCGATAGGCCACGCCCCTGCATCACCTAAGAAATCGGCGGTGCCGTCGCCACGTGTGACGGTACCCTAACAGATAAAACCTATCATTGCAGGAGAGTGACAACAGAAATAAAAAGCAAGTCAATTGCAAAATTGCTTATTTTATTGCTAGCTAATTAATTAACGGGTTGGAGGTCACTTGGGTAATAGTGATCATAACATAATAAGTTTTCAAGTATCCTTTACTAAGATGTGTAGTAGAGGGGCTACAAGGACACTAAACTTCAGGAAGGCAAATTTCCAACGGTTGAGAGATGATCTTAGTGCAATAAACTGGGATGATGTCCTGAGACATAAAAGTACACAAAGCAAATGGGACACGTTTATGAGCATCCTGAATAGGACCTGTGCACAATATATACCCTATGGGAATAGGCATGCTAAAAATAGGAGGAAACCACTATGGCTAAATAAAGCGGTAAGAGGCGCAATAAGTGACAAAAAGAAAGCATTTAGGGAATTAAAGCAAGTAGGTAGTTATGAGGCATTAAATAAATACAGAAAATTAAATAACATCTGTAAAAAGCAAATCAAGGAAGCAAAGATTGAGACAGAGAGACTCATTGCCAGAGAAAGTAAAAATAATCCCAAAATATTTTTTAACTACATAAATAGTAAGAAACTAAAAAATGATAGTGTTGGCCCCTTTAAAAATAGTCTGGGTGAAATGGTGGATGAGGATGAGGAAAAAGCCAATATGCTAAATGACTTTTTTTCAACAGTATTTACACAAGAAAATCCCATGACAGACAATATGATCAGTGATAACAGAAACTCTCAAAGAAATGTCACCTGCTTAACCCAGCAGGAAGTACAACATCGTCTAAAAATCACTAAAATTGACAAATCCCCGTTCCCAGATGGGATACGCCCTAGAGTGCTGCAGGAATTGAGTACTGTCATAGATAGACCATTATTTTTAATATTTAAAGATTCCATAATAACAGGGTCTGTACCACAGAACTGGCATATAGCAAATGTGGTGCCAATATTCAAAAAGGGGACAAAAACTGATCTTGGAAATTATAGGCCAGTAAGCTTAACCTCTACTGTGGGTAAAATCCTGGAGGGTTTTGTAAGAGATGCTATACTGGATTTTCTGAAGAAAAATAACCTCATGACCTAATGTCAACATGGTTTTACGAGGGACCGTTCCTGTCAAACTAATCTGATAAGCTTCTATGAAGAAGTAAGTTCTGGACAGGCCAAAGAAATGGAGTAGATGTGGTGTATATGGACTATTCAAAAGCTTTTGATACAGTGCCACACAAAAGGTTGATACATAAAATGAGAGCAATGGGGATAAGGGAAAATATGTGTAAGTGGTTTAAGAACTGGCTTAGTGATAGGAAACAAAGGGTAGTCATTAATGGAACACACTCAGAATGGGTCACAGTTAACAGTGGGGTACCACAGGGGTCAGTGTTGGGCCCGTTTCTTTTTAATCTATTTATTAATGATCTTGTAGGGGGCATACAGAGTAGAATCTCAATATTTGCAGGTGACACTAAACTCTGCAGGGTAATAAATACAGAGGAGGACAATTTTATATTACAGGAGGATTTATGTAAACTAGAGGCTTGGGCTGATAAGTGGCAAATCAGCTTTAATGGGGATTAATGTAAAGTCATGCACTTGGGCAGAGGAAACAAAAGGTATTATTATGTGCTTAATTGTAAAACACTGGGAAAAACAGTCAATGAAAAAGACCTGGGTGTATGAGTAGATGACAAACTCACATTTAGTGGCCAGTGTCAGGCAGCTGCTGCAAAGGCAAATAAAATAATGGGATGCATTAAAAGAGGCATAGATGCCTCTCCGCTGACATCCCCACCATCATCATGGGCGACTTCAATATCCCCATTGACACTCCCCGCCCAGCCGCCTTCAACCTTCTTTCCCTGACCACTTCCCTAGGGCTCTCCCAATGGTCATCCTCTCCCACCCACGAACAAGGCCACACGCTTGACCTCATCTTTACCTGCCTTTGCTCCCTCTCTAACCTCACAACCTCAGAACTCACTCTGTCTGACCACCATCTCTTGACCTTCTTCGCCCTCTCCTCCCCTGCCACGCTACCCCCTCTCCGCAAACTTGATCACCCTCGCCGAAACCTAAAAGATCTTGATCTTCCTTTATTCTCTGAATCCCTCCTCTCTATCACCGACATACCCTCCGCTGACGACATTGACATTGCCACCGCCCTATACAATACCACAATAATGATCGCCCTCGACTTAGCCGCCCCCCTCACTCTCCGTGCCCCACGCATTAACAGGCAACCCTGGCACACCACCCTCACTAAAAACCTGAGACGGGCGTCCAGGGTCGCCGAGAGCAGATGGAAAAAGTCCCGCAACTCCGAACACTTTGCTCTGTTCAAGCAATCCGTCACTGACTTCAAGACGGCACTTGCTACTGCCAAGCAAGCATTCTTCTCATCCCTTATAACCTCTCTGTCCCACAACCCCAAACAGCTTTTCAAAACTTTCAACTCCTTTCTTCGCCTGCCTGCTCCTCCCCCTTCTCCCCTCATTTCTGCTGAGGACTTTGCGACCTTCTTCAAGGAGAAGATCGACAAGTTCAGAAACAGCTTCGCCCCATTATCCCCACAACTCCCCCTCCCACAGACAATGCCCTTCTCCTCCATCAACCACTTCCCCCCCATAACTGAAGACCAACTCTCCTCCCTCCTGTCAAAATTACACCTCACCACCAGCGCCCATGACCCGCTCCCATCCCACCTCATTCCCAACCACACCTCCGTTTTTATCCCAGCCCTCACCCACCTCTTTAACCTATCACTTAGCACTGACGCCTTCCCCTCAGCCTTCAAACACGCCCTAATCACGCCCATCCTAAAAAAAACCCTCACTTGACCCTTCCTCTGTCTCTAACTATTGCCCCATATCTCTTCTCCCATTCACCTCTAAGCTACTTGAACAGCACGTCCACCCCGAACTGTCCTCTCACCTCTCCTCGTGCTCCCAATTCGACTGCCTACAGTCCAGCTTCCGACCCCTCCATTCCACCGAAACAGCCCTGACCAAAGTCACGAACGACCTACTGACCGCCAAGAACAAACACCACTACTCCATCCTCCTCCTCCTTGACCTGTCTGCCGCCTTCGACACGGTTCACCACTCCCTTCTTCTCCGGATCCTGGAATCCCTTGGTATCACCCACCTTGCCCTCTCCTGGATCTCCTCATACCTAGCGGACCGGACCTTCAGCGTCTCGCACTCCCACACCTCCTCCTCACCCTACCCCCTTTCTGTCGGAGTCCCCCAAGGTTCGGTCCTGAGACCCCTACTTTTCTCCATATACACTCTCGGCGTAGGGCAACTCATTGAGTCCCATGGCCTCCAGTACCACCTCTACGCCGACGACACCCAAATCTACCTGTCTGGCCCTGACATCACTGCCCTACTATCCAAAATCCCACAATGCCTTTCCACCATCTCATCCTTCTTCTCTGCTCGCTTCCTTAAACTCAACATGGACAAAACTGAATTCATAGTCTTTCCCCCAAGAAATTCCCCCCACTTCCCAACCTATCCATCTGCGTCAACTACTGCGCCCTCTCCCCAGTCCCCCAAGCCAAGTGCCTCGAAGGAATCCTTGACTCCTCCCTATCCTTCAAGCCCCACATTGAGGCCCTCACCACATCCCTCTGGCTCCAGCTCAAGAACATCTCACGGATCTGCTCCTTCCTCACCCACGACACCGCTAAAACACTCATTCATGCTCTTATCATCTCCCGCCTGGACTACTGCAACCTCCTTCTCAACGGCCTCCCGGCTAACTCCCTCACACCTCTCCAATCTATCCTCAATTCCACTGTCCGACTAATCTACCTGTCCTCCCGCTACTCCCCTGTTTCCCCCCTCTGCCAAGCCCTTCACTGGCTCCCCGCCTCCATGAGATCCCAATTCAAAACACTAACCATGACGTACAAAGCCATACATAACCTGGCCCCACCATACATCTCTGACCTGGTCTCCCGATACCTACCCCCACGCAACCTCCGCTCCTCCCAAGAACTCCTCCTCTGCTCCCCCCTCATCACCTCTTCGCACAACAGCGTCCAGGACTTCTCCCAGGCATCTGCCATACTCTGGAACTCCCTGCCCCAACACGTCAGACACTCTCCTACCCTGAGAAGCTTCAAGTGTCACCTGAAGACTCACCTATTCCGCCAATCCTACAACCTGCCATGAGACCCAGGTAACCGCCCTTACCTGACATTCCCCCATCCTACTGTATCCCCACCCGCCCCTCGTAGACTGTGAGCCCTCGTGGACAGGGTCCCTGCCCCTCCTGTACCTGTACGTCCCGATCGCCTAGATTTAGTGTACTTGTTCTTGTCTCCCTTATCCTCATGTAAAGCGCCATGGAACCTAATGGCGCTATATAAATAAATATTGATAATAATAATGCTCATGAGGAAAACATAATTTTACCTCTATACAAGTCACTAGTGCGACCACACTTAGAATACCGTGTACAATTCTGGTCTCCAGTGTATAAGAAAGACATAGTTGAACTAGAGTGGGTCCAGAGAAGAGCGACAAAAGTCATTAGAGGACTATACCACAATACCAAGACAGGTTATTAAACTTGGGGTTATTTAGCTTGGAAAAACGAAGGCTTAGGGGTGATCTTATAATAATGTATAAATATATGAGGGGACAGTACATATACCTTTTTAATGATCTTTTTACTCTTAGGCCTGAGACATGGACAAGGGGGCATCCTCTACGTCTGCAGGAAAGAAGGTTTGATCATAATCACAGACATGGATTCTTTACTGTAAGAGCAGTGAGACTATGGAACTCTCTGCCACATGATGTTGTAATGAGTGAGTCACTACTAACATTTAAGAAGGGCCTGGATGCCTTTCTTGAAAACTATAATATTACCAGTTATATATACTAGATTCTTTGATAGGGCGTTGATCCAGGGAACTAGTCTAATTGCCATATCTGGAGTCAGGAAGGAATTTTTTCCCCCAATGTGGAGCTTAGTGTTCCCACATGGTTTTTTTTTGCCTTCCTCTGGATCAACATGTTAGGTTATGGGTTGAACTAGATGGACTTAAAGTCTTCCTTCAACCTTAAAAACTATGTTACTATGTAACATAATTTAAGTACCGTATATACTCGCGTATAAGCCGAGTTTTTCAGCCCAAAAATTGGGCTGAAAAGTCCCCCCCTCGGCTTATACGCGAGTCACTCGGTATACTGTGGGGGGGGGGCAGGAGGGGGCCGCAGTGACCGCGGGCGGTCACGTGGGGCCGCCTCATTAGTGTAATGAATATGCACGGCATCCCCCTGTCCATCAGCGGCGGGGGGATGCCGTGCATATTGTAATACACTGGCCCCCAGCAGTAACACACAGCCCCCCCCTCCTTAGTATGTCCCCCCAGGCTGTGGCACCTGTCAAAATAACAAACATTGTATACATCACCTTCCGGCACAGCTCCTCCGCTCCTCCGGTCTCAGCTTCTTCTTCCTGCTTGTGCCGGTGTCATGTGACCGGGCGCAGTGGATGACGTCATTTCCTGCGCGCGGTCACAGCACTAGAAGCCGGCACAAGCAGGAAGAAGCCGGGACCGGAGGAGCGGAGGAGCTGCGCCGGAAGGTGATGTATAAAATGTTTGTTATTTTGACAGGTGCCACAGCCTGGGGGGACATACTAAGGAGGGGGGGGCTGTGTGTTACTGCTGGGGGCCTCTGTATACACTGCTGCACAGGGGGGCCTCTGTATACACTGCTGCACAGGGGGGCCTATGTATACACTGCTGCACAGGGGGGCCTATGTATACACTGCTGCACAGGGGGGCCTCTGTATACACTGCTGCACAGGGGGGCCTCTGTATACATTGCTGCACAGGGGGCCTGTATACACTGCTGCACAGGGGGGCCTCTGTATACACTGCTGCACAGGGGGGCCTCTGTATACACTGCTGCACAGGGGGGCCTCGGTATACACTGCTGCACAGGGGGGCCTCTGTATACACTGCTGCACAGGGGGGCCTCTGTATACAGTGCTGCACAGGGGGGCCTCTGTATACACTGCTGCACAGGGGGGCCTCTGTATACACTGCTGCACAGGGGGGCCTCTGTATACACTGCTGCACAGGGGGGCCTCTGTATACACTGCAGCACAGGGGGGCCTCTGTATACACTGCAGCACAGGGGGGCCTCTGTATACACTGCTGCACAGGGGGGCCTCTGTATATACTGCTGCATAGGGGGGCCTCTGTATACACTGCTGCACAGGGGGCCTGTATACACTGCTGCACAGGGGGGCCTCTGTATACACTGCTGCACAGGGGGCCTGTATACACTGCTGCACAGGGGGGCCTCTGTATACACTGCTGCACAGGGGGACCTCTGTATACACTGCTGCACAGGGGGGCTTCTGTATACACTGCAGCACAGGGGGGCCTCTGTATACACTGCAGCACAGGGGGGCTTCTGTATACACTGCTGCACAGGGGGGCCTCTGTATACACTGCTGCACAGGGGGTCCTCTGTATACAGTGCTGCACAGGGGGCCTGTATACACTGCTGCACAGGGGGTCCTCTGTATACACTGCTGCACAGGGGGCCTGTATACACTGCTGCACAGGGGACCTGTATACACTGCTGCACAGGGGGCCTGTATACACTGCTGCACAGGGGGCCTGTATACACTGCTGCACAGGGGCCTGTATAATACCACTGCTGCGGCACAGGGGCCTGTATAATACCACTGCTGCACAGGGGCCTGTATAATACCACTGCTGCACAGGAGCCTGTATACACTGCTGCACAGGGGACTGTATAATACCACTGCTGCACAGGGGGCCTGTATACACTGCTGCACAGGGGGCCTGTATACACTGCTGCACAGGGGCCTGTATAATACCACTGCTGCTGCACAGGGGCCTGTATAATACCACTGCTGCACAGGGGCCTGTATAATACCACTGCTGCACAGGGGCCTGTATAATACCACTGCTGCATAGGGGCCTGTATAATACCACTGCTGCACAGAGGCCTGTATAATACCACTGCTGAGGGGCCTGTATAATACCACTGCTGAGGGGCCTGTATACCATTACTGAGGGGTGCTATATACCAGTGACGGGGGGGCTATATACCGTAATAGGATGGGGGTCTGCTGCATTTTATACCCTAGGCTTATACGCGAGTCAATAACTTTTACCAGCTTTTGGGGGCAAAAGTAGGGGGGTCGGCTTATACACGGGTCGGCCTATACACGAGTATATACGGTACCTTGGAAAACCCCTTTAATGCATTATCTTTTTAAGATATTAACTCTAGAACGCATACCTGGGGCCTCGCAGGCCTGCCAGGTTACTTGTTTTCTATTTTCTGTAAAAGTACTTTAGTTTGAATTTTGAAAATCTAGGTAATCCTCAGGTATATAGTTGTTAGTAATTTCCAGTTATTCATATATTTTTATGTTACAGACATTTCGGTATAACAACCTTTTTTTGGGACTACCCCATATTCACACACCTGGGGCCTTTTAGGCCTGTACTAGGTTTACACTATGATGGAGAGAAGCAGCATAATATGCTTATCAAGGCCAACTACAGAGGCAATGATCCAATGTGGAATACGCTTTCTGGAACATCCAGAGCAAAGAGAAAAAAAAAGAAAGCGCTGCTATATTTGTCCAGCAAAGAAGGAAAGAAAATCAGAGCTTTTCTGTTCTATTTGCGGACAAAATGTATGCAAGGAACATTCAGCCGAAAAAATAATATGCGAGAATTGTCGGGGGAATATGTAAAGTTACAAATAAATATTCCTGCACCAAGTTTGCTACAACCAAAAAATGTTTTCATAAAAAATTGTATATAGAATGCTTATATTTGGCGTGCCCGTTTAGTTACTTTTTTGTTGTTTTATGCACATAATTCTGTTTTGAAATATACACATCTTAGGCTGTGTTCCTAGTAGCGCTGGGGTTCGCCAGAAGGGGATGCATAATGGATCTGACCTCCTGGTAACTCCAGCTAAGGCTGCCGGAATGGCAGGATTCCGCCAGCCTTAGCTGGGGTCACCAGGAGGTCAGATCCATTACGGATCCCCTCCTGGCGCTACTGGGAATGCATCCTTACTTTGCAATAAGCTTTGAAAAGTATTTTTTTTTAGTTATTCCATGATAATTGTAAACATGCCTAAAAGGCCCCAGGTGCGTGAATGTGTAGATTTCTATGGGTATGCGTTCTAGGGTTAATCTGTACCACATGTGAGATTGGTCCAAATAGGCTAGCCTTCAATCTCCTTTCAAATTAATAATCTTTTGGTGTTCATGACATATTCCTTACCTCACTTTGTTTAGATACTAACTCTTGTCTACCGTGAACATGGCACAAGACCTGAGGCTAGTCTTTAAAATGAAAAAAAAAAATAATAATTATTTGTTAGGATGCTATCTAATGCCTGATTTCAGCATTACTTCCACTGTATATTCATTGGCAGTGAAAATTATTGACTCCAGTTTTTATGGATCATAAATTATATTGCTCTTGCCGCATATACTACTTCATCTTTAAATTACTATATGATTTTATGACTTGCTTTTATAACTTGTATTTAATTGTATTCTTTATTACTGTTGTAAAATTAAGAATACAATTTCTTTTACTGCAAATTCATGTTGCTAATGTTCGACTTGCTAAATACAAGTGAGATCCTGGAATTTCATGTTAAGCAGAACTGATTAAAATATATTGTGTAATTATAAATTGAAAAATAATGTGCTGCCCAATTTTTATCAAATTAGTTTTACAAGTCTCTTATTAAGTTTCTATAATGCAAGTCCTTTATAATTTGCCACACAATATTTTTTTACAGTTAGTGCTTGTTTAATTTGTCAAACTGAATGAATGAGGCAACACTTCATATAAATACAGTCAGTTGGAGGTAAGCACTCTATTTTGTTCTTAATTACTAGCACAAAGAAAAAAAAGCAACGCAGAAGTTTTCCCTAAGAAACTTTTATAGTTAGATATTGAGTAAAGATAATAGAAGAGCAAAAATGATTATGAAAACTATTTAAATATTTTTTGGTATGGATTTTTTTTACTTAAATTATCTACAATTGTAAAATGGCATAAAAACATAAGTTTTATAAAATAATAGTCATGTATAGCAGGGGTGGGGAACCCCAGGTCTCGAAAGCTGCCAACAGTTCAGGTTTTCAAGATTCCTTAGTATTGCACATGTGATATAATCTCCTGCACTGGTGAGTATTCCAACCTCTGTGCAATGCTAAGGACATCCTGAAAACATGACCTTTTGTTGGCCTTTGAGGCCTGGAGTTCTCCAACCCTAATCTATAAGAGCCTAAGTTTTTAAAACAAACCCTACTTTTCTTTATCCCTGTTGTTCTGTTCAGTCAAAGACCAAATTTGAAGTTTTCGATTTCATTTTTCATTTGTTTTTGAACAACCATGTTCATATACACTATAATAATGCAACAGGTGTTCAAATAAAACACTTAAATTAGCTAAAAATTAAGACTTTCATAGGTCCGTAAAAAATGACCGGAACATTATAAGTGTACAGTAGATCAGAACAGCAGGGTGAACCCCATACCACCAAAACCTGTTCTGATCTTCCTGACAAAGCTCACCTCTTTCAAATCTGACATTTGTAGTAATAACTTTAGAATGCCTTTCAAATCTCAGATTTTTTCTATGACACTTTGAGCTTACTTCATAATAGTGGAAAATAGCATTTGTCTTTCTTAAATAAAATATTGGAAACTTTATGAAAAAGATTCAAAACGTAGCAATTTGCAAACCTCGAGTTTTATTCTTTTTCTAACAGACCTGTACCGTTTTGAAATGATTTTGAGATATTTAAAGAAAGCCCCAAATGTGATTCTATTTAACAACTGGACTCTTCAAGGTGTTCAAAACTTCATTTAGGAGGAGGTTTATTAAGACAGTGTTTCCCAACTCCAGTCCTCAAGGCACACCAACAGGTCATGTTTTCAGGATTTCCTTAGGATTGCATAGGTGATAATTTAATCACTTGCACAGGGGATAATTCCATCATCTGTCTAATGATAAGGAATTACACAGGAATTCACAGGAATTAATGAAAAGTGAAATGAAAGCATAAAATATTACTTTCAACCAAAATGTTTCTTGAGCTATTTCACAAACTGTAATGTGAGACTTAAAAAATTAACACAAAAATTGTTATGCGTTTTATATTTAAGAGAGTTCCAAAATTTAAACTCTGAAAAGTAATATACTGTACAATAAATCAACACTTGACACCAAATGGACAGGGAAAAAACATTCATACAACAATACCAAAATCCTGTTTGCATGCAAAACCCAACACAAAGTTTAGAATACTTGCATCAGAAAATACAAGGTAATTATAAAGCATTCATCATGTTTTGCATTTATATTACTGCAAAAATGTAAATAAATTTCACACATTTGTAATAATATTTTATGGAAAGATCCCAAAATGGCGACCATGCTAGAAAAAGTGTTTTGTTTTTTAGAGTATGAGAAGTGTAAATCAATGATATCATGCAGCAATTCATTGGCGGACCTACCGTGGTGCAGCTGGTTCAGCTGCACCAGGGCCCCGACCGGCTAGGGGGCCCCTCAAGCCTGCAGGGGGGCCCCCAGCCAACTCCCGTAACCCGATGTCAGAGGAGAGGAGGGTCAGGCAAGAGAAGCTCCTTGCTTCCCTTGTCTGATCCCGCCCCTCCTCTCCTCTTCCCCTCTGCCGCCCCGACTCCACAAGAATGAACTTGGTGGCTCAGCGCAGGTAAGAGAGCCACATCACCAATAACCCAATAACCGCCCCCCCCCCCGCTCCTCGTTGACGGCACCAGCATGGCCCTCTGGGCTCAAGGTCCGCCACTGCAGCAATTGTTCCAAAGACAATATTAAAGTGACCCACCTTGTCAACAGAGTATTCTGCGGTGGTATCGATATTTTAAGGACAATTAAATTAGGCAGCAACACTCCTTGAGCTCCAATACTGCATTACCACCGCTCTAATGACCATCAACATGAATGTGCTGCTGTAGGTTCGAGGCAATCTGGATTATGACTTAGATGTGAATAAAGGGAGGACACATGGAACATTTGTAAACATTATGTGCTAATCCTCGAGAGTTCATGTTTGTTTTCATGAGCAATTCATTATTGTTCATGTAATAAAGTTTAAAATACACCTCTTTGAAACCTGATGAATCTTTCTTAGGCTGGCTTCACACCACGGTTTTTAGGATCCGGGGCTGTCCGGTGTGAACTGGACAGCCCTGGATCTGATTTTGGCCCCATTATTTCCCTATGGGGCCAGATAGGGGCAGATGGCAGTGATTTTCCATCTGACTTTGGACCCGGCACATTTAATTTTTTTCTGCATTGGACACAAAATTGCAGCTTGCAGCATTTTGGTGTCCGGGGCAAAAATCTGCCAAAATCGGATCCAGCGCCCCATAACATGGGAGTCTAAGAGTGCCAGATTGCGTCGGATGCGACATAAAATCAGACCGGCTGTCAGACGCCGGGTGCTGAAAGCAGCCGCCGCTGAATTTCAGCTCCTGGACAACTCCCCGGCTGAAATTTCAGCACCTGGAGAGCTCCAGGGCTGAAATTTCAGTACTGGACAGCATCACAAAGCATTCACTGATCTCAGGGAGACCAGTCCAAGAAAACACTGCGGGCAGCTGGCTAAAGTGCTCAACACAGTGAATTCCTAGGCGCATTGCCCCCTGGGAATTATGAATAAGCAAATAGAGTCTATACTGGACAGCGGCAGATGCCGCTCACAAACAAATCCAGCAGAAAACAGGATCAGAGGGCATATTTGCCCGCCGGTTCTGTTTTTCCGGAGCTTTCAGGTTCTGTCAGGTGCTTCCTGTAAAACACCGGACAGACCCTGACAGCAGAAAACTGTGGTGTAAAGCCAGCCTAAATCACCCTATACATCATATTATCTCTCAACAGATTATTAGATGTTATGCCAGGTGAGCCTGGCCAGTATCCGAGATTTTTATAGAAAAAGGCAATTTTCTTTTCGTAAACCCCTTTTTCAAGACATATTGCACTATTCATGTTACTAATAATATAATTTATGAAACGAGGGGTAAATTGAATCCATTTTGATGCTTTTTATTTCCTAGCTGTAAAAAGTTTATCCAATATAATCAATTTATTTAGTCTTCCCTAGATATATCCCTAGTATACAAAACTTAAGGTACCGTCACACGCTGCGATATGGCTTCCATATCACTGGCGATTTGACATGAGCGCACACGTGGAACTGTCACACGTAGCGATCTCGCGTGCGATCTTCGGTGATCCTGCGTTACGGAAATCGCCTGCAGAAGACAGGAAGCGATCTTCCCTTCACACATCGCCACGTCACATGCCACAATCGTAGCAGCGATGTGGGCATACTGTTTTGATAGGGACGTGCTAGAGTGGATTTCACCACGCCCCTATCACTGCGATTGGTGGACGGAACTGCATTCCCATTGGTCAGCCTTGCGTGAACGCAAGGGTCATCAAATAAGGCGCCTCAGACACGGCCAGCCAATCGGAACGCAGTATCACCCACGAATCGCCGCAGATGCGGCGTGAAAAAAAACAACATCCAAGCAAGCCTACGGGATTTATTTCAGGATCGCTGAGTACGTTGCTACCGCACTGTCACATGCCACGATCCGCTGAAATCGCCTGGTAGATATCGCCTAACTTCACTGCAGTGCAGGGCAATCAGGTGATGCTCCACCAGCGATTTCTCACCGTAGAAACGCTCAGTCACACACCACTACGCACATGCAATTCAAGAATTGCCAGCGATCTCGCCGGCGATATGGAGGCGTGTGACGGTACCTTTAGTTTAAGACAAAAGATCAATCATGCGATATATACTAGATGCCATAAAAAAATACCATATAATTTATCAAGTATCTATAGAATACCAAGGAGGCACACTCTCACACCATATTATATGTATTAGTATAGCCTCAAAGTTACCACACCTTAGACAGCTGGAGCCTGCTTGAACTCTTTTAAAAGAAATTGTTTTATGCTTTCTTTGCAGCATTCACTTACCCATCACTTGATGAAAGGAGAAGTAAGACGACTGGTTGGGAACCTGAGCACCACTATGGTGGAGTAGTCTGGGATTGCTAGGTGAATATGATTTATGTTTTATTTTAGGACAATAGGAAATTGCTTTTAACTGAAAAAAATAGGCAAACAGCTCATTGATCATGCTAAGTTGATAATTGCAAAAAATAGCAAGTATATAATGTTTGAAGGGTTCATCTTAATGTCAGTATATTGGTTTAAAAGAGTAGGTCTTGCCTTTTTATGGTGAAATCCTAATTTCTAACGTACTGTAAAAAAAAATAAAATAGGAAAATACAAAATTTAGGTATTTTCTACTTTTAGTGCACTTCCGACTAGTGTTAACAATGAGTTATAGAAGATATCATTTTCTTTCATGTTAACACTCAATGATAGAAGCAAAACATAGCCTAGCATTTGGAGAATATGCTGCAGTTTAAACATTCTTTGATTTAGCTGTACAGAACTTGACAAAAAATAAAAGATAGCAGACCGGTCAGGGCTATTCCCTGTGCATTTCCTAAATAAGCATTCTTTTATTCCACAATGTTTCCACCTTGTTCCCTCATACATTGTTATTATTGTAATATGAATAGAGTAGGAAACTATTAGACAGAGCATCAGCAATAATGCCCATCATCTGTCAGGGATGAATTGCGGAGCAATCATTGTGTGTTGTGTTAGTTATGAGAGATTTGATGAAATAAATAGAGTTTGTGACATGATGTCTCTTTCATCTTTAAAAATATCAGCTAAGAAGTTATGCTTCATTAGCTTCAAATGTGGCATGCATAATAAAGGAATAAGACATGCCGTTGCTTTTTGATTCATTGTGAAAATAGGGCTTATCAGACACTCTCTAAAATGACTGTATATTAAACAAGGTGAATAAAGAAAAGCCAGTAAATGGCAAGAGATCATATTGTTCTGTATGTGCCACAAGACCAAATATTCTAGAAACGCTTATCCTACCTTCAAAGCTGCCAAGGTATAAACAGTTTTTGAATATCAAGTTATTTTACATTCCTGTAGATCTCCATTCACATAACCATATAAAGCTGCCAGAAGCCACATATTTAGGGCAAAGAGTGAGTCTGAAACAGTTTTCTTGACTTCCCCGGGCAGAAAACAAAATGATTCTTTACATGAAATTGATTGCTATACACAGCAAATGGCACCATTTATTATAATTCATTGTGCTACTTTACATAAATACATGCTTACTATAAAATTATTGATATACTAGCTGTGAGCCCGATGCAAATGCATCGGGTGTCTAGAATGTGCATTAATTTGATTATAGTAGTTATAGCTGGTGTGAGGACTTTTCGGGGGGGTGTGAATAGTTTTTGGGGGGTCACATACTTTTTTGGGTGGGTCACATACTTTTTTGGGGGGGTGACATACTTTTTTGGGGGGGTCCAATATTTTTTTTGGGGGGTGACATAATTTTTTTGGGGGGTCACATCATTTTTTTGGGGGGTGACATATTTTTTTGGGGGGGGTCAGATACTTTTTTGGGGGTGTCAGATACTTTTTTTGGGGGGTCACATACTTTTTTTGGGGGGGTCCAATACTTTTGGGGGGGTCCAATACTTATATTTTAATAAATTAATGTAATTAATATCTTAATGTAATTTTTTTTTTTTTTTTTTTTTTATTATTATTTTTTATTTTATTATTTATTTTTATAATTTTTTTTACGATTATTATTATTAAATTTATTTATTATTTTGTATTTTAAGTGATTTTTTTTGTATTAAAATTATGTTATTTTATTAAAAAACCGCATCTGCGGTGCGTTTGCGGTAATCCCCATACAAAGTATAGGGGGACTTGCGGCAGGTGCGGCAAAAACCGCACTTGCCGCACCTGCCGCAAGTCCCCCTATACTTTCTATGGGGATTTTTGGGGGGGTTACATAATTTTTTTGGGGGGGTCCAATACTTTTGGGGGGGTCCAATACTTATATTTTAATAAATTAATGTAATTAATATCTTAATGTAATTTATTATTTTTTTTTTTTTTATTATTATTTTTTATTTTATTATTTATTTTTATTATTTTTTTTACGATTATTATTATTAAATTTATTTATTATTTTGTATTTTAAGTGACTTTTTTTGTATTCAAATTGTTATTTTATTAAAAAACCGCATCTGCGGTGCGGTTGCGGTAATCCCCATACAAAGTATAGGGGGACTTGCGGCAGGTGCGGCAAAACCGCACTTGCCGCACCTGCCGCAAGTCCCCCTATACTTTCTATGGGGATTTTTGGGGGGGTCACATAATTTTTTTGGGGGGGTGCAATACTTTTGGGGGGGTCCAATACTTATATTTTAATAAATTAATGTAATTAATATCTTAATGTAATTTTTTTTTTTTATTATTATTTTTTATTTTATTATTTATTTTTATTTTTTTTTTTACGATTATTATTATTAAATTTATTTATTATTTTGTATTTTAAGTGACTTTTTTTGTATTAAAATTATGTTATTTTATTAAAAAACCGCATCTGCGGTGCGGTTATCCCCATAGAAAGTATAGGGGGACTTGCGGCAGGTGCGGCAAAACCGCACTTGCCGCACCTGCCGCAAGTCCCCCTATACTTTCTATGGGGATTACCGCAACCGCGCCGCAACTGGCACTTGCGGCGCAATTGCGGTAATCCTTATGGGTTTGACCGCAACCGCGCCGCAAGTGCTCGCACTCAGCCAGCGACTCGCAATGCGGCGGGGTTGCGGTAATCCTTATGGGTTTTACCGCAACCGCGCCGCAAGTGCTCGCACTCAGCCAGCGACTCGCAATGCGGCGCGGTTGCGGTAATCCTTATGGGTTTTACCGCAACCGCGCCGCAAGTGCTCGCACTGAGCCAGCGAGTTAATATGCGGCGCGGTTGCGGTAATCCACAGGGCAATGGGGCACAGGGGCACAGAGGCACAGGGGCACAGGGGCACTGGGGCACTGGGGCACAGGGGCACAGGGGCACAGAGGCACAGGGGCACAGAGGCACAGGGCACAGGGGCACAGAGGCACAGAGGCACAGGGGCACAGGGGCACAGGGGCACAGAGGCACAGGGGCACAGAGGCACAGGGGCACAGAGGCACAGGGACACAGAGGCACAGGGGCACAGGGGCACAGAGGCACAGGGGCACAGAGGCACAGGGGCACAGGGGCACTGGGGCACAGGGGCACAGGGGCACAGAGGCACAGGGGCACTGGGGCACAGGGGCACAGGGGCACAGGGGCACAGAGGCACAGGGGCACAGAGGCACAGGGGCACAGAGGCACAGGGGCACAGGGGCACAGAGGCACAGGGGCACAGGGGCACAGGGGCACAGAGGCACAGAGGCACAGGGGCACAGAGGCACAGGGGCACAGGGGCACTGGGGCACAGAGGCACAGGGGCACAGGGGCACAGAGGCACAGGGGCACAGGGGCACAGAGGCACAGGGGCACAGGGGGCACTGGGGCACAGGGGCACAGAGGCACAGGGGCACAGGGGATGGCGGGGGTGACAGGGGCACAGGGGCACTTGGGCACAGGGGCATTGGGGCACAGGGGCACAGGCTCCGGAGCACTGTATCAGCATGTGCTGACAGCAGCTGCTTCGGAGCGGGAGGCACAGGGGCACTGAGGCACAGGGGATGGCGGGGGTGACAGGGGCACAGGGGCACTTGGGCACAGGGGCATTGGGGCACAGGGGCACAGGTTCGGAGCGGGAGGCAGAGGGGCACACTGAGGCACTGAGGCACAGGGGCACAGGGGCACAGGGCGGCTGAGGTAGCGACTCGCAATGGCCTCGCGGCCATTGCTCGCGCTACCTCAGCGGTACATCGCTAAATTTGTGGCCGAGCCTCTGGTTCTATTTTCGGCCACCGACTCGCAATGGCCGCTTCGCGGCCATTGCTCGTGCGTGGTGACGTCAGCGGCTCGCAATGGCCGCTACGCGGCCAATGCTTCGCCGTGATGACGTCACAGAGTGTGACATATCCACGGCACGTTGTCGGGGTCCGACACGAAAACGTCTTAGGCAATTATATAGTAGATCTTTATAAGTGATGAGCAAACCCATGGATATTCGGGTTCATTGAATCCGCATGGACTTAAAAAAAAATGGGATTCGGTTATCAAACTTGACCCCAAACTCTGAACCCCATACAAGTTGATGGGGATCCAAACTTAAGTGCTGAATAATGGCTATAAAATGGTCATACTAAGGGCTAGGGGCTGCAAATCAAGGCAAAATGGGGGTAAGTACAGGATAATTGCCCTGTAAACAATTGTGGACAGGAAAATTACTTAAAGCAGTTCTTTCACCAAATCAATCCTGGTTACATAACATGTAGATTTGGAAACTAAAACTTTTTAGTCATCGCACCTAGACGGATTTCATGCTTACCCCATAGATCAAGAATGTTAAAAAAACAACTAACAAAGCCTGCTTTCACAGATGACACAGAAACCCAAGATTTGCAGAGCTCCACCACAGAGCACCCAACTTTGAGAAGCCTGTAACAGCCTCTTCATGACACTTAACCCTCACAGCCAAGATTGCCTGAAATCCAACACAGAGCACCCAATTTTGACAATTGGCCTTTAAGAGCCACTTTATCGGGTTCACTCTTACAGACAAGATTACCTAAAATCCACCTGTCTGCACACTAGCGAGAGGTATAATTTTATTAAAAACTAAGACCACAGACCCTGCTGATAAATGGCGAGAGGTTAAGAGTTTTCGTGCTACTGACAGCCTCATTCCCTTTGCCTTTTTGCCTTTGTATGCTTTTCCACAGCTGGTAACAAAATACTCATGGGACCCAAAACATTTCTTTTGAAAAAATTATTGTTCAAAGTAGTCATCCTTTTCTGAGTACAACAGCTTTAAATAATGGAATAGCACTTCATCACTTCATAGTCGACCAGGTGCAAGACAAACTGGTTGAACCATAACTACATGTGGCAGACACATCACTCAGTACGTTCACCTGCACCCAATTTTTAAAAAGGCCCTTGCATGGCCTGCTACAGTTCACCCCCACAGCCAAGATTGCCCAAGACCCCAAATAGAGCACCCGATTTTTAAAAAGCCCCCTGCATGGCCTATTAACACAGCTTACCCTCAAAACCAGGATTGCCCTAGATCCATCACAGATCACACAATGTTTACAACAGGCATGTAACAGTCTCTTTACATAGATGACCCTCACAGACCAGATTGCCAAAGATCAAACACAGAGCACCCAATTGTACAAAGGGCCTCAAGAGAGGTTCTTTAAGACATTACCAACACATCTAAGAAACATTACCCTAATTTGTCTTCCAAGCATGCAGTCTTGACTGAATGCAACAGCTATGAATAATGGAATAGCACTATATTCTGATTAGGGATGAGTGAACCTTTCAAAGTTCGGTTCAGTTCACCGAACTTCAAGATGTTACTTCATCGAACTTCAAGATGTTAGTTCAGAGAACAGTTCATCGAACTCCCAAACCCATTGAATTCAATGTGAAGCAAAACTAAAGGATGAGAAAAGACATTCAGCAGGCCTGAAAGTTGCTAGAGCAGCTCAAATAAGAGGCAGAAAGCAGGAAAAGTGGCATCTATTCCTCAGAGTTAAAGTTTTTATCATGGAGCACTATGGATGCATAGGACAAGGACTGGCAAAGCATTTCAAGCCTCATGTGTAGGCATGGTGCTCACAGATTCATGCTAAATTAAAAACAACAACAACAAAGACACCCAGATTCAACACTGTTCAGGAAAGGAGGGATGAGAGAAAGGTCTAGGCAGGGTGCAGAGGGAAGCCTGGTAAATTTAGGAAACACACAACAAGGAGCCCACAATCAGAGATTACCCATTTCAAAATAGTAGGGCCAGAGAAGAGGAAAGTGACTTTAATTGACCCAGAATAAAAATTGTACAATGACACAGCATGTATGCATGTGACATGGCCTGAAAAAGGACTTGACCTAGCATTTAAAGGTTAAACATTAATCAGTAACAGTGAATGAGAGACAGGTGTAGGCCTGTTCGTCTGAAGGCCATCATATCTCATGCAACAGCTCAAACAGATTTTCAGTTCCACAAAACTCAGGTGTCAAAAATATCAGCTTCATAGATTACTACAGTAAGAAATATTGAGGTTGATCATTGACAGGTGTAGGCTAGTTTGGCAGGAGGTCCTTATACCTCATGCAACAGCTCAAACTGCTTTTCATTTCGGTAACATTCTAGAGAAACAAATATCAGCTTCATAGAACACTACCGTCATAACTATGGAGGTGGGTCACTCACATGTGTAGGCCTAGTGGGCGGGGGGTCCTCATGCATTATGCAACAGTTCAAAAAGATTTTTGCTCTAACATAAACAGCTTTATTGGTGGTTCAGTGACAGGGGTAGGCCTACTGGGTGGGGGCCCTCATACCTCATGCAACTGATGCATTAGATTTTATGCTCTGCCACACTCAGGTAGCACAAATATTAGCTTCATACGTGGTTCAATGACAGATGTATTCTTAGTGGGCTGGGGGCCTTCATACCTCATGCAACAGCTCTAATATAATTTCTGCTCTTCAACACTCAGGTGACACAAATAGAAGCTTCATAGAATGATACAAAGACATATTGAGGTGGCTCAGTGACAGGTGCAGGCCTAGTTGCCTGTCGGACCTTACACCTCATGTAACAGCTCCAATAAATGTTTTGGTCTGCCACACTCAGGTGGCACAGATATAAGCTTCATAGAACACTACAGTAAAAGATATGGAGGTGGGTCTGTGAAAGGTTTAGGCCTAGTGGCCTGGGAGCCACTCATGGAATAGCTCCAATGAAATTTCTGCTCCACCACACTCAGATGGCACAAGTAAAAGCTTCATAGAGTACTACTGTAAGTAATGTGGAGGACGGCCAGTCAAATGTGCAGGCCTAGTGGCCGGGGGGCCCTCATAACTCGTACAATAGCTCCAATAATTTTTCTGCTCGCAGCACTCGGGTGGCACAAATATCTGCTTCATAGATGGTTCAGTGGGAAGAGTATGCCTTGTGGCCTCTGGGCCCTCATACCTCAGGCAACAGCTCCAATAACATTTCTGCTCTGCAACATTCAGGGGCCACAAAAAAAAGCTTCATAGAATATTACAAAGAAACATTTAGGTGGGTCAGTGACAAGTGCAGGCCTAGTGGCCTAGGGACCCTCATGCAACAGCTCCAAAAATATTTCTGCTCAACCACTCAGGTTGCATGAATATCAGCTTCATAGAGTGTAAACCTAACAAATATTTAGGTGGTTCAGTTACAGGTTTAGGCCTGGAGACCTCAATAAGAGTCTCCACATTTAAAAAAAATAGGGTCAGACACGACAAAAGTGGCATCAATTGCCGGATAGTAGAAATAGTATATTGGCGAGATCAAGGCACCACACTGAAAAGTACACCATCACTTAGACTGCCCAGTCTGCAGGTGGGGTGGAAAAGTCCTAAAAGATCTATGACTTGTACATCTTTATGAAAGTTTGGCAGTCTACGTTTTCCATCAGAACACCACCATCAGTGCTGAAGACACATTCTGAGAGAACACTGGATGCCAGAAATGACAAATCCTCCAAGGCAAAAGCGTCCAAAACATCCTGATGACATCGATATTGAGCTATAGCTACACCTGCACCATCCTCTCCAGTCATTCACTATGTGTCAGACTTGAACTCTGTTCTGCTGGTGAATGGGCTCGTTTAAAAATTGGTCAAATGACTCCAGAGTCATGCTGCTGTTAAAGTTTCTGCAACGATGACTTGATGTTCCCTTGGTTGGAAACCTAGAACTGTGATGCTCACTTAGTACCTCACTGATGTTTTGGGGAAAAACACTCCTAAGATTGTCTACAAGCGTGTTTTGATACTCCGGCATTCTTGCCTCCCTTTCCGGAGGGGAAGCATCTGGCAAAATTTACTTTTTTAATGTGGATCTAAAGGAGTGGCAACCCAGGCTAATGCTTTGTTCAGAAATTTCCCTGCAGGAGGTAATTTTGATTACTCTATTTCTATTTTACAAGAGAAGTAGTTATTTTCACTTGCACACTGATTTTGAGCTCATAGTTTTTGTCAGCCAAAGTTAGTGTGAAAGTTCGTGAGTGCACTAGATTTCATCTCTACAATAGTCCAACACAGGGAAAGGTAGAGAGATAGGGAAGCACAGACAGTAAAGGATATAATTCCAACATCATGGTAGCAGCAAAACTCCAGGGCTGCAAGCAATACCACACCAGACTCTTCCTTCAACTTGCTTACCACAAGGTGGTCAGCATAGAATAGATTATTTATAGTCATCATGTGATAAAGAATGTGACTATTTAAGGTGGTAGGAAGTGGTCACAAACTGCAGCACGTGAGATAAAGTAACCAGGAGCTACCTGCATGGTAAATGTCATTAACCTTTGCTGGTTCAATACAAAGCCCTCTAGTTTAAAATCCCAAAGTTTCACAAGATAATGTTAAGAACAAAAAGTACTATGCAAAAAGTCAAATTTTATTGGAAAACGTCATTAAAAATGGTAAGGTGGCAAGAAAGGCATATACAACAAGCCCATCAGGTTCAAGCAAGGGCAGTAAGGTATAGTAATACCATGGCGCCGCGTGCGCGTCACGGCCGGCTGTCACGTTGACTGGAGCGTCACTTCCGGCGCGCGGCGACTGAGGATGACGTGCACACACAGGTGCTGTACGGGCCTCGCTCGTTATGATCATATATAGGGGGACGAATGAGGGCTGACATAGAGCACACAACACTCCCCCTTGAGGAAGCTGCAGCTACCAGGCTTATGCAGCGAAACGCCGCGTCGGGGTTCTAGCCCAGCAGGTCCCTTGTTGAGGGCAATATACTTGGATCTAACATGGGTATGCACAGGTCTTTATTGATGGGACCCTTCCTTGTACTTTGATCATGACAAAAGCGTTTGAGCATGTTCATTCTAAGGATTTATGTATAGTCTATATACTTGTTGCACTTGCACTTTATTTGGATGTAATCATGTTCACTGTAACTACGCCTTTGTCATTTATATGGTAATGACCCTTTTGGTTTTTTTTTTACCTTTGTACTTGTGGGATTTTTCTATTACTGTGAGAATATGCCTACCCGTTGATGTATTACTATCCTTACTGCCCTTGCTTGAACCTGATGGGCTTGTTGTATATGCCTTTCTTGCCACCTTACCATTTTTAATGACGTTTTCCAATAAAATTTGACTTTTTGCATAGTACTTTTTGTTCTTTTGTGTTGAAAATGCTAATTTGAGTACCTTTATGCATACGGCAGAACCCTCTCCCACTTGCACTGACATGTGGCGGCTCTGCCTCACTTATATAAGCCTATTTGGGCGCTGTTTCTAAAGATAATGTTAAGGTAAGAAAATTTATACCGTGTTAGCCAGTAGACAGAAAAATATATTGCAATCTGAGAGTCCTCAGTGGTTGATACTTTTAATGGCTAACTGAAAAAATGGTAAACATAGCAAGCTTTCGGACGCTGCGGCCCCTTCTTCAGGCTGGTAATAAGATAATGTAAAACTCAAATCCCAGCCCTGTCACAAGTCTATTAATGATGGGTGACACTCGTAAAAGTCCCTCCTTCCTTAGAGGGGCCTCAGGACCCTCCAGAACAGACTTCACAGGATAAAACCTACAGAAGGGATGCAACAACTTACCTGCATTCACCTTGATAATCATCACATGAGGTCATCACAAATGCAAATCAAAGGTGATAATAAAGCAGGCTCTGGAGAAGCAATACATCTCCTGAGTAACGATCTTTTGAACATGTTATATGCATTCAGGACTGGGGTTAGCTCCAGCCTAAAAGTTAAATGGTTAATAATGGCCGCCACTCTATATGGATAACTAATCCAAGAACCCAGAGCTCTTGGAGGAAGACTGCCACCTGATTTTTTCAGTGAACACTTATAGTCATTCGCACAAAGGTCTGGACCTGAACGTTATAACCATACATGCGCTTGCTAGACCAAGTTAATTCCTTTGAAGGAGAGACAAAAGAGTCCCCCATGCCTTTAAAACCTTACCATCAAGAACAGAACATTAAGTGGAAACAACCATCCCCCCTTGACCACCTTTCCAGGGTGAAAAATGAGGCTCAGTTTTACTTGAAGTGAGAATAGAATATCATCCATTCTTTTTGGAAACACCTTTGACACATTGGCCAGGAAAGAGGGTGTAGATTTTATCTGGATAGTAAAGATAGTTGTACACAAGCAGTTATTTTTGCAAAAACTGCCCCAAATGATAAATTCGATAGGCTACCAATCAATCACAGGATTGTGTTTCAGCAGCAGGGGAAAACCTTAAACGATGGGAGTTGGTAGACCTTCAAGACATAGCAGGACAGGACCTCCTTGTGAAGGGTCCCTATGTGTAAGTTTACATAATGCACAACTTTGGAAAAACTTCTCTAGCTGAGACAAGCAGTATCAATGGCCAGTATGAGAAGGAATCTCGCTAGTGCACTATCTACAATCCCCACTCACTGATCCTCACAAGTTTCTCTAAAAAGTATAAATTCATCCCTCCCCCAGAAAATCTATCTAGGAGGGATATCTTGGCTTCAGACTACGCCTGGGTGTAAGCCGAGACCAGCAGACCCAGAATTCACTGCAGCTGCTGCACAACCTGTAACTCTAGATTTGCCACTTCAAACATACTCCTGATCTAGTGCTCAAAAGACGCAGTGGGATCTATGATGAATCCAAAAAAAAATTTCTTCTAGGCCGGCTGTAATGTGGACTAGGGGATTTCCTGTGCACGCCACAATACATTAGATGGATTGGAGGATGCCAAAGTTCTCTGAGCGTATATCTGCCAATCACAAAACTGACCAGAAGATCCCTTTCAAAGATGCCTTTATAACAACCCATTCCCCGCTTGTGTTAGTGTTAGGCCTACCAGAAGTAGCCAAGGCAGCAGCAGCAACAGCTACTATATCTTTGATATGATGGACTAAATATTTTATCGACAATTGCAACAAGCTGATTGCAAATGCACTTTAGCAAACAGAATCACACCAGCTGAACAATACTATTTAGTTATACCTGGACCATATCCTTTCTTACCCTGAGCCCATTAGCAAGAATTTTCCCAGTTATCGAGTCGTATATTGTCACATCATGCCTATAGTGTCATTTCAGAAGGAGTATTTAGAGCAGCCACCAAAGTGGACCTTGTTATATACCACAAGCATGAAAAACAAATATTTTTCAAAATAAAACAGGCATGGATTAGTGCCAACTTTCAGTTATCTGTGAATGGCAGCAGTGATTACATTGTCCATGCCATCTGCTTTCTTTACTATTGCCTGTCTTTTACACCAGCTTGCTGCCCACAGTGTTTATGGGACATCTTCAGTTGGGCAACAAACTCCTAGTCTATCATGTCATCTATATTGCAGTACTACCGCTTTGTGGCTCCCAATGCTGGCCCTGGGTATAAAGACATCTCCTTGCTTAAACTGTCCTAATTCTCTACTGTTCAGCTTCTGTCACTGCTGATGCACAGCCATTCCAGCCTCATATCTTTTGGCAGCTTGCCAGCTGTGTTTTGCATAGCTTGACAGTACTTCTACTTTTGGACCTGTCATTGCTGGGCTGACTCTACCAGACATCTCTTGTATGACCCATATCATTTTTCATTCTAGTGCTTCTGCCACTGTCTCTGCATAGCTATGCCGGACTCAAATATCCTGATTAATACAAATATGCTGATTTGAGACATAGTCTCTTGAGCATACGAAAGCATGAATCAGCTCCTAAAAGAATTCTGTTTTTATTTAAAAAACATTTTGACAACAAGCCATTGCTTCTTTATTTTGAAAACCAATATTAACCCCTTAGTGACGAAGAAATTTGTCATTTTTCATTTTCATTTTTTCGCTCCTCGGCTTCCAAGAGCCATAACGTTTTTATTTTTCTGTCGACACAGACATATGGTGGCTTGTTTTTTGCGGGACGAGTTGTACTTTCAGATGCAATAATTTGTTTTACCATATAGTGTACAGGGAAATTGCAAAAAAATTCTAAATGCAGTGAAATTGCAAAAAAAGTGCAATAAGACGTTTGTTTTTTGGGTTTTGTAGTCGCCGTGTTCACTATATAGTAAAACCGACGTGACCGTGTGATGCCTCGGGTCAGTACGAGTTTGTAGATACCAAACATTTATACCTTTATTGGTATCTAGGTGGTGGAAAAAAATTCAAAAGCATGAAAAAAAAAACCATTGCACTTTTTGCGCCATGTTCTGCGACCCGTAGCGTCCTCATTTTTTGGGATCTGGGGCTGGATGATAGCTTATTTTTTGTGTCTCGAGCTGACGTTTTTAATGATACCATACTTGGGTGGATGCGCTGTTTTGATCGCCCGTTATTGCATTTTTTAGCATTGTTGCAGTGATCAAAAAAACGTAATTTTGGCGTTTGAACCATTTTTTGTGCTAAGCAGTTTACGTATCGCATTATTTGATTATTTATATTGATATATCGGGCGATTCTGAACGCGGCGATACCAAATATGTGTATTTTTTTTTTTTTAATACTTTTATTGTGGATGGGAGAAAAGGGGGGTGATTTGAACTTTTATGTTTTTTTTATTTTTTTCAACTTTGTAAAAACTTTATTTGGTTATTGATTCTTACTTTTACACAGCCCCTGTGAGAGGCATGCAGCTGCACAGTCCGATCGCTTCTGACACATACAGAGGAGCTGCAGCTCCTCTGTATGTGTCAGAATCGCAGACCTGTTGTGGTTGGCAGCCTCTGCCAACCACAACACGGAAATGCTCCATGACAGGTTCCAGGGTCAAGCCAGGACCCTGGCCTGTGACATAAGCACGGGAGATCCCGCGATACTATCGCGAGATCTCCCCTGGAGCCCGGTAAGCGCTCGCTGCCGGCTCTGGCTCCCTTAGATCCCGCTCTCAGAGATTGAGGGCGGGATCTAAGGGGTTAACAGCACCGATCGGATGGCGGGACCGATCGGTGCTGTTAGACCGACATCTCAGCTAGTGAGATC
Source organism: Allobates femoralis (assembly GCA_033576535.1). Classification (NCBI taxonomy): domain Eukaryota; kingdom Metazoa; phylum Chordata; class Amphibia; order Anura; family Aromobatidae; genus Allobates; species Allobates femoralis. The sequence continues at coordinate 518,476,767 of JARQOC010000003.1, read as the reverse complement.
AGCTGAGATGTCGGAGGTTTGAAGTGAGCTCCACGCCAGAGCTCACTTCAAATACCGGGTAATGACAGCCGACGGTGTAGAGACGTACGGCTGTCGTTAAGAGGTTAAATTAGAGGTAATTTGTAGGAGTAATTGTCTCCTCAAATTGAAAATAGCAAACCTGTAACAGAGTATCAAAAAATTATAATTTGTTTACTACTTGTTATGAAACCATTACTTTTCCCATTTAAAAATGGCTAATCATACCCGTTTTATGTCCCAAAATAAAGGGATATATTTTGTCAAATTGTAAAATAGCTATCACTTCTTCATTTAGCAAAGAAATCCCCAAACAAGGATCATTTTTGCACCTGACCATCTGAAAAGGCTTTATTTCATTTGAAATGCCTGTGCATAAATACAAGCAGAAAAAGTATCTGCCCACATAAAGGAACAATTTTTGTTTGCTTTTTAAAATTTAAGTAGCCCAACAAGTCTTATACAACAATCATTTATCAATGTCTACTGTCTGGTATCCACAAAGGTTCAGGTGACTTGGATGTTAATTAGGTTGTATTTCCATTAAACAGACCAAAAGTGATTCAATACAGTCATACAAGTGCTTTAGGTGTTATTGTAGCGCCCCTGCGACCAGGGCGGCCACAAGGTGAACTGCAGCCAGGTAAGGTAGAGACGGTTGACTAAAACACATCCACACAGGTACACACACCGATTCTATGCTTAGGACTCCAAGTTAGGCAAGGGTTAGCAGAGATTAAGAGTAGTGTGGGTGGAGCATAGAGCAGCACTCTAGTGGTTGAAGAGACCAACAATAGAAAACCTGGGAACACCTAGTTTAGGCACACATTCACAGGAGGAGAGGTTCCCTGGAGGACGCAGAATCCTAAAGGCTATATTCCTTGGAGAGAAATCTTGCTCCATAGCCAGAGGCGAGGGGAAAGAAGCCGGAAACAGAGACACCCGACAATAATAAAGAAGGAGCCTGGCGATCCCACTGCCATACTTGGGACACTGGAGGCTAGGCCACTACGGCCAGAGACCCAGCTCTGTAGACGTGACCAGGGGATACTCTAGGACCCTAATCACGATACACACCGGCGTGGGGCAGGTACTTTATGACCTGCAGCCTACCTACCACAACGGTCTGGGAACACAGCCATCAGACTAGGGCTAGTGACCATGACAGAGAGGGAATCATCACACAAGAGCTCGCGATGGCCAGACCAAACCCGTGAGTGAGGAGACAGAGAAAGACAAGTGCCTGAAAGGACTTGAGGGAAGCAACGCAGAGGAGCTGCCTGAGCTGCAGAAACCCAGTTACCCGAAACAGTGCTAAAGTGTGAGAACTGTAACTTGAAAGAGTTGAAAGAACTGTAATCTGTAAACTGTTGTGAACTACTGCTAAAGAACTTTGAGTAAAGTAAGCTAACCATTGCCTGAGATAGCTTTCTTCCAGCGCCACAGCGCCTGAGGAGCCGGAGACTGCTTTTCTCACACACTGGCTGGAGAAGCTGCAGCAGCAAAGTAAGTGATTGGTTCAAAGCACCATCCCTCACTATGTCCCTCCACTACTACTACACCTGCCCTGGAGACCCTCAGCCCTACCCGAGGAGGGCTTTCCATCTACGCTGCCACTCACCACCGTCCCCAGCAGGAATACGGCAGTGGTAGTTCTACTAACCACATACCCCAGGTGGCGTCATGATAAATCCCCTGTAACTACTCCCTTTACTTGCCGCATCTGGGACAATAGGACTGAGCCCGGCACCTTGACACCCCCCAGAGAGACAGTAGACCCTGGTCTCGAGTACCCTGGTCCCTAGTGTACCACATTATATGTATGTACATGTATTTTAAGCAAGATACTGGAAAGAGATATAAGTGCAGATAGAGTCTTATCTTCACAGTTTTATTTGTTAATAGTGACATAAAAAGGCTCACCTTGAATGGTTGTGAGAGTCACAACCACTAGAATGGCATAAAATAACTGTCATAGACCCACGTGGATTCACAAACAACATAAGGCTAGGAACAGGGTATAATCCCATGCTGCCGTAAACCAGAGATCAAAGTCCAATTAGTCCAGGTTGATATTAAAATATCAACTATCAAATACGAAGAAGTTAATTGTGACTATGAAATGTGTTGACTAATAAATCATTTTAATATAAACATGGACTAATCGGAATTTGATCTCTGGTTTACGGCAGTGCGGGATTATATCCTGTTCCTAGTCTTATATTTATACATGTTTTTTAACAGAAAATTGGAGGCTTTGTAGTATTGCAATTCATGGCAAATCAAATTACTTCAAATTCAATCTCTGTGTAAGCTTAGGTGACGCTGACAATTTTGAATTTCAAAAGTTTTCTAGCACTTCGCTCATAACATTATCTATATTTTTTTTCCTAAAATTAAAAATGAATTTTACAATTTGGGGATATTTTTTAACACATGTTAAATATCTTAAGCATGCTTGGGCTATTTATGTTTCTTTGCTCATTTTATGCCCCTTTCACACTAGCGTTTTTTGCAAATTGCAGCAGATCCGGCAGATTTACCGCATCTGCCGCCTAACAGCCGCACTTGCGTCAAGCCCCATGCATTGTCTATGGGGCTTGTGGCAGGTGCAGCAAGTACAGTATAGCCACGGTTACAGCACTTGCGGCAGTTGCAGCTTCAAAAAAAGACGTGGTGAGCAGTGTTGTTTTTCGCAGCCGTAACTGCCGCAAGTGCCGGAACTTCGGCTATGCCGCACTTGCCACACCTGTTGCAAGCCCCATAGACAATGCATGGGGCTTGCCGCAAGTATGCCGCAAGTGTGGCCATAAGGCGGCAGATGCGGTAAATCTGCAGGATCTGACGCAATTTGCAAAAAGTGCTAGTGTGAAACGGGCCTTAGTTCTCTCTCAAGTTTTTAAATTGGCTTTGTCTGAGTTTAATTTTTAAACAATAAGTTAATTGAGAGGAAGGATGTATCACTATTGAGGCAGTCCAGTTTCTGGTTGTGGACTATTAGAAAAGCAATCATCTTCATAGCATAAATTGAATTTGTTCCACTTTAAGATGTTTGAATGTTAAAGATATTTATTCTAGAAGTTAAATATAAACCATTTTTAACTCTCTCTAAAGACTTTTAAATACATTTGCTATTCAACCCACACGTCCGCCAGGGAATTTAAGAACTTCCTGAACAGGAACATTAAAATACTTTAAATCAAGTAGAATGATTTAATGATTGGTGTTTTCTCCAAAGAACTACAACAATATCTGTTCTACAATAAAAAAAAAAGATATTAGCTGAAATTAATTCATCCTCAGTCACCGGATGGAATGAAACCATAAACGCTATTGATTTCAGATAAGTTCAACTTTTGATAGTTCATAAAAATATGATTATTTCAAATATGCAGAGAATTGAATGGGGATAACAATTCTATACCACATGCATGTGAACAAATATATTTCAGAAACATAACAAATTGAAATGAGTTGACTAATTTGCCAATGATTCTTTAATTTCAATTTACTAAAAATTTCAGGTCACAGATGCCATTCTACTGGAGCGATAACACCACTATTTACTCTAAGGTATGTTATGCCAATAATAGCCATTATTAGCCTTTCTAGCTCTAGTTCTTGTGCAGACAACAGTATGATAGTGGGCAGAAAAACTTGCACTGTAGGATGGGTAACAAAACACTTTATTTCATATGAGACTTCAAACATTTTAATGAAATATACTGCTTAATGGTCTATAGATATTGTTATTGCGCACTTAAAGCATAACCACTGTTAAAAATGTTTATCTATTTAATAATAATGAGAGAAATTGATTTTTAATAAACTTTCAAATATACTTTATCAGAACATTCTTGCTAAAAAACATTTATAAACCTTCCACTGTGTGTGAATCAGACATATATTCCTTATCAGTCAGATCCGTCTTCACACTGTAACCATATAAGGAAAAGGGGGTGTGGACTACACTGTGAGAACTCCTGATTTCAGGTGGTGAGGAAACAGATTACAGATTACATTATGATTTAAAGAAAAAAAAACCACAGTAGTTTGACAATGAATGGCTTCACCCAACCACTAACCATGAGTGGAAGAAAAAGGTTTTTGTTTTATCATTCAAATTCTCTGAAAAAAGGCCAAAAAATCTAAAAGTCTGATAAGGTATATAAACTTTTGAGCACAACTGCATATATGCAAATATTACTACATGAAATGAATAAAATGGAATATGTGTCTCACCTTTTTTGTGCTTTTGTACCCTTTCCCACATCCTTGTTAATTAAAGATATTTTTTATACTCATCTATTATGGCCGATTGATCACCTTTTTTCTTTCCCTTGGTTGTTAGTTTACATATATGATTTGTCCATTATTTTTATACTAGTCATTAAAGGGACACTGTCAGGTCATTTTTCAGTATGATACTAATATTACCCTTGAATAATGCCTGGGCAGACCTTTTAAAAGCATCTAAAATCATTATTATACCCTTTGTAGTTTCCATGTTGTCAGTATTGTCAGACCCTGCAGGCAGCTCCTGGATTAGTCCTCTCCATTATAAGCAAACAAAAATAGTCCTGTACTGTATAAATGATCATGTAATTATGCACTCCCTCTCAGCAGCTCTCTCCTCCCTCTTTCCTATGTTCTCAGTGCAGTGTAGTTTCAGTTCACATACAGTAGGAGCTGTTCTGTTGAGGATATGGAGGGAGATAGCTAATGCAGATCTGCCTTATCGAGACTCCATTTGTTTCTCTAAGCAGGTATTCCTGCTGTAACAGTTTATGTGTTGTATTTGACCTCTTGTGATGCTGCAAACACAGAGAGCAGAAAGGAGAATACAGATACCCCCAGTGATATTCTTTGCAGTAGTGTGGTGTGAATACGTGACATGCATATTCATCTTACGAGTGGACAGCAGAGAACTAAGTAGATCTTTCACTGTGATTGACAGATGGAATGAATCTCTTTATTTGAAGTTTACAGAAGATAGGAGGGAAACATAAATAAAAGAAATACATAAATAGAGAGAGTTTAGAGTGGGGAATTAGAAAATGATAGCAGTTACATATGGATTTCTGACATGACAGTTTTCCATTAAGGTAATTCTGCAACACAATTAATATAGCAATTTCTTCTCTGATACACTGAGACGTCTACAGTTCTTATTGCTGATCTTTAGTTACAAAATCTCCAGTGATAACATGTGACTATTTTCCCATCAATTTCAAAAAGAGGGGGGCATAAATTGCACCCATTGCAGTATCTAATACTGGTGACAATTTAACTGAAGGACATTATCGGACATTTATGTTATCAAATAAAGATGCTCTTAAAGGCCACTTCACACACACAGATATCTGAGTCCAATATCTGAACAGATCTCTGGTTGCAGTGAAATCATGGATACATTGCTCCATGTTGTACACAGCCACAAAATGGAGCAATGTATCCATGATTTCACTGCAACCAGAGATCTGTTCAGATATTGGACTCATAAAGTTATGTGTGAAGTGGCCTTTAGAAGAGAAGAGATGTGAAATGATTGAATTTCATATAAGGATTTATATAAAAAATGGTTGTGAAGAAAAAGTTTAGTAGACCATAGATGTAACTTGTTACATTTTAGACTTTCAAAGACCTCATCCAAAAATCACACATATTTTCAAACTCACCAGTCTTGTCTGGTAAGATGCCTACAATCCAACAAAGGTTACTTTTTATCCAATTTAAAGGTTTCTGCTGTGAAATATCGACAGTTTGACAGTGTAAAGAAGCATTTTATACCAGATCATCTCTTCTATTTTCACACCAGGAGGGGAGAGAGATAGTTAGTTTCTTTTTGTTCAACCAATGATCTTATATTGACCTACAGAGACTTTTATGTCTTGTAATCTTGTATCTTGTGCTTCACTTCACTTCAATGCTTTGTTTTTATGGTGTAAAAAGATATACTGTAGAATGGAATCTAACATTTTGGAAAAAAAATACATAATTAAGGTTGTCTTTTTTTATTTACATAGTTATGATTAAAAAAATATATAGTTTACCAATTTATGGATTACAACACAGACAACCTGTCACATGCTGACCGATTCATGAGCAGCAAGAACAAAAACCAGCATCTATATTATAAAATACATATTTTTTAATATGAAACATAAGGACGTTTCAGAGAAAAAAATAGAGCTGCCAGGGATGAAGGCACTCCTGCAATAAGAATTTCCCCCTTGCTTCTCTTATCTAGACTGACAGACCTTTCTCTATGTGTATATATAGAGAGAAATCTGTCTGACTAGCTGAGCAAGTGGGGATACGCCTGCAGGTACATATCCTTGTGACTAGTCTATTGGTCCTCAGCTACATTTTCCACTTTGTTTTATCTTAAACACTGCCACATTTCAGAGTACAACACAAATACTTGCAATGTATGATGTAGGAGCTAGTCTCCAATTCCTGCTGCATGTAATCCGAGCAACCTGAATCTTATTACAGGTTTCCTTCAATTGGACAATCTAAAAAAAAATAAGTAAATTCCCACCCCTGCCTATGATGACAGCTAACTCTAATGCTCAGCAAGATGTCAGTGCTGGAGGCGTGGTTATAGACGCAACAAGTGATGAGCAGACCCTATAATGATTTAGTTTGGTGAGTTTGGACAGAATAAAAAAAAAGTTTGGTTCGGGAACCAGACTTGACCCCGGACATGTAACCCCATACAAATCAATGTGTACTCAAACTTCAGTACTGAAGATAGCAGTAAAATTGTTGTAGCAAGTGCTGAGGCTGAAAATGGAAGCAAAATGGAGATAAGAGCAGGATAACTGCCCTGAAAACAAAGGTGGATAGGGAAATTACTTAAAGGAGTTATGTCACCAATGCAAGTATGTTTACATAATAATAATATAATATTTATTAATTTATATAGCACTATTAATTCCATAGCACTTTACATACATCAGTAATGCTGTCCCTATTGAGGCTCACAATCTAAACATCCTATCAGTATGTCTTTGGAGTGTGGGAGGAAACTGAAGTGCCCAGAGAAAACCCACACAAACATGGGGAGAACATACAAACTCCTTGCAGATGTTGTCCTTGGTGTCCTTGGTGGGAATTGCACCCAGGACCTCAGGACCCCAGCGCTGCAAATGCTGCAGTGCTAACCACTTGAGCCACCATGCCGCCCATAGCAGGTAAATGAAGAAACTAAACTTTTATAACTGTCACCACACAAAGACAAATGTCAATTTCCCAATTGAGCAAGAACATTGATAAAAGCTCCTTACAAATCCTGCTTTCCCAGATCCCAGTTACTGAGCCTAATTTTCTGACGCTATTGTGTAAAGTATAGCAGATGCGTTTAAAAAGATAATCACTGTATTTATGATCATTCCGGTGGTCCTGAAAATATCCTTGCTACTAATAGTCCCATCCCCTTTGCCTTTGTGAGCCTACCTAATGCTGTTAAGTGAGTGACCCAGGAATCTTAAGCATTTATTTTGAAAAAATTATTGTTCAAAGCAACCAGCCTCATCTAAATATGAGAGATGAATATTGTAATAGCACTCCATTGTGATTTTTTGTTGTTGGTAATGGGGCCATGATTAATAGTGGACCAGGTGCAAGAAAAAGAGCATGAACTGTAACTATATTTAGACACATACTCTTCCATCACGTAGTTTAATTGCTGCCTCCTCCTACTATGGAGCGTATGACATGGGAATATGCATCCAATTTTATAAAAGGGCAGCTTGATGGCTCAGTGGTTAGCACTACAGTGTTGGGGTGGTGGGTTCAAGTCCCACCAAGAACAACATCTGCAAAGAGTTTGCATGTTCTCTCCATGTTTGAAGGGGTTTTCTCTGCGTACTACAATTTCCTCCCCCACTCCAAAGACATACTGATAGGCAATTGTGTGTCTACTGTTACCTATAATCTCTACCTGAGGAAACTTTTGCTACCCATGCTGGCGAAATACGTGTAGGGGCTTTCCATAGGACCAGTCCTTTCCTTGTAGATCTCTCTCCCTCCTGTGGTGTTTGCACAGTGAGATTGAATATATGTTTACAGTGCCTTACATTTGTACCCCTTTTGTATTACAGTATGTATCATACCCTCATATTTTGTAACACTGCGCAGTGCTGTTATATCATGTTCTGAGGTTCTGCTACAGGGGCATGTTGCATCCCCAACCCCTTTCTTTCCCCTTTCATCACGTATTTTAATAATCAAAATAAAAATACATTTCTTTACTGCAAAATACTCCATGTGTTCCTCCTATTATCAGATATGAATATTGTGGTAGCACTCCATTGTGCTTGTTTGTTTTTAGTAACGGGGCCACGATTAAGAGTGGACCATGTGCAAGAAAAAGAGCATGAACTGTAATTATATTTGGACACATACTCTTCCATCATGTAGTTTAAACGCTGCCTCCTCCTACTAGAAGTGTATGACATTGGAATGAACACCACATTTTATAAAAGGGCAGCACAGAGGCTCAGTGGGATTGAAAGGTCATTTCCAATCCCTAAGAGACAGGAGAATCTGGGAATACAAACTGATGATGACTTTTGATACACTCAGAATCAGAATCAGCTAAAAACTCTTCAAACCCTGGACCAGACAATCAATCAAAGGGCAATAAAACCACAATAAACAAATAATACAAATAAATAACTAACAAATAAACAAATAAATATACAAATACAAAATAAAATCACACTTTTTTCGGAACTGCCCCCTCTGCTCTTCCCCATCCCAACACATTCTATGTTCTGTTGTGTATAAATATGTGTGTTCAGAATTTGTGTCATCCTGAGCCTGATGAAGATACCTGAGTTGTATTGAAATTTGCTATTTGTTACCATCTTTTCAGTTAGCCTATAAGAGGTATCAACCACTGAGGACTCTCTGATTCTAATATTTGTTTGTGTTTTGTGTGATCCAGAGAGGTGTGTTTCACAATGTAACTCTATGAAGCATCAGAATGAGCCACTATAGGCTATGTGACATGTCAGATGATGTTTTTGGAAGGCGATGTGATAGGTCACATGATGAACACACAGGGGCTCTAGTGCACATCTGTAGATGCAAGGAGACAAACAGCGGTGCACCTAATTCTTTCTCTTAAGTACAGCTCTAAATTTAACAAGTGAGGATACTATGTAATAAGGGACAGTATTTTACATAGCAGAGGGGATATAATGAAGGATAACCCTAGACATTACAATAGAAAACCATATGTGCTAAGTGACAGAGCTTTACATAATAAGGGTATTTATTTTGCAAACATGAATATTGCTCCCATCATCTTTCTGCACGTAAAGCTACATTTGCTCTGACAGAAAATCATTGAACAAGACTTCTTAAGGTATATTCTTTTAGTGTAAACAGGCTGCTGGTAGCCCAATGAACAATGCTTATTTTTAAGATGAAATTAACTTTTGCCAAGCACAAAGATCATTGGTCTCTGTGGTTCATCATCCCCTGTAAACATATTGCTCTGCTAAGTACTGTACAATAACAGCTTGTGTGAAATGAATGATCTATTTCTGATCAATCAGTGAAAATAGTTCACTGCAGTCTGCATGTGTAAGGCTGGTTTCACACTGGTGTTTGCCTGCGTTGCATAGATAAGTGGCCCAGTGTGTGCAGCTACGCATGCATCATGCGTCTCTATGTTTACCATGGGGACGCATAGTGTATGCATTTGGCTGCGTTTGAATGCATTTCTGTTTCAATGCGTTTATTTAAAAGCCTTGAAAAATTATTCATGTTGTATTTTTTGTGCTTCCGAGGGTGCTTGATTTGAATGCAAGCATCCGTAAGTGCACAATTTCTAAATTGTAATCAATCAATAGTGTCTTATGATACTATGTATTTGTACCTGAGGAAGACTCATATTAGAGTTGAAACGTGTTGTACTGCAATTTTATTGATTTTTAAATCAAGAAACCTATGATAATGATTACCAAGTCTCCCAAGGAAGCGCTGCCTTACCGGTCGGGTAACTTTTTTAATCTGCACATTGATGAATCAGTATCCCTCGGTCCGGAGACCTGATCCACCCGAAGAGGCTAAGCTGCCTACCCAAGAAGATTTTTTTATATACAACCTAGTAAAGACACCAGAAAGGTGAGCAAAAACAAGGCTTTAAACTGCCTATTGTAATAACATCTGCACTTAGATTTGCGCTGGTTCTTTTTCTTCATAAATACCCCTAGAATAGAAGCTTTTTAAAGCAACTATACCTACCTGATCTGTCAATATATAAAATCAATTAATAAGAGCCGTAAACTGCGTAACAGAAAAAAAGTCCAAACGCCAAAATTACCTTTTTGGTCGCTGCAACATTGCTATAAAATGCAATAACGGGCAATCAAAACAGCACATCCACCCAAAAATGGTATCATTAGAAACATCAGCTCAAGCCGCAAATAATAAGCCATCACACAGCCCCAGATGCCGAAAAAAGAGGACGCTACAGGTCGCAGAACATGGAGCAAAAAGTGCAATTTTTTTTCTTTCAAAGTTCTAAAATTTTTTTCACAACTTAGATACTAGTGAAAGTAAACATGTTTGATATCTACAAACTCGTATCGACCTGCAGCATCACATCGCCACATCAGTTTTACCATATAGTCATCATGGCGAAAAAAAACCCCTAAAAACAAACATGTACACAATATGGTAAAATAAACGATTGCATCTGAAAGTACAAGTCGTCCCGCAAAAATCAATCCATCATATGTCTATATTGATGAAAAAATAAAAAAGTTATGGCCCTTGAAAGCAGGGGAGCAAAAAACAAAATCGAAAAAATTCCCGGGCAATGAAGGGGTTAAGGCAAATTGCTATATTCATTACCAGCTGCAAACTTCATGAGTTTCAAAAGATTTATAATAGTTTCCTATTTACAGTTGTGCTCAAACGTTTACATACCTAGGTAGATTTTTTGTTTTCTTGGCCTTTTTTCAGAGTATAACACAATATAATATAATGAATAACAGAAAAACTTTTTTTTCCACTCATGGTTAGTGGTTGGGTGAAGCGATTTATTGTCAAACTACTTTCTCTTTTTAAATCATATCGACAACTAAAAACATCCAAGTGTCCCTGATCAAAAGTGCACATACTCCAGTTCTTCATATCATCTATTGTCCCTTCTAACATCAATGACAGCTTGAAGTCTTTTGTCGTAGTTGTGGATGAGGTGCTTTATTTTCTCAGATAGTAAAGCTACACATTCTTCTTGGCAAAAAACCTCCAGTTCCTGTAAATTCCTGGGCTTTCTTGCATGATCTGTGTGCTTGCGTTCTTCGCAGAGTGGCTGAATGATATTGAGGTCCTGAGACTGAGTTGTCCATTCCAGAACCTTCCCTTTGTTCTGCTGTAGCTAATTACAGATTTACTTGGCCTTGTATTTTGGATCATTGTCATATTGGAACGTCCAAATACATCCCATGTGCAGCTTCAAGGCTGATGAGTGCAAATTTGCCTCCATTATATGCTGATAACATGCTGCATTCATCTTTTCCTACAAATCTGACCAAGTTTTCTGTGCTCACACATCCTCACATCATCAGATTTCCTCCTCCATGCTTTACAATAGGAATGGTGTAACTTTTATCATAGGTCTTGTTGACACCTCTCCAAATGTAACGTTTATTGTTTTGGCCAAAATGTTTGATTTTGGTCTCATTTCTCCAAATGACCTTGTTCCAGAAATTCAGAGGCTAGTGTTTGTGCTGTTTGGCATATTATAGGCAAGATACTATATGGCATTTGCACAGTAATGGCTTTCTTCTAACGACTCGACCATGCAGCCCATTTTTCTCCAAGTGCCTCCTTATTGTGCATCTTGAAACAGCTGCACTGCTTGTTTTCAGAGAGTCCTGTACTTTAACTGATGTTATTTGAAGGGTTTTCTTTGCATCTTAAACAATTTCCCTGGCAGTTGTGTCCGAAATTTTTGTCTGTCTACCTGATTATGGTTTGGTTTCTACAAAGTCCATTTGTTAATCACATTTTGAACACTGCTGACTGGCATTATCAATTCCTTGGATACCTTTTTGTATCCCTTTCCTGTTTTATTTTATACAGTTCCACTATCATTCCCTGTATATCAGTTGACAATTTTTTGCTTTCCCCATGAGTCAAAATTCAGAAACATCAGTGGCTGGATGAAAGATGAAAGAGTCTGTCTGGATCCCAGAAACTCACTCAGATTTTATGCACACACACTGATTACAAGCAAACAGGTCACAGGTAAGGATGTTCCCTTTATTAGCCATTCAAACCCATTTGTGTCAACTTCTGTGCATGTTATCAGGCCAAAATCACGAGGGCATGTAAACTTTTGATCAGGGTTGTTTGGATGTTTTTGGTTGTCATTATGATTTAAAAAGATAAAACACAGAAGTTTGACAATAAATGGCTTTGCCCAACCCACTAAACATGAGTATAAAAAATTTTTTGTGTTATCATTCATATTCTCTGGAAAAAAAAGGCCAAGAAAGCAAAAAAAACTTTTGAGACAACTGAATATGTAGGATCAACATAAATCTGAACAAAAAGTGTTAACATACTGAAGAACAATCGCTGTTAGTATGACTTTGCTCCCTTCCTTACCACTCATTTCTCATCAAGCAAATCATTGGTTGACTACCTATGGCTAAGTACATTTATTTATTCTAATGATGAAAAATAATTGTATTACCATCATATGTAGGTAGTACTATAATATACCTAGACATTTATCAGGACATTTATATTAATGGCCTATCCTTACGCTAGGTCACCAATATCTGATGGGTGCAATTGTGATACCCAGCTCCTCTGATGATCAGCTGTTTCCAGTGCCGGCAATGACTAAATATAAGCTGCACTGCTTTGTTAAATTTTAAGTGGTCACAACAAGATACTGCACATCTACCCTATACTCTTTCGATTAAAGGCAGATGTACAGTACTGGGCCATGTCTAATAAACAGCCACTGTGCTGTGCAGCTCTGCAACTGAGCACATCCTGAAACCACGACCCTGAGAACAGAAGATCGGTGAGGGTGGTGCACGGACACTGATCCGACATACGTGACTTAACCCCTTGAACAAATGATCCAAGTAATGAAGGTGCGCTTGCCTATTTTATTGTATAATACTTTACTCTTTTTGAAAAGTATCTCTAAAGTTAACAAGGAAAAGGAACTTTGGAAATGCTGAGTAAAGCATATATATAGAAAAAGCACCTTGTCAGAATTTATGAATGTTCTGAGTTTCAGCTCTGTGTAGGTAAATGACCTACTATAGCAGGCAAGCACTGAATCTATTTAATTCAGAGAAGTTTGCTATAACATACAGTTTGCTATATATCCCACTTTAGTATAGATCTTCAAACATTTCTGATAGAAATCTAATGTGTGAAAAGCTTAAACCTGAAGCTATAAAAAAGTATGAGATTTTATGCATGTATACAAGCAATGCACTTCTACTTATGCCAAAATAGAACACAATAAATTGGCTTTGTGATTTTGAATAACAACACACAATATCTTTTATCCTTCAATTCCAAGATTTAATTATATTTATTTACTGTTACAGTTAAGAGCAGAAGTTTCTTGAAAACAGAAGGGAATATTTGTTTCTGCCAAAACACTATCCCAAAGCAGCCATAGAGAGCTATTTTTAAGTGCAATGTTTAGATGAGAGTCTGAAACTTAATGAAATTTTCAGAACTGACTGCAGAGGTTTCTGTTCCCAGTTACTGATCTGTGTGAAAGATTGCTGACATACAGTAAATAACGAAAGAGCCTTTTAAGATGTAACAAACCTTAATAAGTCTGCACAATGACACAAAACCGCATTTAGATGCAATTAAAAAGAACGTATTTAGGTTGTAATAAAACGATCAAACTTCACTGAAAGCACAACACAATTATGACAGTGAATAGTTAAAAGGGTCTTTCCACAAAACACTAAACTATTCAGGTTCAAGCTATTTGTATCAAATCCCTTGTACTATTTAAGTACTCGTTGCGAACAAACCGAATGCAGGTCAATGAGAAACTTGAATATTTTTCTGGCGGACCCTGTCAGGAGGTCTAGGGGAAGTAAAATTGCTGAGATGATGGAAAAGTGCTGAAATTAAATAGAAAAAGCATGGAGAATCTGCCAGCATGAATTTCTGACCCACAGCTGGTTTCTGGGAATTATGTTGTCAGAGTATTATGCCACTTTACGGAATGACAATGAAACCTACAAAATCAAACCTATATTAGATTTAACAGGAAATATTTTCAAGAAATATTTATTCATGTAAAAGTAAAAAATCGTCGTCTACCCCTTTCACGTGCAAAACAATACAATAAGAGAAATAGAAGGGACGCTAATAAACAATGTATTATAAAGGGGACCTCATACATTCTGTTCAAATTCTTAGATACTGTAACTCCTACACATATAAAACCAATGCACTATGTGCAAGGGCTGACAAAAAAATGAAAAGGAGGCACATTAATGCACCCTGGAAAACACCCAGATGATGGGCTCAGTTATAGCCTTATTAGAGGAGAGGGACTCCTAGACTAGTAAAGCCAATGCATTTTGTGCATGGCCTGATAAAAATTAAAAGGCTGCACATAAGTACACCCTGGAAAACATGCAGGTAAGGACCTCAGCAAATCTTTTTATAGCCTTATTAAAGGAGTGGGTCTCCTAACTTGGTTAAGACTATGCATCTGAGGAGGAGGAGGAGGATAAGAGGAGGATAAGAAAGTACTATCTTCTGTTTAATGTTATTTGAAGCTGTGCTCAGTAAAAAAACACCTTGTTTTTATCAATGTGTCTGTCATCCCTATTTGAAAGTCCTATGAAGCGGAGGAGGAGTGTGACAGAGTCTATGGCCTAAAGGTACTTTAAGTTATCTCAGCAGCACACACACTCACGCAGAACGTTCCATTTAAAGTAGCATGCTAAGATGAGGAATGTGCAGTCCTTGTATATTACTTCCGCCTCAGGTATGGCTTCACTGCTACGTTGCCCACATAATGAATCCATCGCGCTGACACCTTCGGGAGATCAGTGGCAGCCGGGAGGAGGAGATCTCCGCCGCTGATCTCCACCTCCCTGCCGCCGAGACAGCTTATTGGTACTACACTGATGTGATTCTCTGCTGCCTTCACATCAGTATGGCAGCGTTTGCACTGCATTTGCATCTGCATGCCAGATGCATGCAGACACAAACGCTAGTGTGAAACCAGCCTAAGGCTACCGTTTTAGCCGAAACGCATTGCTCTGAACCGTTCTATAGACTCATCTGACTGCAGCACATTGTATTCATTATTTTTATATATTTTTTTGGATTTGCAATAAAGTTTTAGACATTTTTCCTTTACATGCTGCTGTTTTTACCCTTTGTTGGGTCAATCTCTGCCTTCTGGTTTCCATAATCAGCAATTGCCAAGGCACGACTAGTGCTATGAAGGGGATTCTCGGAGAAGGACATTAATGATGAGCTGATAATTCTTCTTTCATGTACTAGGAAGCTATTTTTGCCCTCTTTGGGAATAAGCTACAACAAACAAAAACATTTATTATGGCCAGTTGTGCCGAGTGAAACCTGTATCAAGAAAATAGACCTCAGAGTCGACAGAATCAATTATTTTCCTCTTTAGGAATAAGTTATCGAAAGCAAGAATCTGTATCTTGGCCGTTCATGCCCGAGTAAAACCTGTGTCAGGAAAATGGAGCTCAGAAGTGATAAAATACATTTTTGTCCTCTTTAGGAATAAGCTATGGAAAACAAGAACCTGTATCATAGCCAGTTGTGTCCAAGTGCAATCTTTGTCAGGAAAATATAGAACAGAAGCAATAGAACAATTTTGTCCCATTTACGAATAAGCTATGGAAAGCAAAAGACTATATTTGGATCAGTCGTGCCTGAGTGTATGTAGTTTCAAGAAAATGGAGCTTAGAAGTGACAGATTTAATTTTGGTACTCTATAAGAAAAACCTATGGAAAGCAATAGGTTCTATTGTGGCTAGTTGCGACAAATTGTAATCAGTGTCAGGAAAATGAAGCTCAGAAGTAACAGATTTATTTAGGGTCTCTTTAGGAATAACCTTTAAGATTGTGCTGTGCATTTGAGGTGGATGCAGATTACTCCAGAAAAGGAGCCTGAAGTATTGGTGTGCCCTCTGCACAATTCTGGGAACTTCTTCTGCCATATCCACAACAAGACAAATTGACAGCTTATCAAAAGGTTGAACGTGTCCCTTGGAGAGTATTATAGAGTTCAAATCAAAGGGATATCACCCAGTGAGGAAAGAGATCTGTGAAATGTGTTATGCACGTGAGGGGAGCTGGTACTGTGCTCAAGGGAAGGCCCTTATAGGACCGAGCAAACTTGTTACACAATGTGGAATGGTAGATAAAAAAAATTAGAAGGATGCTTTACAATACACTCTGGAAGAGACAGTGAGCAAGTCATCATAAAATATTATGTTACAATTGATAAAGAGTGGCACTCCTAAAGTGGTAGGGACAATGAACTATGTGCAAGGGTGGTCAAATATTAGAAAAAGGCTCTCTCATACACACTAGAAGAGACAGTGAGGAGAGCCTCATAAGATATTGTGTCACCATTTGTAAAGAGTGGCAGAGGCAATGAAATATGTGCTAGGGTGGACACAAAATGTACCCATGGGATGTATACAAATATCATGACCATCAAGATATGGTGGAGAAGGAGGAGGAAGAACTGAAAAAAACAAGCAAAAACATATACCCTTGTTTTGCTACCCGCTCAGACAAAATGCTAGCAGCAGGATAGACCATCACTTCCAAGGCGTACAAGGTGAGTTTGTGCCACATGTCTAGCTTGAACACCTAATAGTCATATAGCACTGAGCAATCACCAAAGACACTACTACAGTCGTCTAGGTACTCTTTCACTATCTTCGTCAACTATTCCCTCCTTGTCGGAGTACCACACACATCCAACCCTTGGTACTGAGAGGGTTTAATGAACTTGTACCAGACCCTCGAGAGTGTTCATCTGCCTGTGTTAGACCTTGTGTGCGTGTCTCTCCTCTTTACTCCTTGTTTGTCAAAGGAAGTGGGACCTCTGCAACCAGGGTTGGAGGAGAATTTTTGGAGCAATTGTACAAAAATGGTCTCCTGGTAGTGCTCCATTTTATTAACCATTTATGACATCATAATGAGAGATGGAAAGTTTTCCTTGTACCATGGGACAAGAAGGGCGCACAACCAGTATATGGTTTTAGCCAAAATGCGGATCATGCAAGGTTTTTGTGAAATGCAGTAGGGCATGAAGTCTGCCATGTGTGCCAGACTACCAAGAGGAAACATTTCAGTGTACCTCACCTGAAGAACTCTATCCATTAATTCCTCCTCCTCCAGCTTCTCTGCTCCTGTTTGTCCACTTCAGATCATTAATGCTAAACAGACAAGAAACTGGTATTAGTAGTTCCCTCTGTAGCACAGACTATCAACCAGTTCCTCCTACTTCTCCTCATTATAAACCAACCTGTGCTGAGATCATCAGAAATTCATGTAGATATAGCAGCAGGATGGTTAAGCTGATTTGGCATCATCACCGCTCATCATCTGGGTTGTGTCTTCAAAATTTTGGATACCCTCACAGATGTCAGACATTCTTGCCCAATGGTCAGTTATTATTTGCTATGTAGAGACAGGAACAGAACTGAGCTTACAGCTGGAGTCATACTTGGGTGTGACTCGCACAAGTCTCACATCTCATCACCCGAACAGGATTGTGTCAGCTGCATGCATTGCTATGCAGCTGCATGGTCCTGTTAGAACAGATAGATAGACAGACAAATACATTTTAAATGGATCAAGACCTAGTAATATCGAAAGGATGAAAACACTTGAGCATTTTAGCAGCATGGATCCCAAAACATTCTCAAAATGGCCCTGACTGGATCACCAAAGGAGATGCTTAAACTCCTGGGCCCTATTCCTTACATCAGGGGCTGGCTGGCCCAGGGAGCAGGGGGGCAGATGCCCCTCAGGTCAGTGTTCAAGCAGCAGTTTTGGGGCTGCCCGGCCATCTGACATGTTGGTCTGGGAGGCCGCTCTTCCCCTGAAGCTCACTGCTCATGGGCCCAGGCCAAAATTTGCCAGCCAGCCTCTGCCCTGCATAGTTATTACTTTAAGATTTTTTTTAAGGAAATATACAAAGTATACTGTAAATCACAAATTAAATCTGAACATTTTTTGTTTAACGTATATACTCGTGTATAAGCCGAGTTTTTCAGCACAAAAAATGTGCTGAAAAGTTCCCCCCCTCGGCTTATACACGAGTCATATACAGTACTCGGTATACAGCCCCCCCCTATCAGTGGTATAGAGGGCCCCCCCTTGCTGCCGCACACCTGTAAAGGAATAGAGCATTATACTTATCCCTGTCCTGTCGCCGCCGCCGCCGCCGCTCTCTGACACCGCGCTCCTACGGGTCTTCATGCTTCTTCCTGCTGTGATCGGCGGGCGCAGGCAATGACGTCATTGTCTGTGCGCCGGAGGAGGAAGCAGGAAGAAGCATGAAGACCCGGAGGAGCGTGGTGTCAGAGAGCGCGGCGGCGGCGACAGGACAGGGATAAGTATAATGACTATTCCTTTACAGGTGTGCGGCATGCAAGGGGGCGCTGTATACCACTGGGGCCTGTATACACCACTGGGGCCTGTATATACCACTGGGGCCTGTATACCACTGGGGCTGCTGTATATACTGCTGGGGCCTGTATATACCACTGGGGAGGCTGCTGTATATACTGCTGGGACCTGTATATACCACTGGGGTGGCTGCTGTATACTACTGGGGCTGCTGTATATACTGCTGGGGCCTGTATATACCACTGGGGAGGCTGCTGTATACTACCACTGGGGAGGCTGCTGTATACTACCACTGGGGAGGCTGCTGTATACTACCACTGAGGAGGCTGCTGTATACTCCCACTGTGGATGCTGCTGCATACTCCCACTGGGGAGGCTGCTGTATACACACCACTGGGAGGCTGTCTGTATACTACCACGGGGAGGCCTGTATACCAATGGGGGGTGCCTGTAATACCACACTTCTGGGGCGGTGTATACCTGCTGCTGGGCGCCACCCCTCGGCTTATACACGAGTCAATAGATTTTCGCACGGTTTTGGGTGCAAAAGTAGGGGGTTCAGCTTATACACGGCGCGCTTATACACGAGTATATAACGGTAATTAATTATTTGTTGTGTTTCTTTATCATAGTCTAATTAATAATGTTCTTATCTTTATGGTTATGTTACAAATATAGAATGGATGTGAATCCTGCTATTCATTTGTAATTTAAGCATGAAACGGTTAATCTAAATCACTATGTGTTTGATTTGTGGAGAGAAGTTCCAGTTTTCATTAAGTTTGGTTATTAATATTTCCCTAGTATCCCCCAGCAATGTAAAAAAAGAGATTATAGTACCTTATTCAAAATATTACATTAAATATTTAAGTATTTATAATATAGAATTTCAAGAGCCGAAAGTCATTATGGCCACTTTATTTGTGTCCTGAGGAGGTATACGATAGGAAGACGAGAAAAAAAGATTTTAACTATATAATTTTAAACTTTTCAGTTCTAGCAAATTAATACTTTCTTAAGAATCTGGTTTTCTCAAAGGTAAAAAAACTATATTTTAAGAGAACAAATCATTTGTTGGCAACTTTAAAACACTTTAATTACTTAATGACTGTGAATTTGTCATTTTACAGAGATTGATAAAGGGCCTTAGGGTGGAACACACTGGCGTGAAGAAAAATGGACCGTTTCTCATCCAGGAGAGTTGGACAAGGTGACATCCGTTTTTTGCTTCGTTTTGCATCCAACTGCTATGCGAGTGTTTTGTCATTTTCTCAGATCACATCCGAGTGTTGTCTGAGTGTATTCCTTGTGTGCTTCCGTGTGCAATCCGCTGAACTCATGTCATTTTTTTTAATTAATTTCCCTTTACATTGGCTACAATGTGTGTCAATTGTGAGCTAAATGATTTGTGCCAATCAGGGCTCTTTGGAGCTTATATTAAATGGACATATGTGTGCATTGAGTTGACCCTCTATCCCCTCAGTAAGCAGTGTTTTTTACATGTGCAGCTGCCTACGAAATGGAAAATAACCTGACCCTAAACACCACTGAGCGGGTGTTATTTAATTGGGTCATTTCCTGGCGGTATGGGACTCCCTACCCAATTGTGTCAGATCTGGGGAGGAGGCGGCAAATGCAGATCCATTCGCTCCTCCTGCTGCGTAGTTCTCATGGCCATTTTCAGAGGGTAATGTGGTCAGTTACGCTGTCATCCAGATAAATTCTACACCTATACCAGGATGACCATGCCCACATTTGACCGACTCTTACAGATTCTGCGGCCTGGCATCACATTTCAAAATACACAAATGCGGCCAAGTATTACACCTGAGGAATGGCTTCTCTTGACACTGAGGTTGGTATTACTTTCATTTGTTTGTTATGTTGTGTCATGTCAGTAGGATATAGATACATGTGTGGTAAAACCTCCCATACACCTTAAACATGTCGTGATTTACTGACTAGAGATGAGCTACCACCCTAATGTTCGAAATTGATTAGATTCATCGAATTGGAGGGGTGTTCTTCAAATGTTCGTCGAATGTTGGTCGAACACCGTGGAACACCTTTGAAAACAATGGCAGGCAAACACAAACACATACAAACACAAAGAAAACACATAGAAAACACCTTCAAAGGTGTCCAAAAGCTGACAATACATATAGTTAAGCGAAAAGAAAAGAGGTGGAGGAGTAAAAGGAGAGAAGACACAGATATAGGCATGTCATGCCCTTCTAAAATCATGTAAAACACAGCAAGTGGGACTCCAACAAGAGTCTCCAATTTTTCCAAAAATTTGGGCACAGACACCACTTAAGTGGCATCAATTGACCCAGAGTTGCAAGCTTAAAATGGTGACTTTCATGCACCACATTCAAAAATCCACAAGCCTTTAGTCTCCCCAGGATAACACAGGGGTAGAAAATTCCTTGCGGATCCATGACTTGTTCATCTTGATGAACATTAGTCTGTCTACATTCTCACTGGACAGCCGCGTTAGCTTATCTGTCAGCAAGCCACCAGCAGCGCTGAAGACACGTTCAGAGAGAATGCTGGCTGCAGGGCATGACAAGATCTCCAAGGCGTGAGTTGCGAGCTCAGGCCATTTTCCAGATTGGAAGCCCAAAATAAGCAAGGGTCTAGTTCCACAGTCATGGCATCGATGTTCACTTGAGATACTCCTGTACCATTCTATCTAGGCGTTGACTATGTGTCAGACTTCTTGTTTCCTCTGGCCTTGCAAAGAATGGTCTAAAAAATTGGTGAAACTATTCCACAAAATTGCTGTTACCACCAGATTCGGTGTTACTGTTATGGTTTGAGTGATGACTAGACAGTCCTACGGTTGCAAGTTTGAACTGTGAGATTCACTACCTGCACCACTGGTGGTTTGTGGAAAAGCAGATTTAGGATTCTGTAACAGCCTCTGCTGATACTCCTGCATGCGTAAATGCCTTTCTATGGCATGAATTATTTTGCCAAATTTACTCTTGCACTGGGGTTCTAAGAGTGTGGCAACCCAGTAGTCGGCATTACTTTTAATTCTGACCATCCGAGGGTCATGTTGCAGGTAGTGCAGCAAGAAGGCACTCATGGGTCTTGGGCATCCAGGAGGACCAACTCCTTGTTGTGTTGGGTGGCGGCGAATGGTAAGAATTCATGCTTCCTTCCTCCTACCCCTCTTCCCCAATCTTGTTATCCCTTCCCCATTACGACTCCTCTGTAACGTCCTCCCCCTCCTCTTGTCCCACCACCAGACAGGCTTTGGGTGCAGGTGGCAGGACCGAGAGGAGGTTGAGGAGGCAGAAGCAGTGGAGGACATTCTGCATACAGAGGATTGACGCACAACTCGTGGGGACAGCAAGACTTGGACAGCAGCTCCTTCTCCTGATGTCACCATAGTTACCCAGTGCCCAGTCACGACATGTAACACCCCTGTCCATGCTTACTCATGTGGAAGAACTCTCAAGTTGGGAGTCAGGCACACATGACAAATTCGTAGCTACCTGGGATCCGTGGTTTGCCAACTCCCACAAACTCACCAACCTTAAACAAGTCGCTTGATTGCACCTCCTTTTTTACATCAATTTCAACCTCTGCCCCGAGGACTTTTCACATTAGGCCACAGTGGTCGGAAACAATTTAACTTTACTTACCACTTTAGAAAGAATGCCCACAATAAAATAAAGTAACCTTCTAGACGATCTTTCTCAACGTCCTACGAACTATCCAATATAGTATAGCACTTGGATATAGCAAATTCTCTTCTCGTACCTGTCAAGTCACGTCCCATCACTCGTCCCTTCCTTCCTTCCTTATTTGTATACTTCTTTAATTAACCTAATTGTTTACCCTGCAGTGATTCTTCTGTTACAACAATGGATAACTGTAATGTATGTATTTTGAAAATATAACAACGCTCTTTCAAATGCTATGTTTTTTATATTTTTAAATAAAGATTTGTTAAGAAAAATAAATAAAAGTTTAGGAAGATGATGTCTATTTACAAAAGGAGCAGAGGTCCTCCGTAAAATAGTTTGAACTTTGTTTGGGCCACTTTGAAGGTGTTTACTAGACCCTTGATTTTGCCTCCCATTGATTTAAATGGGGTTCGGAAGTTCGGCAAAGTGTTTGCTGATGTATTTGCCGAACACATGCCATTTGACGAGTCAAACCCAAACTATAAAACCCAAACTTCATAAATTCATCTCTAAACATCATGAAAAAATAAAAACATGCCAGAAATATTTCATTATAGTGTCACACAAAATTGGAATAAAAAGCTATCAAAACTAGTATGGAAAAAATTGGCATTGTCAGGAAGGTACAAATAAGCTAAGGGGTGAAGGGAGTTAAAGCTATAACTTTTTAATTTTTGGGCCTTCAGAGCTGTTTGAATGCTTTTTTTTCCTGTGGAATGAGTTGAAGTTGTTATTTCTGCTATTTTTAAATACGTAACATTTTTTATCATGTTTGTTCACGTTTATTGGACTCAAAAAGAATTTAAAAATCACTGTTTTTTTTTTCTAACGCCATCCACCTTGGAATAAAAGTAACGGACTAGCTTATATTTTTCTGCAAACTGAGATTGTTTTAACTTATTTTTTGCAGCATAGGTTGACATTTCCATGGATACGATTTTTTTTCCATTATGATCAGTGTGACTTTATGAGCTAACAAGCCTGGAATGCTTCAATATATCCTAATGATTCTAGGATTGCTTTTTGTGACATATTGTACTATATATTAGTGGAAAAATTCAGACTTTTTGGTGTTTATTTGTGCAAATATCAGAAATGTAACAAAAATGTTATCCCATGAGTAAATTAACGAGGCATTCACAGGCATGGTGAGGACGGAGTTTCTGATACCCTTTTTCTTAGGAAACATCCTCAAACTCAGGCAGAAAAGAGGATAAGATTTTTTTTGAGATGTTAGAGATAATAGTATTCAGTCAGTGCCTCTTACAGAAAGCACTCGATATAACTATTTCTCTGGACTGCCAGTCAATAACAGGATTGTGCATAATCAACTAGAGAAGGACCAATACAATAAGGGTGGGAAGATCTTCAAGGATTCAGCAAGAAAGAAGCTCATTGTGAAGAGCCTCTATGCGAAGGTTTATATTATGCTCAACTTGTGTTAAACTTCCCTAACTAAGAGGCACAGAGTCGTTAGCAAATAAGGAACAGGACTTCACCAGCATGCTACAGTAGAGACCATGGGTCTAAACAAACCGAGAATCCACCATACTCGCTCCTGCACCACTATGTAAAATGACAAATATTATCTCAGTTTTCTTACCCAAAACTACTTCTGCAGTGGAGATAAATTGAGACACACATGCGGATATATATAAACACCCAAGCTGTAATCCACCACACAACCTAGGGTCAGAAGTTTTCCAATGTTTTTTAAGCTTAGAGACAAAAGGACAAGCCTCAATAAATTAACCCAATTGACTTCAAAAGAAAAACACCGCCATCTTAAAGCGTGCAACCAGAGATCAAGAAGGAGCAAAAGCCACATTCACTGCAAGGGTTATTAGGCGCCCCTGTGGACCAGTCGCCACAGAGTGGAATAGCAGCTGGGACTGGTAAGTGGTCACTCCGCACAAACACCCAACAAACCCCCGATCCCTAATCCTAGTTACTTCATGTCAGGCAAGGTATAGCGGGAGCTACCAAGTGGAGGGTGGAGAGTGAGGAAAAGCCTGGGAAGGGGGTGGAGGAAATGAAGTAAAAACCCAGGAACATTACGTTAGGAGAGCTCTAGCGAGAGTTCAGGTTCGAGTTCTTGGCAAGCTGTAATGGAATAAGGAACAGAACTCCTAAGCCGATATGCCCAACAAGCCTAGAAGACTGTAACACCAGAGCGGAAGAACTCGTACCCGGCGGCCTGTGCCACTGAATTGCTAGTCCGGGTCCCAGGCTGCTTACCAAAAAGGGGTCCACTGTGTACCTGGGAAAACGAGGTACCCGGGGGACCAGGCTAAGCCAGGTGCGGCCCTGTAGAAGTGGCTGGAGCTGTATGCCCAACCACAGATTAACCAGTGGAGTGAAGGGACTCTATGCCTGGAACCCACCACCGGTGCAGTAAAAGAAAGGCAGTCAAATGAGGGCTAGGGGACAGACAGAGAGCCCCAGGGAAGAGCCGTGGACAGCTGGCCTGTAACTAGCACTCGGAAAGAACGAGGCCGTAAAGGTGCCAGAGAGAGGGTGTGCTGTTATCAAACTGTCCCAGCTGCTAGGTTTTGACCAGAACTGCTTGAGAACTTGTGATCGGTGTGAACTGTTTGTACCGTGTGACTTGTAGAGCTTCAGCAAGAACCGGTAAAAGCTCAGAACTTTGTGTGACTTTTACTTGTGTATCGAGACGGGGCTGAGTAAGACGAAGTCTTGGTAGATGGAGGTTTCCTGAGAACATTAATTGTACTTTTCCTTTACCTTCCTGCACCATCTTCGCGGAGGCCCTGGGGGACAGCCCTACCTGTGGAGGGTGTATCATGCTGGCTGAAACCCTGATCATCCCCAGGAGACCCAACTGCAGTGGTGGCTACATTTGGCCACAAACCAAGGGTGGTGTCACATATATTTTCAAAGCAAACTCTATTTTCCCCTTTCCCTCCTCTTTCCCTCCCCTTTCCCATACTGGGACCATGGAGCCGGGTCACATCACCATGACACCCTGTAGCCCTAGACGATGATACGGGCCCGATTTTGAGTACCCCTGACGGGGCGCAACAACTTTTCGTCACAAGCAGGATATCGATCTGGTGAAACCGGGTCTTGTGCACATAAGACTGTGTTTTGAACTGTGTTTTTCGGGCCTCGGTAATGGCGGCCCAAAAGGACTGAAGCAATTTATTGGCAGAAGGACATGACATAGCCCTTCATTGTGGGCCAGGCCAGCACAGAGTGGGAAACCAAGCCCACACCCCTTCCATTCTTCCATCAGTGGGAGGGCGGCTCCAGAGACTGTGTAACTCCACCCGTGACCGGGATGGCTGAGGACGATCGAGAACGGCGATGCCCACGAAGGGAGGAGGACAGTGAGGACTACAGCACGAGTAGTTTCCAACAGCAGATGCAAGAAGGACGGCAATGGGGAGGGTAGAGAAGGTGGAGGGTATTCCCCTGGTCCCATGAGAGCAAGTCGGGTACTGGGGTTAGACCTAACCTTACTCAATGATGACCCCTCCAGCCTGGTGGCGGAAGACCCGACCCAGGTGTGCCGGTTGGATCTGGATTGGGTACCCTCATCAGGTTGTCAATCCAAGCGAGTAGACAGCAGTAGTTCCGCTATCATCAGCAGTACCCGGAGGATCCCGGTGCGAGCAAGTGAGGATATTGGTCTCCTCGACAGTCCGAGTAGGATCCAGAAGTTGCAGAGGTCAGCGACTGGTGGTGCTGAGGATAGTGCCGTTTTTGGGGTGAAGGGGGATGCGTAATGTCCCAGTATGCCGCATTTCCCCAATGCTTCAACGTCCCTCTTCAGCGGAGATTCCAATGAGTATCCAGCTGCTGCACTCTTCCGTGACGCGGACCCCAACTTTCTGATGACTCCAGAGGTGCCGAAGTGGAGCGGCGGTTGGCCCAAGCTCAAGTGAATGCTCTTGCCCAGTGGAGCTGGAGGGGAAGATTGACGAGGTCCCGAGTGGATGGGACTCTACCCCAGAGCCCTCTAGTGTGAAGCCATAAGCCCAGACAGGCAATAGACTGTATGTGAGTGAGTTTTTCTGCACTTTCCTTGTTTCCCCATTTCTTCCCTGTATGAATGTGTTTGTTTCCCCCTTGATTAAAAAGACTTTGATAATTACAGTGCATAATCCGGACTCTTATGTAAATAGTTCGTGCACCTCGGTGTACACCCTATTGGTTTTATAGCTAATTTTACAGTGTACGAAATAATGTGTATCTAAACTGTGCATGAATGTTGAGCACTTGTGACTGCACAGCTTAAAAACCCACTGGCGCGGCCGAAGAATTGGTCATTGTAGTCCCTGTCGCCGCGCCCAGGGCTTGCAATGGGTTTTTCTGGTGGTGGGTTCCCAAAGACCAGCGATCGCAGGACATACTGGACTGTGTGAATTGGTTTGAACTGCTTAAGACTGCCCCTTTCATATTCAGTAGTATGTTGGGCTGAGGGGTGAGTGCAAGGTAAGGGGGGTAAGTGAGTGGGGGCTGAAGGGGTGAGTGCAAACTGAAGTGGGTGGGGGGGGTGAGAGCAGGCTGAGCAGGTGTGTGCAGGCTGAGGAGGGTGAGTGAGTTGGGTCTGAGGAGAGGTGAGTGCAGGCTGAGGAAGTGTAAGTGAGTGGGGACTGAAGGGGTGAGTACGGCTGGCTGCTCTATGCTCCTTACAGGACCTGTGATGATGTCACAGTCATGTGATCATTCACATGACTGTGACATCACTACAGACCTTGTCAGGCCAGAATCTGCGGGGGATGGGTGGCTGGGGACTGTACAGGAGCGTAGTATGCGGCGGGGGAGCGGTGGTGGCGGCTTTCTGGCAGCAGTGGCGGGGGTCTGCGAGGGATGTGTGCAGCAGCGGCTTCTGTTGTTGGTGTCATTGCCAGCCTGCGCCTTATTAGTCTATATAGATAATCTTGGCACACGGAATACATGAATAAAGAGAAACTTCTTGCATTCAAAAAGGTTTTTTTTATTGAAACATCAGTCAAAAATAAAACGTTTTGGCTGGCTTGCCTTTTTCAATCAGACTGATACTAAATGATAAGAAAAGAAGAATTGCATCAATTACAAGTTACACAAAATCCATCATAACAACTAACAAAAACATCATCTATCGTCGATGATCATGATTTGACATACATAATCATTATTGCATAAATTATCATAGGTAATGAGGTACACCTTAGTGAAAGCAAGAGAACAATATTCAATCTTGGAGATTGTGCCTCACTCCTTCAGAATAATTTATATGACCCACTAGCTGTACTACCGGGCTATGCCCGGGTTAATAAATAACTGATGTTAGCTATATCAAAATAGAATTTAAATATGTCATATTAATGACCTGTAGGAAAATAGAAGCTGAGCTGTGATTGGTTGCTATAGGCAGTCTGATCAATCTCCAGCCAACAGTAAACCCTCCCCCAGGTCGGGCAGTATATTTTACCTCACACATACACATAATAGACAGCTCATGCGACTGACATCTGCCTTAATTCCCTATATGGCACATGTGTTGCACATTGGCTGTTTTTAATCAGATGTTTATTTTTGGAAATTAAAGATAGCACACGTATGAGGCGAGTTGTGTGAGGTGATTTGTGCACATCTGTGTCTGTCTGTGTGGTGTGTGTGTCCTTGGGGTGTGTGTGTGTGTCCCTGTGGGATGAGTGCATATGTCCCTATAGGGTGTGAATGTGTATGTGTCCCTGTGGGGGGGTGTCTGTGTGGTGTGTGTGTGTCTCTGTGTTGTGTGTGTCTCTTTGTGGTGTGTGTGTGTCCCTGTGGGGTGAGTGCATGTGTCCCTATAGGGTGTGTATGTGTGTGTGTCCCTGTGGGGAGGGTCTGAGTGGTGTGTGTATCTCTGTGTTGTGTGTGTCTCTTTGTGGTGTGTGTGTGTCCCTGTGGGGTGAGTGCTTGTGCAGCTATAGGGTGTGTATGTGTGTGTGTCCCTGTGGGAGGGGTGTCTGTGTGGTATGTGTGTGTCTCTGTGTTGTGTGTGTCTCTTTGTGGGTGTGTGTGTGGCCCTGTGTTGTGTGTGTCTCTTTGTGGTGTATGCGTTCGGGTGCGTGGTAAGTATCCAATGTTGGGGCTGCACCTTAGCGACTATACACTTGATGTTACTCTTTGTGTGCGTGAGGTGTGTATACATGTCCCCGTGCGTGGTGAATATCCCATGTTGGGGCCCCACCTTAGTGACTATATGCTGGTATATGCTGTTAGTCTTTGGCACTGTCATTAAGCCCCTCTCATTCACAACTGTCAACTGGCGACTGTCACTTTTTTCCCATTATGTAGATAGGGGCAAAATTGTTTGGTGAACTGGAATGCGCACAGGGTTAAAATTTCGCCTCACAATATAGCCTATGACGCTCTAGGGGTCCAGTCATGTCACTGTGCAAAACTTTGCGGCTGTAGTTGCTACGGTGTAGATGCCAATCCCGGACATACACACACACACATACACACATTCAGCTTTATATATTAGATAATACAAAAGGGTTCCACTAAGTAAATAAAAAATGAATTAGGCATCAAAATGAAGGTGAAATTGTGAATAGGCAATTCATACCTAGTGAATAATAGTCCTATATGGATCCGACCTTTCTTGTGCTCACAGTGCCTAGATAAGGGATTGTCAGTAGGGATGGGCGAATACCTCACTATTCGGAATCGCTATACCCGCAACGAGTAGGTAGCGGTACTCGCTACTCGTTGCGAATGTAGCGATTCCGAATACTTTTGCAGTGTATCAATAGATACACTGCAAAAGTCCTGAAAAAGAGAGAAAAAGTTGTTAAAAATAAAAAAATTGGATACTCACCTTAACCGACGGCTGTACCGGGAGCGGCCGATGCACGTCTATTCATGGAAAAGGACCTTTCCCTCTCTCAGCCAATCAGATGGCTGGGAGAGATCTGGCCAATCAGATGCCGCCTTTTCACAATGACGTAATCGCTAGCAGCCACCTGATTGGCCAGATGGAAAGTCCTCTCAGGTACACAGAGGACCTTTCCATCTGGCCAATTAGGTGGCTGCTAGCGTTTACGTCATTGTGACGTGGCGGCATCTGATTGGCCAGATCTCTCCCAGCCATCTGATTGGCTGAGAGAGGGTAAGGTCCTTTTCCATGAATAGACGTGCATCGGCCGGGTCCCGGTACAGCCGTCGGTTAAGGTGAGTATCCGATTTTTTTATTTTTTAACAACTTTTTCTCTCTTTTACAGGACTTTTGCAGTGTATCTACTGATACACTGCAAAAGTATTCGGTACTTGCTACTCTCAAGTAATCCTAATTTACTCGGCGAGTAGTGAGTATACGAATACCGCTACTATTCGGCGAGTGCCGAATAGTAGCGAGTATACTCGCCCATCCCTAATTGTCAGATGATGTGATTTGAAATCTGACCGTGAGGTACAGAATTGAATCTACTGTGAGGATAAAGGTAAAAGATAAGAGAGCAGTACGAGGAAGATTTATGTAACAGATGTGAAAAATTTGAGGATACATACCTCTACTTAAGGGGTAGATATAGTAGTTTATGCTTATTGCCTTATCGTAGAAGCTTCATGCAGTGTAATTACTTACTATAGGGTCATTCAGCCCTATTACTGAGGTCAAAGACTAGTTATGTACCAGTGTGCCTGTGGTGGAGATTTAATCCATTAGGAGTGTTCACACAAGTCAAGGTAAAACATTGTATACCACTATATTATATATACGGGAGTTGTCTGACCTTGGTTGTAGTCTGTCCCCTTTACATAATGCTGTCCTGTGTGGCTTTATGTAGAATATGCTATGTATATAAAGAAGATTAGTGGTAGTTAAATTTGTATAGTAGTATCCATATTACCATGTCACTCCCTCATTGGTCCATCTGTGCAAGTGTGCAGTGATTCATACCTTGTGTGAAGCCGGAACTGCAGACAGAAATGAAATAACAGAGGATAAAGTGAAGGGTATAATTACCATACGATCTGTTGTAGCAATGTGAGCGACAGCAGGCCTACTGTGCACGGGGGTGCGATATGTGTGCTCTGTTCACAGCAGTGCCTCGTTTTAAATGATGTGTGCAGGTCGGCGACTTCCTGCTTCCGGTGTGTGGAACGCAGGAAGCCGCTGCGAACCGCATGAGTGCGCATACGCGATAGCGCTATTCTGTGTTGCTAAGTTTCGGACAGTGAGACCTAGTGAATCAAGTGCCGATTTTAGGAAGATGCCTCAGACTGGATTAATAGATCTAGAAAAAGATTAAAACATGAGATAAGTATATAGAATCCATACAATATCTATCAGAGTACTCAGTAATAGGGGAACAAGAGATTAGGGATACAGGTTGATGTAATATAGACATTTCTTATAAAAAATAGTATACAATGACAGTACAGCATAGCATACTGTATTCAGGCATGCTATGGGAAGCAAGGTGTTAATAATGGCATTAGCATTATAGAACCCATATCTGATATAATGCATACAATGAGGTTCTAACAATATGATACACATATTTTGTAAGGAAAAATAGATAAATTAAGTAATACAGGTAAGACAGACCTCCGAATAAACCACTGAGAAAAAAAAAAGGAATGGTTATGAATAAATATCAATGTTTCACATCATATTCTCTGTTCAAACCCTGAGGGGCTAGAATCTAAAGAGTGTGTATCCATTGTAATTCATGAGACCCGGTCACCTCCCTGTCTACCTGTTGCTATATATTCAATTACTTGAAAACGTGACTGTGATACTCTGTGACTATAGGTGTTGAAATGTTCAGGTATAGGTAACATTGTGTATCCACATCTAATGGTGGATTTGTGTTTACTAATTGGTCCCGGATATGCTGGTTGGTCTCCCCAACATACCCGAGACTGCATGGACACTTGATTAAGTAGATCACGTAACTGGAATCACAGGTAAAATAATCACGTATTGGAAATCTCTTCCCAGCTCTAAACAAATTTATCACGTAAATTCTGTGACCGTTTATAGCAAAAAAGGGGATTTCAGCAAATTCGGGTATGGTAGGGTAAGACTGTCCAAGTAGGGGCCAGTGTTTGGTGATATTACCTTTGAACCTATTGAAGAATGGATGGTATGTATTCACACAAGTAACCAGAGGGCCATTGCGTGTCTCTTAGAAGTCTATCCGCCTGTTCTCCAGCTATAGACGGGGCGTAACCCCTGGCTATAAATTTGTTGCTCATCTCAGTATGTCTCATCATCTGTATGCTTGGTGAGGACACAATTCTTGTGATTCTCTTATGCAGTGATAATGGTAAAGATGATTTGTCATGTCTAGGATGGCTGCTGTCAAAGTAAAGCAGACTGTTTTTGTCAGTGGGTTTGAAATACAAGTCCGTCTCTATGTTCCCTGTCAGTAGTTTGCGGATGACCGTATTCAAGAAATTGATCTTATCAGGACCCAGGTGCTTGGTGAATGTCAGGCCTGCCACAGCATTATTTAAGTTTCCAAAGAAAGTGTTTACCTCATCCTGTGTGCCCGTCCAGATCATGAAAATATCATCTATATATCTTCTCCACAGTCGAACGCAGGTACTAGTGAATGAAGAGGGATATACAAACCTATGCTCAAAGTAAGTAATGAATATATTTGCCTAAGGGGCGCCACATTGGACCCCATGGCGGTCCCCCTCCGCAGCATGTAGAATTGGTCTTGGAATAGAAAATAATTCTGACCAAGAACCAATTCATGTGAATCTAAACAAAACTGTTTACCCAAGTTGGTCAGGTCACTGTAATGTGTGAGGAACCAATCAACCGCCTCAAGGCCAAGTTGATGGTCTATACTTGTGTATGGACTAGTCACGTCAAAGGAGACAAGTTTGCAGGATTGTGTCAAAGTGGTCAAACCTCTGAGACAATCAATGAAGTCTGATGTATCCTTAAGATATGCAGGTATTTTAGGAATTAAAGGTGTTAAAATCCTTTCAAGGGTAATGGCAATGGGAGATAATACTGACTCAGTCCAGGCCACTATGGGTCTGCCAGGTGGTCTTCTTAGATCTTTATGCACTTTGGGCAGAGTGTAAAAAACTTGTATAACTGGAAGAGGATGTATCAGGTAAGTGGCAAGTTTCATGTCTATAATGCCTGTTCCTACATGTTTCTGTATATATGTACAATAATCTTGGTGATCCTAGATGTTGGATCATAGGGAACTGGTCTATATGTATCCCTACCCTCCAGTTGCCTTTCTATTTCAGCAATGTAGTATGATCTGTCGAGCACCACTATGGCACCCCCTTTGTCAGCGGTTTCATAATTATTTCCTTATTCCTTTAAGATTACATAGACCTTGTGTCTCTAGTGGATTTAAATTATGTTTCAAATGCAGATCACCCTGTTTAATGAGTAATGGTTTTAGCAAAGTCTGCCTTGACCAGAGATATGTATGTCTTTATCGGGTGGTATACGCGGGGAGGTTGAAAGTTACTAGGTGTCCTAATGTTCACACTTTTAGCCAAGAAGAGTGTCGTCGTGGAAGGAGAGGTAGTCACTGTCTCTGTTGGAGTCGTGGAGAAATGCGCTTAAAGTCTAAGTGTTCTAAAAAAAAGATTAATCTCTTTTTCAAGAGTGAATGTATCGAACTGTGGTGTTGGACAGAAACTAAGACCTCTTTGTAACACTCTTAATTCAATGGGGGACAGGATAAACTTCGATATATTGTACACAAGGTCTGCCTTACCTGTGACCTGTGTGTCATCCCATGTGGTCTGTAAGGGTCTCCTCTTCCCCCTCCTCGTCCTCTTCTGAATCGGGGTCGTTGTCCTAAAAAGGCGGTGGTACGGGTTGCTGTACACCATATTCGCTTCCTGAGCTTGGAGATGATGTATATGATGAGTAATCCCCGTAGTAGGGATACCGAGGTTGTGGGTATGGATCGCCGCAGTGC
Source organism: Allobates femoralis (assembly GCA_033576535.1). Classification (NCBI taxonomy): domain Eukaryota; kingdom Metazoa; phylum Chordata; class Amphibia; order Anura; family Aromobatidae; genus Allobates; species Allobates femoralis. The sequence continues at coordinate 518,443,475 of JARQOC010000003.1, read as the reverse complement.
CATCTATAAAGGTGTTTTTTCTTATAATCCTCCTCGTCACGAGTGAATTTTTTTCTTTTTTGCCTGTAATTTCTTTTTAAATTCAGAGGTCATGTTAGTGATCTTTTTCTAGATCTATTAATCCAGTCTGAGGCATCTTCCTAAGATTGGCACTTGATTCACCAGGTCTCACTTCCGAACTTAGCAACACAGAATAGCGCTATCGTGCATGCGCACTCATGCGGTTCGCAGCGGCTTCCTGCGTTCCACATGTCGGAAGCAGGAAGCCGCTGTCCCGCACACATCATTTAAAACGCAGCACTGCCGTGAACAGAGCACACATATCGCACCCCCGGGCAAGGTAGGCCTGCTGTCGCTCACATTGCTACAACAGATGGTATGGTAATTATACCCTTCACTTTATCCTCTGTTATTTCATTTCTGTCTGTAGTTCCAGCTTCACATAAGGTATGAATCACTGCACACTTGCACAGATAGACCAATGAGGGAGTGACATGGTAATATGGATACTACTATACAAATTTAACTACCGCTAATCTTCTTTGTAGATATAGCATATTCTACATAAAGCCACACAGGCCAGCATTATGTAAAGGGGACAGACTACAACAAAGGTCGGGTAACTCCAGTATCTATTATATAATTGCGAATGGGTTTTTTGCCCCTTCTGAGTCCACTCGCGCTGCGAGTCAGCGTGGTCATGTGATACGCCCGAAGCATTGGCCGCGCAGCGGCCATTGCAAGCAGTTCTAAGGCGACTCGCTATGCCCGCGCAGCGGGCATGGCGAGTCGCCTTAGCACGCGAAGCATTGGCCGCGAAGCGCCATTGCGAGTCACAGACTCGCTCTTCTAGAATCCAGATGCATGTGCATCGGCACCCAGCTAGTATATTATATAGTGGTATACAATGTTTTACCTTGACTTGTGTGAACACTCATAACGGATTATATCTCCACCACAGGCACACTGGTACATAACTAGTCTTTGACCTCAGTAATAGGCTGAATGACCCTATAGTAAGTAATCACACTGCATGAACTTTCTGCGATAAGGCAATAAGCGTAAACTACTATATCTACCCCCTAAGTAGAGGTATGTATCCTCATATTTTTCACATCTGTTACATAAATCTTCCTTAGTACTGCTCTCTTATCTTTTACCTTTATCCTCACAGTAGATTTAATTCTGTACCTCACGGTCAGATTTCAAATCACATCATCTGGCAGCCCCTTATCAAGGAACTGTGAGCACAACAAAGGTCCATATAGGACTATTATTCACTAGGTATGAATTGCCTATTCACAATATCACCTTCCTTTTGATGCCTAATCAATCCTATATATTCATTTTTTATTTTTTATTTACTTAGTGGAACCCTTTTGTATTCTGGGTCATATAAATTATCCTGAAGGAGTGAGGCACAACCTCCCATGATTGAATATTGTTCTCTTCTTTGACTAAGGTGTACCTAATTACCTATGATAATTTATGCAATAATGAGTATGTATGTCATGCCTTGATCATCGACGATAGATGATGTTTTTGTTCATTGTCATGATGGATTTTGTGTAACTTGTAAATGATGCAATTCTTCTTCTTCTTTTCTATTATTTAGTATGAGTCTAATTGAAAAAGGCAAGCCAGCCGAAACGTTTTATTTTTGACTGATGTTTTAATAAAAAAAAAACCTTTTTGAACGCAAGAAGTTTCTCTTTATTCATATATTCCGTGTGCCAAGGTTATCTATATAGAATGAATTCTCTTTTCTTTGAGCACCGGGTCTTTGATGAGCCATGTTACTCTACTTATGCCCCATATTAGCACACCCATCACCTGGATGTCTTAATATGACGTGTGGCGTACTTCTTTTGTGCCGCATGGCATTCTGGGATTCGTGGACATTGGGCCAGAATCTGATGACACACAGGATTAGATAACTATATAATAAGATTATACCAGTGGAAGTGCTGAGGTATTAATTTTACTTTTTTATGCAATATTTCAAACTCTTGGCAGGGTTTTGTTTACTTATAGCAGCTCTGCTGTATACATAGGGTTTGGTGCATAGACAGTATAATTATTTTTTGCTTCATACAGAAATATAAAAGGCTTGTTTTTTGTTTTAGGTTTACTCTGATGGATCACATTATTCATAGTGCAATAAATAAGAATTGGCATCGCTTTGGTTTCTGAGTGCATACTCACCATGTGCAGCAAATCATATCTTGCGGAATTAAATACGTATTATATGCAGTTTTGTAAATTTTACAATAGGCTGGTTTCACACTCCAGTTTTTTCCCTGATCAGGTTCGATCAAGTTTGTGTCTCCAAACCAAACCAGGATTGTCTCCAAAACTCAGAACAAGTGTCAATCTTTCAATTATAGTTTTTCTCTGCAAGTTCCTCCCCTGGTTCCTTTCGTGGTTTTGGCACACAAACCTGATCGAACCTGATCATGGAATAAACTGCAGTGTGACACCAGCCTTAGGCCCCCTTCACACCACGGTTTTTTCCTGATCAGGTTCCATCAGGTTTGTGTGTCAAAACCAGGAGAGGAACCAGGAGAGGAACTTGCAGAGAAAAACTATCATTGAAAGGTTGACACCTGTTCTGAGTTTTGAGACACTCCTGGTTTTGATACAGAAACCTGATTGAATCTGATCAGGGAAAAACCGTGGTGTGAAGGGGGCCTTATTTGTTAGAGTCAACGAACATGTTAGATCTATAAGCACAGGTGTAGGAGCAACTAAATTGATAAAACACATAAAAGAAATACGTGGAGCAGATGCAAAAGTATTAAGGTTCAAAGATCTGGATAGGGTGCACTTACCTGACAGAGGAGAGACCTTAATAAGTTGCTTTTACAATGTGAAGCGAAGTGATTCTGAGGTTCTGAGGTCCCTTAGTTGTAATGAAATGAATGATTTGTCTGCATTTTATATATTATCACTTGTGTTTTCTTATTTTCTCATGCAACACTACTTTTGATAATTGTAATTTATTTAGTCTAATTTTGGTTACGATTCCTGCTGACAGATGATTGGTGGACTATTACAGGAACTACTCTGATCAGCAGTTAGGTGGGAATCGGTAGAAGTGTTTACATATGAAACGCTGTAGTCCAAGAATCTCTTGTGACCTTGTATCACCTGCATGTTTTTTTTAATGATTGAATAAAGGATTTGTTTTTACAAGATGGTGAGTACCAATAAAATACATTTTCTTTCTTTATACTTCAATAAATGTACTCCTGACAAGGGATTTTGGTTTTATGTTGCAGCAGCAATGACTATGAAGCACGAAGCCCTGCCAGAAGCATCTAATGCTACCTACCCTTACTCCACAATGTCGTCCAAATTCTAAACTAAATGCAGCAAAAAATGGTATTGATAGAGAATATATTAGAATAGAAGTATGCTTGACAAGGTAATTTTGTTTTTATAATTTTTTAATTTGGTTTTATAACTGATCATTTCTGGTATAATTTCCATGTACACAGCTTTCCCCGGCATCTGATTCCCTCTATGTGAAATGCTATTAGTTCTTTCTGCTATCACTTATTCCTACGCATCTTTTTCATGATCTTTTCAATTCCTCTTAGATCATTATGGAAAGTCTTTGACTGGTCAATCATCCACCATTCCATTTGATTTGGAACATTTTCTGACGCATAGGTTATGCATCTTTCCAAGTGCAATATATTGAATTAAACTAGAACTTGACCGGAATTGACTGGAAGGTAATCGGATAGAAAGCCATTAAAAACAATGTTTCTGTTTCTTTTCACTGTGTAAATTAAGGAAGCTTTAGTGTTTTTTTGAACAGGCGCTTGGAGATAAACCACAGAGACAGCTTTTTAGTACCTCCTCTTTACTTGCTCAAATGTGGACTGGTCATTCCTCACAACATGATTCGGCAGCTGATACCGCCTTCATCAAGAGTCACCTGATGAAGGCGGTATCAGCTGCTGAAACATGTTGTGAGGAATGACCAGTCCATATTTGAGCAAGTAAAGAGAAGGTACTAAAAAGCTGTCCCTGTGGTTTATCTCCAAGCACCCACTCAAAAAAACGCTAAAGCTTCCTTAATTTACACGTCTCTACACTCTGGTGGGTGTGCGGTGCGATTCTGCTGGAGTAAAACTTCTATGAGACCTGTGGGGAGAATAATAGGAGAATCGAGGACCTGCCGTGACGTCAGAAACCCTGTGATCCAACATGTGACTGGCTGTTTGGCCTGACAGCGGCAGCGGGTGCACGAGACGCACGTAAGCTCTGTACCATGGTTATGCTGAGCATAACCGACTAAGGTTAGTGCATCTCCCCCATTGACTCCATTAGACCACCGGGTATTACACCAGGAGTGCCCCTCCTTCTCTCTCTTTTGTTTCTTTACGCTTTCACTCTCATACTACTTAATTTCTTACTCTTTTCTCTAAACCCTCCACCTAATGAACTGAACATTTCTCCCTCCATCCTCCCCAGCCATCTCACCTCCACCTAAGAACTTTTTCTTCACATACAATTCTTTGTCTCCAGACATGCATGGCTTATGCCCTTGTGGCACCCCAGGGGTTAATGTGCCACAGTAACAGGAGAACACATCTGTGAGACTGAGTTATCTCATAACTCGCCCGGAGGAGCGCAGAGATCGGATACCGGATCCGAAACTGTGACTGACACATGCAGCACAGTAAACACCGGAATAGTGGAGGTTGCATATCTACACCGTACCACAGCGAAGCAACACAGCGGGGTCAGAACTACATGGAAAGACTCAAGTTGCCTAGCAAGGGGTACCTGTGAGGAGAAACAGGGCCAGCAGCCTAGCTAAAGCAGCAGCAGGGCCACACACACAGCACAAGAGTAGGAATCTGAGGACCCAGACAGGGTGGGAGCAACCCGGCCCCAGTACAGACTCCATGGACAATACTCTGCTAATAACAACTGCATTAAAGACTTGGAAAACTTCAAAACAGTGAGTTTGTGTGATCCTTGTGCTCAAATCCTGCGTTCCCTCACAAGCAAATATCAACTCCACCACTTCCCCTACTCAGCATCACTGATAGACTGTTACTATCACTGCCCCAGGGATTCAGGCTCTGCCTGCGGAGAGCCTTTACATCTCCAGCTGCCCAAACATCATCCCCGGAGGTTCTGCAGCAGCGGTGGTCACCCTGACCACAACCCGTGGTCACGACAAACTCCCCTGTAAATATTCCTCCCTTTTACTTGCGGAACCTGGGACACGGTCCGGACCAAGACCTCCATGATATCCCCAGCAGCACCCCGGTCCGGTACCGAGTACCCCGTCCCAGTGGGCTCCACACCCTAACCTGCTCCCACCTTCTAATACTCTTTCTGCTACTCCTCATTGCTGGCAACGTATCCTCAATTCCTGGCCCTCCTCATCACATCGCTACACTCATATCTAACCCTCTCACATGACCCTTCACAACTTTTTGAAACCCTAATAACCATATACCCATTCAGCCAGCGCCCGTTGCTCCAGTTTCCCTATCTGGAACGCTATGGAATGGTCACACTGCCTGCAACAATCTTTTGTACATCCATGACCTCTTTATCACTAACAAACTCTACTTCCTTGGCATCACTAAATCCTTGCTCCCCGCCTCTGACATATCCTTTCCAGCTGCACATTCCTATGGTGGATTCCATCTCTCTCACACACCTCATCCAAGCAATAAGCATGGTGGCGAAGTTTGCTAAATCCTGTCCGATAAATGATTCTTTACCCCAATTTCCCTTTTTTGTGGTGCACTCCGTCTGCATATACTCTACCTCCAAACTCCAGCTACCTGTCATCTACCACTCCCCAGACGTAGTCATCACCACCTTTCTTGACCACTTCACCACCTGGCTACTTAATTTCTTCTCTGGTGAAATCCCCGATGTCATCATGGGTGACTTCATCATCCCCAGTGACACTTCCAAATCAGCTGCCTGTAAACATTTATCCCTAACTACCTCCTTTGGGCTCTCTCAAAGGTCCCCTATGACCATTCAAAAAGTTGGCCACATGCTGTACCTTATCTTTACCTGCCTCTTTTCCCTTACTACCTTCTCAAACTCACCCCTCCCCTGTCTGACAACAACCTACTGATATTCTCTTCCCTCTCTTCTCCTATTGTGCGACCTCAACTTCACAAACTCACTCATCCTCACAGAAATCTCAAAGAGATTGTTTTACATTCATTTTTTGAGTCCCTTTACCCTCTCACAGACATAGCTTCCCTACACGATGCAGACACTGCTGCCATTTTATATATCACCACAATAACAGCAGCACTTGATTCAGTCTTTCACTGGCTGCCCATTGCCCAGAAACTCTAGTTCAAACCCTAACCATGACATACAAAGCAATCCACTACCTGTCCCCTCCATATTTCTTTGACATGGTCTCCCAGTGCCTACCTACACACAAAAAAAGGAGTCTGAAGACTCACCTCTTTTAACAAGCCTACAACCTGCAGTAAGCCTCAGTTCACTAAACCGCAATGCAGCTAGCTTTACCCTCTCTTGATGTATCCTCACCCATTCCTTGTAGACTGTGAACCCTCTCAGGCATGGTCCTCTCTCCTCCTGTACCTGTCTGTGCCTTGTATTTTTCATTCAATGAAACTGTGGATAAAAATGAGTGCACATAGGGTTTTATCTTAATAAAAAAGGAGATAATTTACTGTGTTTGCTCACCTGGTCAGGTGGTGGGAAACACAACCAGTTTAAGTAGCTTATATGGCTGCTGTAGCATCTACAAGCCATGTGTACAGCACCTCCACTACTCTTCCCTTGTTTGAGGTGCACTCTGTCTGTATCCATTCCCCCTAAAAACTCCAGCTAGCTGTCACTCCCCAGACCTAGTCATCACCACTAGGGATGGGCGAATCTACTCGCTAGGACTCGTTACTCAGCGAGTAGTAAGGGACTCGCAGGACTCGGTACTCTGCGAGTTTCCCAGTGATTACTCGCACGAGTCCAATGCAAATCAATATCAATCCTAGTTTTGTCAGAAACGCTGACAAAACTAGGATTGCCATTGTTTGCATTAGACTCGGCTACTGTGCCAGTGATAACAGGGAAACTCGCAAAGTAACTGCTGTTTCTTTGCGAGCCGAGTCCAGCTGTCTTCTCTGTGCAGCTCCAGGGTCCTAGAGCCCGCCTTCTCACAGAGATGATGTAGCAGAGCTGAGATTGTTCTCAGTCTGCTCATCCCTGTGCATAGACATCTATATCTATGCACAGGGGATGTAGCAGAGAGGACATTGCGTTTTGGACTGCGTCGGACAGAAGAGGATTTTTTTAATTAAAGATGGAGTCCCTAATGGCTTTTTTTTTTATTTCAAATAAAAAATTTTCTCTGTGTTGTGTTTTTTTAACCCTTTATTGGAGATTCTTAGTGGCTGGGTCAAACATGGCCTGACATTAAGAATCTCGGGCTTAATACCAGCTTGTATAACAAAGCTGGTATTAACCCCTTTATTACCCAGCGTGCTACCGCCACCAGGGCCGCTGGAAGAGCGGGGTTCAGCGCCAGAGGATGGCGCTTCAATGAACGCGCCATCTTCTGGGGCGGCTGCGGGCTGCAATTTGCAGCGGGGGGTGCCCAGAAAGCTTGGGCATCCCTGCGCTGCGGATTCCAGCCCCCAGCTGCTTAGCTGTATTTGGCTAGACATAGAAATTGCGCGGAGCCCCACGCATTTTTTTTTAATTATTTCATGAATTTCAGAGTCAGAGTCTCAGAGTCAGAGTCAGAGTCAGAATCTCAGAATTTCATGAAATAATTTTAAAAAAATGCGTGGGGATCCGCGCAATTTCTATGTCTAACCAGGTACAGCTAAGCAGCTGTGGGCTGGAATCCGCAGCGCAGGGATGCCCAAGCTTTCTGGGCACCCCCCGCTGCAAATTGCAGCCCGCAGCCACCCCAGAAGATGGCGCATTCATTGAAGCGCCATCCTCTGGCGCTGAACCCCGCTCTTCCAGCGGCCCTGGTAGCGGTGGCACGCTGGGTAATAAAGAGGTTAGGGCCAGCTTTGTATTATCAGCTGGCCCTAAGCCCGAAATTTATGGCGGTCACGCCAATATTAGACATGACCGCCATGAATTTCTATTAAAAGCCATTAGGGACTCCATCTTTAATTAAAAAAATCCTCTTCCGTCCGACGCAGTCCAAAACGCGATGTCCTCTCTGCTACATCCCCTGTGCATAGATATAGATGTCTATGCACAGGGAATGAGCAGACTGAGAACAATCTCAGCTCTGCTACATCAGGCAGCAGGCAGGCTCTAGGACCCTGGAGCTGGCAGCCAGCACACAGAGCAGACAGGACTCTTATCTGTGCGAGTTTCCCAGCGATTACTTACAAAGTAAACGAGTCCAATGCAAATAAATGACAAAACTAGGATTGCTTCAGGCTGAAGCTTCCGAGACACATCTGCGATTTGTAAATCTCACACTACTCGCTATTACTCGCTTCCCCATTCATTAACATTGGACTCGCTAGACTCGCAACGAGTAGCGAGTCCCGGGCTCAGACTCGCTAGAGTCAAGCGATTCCGAGTAATTTAGGATTCGCCCATCACTAATCACCACCTTTCATGACCACTTCACCACCTGGCTACTTAATTTCCTTTCTGGTGAAATCCCCAATGTCATTATGGGTGACTTCATCATCCCCAGTAGCACAAGAATCGTGAAGGTGTATATATTTCAAAGTGGTGGCTTTTATTCATCCAACATATTTTGGAGTGTTTTCCTCACTTCTTCCTCAGGGAACCAACCAAGTTACAATGACCAGCTCAAACATTGGTTAAATAGATAAAAAATGAAAAAAAACTTGGAGGAAACATGTGATCATGTCACAGTTCAGGGGGATGAGCAGTTACCATTGCGTCATTTACACCATACACTTTGTAAAAATATTACAATTTATAACGATTAAAACTAACAATAACATAAAGATAACTACAGGGTGGGCCATTTATATGGATTATTATTTTATTATTATTATTATTATTTATTTATATAGCGCCATTAGGTTCCATTGCGCTTTACATGAGGATGAGGGAGACAAGAACAAGTACACTAAATCTAGGCGATCAGGACGTACAGGTACAGGAGGGGCAGGGACCCTGTCCACGAGGGCTCACAGTCTAAGAGGGGCGGGTTAGGATACAGTAGGATGGGGGAATGTCAGGTATGGGGTGGTTGCCTGGGTCTCATGGCAGGTTGTAGGCTTGACGGAACAAGTGAGTCTTCAGGTGACACTTGAAGCTACTCAGGGTAGGAGAGTGTCTGACGTGTTCGGGCAGGGAGTTCCAGAGTAAGGCAGATGCCCGGGAGAAGTCCTGGACTCGGTTGTGCGAAGAGGTGATGAGGGGGGAGTAGAGGAGGAGTTCTTGGGAGGAGCAGAGGTTGCGTGAGGGTAGGTATCGGGAGACCAGGTCGGAGATGCATGGTGGGGCCAGGATGTGTATGGCTTTGTACGCCATGGTTAGTGTTTTGAATTGGGATCGCTTGGAGACGGGGAGCCAGTGAAGGGCTTGGCAGAGGGGGGAGACAGGGGAGTAGCGGGAGGACAGGTAGATTAGTCGGGCAGCGGAGTTGAGGATAGACTGGAGAGGTGTGAAGGAGTTAGCCGGAGGCCAATGAGAAGGAGGTTGCAGTAGTCAAGGCGGGAGATGATAAGAGCATGGATGAGTGTTTTAGCGGTGTCGTGGGTGAGGAAGGAGCGGATCCATGAGATGTTCTTCAGCTGGAGCGGAGGGATGTGGTGAGGGCCTTGATGTGGGGCTTGAAGGATGGGGAGGAGTCAAGGATTACCCGAGGCACTTGGTTTGGGGGACTGGGGAGAAGGCGCAGTCGTTGATTTAGATGGATAGGTTGGGAGGTGGGGTGGAATTCTTGGGGGGAAGACTATGAATTCAGTTTTGTCCATGTTGAGTTTCAGGAAGCGAGCAGAGAAGAAGGATGAGATAGCGGAAAGGCATTGTGGGATTTTAGAGAGTAGGGAGGTGATGTCAGGGCCGGACAGGTAGATTTGGGTGTCGTCGGTGTAGAGGTGGTACTGGAGGCCATGGGACTTGATGAGTTGCCATTGGCCGAGAGTGTAAATGGAGAAAAGTAGGGGTCCCAGGACCGAACCTTGGGGGACTCCGACAGAAAGGGGGTAGGGTGAGGAGGAGGTGTGGGGGCGAGAGTGAGGTCGGTCGTAGGTATGAGGAGATCCAGGAGAGGGCAAGGTGGGTGATGCCAAGGGATTCCAGGATCCGGAGAAGAAGGGAGTGGTGAACCGTGTCGAAGGCGGCAGACAGGTCAAGGAGGAGGAGGATGGAGTAGTGGTGTTTGTTCTTTGGCGGTCAGTAGGTCGTTGGTGACTTTGGTCAGGGCTGTTTCGGTGGAATGGAGGGGTCGGAAGCCGGCAGTTGACTGTAGGCAGTCGAAGTGGGAGCACGGGGAGAGGTGAGAGGACAGTTCGGAGTGGACGTGCTGTTCAAGTAGCTTAGAGGCGAATGTTAGAGAGAGATATGGGGCGATAGTTAGAGACAGAGGTAGGGTCAAGTGAGGGTTTTTTTAGGATGGGCGTGATTAGGGCGTGTTTGAAGGCCGAGGGGAAGGTACCAGTGCTAAGTGAAAGGTTAAAGAGGTGGGTGAGGGCTGGGATGAGAATGGAGGTGTGGTTCGGAATGAGGTGGGATGGGAGTGGGTCGTGGATGCTGGTGGTGAGGTGTGATTTTAACAGGAGGGAGGAGAGTTGGTCTTCAGTTATGGGGGGGAAGTGGCTGATGGAGGAGGAGGGCAGTGTAGGTGGGAAGGGGAGTTGTGGGGATAGTGGACTGAAGCTGCTTCTGATCTTGTCGATCTTCTCCTTGAAGACGGTTGCAAAGTCTTCAGCAGAGATGAGGGGAGAAGGGGGAGGAGCAGGGGGCGAAGTAAGGAGTTGAAAGTTTTGAAGAGCTGTTTGGGGTTGCGGGACAGAGTGGTTATAAGGGATGAGAAGAACACTTGCTTGGTGGTAGCAAGTGCCGTCTTGAAGTCAGTGATGGATTGCTTGAACAGAGCAAAGTGCTCGGGGGTGTGAGATTTTTTCCATCTCCTCTCGGCGATCCTGGATGCCCGTCTCAGGTTTTTAGTGAGGGTGGTGTGCCAGGGTTGCCTGTTAATGCGTGGAGCATGGAGAGTGAGGGGGGCGGCTAGGTCGAGAGCGTTCATTATGGTGGTGTTGTATAGGGTGGTGGCAATGTCAATGTCGTCAGCGCAGGGAATGTCGGTGAGAGGGAGGAGTGATTCAGAGAATAAAGGAAGATCAAGATCTTTTAGGTTTCGGTGAGGTTGATCAAGTTTGTTGAGAGGGGGTAGTGTGGCAGGGGAGGAGAGGGCGGAGAAGGTCAAGAGATGGTGGTCGGACAGTGTGAGTTCCGAGGGTGTGAATAGGGATGGGTGAATTACTCGCTACTATTCGGGACTCGCCCGAATAGTAGCGGACTCGGGGGACTCACTACTCGCCGAGTTTCCTTAGGAATTACTCGGGGGTAGCGAGTCCCTGTACGTTTGCAGTGTATCTATACAGATACACTACAAAAGTAACCTAAAAGTTAATCTAAGGGGTTAAAAACAATAGACATTAATACTCACCTCCTGTACTCCTGTACCTTATGTACCGGGACCGGTACCGAAGACCTCCGGCTGTTACAGGACCTCGGAGACCACCGGGAGCAGATGGGGAAAAGGACCTTGCAGTTCAGCCAATCAGCATGCGGCTAGCGGTCACATGGGTTTGTCATGTGGCCGCAGTGCAGCCGCGTGTGGCCTTGTTCGTGGGTGGGAAAGAGGACCATTGGGAGAGCCTAGGGAAGTGGTCAAGGAGAGAAGGTTGGAGGTAGCTGAGGAGGGAGTGTCAACGGGGATATTGAAGTCGCCCATGATGATGGAGGGGATGTCAGTGAAGAGGAAGTGAAGTAGCCAGGTGGTGAAGTGGTTACGAAGGAGGCGGTGGGTCCGGGGGGGGCGGTAAATGATGGCTATTTGGAGGTTGCAGGGGGAGAAGATTTGGACTGAGTGGGCTTCGAAGGAGGGGACAGTGACGGATGGGGGCTGGGGGATAGGGTTGAAGGTGCAGGAGTTGGACAGCAGTATGCCGACTCCACCGCCATGTTTGCCAGAGGGACGGGGGGTGTGGGACAGGCTGAGGCCGCCGTAGGTTAGTGCAGCAGGGGAGGCCGTGTCGGAGGGGGTGAGCAAGGTCTCGGTGAGGCCAAGGAATGACAGTTTCCTGGAGATAAAGAGATCATGGATGTCGGGGAGTTTGTTGCACACTGAGCGGGCATTCCAAAGTGCGCCGGGTAGAGCGGTAGGTGGGGCATGGGTTGGGGGAATGGGTCTGATGTTGGTGGGGTTGCGAGGGCTAGTGGTGGTGAAGTTGCGAAGGTTGGCAGTGGGTCATGGGATGAAGGTTGTTGTGGGGATGTTGCGGGGGGGCCAGGATTGGGGGAGATGTCACCGGCAAGGAGGAGGAGTAGGCAGAGGGTTAGCAGGTGGGAGCATGAGAGCTTGCGAGGCGGCCGTGCTTGTTTGGTGATTGAGGATTGAAAGTGAATGAAAAGGTTGGTGAAGTGGGTGAGGTGGTTCGGCAGGATGGAGGGTGAGAGCAGTATTTTGTTGCTGGGAGGGGGGATAAGTGGGGGTAGTAGGAAGTGGAGAAGGATGGGAGTGAGAGTGAGGAGTAGCGAGAACATTGCATACGGAGAACAGGGAGTGAGTGTGGCAGCAGGGGTCAGAAGCAGAGTGGGGAAAGTTGTGGTAGTGGGTGAATGGTCATCAGTTAGGAGTGGTCACGGATGAAGTGATGACCGGGGATGAGACGCAAGGTGGGGGGTCGGATGGATGGGTCAGATGGGGAAGTTGGGGGATCAGTCGAGACGGTTGGGGTTGACAGAGGCGAATGCGGGGTTGGCTGGTGGAGCAGCCGTGGGACAGGTGAGGCATCCAGGGTTCAGTCCGGGGTGGAATGCCATCAAAGTATGAGCTACAGTCCAGGGGAGATGTGGCTGGGGATGAGATCTAGCAATCTGGGACAGGATGGTGGAGCCGAGGACAAGGTGATGCAGCCAGTATGGGGAGAAATAGTAGTCAAGAGGAGATAAGATGGCTGGGGAGAAAGGGTGGACTGATGACTAGTTCCTTATTTGTGGAAGGGATTTAAGGAGTTAATATGAAATGAAGTAGTAAGGGTGGTAGAGATTAGAAGGGAAACATTGTGGTGGCTTTATATTCCTTTACCTGCCAGTCTTTTCCAGTTCATTTCTAGTCTATTTCTAAGTATTGTACTTAGAAAATGTACTTTGAAAGATGTAGTTTGAAAGATACATGGATCAGACTAAGTCTGGATCAGACTTGTGGTTCAGAATATATCTGTAGCTAAAGAGGTTTCAGGTGTTGATTAGTGGCTGGGTGTGGATGAAGTGCCCAGATGATGGGGGTTAGACAGAGGTAATAAAAAATGGGAAGGGGCTGTAGAACTAACTCTAGGTCATGGAACAGTGATCATGAGGAATGATGAAAAGTAGAGACATGGTAGGTAAGAAAATATAAACATATATAGATATTATAAGCACAGTATATAAGCAGTGAGTTTAGCAAAGCTGGGTAGATGAGTGGAAGTTCACAATGCGTACCTAACACACATTATAAGCACAGTATATAAGCAGTGAGTTTAGCAAAGCTGGGTAGATGAGTGGAAGTTCACAATGCGTACCTAACACACATTATAAGCACAGTATATAAGCAGTGAGTTTAGCAAAGGTGGGTGAGTGGAAGTTCACAAGGCGTACCTAACACACATTATAAGCACAGTATATAAGCAGTGAGTTTAGCAAAGCAGGGTAGATGAGTGGAAGTTCACAATGCGTACCTGACACACATTATAAGCACAGTATATAAGCAGTGAGTTAGCAAAGCTGGGTAGATGGGTGGAAGTTCACAAAGCGTACCTAACACACATTATAAGCATAGTATATAAGCAGTGAGTTTAGCAAAGCTGGGTAGTTGAGTGGAAGTTCACAATGCGTACCTAACACACATTGTAAGCACAGTATATAAGCAGTGAGTTTAGCAAGCTGGGTAGATGATGGAAGTTCACATGCGTACCTAACACACATTATAAGCACAGTATATAAGCAGTGAGTTTAGCAAAGCTGGGTAGATGAGTGGAAGTTCACAATGCGTACCTGTGGGAAGAGGAACAGCCCGATTAGATGATGATGATGATGATGATCATAAGGTTGATGATTCAGCAGATACAAATGGTGATGAATAGAATAATATATCATAGATGTCTAGTCTATTTCTAAGTATTGTATTTAGAAAATGTACTTTGAAAGATGTAGTTTGAAAGATACATGGATCAGACTAAGTCTGTATCAGACTTGTGGTTCAGAATATATCTGTAGCTAAAGAGGTTTCAGGTGTTGATTAGTGGCTGGGTGTGGATGAAGTGCCATTTATATGAATGTACCAAAATAAAATCGGAATGGTTGGTGATATCAACTTCCTGTTTGTGGCACATTAGTATATGGGTGGAAGAAAACTTTTCCAGATGGGTAGTAACCATGGTGGCCATTTTGAAGTTGGAATTTTGGATCCAACTTTATTTTTTCAATGGGAAAAGGGTCATATGACACATCGAACCTATTGGAATGTCATACGAAAAAACAGTGGTGTGCTTGGTTTTAACATAACTTTATTCTTTCATGAGGTATTTTATAAGTTTATGACCACTTTTAAAATGTGTTCAAAATGCTGCCCATTGTGTTGGATTGTCAATGCAACCCTCTTCTCCCACTCTTGACACGCTGATAGCAGCACCGCAGAATAAATGCTAGCTCAGGCTTCCAGTATCCGTTGTTTCAGATGCTGTATATCTTGTATCTTTACAGCATAGACAATTGCTTTCAGAAGAGTCATGAGGCAAACCTTTTTGTGAATGGTGAAGTTAACAAACAAAACCCTTACTATAGGTCTGACACTAACCCACAGTGTATATAATCATGTAGGATTTTCAGATATCCAGTGGCATTGAGGTTTCCATTGATGAAGAATGGCCCCACTATCCTCACTCATCTGAAGGCAATTGTCTATGCCGTGAGAATACGAGATGTGCAGCATCTGAAACAACGGATCCTGGAAGCGTGTGCTAGTATTTCTTCTGTGGTGTTGCTATCAGTGTGTCAAGAGTGGGAGAAGAGGGTTGCATTGACAATCCAACACAATAGGCAGCACTTTGAACGCATTTTATACGTTGTCATAAACTTGTAAATAACTCATGACAGAATAAAGTTATGTTAAAACCAAGCACACCATTTTTTTCGTATGAAATTCTCAATAAGTTTGATGTGTCACATGAATCCTCTTCCCATTGAAAAAAATAATGTTGGATCCAATATAGCCAACTTCAAAATGGCCGCCATGGTCAACACCCATCAGGAAAAGTTTTCCCCCTCCCAAATACTAATGTGCCACAAACAGGAAGTTGATATCACCAACCATTCCCATTTTATTTAGGTGCACCCATATAAATGGTCCACCCTGTGCACAAATTAATAACTTAATAAACTTTTATAATTGTAATCACAAATATACGGTAATTGTTACAATTTTCTGTATATGTTGAACTTCACAAATTCACCATTCATGGTGCATTTACAGATTCAAGATGTATTTACTGATCATTTTTTCTGGTAGTGATCTGGGCAGTTTTTTTAAATTAATTAAATAATTTGCACAATTATATGTTTTTTGGGATTATAAGCAATATTTTATTCCATTTTTGTAGTAGATCATTTGATTAACGCATGTTCTGTGCACAATATTCTTAAAAATTCCTTTTAAAACACAGCTTGAATTTCTTTTTCACTAATTACACCAATTTTGTGTAGCACATTGGTAAAATCCCTACGCACATATGGACATAGGGCTAGTTATATCAATCAGCACGTGTTCTATGCACAGCATGTCTTTAATTCTCCTTTTTTTTGTCTTTTATGCATTCTCCAACATACATATTTTAATGGTCTTCTCCTAACCATATCATTTTTGAATGGTATTGTGTCAAAATCATTTCACACACTTAGAGACAGTACACACAGGTTTTTTTTTAAATTCAGATTTTTATAGTTATTATTTTGTGTAGTTATCTTTATGTTATTGTTTGTTTTAATCATTATAAATTGTAGTATTTTACATTGAGTTTGGTGCAAGTGACGCAATGGTAACTACCCATCCCCTGAAATTTGAGATGTTTCTGTCAAGTGTTTTTTCTTTTTTTATCTATTTAACCTATGTTTGAGCTGGTCATTTTAACTTGGTTGGTTTCCTAAGGAAGGAGTGAGGAATACACTCCGAAACATGTTGGATGAATAAAAGCCACCACTTTGAAATATATACATCTTCACGATTCTTCTTTCCTTATGGCAGTGCAGACATTATAACGTCCACTTATATATCCATTGTGTTTGTATGTTTATAAATATAGTACTTCTTTAGGTATGCCCTTTTTTACATGTAAAGCACAATGGAATAAATGGCACTATAATAATAAATAATAATATTAACCATATTAATGCAGCAATGACTGTAAGGCACTAATCTGGGACTATAGGTTTCCAATGCTAAAATATCTCTTCTTCAGAAACTCACCTAAACTAAGTGGAGTTAAGAGTAGAATTAATAGGGAAAACAATAGTTGTAGCCCTCAAAAGGTTTATGTTGCAGCTGTAAGGACTGTAGGGTTCCATTCCTAGCTTATAAGCCTTCAATACAAATATAATACAAATTCCCTAATCCAGCAGCTCTCTCTATACACCATAATCAGCTACGACCAGTATTATTAGGCAATAGAACAGATTTCTTACATTGCAGAAGTAAGGAGTGGAAGGCAATAATCACTCTTATACACTATCCCTTGTGCTGCACCTCTCGCTGCACTCTTTCTGGGGTACACTGTGCATCTCACAGTCTTGTACAGACCTCATGATGTGCTGCAGCCAGTCACTCACAGTATATCCAATGGCCAACATGGCTACAACATTACCATAATTTGCAAGCAATACTAACATGTTTAGTGGCTGAAAAACTGCTGAAAAATATGCAGAGTGAAGACTCAAGCATGGCTCTCAAGCACCAAGGGATACTTGATCAAGTATGGAGCATGCCCAAGGTCCCTGATGCTCAATCAAATATCGAGTAGTGAGTCTGATAAGCATGCTCACCCATCACTAGTAGTTGTATAAAACAGCTAAATTGATTTGATGACACAATATGTTGGATCTCATGAATAAAATCTCTCAAAGACTGTTAAGATTGATGCTTAATAAAATAAGATTTGTTTTAGTTTATTTTAATACATTATGAACTATAGTTATCTTTTAAAAATGTTTTTCGGGATTTGACTAAGTGTTTTACCTTTAAATAACTTCCATTTATCTCCAAACTCTTGTCACTCACTAGCAGTACAATACACTGTATTAGATTTTAGATACTATTGTGTATAGTAAGTTAAAAGTACTTGTTTTGTTGTTGAATTTTGTGACAAAACCAATTTCCTTTCTGTAACTCATGCACCTGAGAGTTTTAAAGGCTCAAAGCTGAGAAACAACAACTAAACTGTCATTTATGCTGCACTAACAAGAAACAGAAATGTCATTTGTTCTATGTTTTATGCCAAAAGAAAATAGTTTCATAACCCCTTTCAGACTGTACTGTAAAAAGTAACCTACTTTCTTAATAAGCAATAAGAATGTGGCTTCAAAAATCCCTTTGGTATTAGTAACAGCAGAAAACAAAATAAATTTATCTATGAAATTGACTAAAGTTATTATATTACAAGAAATTGTACTTCATGTTAATGGTGAATTTAGGTCGATAAGATTTGCATTTATTTATGAAATAAAATAGAAACTTGATGAAACTTAAATATATGCAATCTTTGAACCTTGAACTTTTATTTCCTTTGAACAGATGGTCATACCACAGAAAACTAAATAATACATTTTTTTACTTTTTAAAAAAAAAAAAATATGAGGTTTAAAAGTTTAGTGGTAATGTTCCCAACAATATTTACAAGACCTATTTTATGAGGGACATCTCTACATTTGAAGTGACTTTTAGGATTCAAAAGACGTCCAATAGTTACACCATTTTACAAACTACAATTCAAAACAACGTTTAAGAGGTAAACAACATTTAAGAGGTTTACTTACCCTTCAAATGCTTCTCTAGAATTAAACAAGTTGTAAAAAAAATTTAAATCAATATCCTATATGTGATCAGAGACTACTATTTGGGCACATGACATGGCCTGAAAGCAAAGGATCAGTATTTTAATTTTGGAAAGCAATTTTGGGTGGAAAAGATTAGCAACACCCAGTCACATTTGCTGGATCCTAGAGATGCCAAAACAGTAAAAACACCTCCAAATTGATTGCATTTTGGAACGTACACTCCTCAAAGCATTCATCCAGTGATGAAGTAATCATCTTGAACTCCCAAGTTGTTTCATAGAACTTCATTACATTAAGTTGTGAAAGTGAAAAATTAATTTTTTTCCATAAAAATATTACTTTAGCCCCCAATTTTTTGTTTCATTTTCACAAGGATAGACGGAGAGAATGGAAATACAATTAGAAGTATAAATAAGAGACGTTGAGCACTGCTCACAATGAATAGTGGTTGCACATCCACAATCCAACATAGGCACACCGGGGCAAACATTCAGTTTTTAATTAATTTCATCAGACTGAAAAAAAGGCGGGGAGGGGGTAGTGGACACACAGGTGACAGTGGCCATTTTGTGCCTGAGCTGGCGCTTCAATGGGTCCTCACAGTGAGTGATGTCAGAACACTTCTTTTACACGTATGGTTGTGCAGACGTCTCTACAGATCTTTTCATCAAAATGAAGGCATCTCCGAATACCCTCAAATCTATTGATGGACATAGTAGCTTTGTAGTGTGGATCTGCAAATGGGTTCTGAAATAACTCTCTGATTGGAATATCATATGATTTTGTCGACCCTGCCAGAAGAGTAAGGCCAATATAAGCATATAGTTTCTCTTTAGTTATATTTTTCCATGTTTTTTTTTTCATGACGCGATACGTTTTCCTTCTACATTAGTACACAAAACTACCTCATCTGCAATATCATCCGAAACAAATTTACAGAAAACATCTCTTTTGGACATGAATTGGGGAATTCCGACAGCTCCTTGAGCAACTCTAATAATGTTATGTGATGGGGTGCATGCAGGAGCCGCAGCAGTACTGTTCCAAAAAATATTCGCTTTAGATGTTCTATTTGAACGTTCTGCTGGATCCACTACTTCTTCATCATCTGAAGAATCGCTGGACGATGAAGTTGATACATTAGCTGGTGGCATGTTCTCTTCATCAGACAAAGAAATTTCACTTTCATCATCACAATCAAAAATTATTGCCTCGATTTCATGGTCAGTCAATCCCCTGGAAGTAGACTGTGCCATTGTAATTTTAGATGTCAGTAAACTAAAAAGAAAAAAAAAAGATTACAATCAGGCTTGTGCACTGTAAACAGTATGTGATAAAACTCTTTGTTAGGGTCCCAGCACACCAAGCGATATAAAGCAGGTAAAGTGCAGCCCCCCTCCTCTTACCTCCGACAGATCACTTTCTTGTAGTGCAGTAGAAGCCTCTGGTTTTGGAGCTCAGAAAGTTTCTATTTCCAGACAAAAGAAAGCTGACTTCTTCCTCCAAAGTCTCTCCAGCAATTAGGACAAAAAGACCTGCGATGAGGTCAGAGACACATGACTTTGTAAGGGAGCCTCCCTTCCAAGATCACATGACCATGTTGTTATGCAGAATCCACACTCTTCCCAGCAATAGCAGAGTCATAAAAATTCTTCCCCAACAACAATACAGACAAAAAGACTGAGTATCACATGTAAACCTAGTACAGGCCTAAAAGGCCCCACGTGCGTGAATATGGGGTAGTCCCAGAAAAAGGTTGTTATACCGAAATGTCTGTAACATAAAAATATATGCATAAATGGAAATTACTAACAACTATATACCTGAAGATTACCTACATTTTCAAAATTCAAACTAAAGTACTTTTACAGAAAATAGAAAACAAGTAACCTGGCAGGCCTGCGAGGCCCCAGGTATGCGTTCTAGGGTTAACCAGGTACGATTTTGCTGGGGTTTTTTAATTCTTTTTTCCACTAATATATCAGTAATGTTTTTACTCCTTCTATAAGTTACTACCGATTGTGGGAGTGCCTGTGAAAAGGTTTTATCATTTCGGTAAGACCATTCGTGCTATGTGCATCAGAATTAGAGAACATTTTAATTCTGTGCTTACTGGGAAGGGATCACCAAGATTAATTCAGCACATTTGTGATCACCATAATGGTGACCCGAAGGTGCTGAGGTTTGTAGGCATTGAAAGAGTCTTCCCTTCTGCTAAGGAGGAGATCTCAATAGAAAGATCCTGCAGATCGAGGCTAATTGGATTCTTAATTCCAATGCCCTAGGTACTGCGGGATTAAATGATAAAATTGACATGGCCGTTTTTCTCTGAGGTTGGGTGTATTTTTTGACGTTTTTTTGTCATTATTTGTTAATTATTTAGATAACGGTATTTGGACCAGCTAGATACGATCTTGCAATGGTGTGAGTGCGAGCCACATACTGTGGGGCGCTGTTGAAAATTATTTTCTCTTTTTGTTTTGTTGTGTCTCCCTTCCTTTTCTTTTGCTGTTGGGTCGTAAATTTGGATGGCATTCTTTGTATTACCCTCTCCCCATTGGGCACCTGTATCTGAGTTAACAGCTAATTTCCATCACATTCTGTAGATTGCTTACAGCGGTAGGTGTCTTAGATTGCATGTGTAATTGGAAACAATAACTATAATGGAGGGTGACACCACTGTACTATGATTTAGTTGGCGTTATCATACGCATTTTCTGTATAGTAAAAGTTGGCAGTGCCAATAGAGGCTATACTTGATAATAATTGTTATTTATGAATTTAGCCCTTTACTTTTTGCTGTATTGAATTTTCATCTTATTTCGCTGGTGTGTGCTCGTTACCCGTGCCTCTGGATTTAGAACCGTTTGTGGTTCTAATCCTTATTAATCTGAATTGATTTATTAAGCCAGGTTGGCTGTCTATTAACTTGTTTGTTTCCCTTTCCATGCAGTCTGCTCACCCGGCTCTGTAGCATTCATTTTCTGCTAAAGCGGTATTTTATATTTATTTATCTTTTAATGTATCAGCATATTATACATGTTTGTATATATCTTGAATAGTCCTGTTGTCAGCACAGCTGGTGATTGTGGAATCATGATTTTAAGATTTCCAAATGTTTTTAATTTAGCTAATGGTGACGTCATTGTATGCTATAGACTCCTCCTATAAAGGAAGTGAGCTATACCTCCATTAGCTTGTGACCCGTGTAAGCGCACGCTGCGCTGAAACGGTGCCGTCGTCACTCAGCTATACACCCCCCCCCTGCGCCATGTGAATATTGCACCCTGAATAAAAGCACAGCAACAGACCGGTGAGTCGTTTTCTTATTTCAATTCCTAGGAAGAGCCAAATCTAATTTCCTTCCCCCACTACCCACGGCAACGCTCTTGATCTTTTCCAAGATTGGTCACAAGAGATCTGGCAGATTTAATGTATCCTAAACAGGGCCGCAGCATCCATGAGGCGACATGAAGTGTCAGCCTCAGGCTGCGAGCCCTACTGGTAGACAGGGGGCGGCATGCCTCAGGAGCGCTTGGTGATAGTGCGGCCCCCTGTTGATGCCACTCCCACTCCTATAGTCCTGGCGCTGAGACCAGGAGGCTTGGCGTATCTAGGGCTGCTGGCGGGGCATGCCATCTGCCCCAGGCGCAGCAGACTCCTGCTGCATTGCCCGTGGTCTCCAAACCTCCTCCCCACACAGGCAGTGTGAGTCGGCTTCATGTTCACAGTGCCCTGCGCTGACATGACCTGTGATGATGTCAAAGGAGGGGAGGAGTCAGAAAGTCACATGATCAGCTCCTCAGTATGCAGCCAGGAATCCACCATGGTGCTTGATGAAGTGAAGTTTGTGTGTGAGGCTGAGGGATTTACAGTGTAGCACAGCTGTGTATGTATGAGGTATATGGAGTGGAGCTGAGTGTACAAGGTGTACGGAGCGGAGGTGCATGTGTACGAGTGTTATGGAGTGGAGCTGTGTATGTACGAGGTGTGCGGAGCGAGCCATGTGTGTATGAGGTGTGTGGAGCGGAGCCGAGTGTGTATGAGGTGTATGGAGTGGAGCCGTGTGTACAAGGTGTACGGATCAGAGCCGCATGTGTACTAGGTGTATGGAGTGGAGCCGTGTGTGTACAAGGTGTATGGAGCGGAGCCGAGTGTGTATGAGGTGTATGGAGCGGAGCCGAGTGTGTATGAGGTGTAAAGAGCGGAGCTGAGTGTGTACGAGGTGTACAGAGCAGAGCCACGTGTGTACTAGCTGTATGGAGTGGAGCTGTGTGTGTACAAGGTGTATGGAGCGGAGCCGAGTGTGTATGAGGTGTACAGAGCGGAGCTGAGAATGTACAAGGTGTACGGAGCGGAGTGAGGTGTACGGGTACGGAGCAGAGGCGAGTGTGTACGTGGTGTACGGAGTGGAGCCACGTGTGTATGAGGTGTACAGAGGGAGCCATGTGTGTATGAGGTGTGTAGAGCGGAGCCACGTGTGTACAAGGTGTATGGAGCAAGACGCTTGTGTACGAGTCATACAGAGCAGAGCCGCGTGTTATGAGGTGTACGGAGTGGAGATACGTGTGTGCGAGGTGTACGGAGCAGAGCCAAGTGTGTAGAGGTGTATGGAGCAGAGCCTCTTGTGTACGAGGCGTACGTGGTGTACGGAGCTGAGTGTTACAAGGTGTACGGAGCCAGCCATGTGTGTACCAGTGGTGGCCCCCCAAGCATGCCGCTCCTATAGTCCCGGCCGCCTCTGCCAGCAGCATTCTTCTCCTGAGTCCTGGCCGCCGCTGTCCACCCCTCTGCAGCTCAGCACGGCGGGGAACAATATGTCATCACTTAGCACCGCTTGCTGAGACGTGCAGATCGGCAGAGGAGATGCTGAGGAAAAGAGGTATTTACTTTTTATTTTTTAATAGTTTTTTTAGTGAGTACACTGATGGGAAACTATGTAACGTACAATATAATAAAGGAGGACAATAGGGGTGCAATACCTATATGGAGAACTATTGTGGCCCATTATATTATATGGAAGACTATGGAGGTGCATTATACTATAAGGAAGGCTATAGGGGATGCATTATACTATATGGAGGACTATGAGGGACGGTGCATTATACTATATGGAGGACTATGGGGGTCCAATATGCTGTATGGAGAACTATGGGGGTGCAGTATGCTATATGGGGGTGCATTATGCTATATGGAGGACTGTGGGGGTTCATTATTCTACATGGAGGACTGTGGAGGTGCAATATGCTATATGGAGGACTGTGGGGTGCATTATTCTATATGGAGGACTGTGGGGTGCATTATACTACATGGAGGCGTGTGGGGGTGTATTATTTTATATCGAGGACTGTGGGGGTGAATTGTTCTCTATGGAGGTCTGTGGGTGTGCAATATGCTATTTGGAGGACCACGGGGTGCACTTACTATATGGAGGACTGTGGGGGTGCGTTTTTCTATATCGAGGACTGTGGAGGTGCATTATATTTTATAGAAGACTATGGGGGTGCATAATATATGGAGGGATTTGGAGGTGCGGTATAATATGTGGAATACTATGGGGGTGTATTATATTACATGGAGCAAATTATATTATATGGAAGCCATTATAATATTTGGAGGCCTCTGTGGGAGGCATTATAATACTTGGAGGGCTACGAGGGAGCCTTTATACTTTATGAAGGGCTATTTGAGGACTGTGTTGGGGGCCATTACACTGTACATAGTCCATTTTACTACATGGAGAGCTGGCGGAGGTCATAATTGGGAATCATACTGTACTGGGGTAGTTGAAAGAGGTACAGTAGGGTCATCATACTGTGCGTGTGGAGGAATGCACTATTAGGGATCATACAGTGTTTGTGGGGCACTTGTGTTGGCATCACACTTTATAGGGGCAATGAAAGGGGAATCTAGGGGCTTCAGTAGGAGTAAAATTACTTTTTAAAGGCTGACATGTTGTGAGAGATGTACCTATGTCACCAAGCCAAATATTGTTTTTGTTGGGGGGTGCCCAATTAGAACTGCGGCTCTGGGGCTCCATGATTTCTATGATGCAGGATGTATTGTCCCTCTGCTGCAGGACTGATTGGCCATAACTTAGGCTGGTTTCAGATTTGCGTTTGTGTATGCATGCGCAGGGCACGCAAACGCAGGGCAAACGCTGACATACTGATGTGAACGCAGCGGAGATTCTCCGAATGCGTTCACATCAGTATGGTGCCCGCCAGCCAATCAGCAATCTCGATAGCTGGCCGAGAGGCGGAGAACCTCCTCCTCCTGGCCGCCGACGACGAAATTTCAATGTGATCCGCAGAGTTCTCCTGTGCTGCCATGTGGAGGACACTGCGGATCATTGTTTGTCCGCTTGCGGGCACTTGCTGATAAAACAAGTGCCTGTGAACGCACAAAAAATGCAACATGTTGCATTTGGAGGGCGGAGGACGCATAAATTTTGCGCATCCAAAGGGAACCGCAATCAAACGCAGCCAAACACAGCTACTACCGTATGCGTTCCCATGTTAAACATAGGAATGCAGTGCACAAGCGTTTGGCTGTTTTCTGTTACGCTTGCGTTCCGAACGCAAATGTGAAACCACCCTTACACACCAGGTCCAGTGCCACCCCTCGGTACATTCAGGCATCCAGCCATGTTTCTCCTGAGCAACGGTTGGTCGGTGGTGCTCTTCACCCTTCCCGCTCCCACATCCTTTGCTCAACCCAATAGGAAGGACCCTGTTATTAATTCCAGACAGCCCCGTGTGCGGCGCTTGTGATTGGCTAAGCAATTCGGTAGTAAGTGTGGTCTGTTGGATGGAGGAGAAGCGCCATTTTACCAGCTTAGTGCAGTGGCGGCTTGTTGATGCTCACACTGCAGGTCTTTACCTGTGCTGTGTGGACGGTGCAGCATGGTGACTTGTCTGAATATTCAGTGCCAGGCAGCGGTCCAGAGTTTTGTAGGCGTGTGCCAGAGGTTGGCAATTAGTGCTGTCTCCTGTGCTATAAGGATGCAGGACTGTGTCTGCCTACAGGACGACAGCTCTACAGTCATCATTATGTGTCTATATGCTTGTGTCAAGCCGCCTTTGCGATTAATGATCCTTGTTCTGGATTCTTCTGTGTGGTTCTTGTATGTGTGTGTGATGGCGCTGACATCCTTGTGTGGACATCTTTTTTTCTTCTTCTGTAAACTAGAATGTACACTATTTTGCTAATTTTTACAGGATAAATATAAATCTGTATGAACCAGATTTATTTTTATCAATTAAAAAATTTACTAGCGGGTGGGGGGAGGGGGGCGCCGTTTTGCAGTTTGCCTCAGGCAGCAGAGAGGCTAGGTTCACACCTGATCTTAGATTACCCAGAAATCTAATGTAGATAAAAGCCATTAATGACATAAGGAAGAATATGACGTTGTCGTCCACAAAGCAGATAAGGGAGAAGGTACCGTGTTAATATCTAAAGGGTATCTAGTGTTCCATCCTATGTTAGAGGTACAAATGATTTAGTTTTAGACCTGGATAGTTTTGCATAGCAGGAGGAATTTAATTAGTGGCAATTGAAATGGAAAGTCTATATACCAGTATTCCACAAGATCTAGGGGTGGCCTCTGCAAGAGAAGTGTTTACTGGTTTGAACAGGGAATCTTCTTTGATAAATTTGATATGTGATTCTCTTAACTTTGTCCTCAGACACAATGCTTTTAAGTTCCTTGAAGCTTGGTATTTGCAAATAAGGGGTACTGCTATGAGTACCCCCGTAACCTGTTTACTGGAAAAAAATTTCTTGGCTGTGTTTGAGAGCAAAGTCATGTATGACATCTATAACCCTTTTCTAAAATTCATCAAAAAAGTCTAAGATTTGTAGATGATATTTTTGTCATCTGGGATGGGACTAAGGAAGAATTTTCGTCTTTCGTTGATTACCTAAATTACGTTAATAATTTTAACATGAGGTGTACTTCAGTTTTTCGTGATGAGAATCTTGAAGTTTTGAATGTCAAGCTGAACATCATTGATGGTAAGGTCAAATGAAAAATGTTCAGAAATCTTACTGCAACCAACTTCTTGTTGCACTTTCATAGTACTTATCCCCACCACATTAAAAAAATTACATTGTCCCTACAATCAATTTTTTAAACTGAAGAGGATTAATAATGACAACGAAACTATCTCTTACAGGTGGAGAACCTAAAAAATAGGTTCCTGTCAAGAGACTACCCTTAATATCTGATCAAAAAAGCTCTTGATTGAGCTAAATCAGCCCCTCCTCAGTCGTAATATCAAAATAATGTTCCATATTACCAATATGGAAGAAAAAAAGTTTATTTTTAATTTCAAATTCGGTCCACTTGATGTCATTTGATCATCATGAAGCATTGGCACGTACTCGGAAATGATGAAGATCTATCTGAACTAGCAGATAAAAAAACACTTGTAGCCTATAGTAGGTGTCAAAATTTGGGAGACATGCTCGGTCATAATAAGCTTATGCCTAAAAAACTTGGCTTCATGGTGTGGGTCCAAACGGCAACTGCAAGTGTGGAAATTGTCTGTTTTGTTCTTTTCACCTTACTGACAATCCAATAAAAATTGGAGATAGATGGTATAAGGTCCACGATTTGATCTTCTCTAAGATTAAGTTTATTGTGAATGCGATTTTTCCTGTTGCCTATTTTATATAGGCAAGACAATAAGACCCCTCTATGTTAAATTTAGGGAGCATTATAACTTCATCTGCTCCAGGAAAAGAATCCCTCATATAATTTATCATATAAGGAAATTCCATGCTGGTAATTCCAAGGTTTTATCACTCATTGGTTTAAGAGTTAATCACACCCCACAAAGTGGGGATTTACATATAACTCTACTTTGGAGACAGTACAGATGGATTATGGAAATGAGGGTGCAAAGTGTTATAGGAATACATTATAAAAATGATCTTCTTGTATTTCCTGTAACCCTTCTTGAATATTAATAATAATCTGTGTCCTAATGTATTTGCATTCTATGTTTTAATTGTTGTTTTAACCTGTAGTGAAGTCTGCATAAACGTACTTTAATAGGAAGTGCTCTGACATCACTCATTGTGAGGACCCATTGAAGCGTTGGCTCAGGCGTGAAACGGCCACCGTCGTCCTTTGTATTCACTCCCCCATACATCCGTCTTTGTCAGTCCGATGAAATGAATTAAAAAGCAAAGATCTAATCAGCAGTGAGTGTCTTGCTTATTCTTCTAATGCTTGGACTATAGAATAATACAATTAGTTGTGCAAATTATCTTGCGTATGATAATACTTCATATGTGGTCAGAAAATATTGTTTGTACATATGGCTGGGCTCAGAAGGGAAGCAGTGACATTTAAATTTAGAAGAACAATTTTGGCTAGAATATATCATAGTTTACAGCCGAAAGGCATGCCCACAGGGGAGTAGCAAAATACAACAAGCCCAAATAATGACACAATGCAGCACACATTAATCATCTGTGTTCAAATATTTTTTATTGGCATTTATAAAGAAAATAGGGTGACATATACTAAAATAGTAAACAGCTAGGATAAATATATACAAACATTAACATATATTAAGGAGTAGATTAATTTAGTAATTGTACTCATGTGTATTGTTGCCTGTATGGGCAGTCAATAGCACTGGTTTTAGAAACGTTTTTACGTTTATTTGTCAATAACAAAATTTTTGAGCCGTGGTTGCTTTAGCTGAGGGATATGGGTTGGGGAAAGGAAAGGGAAGGGAGAGGAGATGAGGAGATGGGGTGTAAAAGATAAAAAAAACAGGGAACAAGTAACCTTAGAACTTACAACGTAAACCTTAGCATCAGATATCAGACCAACGTGAGGGTTTTGTAGAGTTTACAGAGTATGTTTATAGTGACCATATCTATAGTGAATTAAAGAGGACCTGTCACCCCCCTGGTGCTTTGCAAACTGAATGCAGCACTGAATGCAGCATGTATGCTGCATTCAGGGAAGGTGTCCCCCATGTCTCTACCCCTCTTTAACCTGGAAAAACACTTTAGAAAGTTTTCAGTTAAGAAGTACGGAAAGAGATCACTTATCTCGCTCTACTCATTGCTCAGATCGTCCTCTCCGCCTCTCTGTTCCATCTCCTGCCTGTGTGTGGCCCTATCCTAGCCTGCGCGTCAGTGTCTCAATTCACTGAGGCACACAGTTAGGAATAGTTAGGAGCGGTTCCTGGCTGCAAATACTGCCCTTTTTTGTGATGTCAACAGCAGAGCCCACGCTGATGCAAAGGCAAGGAGGGGGCCACACACAGGCAGGAGGCAGAACAGAGAGGCAGGAGGCAGCACAGAGAGGCCGGAAGCGGAGAGGACCATCTGAGCAGTGAGGAGAGGGAGATAAGTGAACTCCCTCCCTACTTCTTAACTTAAAACTTTCTAAAGTGTTTTTTACAGGTTACAGGTGGGGTAGAGACATGGGCGATGCCTTCCCTGAATACAGCATACATGCTGCATTCAGTGCTGCATTCAGTTTGCAAAGCATCAGGGGGGTGACAGGTCCTCTTTAAGTTCATAATGAATCTCAACCTTTAGCCATAAGTCTGACCTGACTGGCTCTATGACTTGATAAAGTTTGTGAACTTAGGGTGTCTAGACAATGTGGCAAGGTTTAGTGGTCAAAGATTGTGTCCTTAGTAGAGATGAGAGATGAGAGATTCGAAATGTTCGCCAATCTCAAATTCGAGCTGTTTTGGGCTGTGTTCGAGTCATTCGACGAATGCAAGCAATTTGCTTAAAATTTGTTAGTTCGAGGTTATGTTCGATAATGCTTCGATCGCCAAAAGCTTAACCCTAACCCTAATACTGTTAATGAATGTTAATATCTAGTTTCAGTGTATACTGTGCAGAGGGGACGGGGTTTAGATCAGTGCTGCAGAAATAATGCTGATCTCCATTTTTTTTCTCCTACCTGCATATACAGTGGGGCGGTGCAGGCTGTCAGCCAATGACACACACACAGCAAAGTGCATTTTTTGCACACAAGCAAGGGCATGTGTCATTGGCTGTGTATGTCACATGTCCTTGCCCTATAAGACCCAGCCATTTTCCCCACCACCACCATTTCCTCAGTGCTGCAGTTGTGTGTCAGTCAGGCACCGCAACCGCTGCTGTGGGCGCTATAAAGTGTTACATAGATAGAGAGTGAATCTCAAGTTAGATAGACAGATAGGTTTAGGGAGTAGAGATTAGTTGTAAATATGTAAGTATAATGTCCAAAAGGTGACTAACTACTCAGAAGACACAACAAACACATGGAAAAGTGACAAGTACTTATAAAAATGTGAAAAGAAAAGAGATGGATGAGTAAAAGGAGGAGGAGACACAGATGTAGGCGAGTTATGCCCCTCTAAAATCCTTTTTTACTCCAGTATTTGTAAGGCATCATGCACACGATGAGTATTTGGTGAGTTTTACATCAGTGTTTGTAAGGCCTCGTGGAGAAGATGAATATTTGGAGAGTTTTACTTCAGTATCTGTAAGACCACGTTCAGATGATGAGTATTTGGTGAGTTTTACTTCAGTATCTGTAAGGCCACGTTCAGAAGATGAGTATTTGGTGAGTTTTGCTTCAGTATCTGTAAGGCCACGTTCAGACGATGAATATTTGGTGAGTTTTTCTTCAGTATCTGTAAGGCACGTTCAGATGATGAGTACTTGGTGAGTTTTACTTCAGTATCTGTAGGGTCATGTTCAGACGATGAGTATTTGGTGAGTTTTACTTCAGTATCTGTAAGGCCACGTTCAGACGATGAGTATTTGATGAGTTTTACTTCAGTATCTGTAAGGCCAAGTTCAGATGATGAATATTTGGTGAGTTTTACTTCAGTATCTGTAAGGCCACATTCAGACTATGAGTATTTGGTGAGTTTTACATCAGTATCTGTAAGGCCACGTTCAGACGATGAGTATTTGGTGAGTTTTACTTCAGTATCTGTAAGGCCACATTCAGACTATGAGTATTTAGTGACTTTTATTTCATTATCTATAAGGCCTCGTGCAGACGATGAGTATTTGGTGAGTTTTACTTCAGTATCTGTAAGGCCTCGTGCAGACGATGAGTATTTGGTGAGGTTTTTCCTCACTATCTGTAAGGCCTCGTGCAAACGATGAGTATTTGGTGTTGATATTCATCAGTATCTGGAAGGCCTTGTGCAGGCGCTGAGTATTTGGTGATTTTATTCCGCAGTATCTGGAAGGCTTTGTGCAAACGATGAGTATTTAGTGTTGTTATTCCTCAGTATCTGGAAGGCCTTGTGCAGCTGATGAGTATTAGGTGCAGTTTTAACCGCAGTCTCTGGAAGGCCTCGTACAGACGCTGAGTTTTTGATGATGTTATTCCTCAGTATGTGGAAGGCCTCATGCAGGCGCGGAGTAGTTGGTGATGTTATTCCTCAGTATCTGGAAGGCCTTGTGCAGGTGAGGAGTATTTGGTGATGTTATTTCTCAGTATCTGGAAGGTCTTTTGCAGGCGAGGAGTATTTGGTGATGTTATTCCTAAGTATCTGGAAGGCCTTGTGCAGGCGATGAGCATTAGGTGCAGTTTTAATCGCAGTATGTGGAAGGCCTCGTGCATGCGCTGAGTATTTGGTGATGTTATTCCTCAGTATCTAAAAGGCCCTGTGCAGGCGCTGATAATTTGGTGATGTTGTTCCTCAGCATCTGAAAGGCCTTGTGCAGGCGCTGAGTATTTGGTGATGTTATTCCTCAGTATCTGGAAGGCCTTGTGCAGGCGATGAGTATTAGGTGCAGTTTTAACTGCAGTATGTGGAAGGCCTCGTGCAGGCGCAAAGTATTTAGTGATGTTATTCCTCAGTATCTGGAAGGCCTTGTGCAAGTGCTGAGTATTTGGTGATGTTATTCCTCAGTATCTGGAAGGCCTTGTGCAGACGAGGAGTATTTGGTGATGTTATTCCTCATCATCTGGAAGGCCTCGTGCTGGCGATGAGTATTTGGTGATGTTATTCCTCAGTATCTGGAAGGCCTTGTGTATTTGGTGATGTTATTCCTCAGTATCTGGAAGGCCTTGTGCAGGCGCTGAGTATTTGGTGATGTTATTCCTCAGTATCTGGAAGGCCTTGTGCAGGCGCTGAGTATTTGGTGATGTTATTCCTCAGTATCTGGAAGGCTTCGTGCAGGCGCTGAGTATTTGGTGATGTTATTCCTGAGTATCTGGAAGGCCTTGTGCAGGCGATGAGTATTTGGTGCAGTTTTAACCACAGTATGTGGGAGGCCTCATGCAGGCGCTGAGCATTTGGTGATGTTATTCCTCAGTATCTGGAAGGCCTTGTGCAGGCGCTGAGTATTTGGTGATGTTATTCCTCAGTATCTGGAAGGCCTTGTGTCGGCGAGGAGTATTTGGTGATGTTATTCCTCAGTATCTGGAAGGCCTTGTGCCGGCAATGAGTATTAGGTGCAGTTTTAACCGCAGTATATGGAAGGCCTCATGCAGGCGCTGAGTATTTGGTGATGTTATTCCTCAGTATCTGGAAGGCCTCGTGCAATCACCTAGTATTTGATGATGTTATTCCTCAGTATCTGGAAGGCCTCGTGCAGGCTAAGAGTATTTGGTGTTGTTATTCCTCAGTATCTGGAAGGCCTTGTGCATGCGCTGAGTATTAGGTGCAGTTTTAACCGCAGTATGTGGAAGGCCTCGTGCAGGTGCTGAGTGTTTGGTGATGTTATACCTCAGTATCTGGAAGGCCTTGTGCAGATGAATGTTCAACGAACGCACCCCCAATTCGACAAATCTAATCGAATTTGAACACTAGGTTAGTGGCTCATCTCTAGTCCTTAGCTAGCGTTCGTTAACTAGACATTAAGGGTTCAGGGATGTACAGGCTAGGTGCAAAGAGTTTTGTCCAAGCCTTCCACCTCCAATTGTATTTCTTATATTGATTGTTGCAAAGTTATACTCATATGTGTTGTAGAGTGTAACTTTTTCCATAATCTCCTGTGCTGTGGGGGGCAGAGTTTGTTTCTAATTGGCCGCTTTAACGATTTTAGCCACCAAAAGAATATGACAAATTAAGGGTCTATGATCCTAATGGAAACTGTCAATCCCTTTTAACAAAAACCAGTGGTAGAAGAAAAAGGGATAAACCATGTGCTGCTGATCGGATACTGAAATCCCAGGACAAGGACCAGTGGATCATCATAAACAGGTTTATTAGTCGGCACATTTCATAGGCGGCTGCCCACTTTTTCAGAACTTACAAATTTGTAAGTCCTGAAGAATTGGGCTGCCGTCCATGAAATGCATCGACTAATAAACTAATTTATGATCATCCACTAGTCCTTGTACTGGGACTTCAGTATCCGATCGTCAGCACATGGCTTTCTTTCTACCGCTGGTTTTTACTCTCCGTGGGTTCCTGTGCGGCACACCAATCAAAGCCCTTGTAGTGGTTGTGACTCTCACAACCCTTCCAGGTGAGTTGTATTTCACCATTCCATCACATCAATACACGGATACGACCCTATTTGAGCTTATCTCACCCTCTTTTAGCCTGTGCACAATCCCTATTAGCAATAAGACAATTTCTGCTCTGAGTGTGAAGTTTATATTTGTGACTCTGGCAATAAGGATTTTGATGTCTTCCCAAAACTTGCTGAGGGAGGGCAATTCCAAAAGACATGTATCAAGTTGCCAATTCCCTAATGGCCCCTTTACACGCAGCTACAGGTGACAGGTTTTCGACAGGTAACTTACTGGTTGCAGTGAAATCATGGAGACATAGTTCTATCTTGGTGCTGTGTACAAATGGAACTATGTCTCCATGATTTCACTGCAGCCAGTAAGTTACCTGTGGAAAACCTGTCACCTGTAGCTGCGTGTAAAGGGGCCATCACAGTTCCTCCAGCATAGCGGGGAGTGTTCGGGATTCATGATGTTTAGCTTTAACGGAGTACAGTACCACCTGGAGAAGATCTCGTACTGTGATTCCAATAGTGTTACACATAGCAAGTTGGAGTTGATAATTTCTAATGATTTTTGGAGCTGGTCTTCTTCTATTGTGTGTTCTAATGTGTGAAATGCTAGCATAGGTTTCCAGTATCCATTGTTTCAGATGCTGCACATCTCATGTCTTCACAGCATAGACAGTTGCCTTCAGATGAGTGATGAGGCAAACCTTTTTGTGAATGGTGAAGTTAACAAACAAAACCACCACTATTGGTCTGACACTAACCCACAGTGGATAGATCCCTCCAAGACTGTTGGAACACAAAAATTGATGGTATAGTGTGGTATATGTGTACAAAGATAGTGGGGCCATTCTTCATCAATGAAAACCTCAATGCCACTGGATATCTGAAATTGCTACATGATTCAGATATCCAGTGGCATTGAGGTTTCCATTGATGAAGAATGACCCCACTATCTTTGTATCGCATATGCACACCATACCATAAATATTTGAGTTCCAACAGTCTTGGAAGGATCTATACACTGTGGATTACTGTCAGACCAATAGTGTTGATTTTGTTAGTTAACTTTACTATTCACAAAAAAGATTGCCTCATCACTCATCTGAAGGTAATTGTCTATGCTGTGAATATACGAGAAGTGCAGCATTTGAAACAATGGATTCTGGAAGCCTATGCTAGAATTTCTTCTGTGGTGTTGCTATCAGTGTGTTAAGAGTGGGATAAGAGGGTTGCATTGACAATCCAACACAATGGGCAGCACTTTGAACACATTTTATAAGTGGTCATAAACCTGTAAATAACTCGTGAAAGAATAAAGTTCCGTTAAAACCAAGCACACCATTGTTTTTCGTATGAAATTCTCAATGGGTTTGATGTGTCACATGACCCCCTTCTCATTGAAAAAATAAAGTTGGATTCAAAATGGCTGACTTCAAAATGGCCACCATGGTCACCACCCATCTGGAAAAGTTTTCTTCCTCCCATATACTAATGTGCCATAAACATGAAGTTGATATCACCAACCATTCCCATTTTATTTAGGTGCACCCATATAAATGGCCAACCCTGTATTTCTTTAAATGGTACTTGTTATCCAAACATTGGAACTTCGTTGGCTTTTGATCATATTGGTTACATTTATTGGAATTTCGAAATTGGTTTAATATCTTTCAATTTCTCTTTAATGAGCTTCCATGTCTCTTCTTCTTGATCAGTAAACCCAATTTTTTTCTGTAGAGGGTTGAATGGAATAAGGCTTTTCTTTTCTATGATGTCTGAGATATACTGGATACCTTTATTATTCCAGGATGTCGTTTTGATTTTAGGGAAAATGTGGTCTTAGGCCCTGTTCACACACATGCGTTTTTTTGACCATCTCTGCGTTTTTGGGCTGTTAAAAAAACGCAGGTGCGTTAACGCAGGGTACATTTGAGTGTAGCTGCGTTTTTCAGCTCCATTTGCGTTTTTTACCCCTAGTCCAAAAAACGCTGCATGCAGCGTTTTTGGGTGCTGTAAAAAAACGCATGTGCGTTTTTCCAAAAACGCATGCGTTGTTTTAACATGGGGCCCTATGGGAAACGCATGCAAAAACGCATGGTACATTAGTACCTTTTAGTGCCATTCAAAAACGCAGGTTTCCTCATCACTCATTAAAAGAATGTCTTCTTGAATATACAGAAGTGCAGATTTTAAACAATGGGGAAGCCTATGGCTAAATATCTTCGTTTTGCTTATCATGCGTTAAAGTGGTTTTGACTGGTTGGTGATTGACTAAATCCAAAAAGTGGCAGCACTTTGAAACACATTTTTAAGATCTTTAAAACCTGTAAATAACGTGAAAAAAATGCATTCGTTTGAACAGCAACCTTGTTTTTTGTCACAGTAAATTTTCAATGCGTTTTGAGTGTCACTGCCGCTTTCCAAATGAAAAAAATCAATTGGGATTTAAAATAGCATGACTCTAAATGCCAACCATGGTGACCACCCATTGCGTTTTTAGCTATCCTCGCATATTATAAGGCCTATAAAACATGCAAAAACGATATCAATTATGCCATTCCCATGTTTATTAGGCATGACAAAAACATGGTTCCAACCATGTTTTTTTAAATGGGTCTATGTTACAAAGCATTGACTTTTTGGCATTAGGTCTATATTGGTTACATTTATTGGATTTTCCGAAATTGGTTTAATACTCTTTTCTCTTAAAGACTTCCATGCTTTTTCAAAAGTCAAAAAACCACATTTTTTCAGTGCAGATTAATGAATACAAAGGCTTCACACCTTACAATCATGCTGAGATGAAACTGGATACTTTTTAATTCACTGAACGTTGATTAGGAAATGTGGCCTAAGGCTAGGGTCACACTTGCAGATTTTCCATGCGTTATTGGAGACCTGCATTTTCCAAAAACGCATGCAAAAACGCACCCATATGCCCCCATGTATAAAACGCATGCCCCAATAGCAAAAATGCATGCCTAAAGTGTCATGCGTTTCTGGGATGCGCTTTTGTGCTTAAGTGAGGAGCTTCCTTAAAAAACGCATGCAAAAACGCATGGTACCATTTAGTACCATGCAAAAACACATGTGTTTCCCATAGGGCCCCATGTTAAAAAAAACACATGAGTTTTTGAAAACGCACCAAAAAAACGCAGCTTGCAGTATTTTTTGGTGCTTTTTCAAAAACGCATGGAAAAATGCAGGGTGTCATAAAACACCTTAAAAAATGCATGCAGAAATGTAAAAAAGCATGTAAATACGCATGGATGCCAAAAAGCACCTTAAAAAAGCATGGCAAGTGTGACCTTAGCCTAAGACCTCTAAGGGTACCTTTACATGCAGCAACATTTGGCGGCGATCGGAGGCAACCTAACGTGCGCGTTTTTCATGGTTGCCTCCGAACGCCGAAGGCGCTTGTACACGCTGCAATTTCGCCCTCAACCTAACGGGACGTGCCTATCCAGATATTTCTAGAAAAACTGCGGGAAACATCTGGTAGCCTCCCATCGCCGCTTCACATGCCGCAATCCCCAGTGGAATGTATGTGTACCTTTCAGCGCCACGAAAGTATAGGCATGCCAAATTGAGTTACACCGCAACCCGAACACGCTCATTGGACAATGCAATAGCGTCCTTATTGGCCCGCCTGCGTCGAAGGCTTGCTAATACGTGACGCCATTGTGGAGCATTTTTGAAGGAATAGACACTCATGTCGTGACAAGTGGCTGCTGCGAGACACTTTCGAGCCGCTCAAGCGTCACACAGTAGGGGTTTGGAGCAGGACAGTGCCTTACAATACACAACGGTTTGCTATGTGTGCGTCTGTAGCTGAAGGAGGGAACATGCACAGAATATGTTGCACATATGTGGCTACATTGGTCCATGCCTTGGCACAGATGCCATGGCACCAATGAACTATGTGTGTGTACACATGTTTGTGTGTAATAGACTGTACCTACATCCCCCACAAAAACCTGTGCTGGATGAATGTGTGCGGACACGTGCCCCTGTGGCCACAACACATCACAATGGCTATGTACACACAATTGCGCCATACACTG
The DNA here is from genome assembly GCA_033576535.1 of Allobates femoralis. Taxonomy (NCBI): domain Eukaryota; kingdom Metazoa; phylum Chordata; class Amphibia; order Anura; family Aromobatidae; genus Allobates; species Allobates femoralis. The sequence continues at coordinate 518,406,654 of JARQOC010000003.1, read as the reverse complement.
TGGCCCAAAGGGCTGAACCTGGGTACTGCATAATTAACGCACAATGTTTCACGGAACCCATCACTAGGTTTGGATGGGACACATACCTCTGTGCACAGCATAAAGCTATGTGCAACTGCCCTATATCCCCAAGTAACGACACACACACAAAGCTTTTTGGATCCAACTTTTTTAAGTTTGTATTTTTGTGCACACAAAAAAATAAGGACAACAACACACACAAAATAACAGAAAACAGAACTGTTAACATCACACAAAGAAATGGAACATGATGAGAAATAAGGTTAAAGAATAAACATGGCAAAACATGCAAAATGTACAACAACAAAAAAAATCATACAAATAACTAACTAACTAATTAACACTCAATATTGTGCACACACAAAAACCAAATAAAAATACTCATGGTGCAGCCACCCTGGTGACTACACCATCCACATCATGTTCCTGCCTCACAGCACCAGCCACCCTACACCTGCTGGTGCTGCCAAGCCACTGCCCCAGGGCCATTAAAATAGGAGCTGTATGCGTCTCTACTGTTCCTGGCATCCTGCTGAGTCTGACCCTGGCTCAGCAGCTGGAGTCGCGCCACACCATGGTCGGTATCACGCCAAGCCCCAAAACGGACCTCCCCTGTTGTGGGGTCGACACTATCCACATAACTTGCCAGGGTGTATGATGAACAATCCCTACGACGCAGGGAAGTTATTGCAGCACACAGTAGGCCAGCACTACCACATCAATAGATTCCAGTTTCATATGCATACGTGTATAAAAAACCCGGAATGTATTGGCCATGATCCCGAACGCATTTTCAACCACAGGGCCCGAGATAGTAATTGAAAATGCGCTGCTCAAAGTAAGGGTCCTCTGGGGATATGGCCGTAGTAGGTGTGCCATGAAGTGGGAAGGCTTCATTCACCCACAAACGCAAAGTTGAGATGATGGGTTGTCTCTTCATTTGAGGGCAAGTTCAGCCCCTATTTAGGCCGTTGCGCCAAGGTCCAGTGAGGAACTCATTCGCACCCCAGGCTGAGGGTTACAAAAAAACCCTTGGAAAGTCTTGCAAAGGACCGTAGTTGGGTGGGTATTAACTAGGGCACCTGCCGGAAATTTAGGAAACAGGCTTCAAACCTCTTGGCTATTAATACGCGTGTCTTGAATGAAATGGATCACACACTACTGCATCCCCATAACATTGGAACAAACATAACACTGAAGTGTATTTAAGGTCAAGTCTTTCCTGAGAGTGCAATTACCTCTATGTGGTTCATATCTGGATTTATCCACAAAAACACTTCATTTTTTAACGGTGTATTGTCTGTTGCTTTATATGTTCAATAAAGTGTTAACTTATGAAACATAAACTCCCTAGTGCTTGCACTTATTTCGTAGTAGGTGTGCATGAAGTAGGAAGGCTTCATTCACCACAAACGCAAAGTTGAGATGATGGGTTGTCTCTTCAGCCCCATTTGATATGCGCCCGTTCATTCCAACGTCCACGTAGAGGAACTCATAGTTCGCATCCACCAGGGCTATGAGGACAATACTAAAATATCCTTTGTAATTCTAATACAAAGACCCCCAGTTGGGTGGTGTAGTTATCCTCACGTGCTTATCATCCAATGTCCCGCAGAAGTTTGGAAATTGCCAGTGGTCTTCAAACCCTCTGGCTACTTCCGTCTATTGAGCGGGTGTTTCTGGAAACTGCATATAGGATGGCAGCACACTACTCCAGATGGCCTCACAAATCTCGGGGATCAGGCGGCTCAGCAGGGACAGTGATACACGTGAAGTGTATTGCAGGTCAGTCCTTGACCAACCTGTAGCCAGGAAACGCAAAGTTACTGCCAAACGCTCCTCAGCTGATACAGCTCGATGCATCACAGTGTCCTGACGGGCTATCAATGGCCTTTTGCGTTCCAAAAGGAATGTGAAAGAGTCCACGGACATACGGAGGTAGTTCCTGAAATCATGCAGGCTATGATCCTTAAGCTCACGCACCAGCTGCATGTGGCTCCGGGTGTCTCGGCAGTGAAGCCAATCCCGAGCCCACACACACTGCGGTCTGCGAGCCCGCAACCTCTCATATCTATCCTCCAGCCACAGTTGCTCTTCCACCCAGGCAAGAGCCACGATCTCCATCAGGGTCGAACATCATCTCACGTACAAACATCTGCAAAAATGAGACAAATAAACATCAGTACAAGAACGCTTCATCACACATCATCTACACACACCACCTCTTTCCCTATACATCTCCTGGCCACTTGTCCACAGCATATCCAACTGTGGACAGCAGTCCACACACAGATATATCCCCATTCCAAGGCCCAACCCAGCATTGCCCAGGAAGATACCCAAACCAGGTCACTCGACAGCCCTGGCCCTCCTGGATCCCTTGTCCAATGCAAAACATCATTACCGTAAGACCATATATGTGGCCATAATGTTCATGTGTGACCACAAGACATGGCCCTACACGTACTTCACAGTATTGACATCTATTTGGATTAAGCATCTATACTATTTAATTATACACGTACCACAGCCTTTGTGTGTCATGCTCAAAATATCATGGCACGAAGCAGACTATTGAATACTCATCATGTGCAAAACACTTCCCTGATGTGTTGTGAATGCAGGATGTCCAGAGCCAGACATTCGCAGATGCCACACGCCCCACTCCATTTCTTTTTATAGACTTCTACTTCCCAGTGTGTGTGGTCCATGACAATACTATGTGTCCTCAATTCTGATGCTCCGAGCAACTAAAGACACATGCATCCTTCAAACATGATCCCGTAAAGAAAAGGCAAAATGGCGATTCAAAAACAATACGTTTTGGTTTGTTCAAACATTCATGCATCCATTTGTCAGCACACAATAGTATATATGGACCCAAAAAACTACTAACTACATATCCGACCACTTGGGCGTCACCTAGAGTACACAATAGAGATCCCAAATAGTATGGGGCTGTAACTGATAAAAAACCCACATCACAGATCATGTTTGCACATCAGTACTTACTTAATGACTCTGGGCAGCAAGCGTGTCCAACATCGGACTTGAGAGCATTTTATATGTGAAACAACCAATGATAACGCGTCTTGTAATCTACGTAGCCGCCTGGGCGTACGCAGGTGTGAACAATCTTTGGGGAAAATTGTGTTTTTGTGATTGGTCAGGTTGAGTTTAAATAATCCGTGGTGGGGCGTAACCCCTGCCCCGACTGGAATGTGCATTGAGCTAGTAGTGTCTCATCACAAGTTTTCTGTTGGACAGATGGTAAGTGGGGGCACATGCTATTGGAATGTTTGTGCGCATTAGGTCCGGCTTCAGGTCGCGTCATGTAGAAGCGTATTTAGTGACGCGTAGGCATCGTTAATACACGCGGTGTCCTGTAGTACACATTATGTTATGTGAGAATCTTGCCAGGACAATATGTGTATACTCCAGCAGTATGTTTAGGCCAAAGTATGTGTGTATGTGATGTGTGTGTGTTGAAATGTCCTTAGTTACATAAAGTGTGGCATTTGTAATGATAGGCCTTCACATATTGAAGTACAGTGGGCCAAAATACATATATGACGTCACTTGTCAAATATGGCCCATGTATGTACCCATGTTAACGACCACAATGCTTTGCCCCAGCCAACCTGACTACCCGAACACATGTGATACTCAGCCATCTGCCAAAAACACAAAAAAAAAAAGGTCATGCAAAGAAACACATGGCCATCAGACGTCACACCCTACTCTGTGTGCCAGCCCATGTCCTGCAAGACAAATAACATGTGTTCGGGTAGTCACAATTTTGCCCAAAGATTGTTCACACCTGCGTACGCCCAGGCGGCTACGTAGATTACAAGATGCCGCTGCGTTATGATTGGCTGTTTCAAATATAAAATGCTCTCAAGGCCGATGTCGGACATGCTTGCTGCCCAGAGTCATTAAGTAAGTACTGATGTGCAAACATGATCTGTGATGTGGGTTTTTTATCAGTTACAGCCCCTTACCATTTGGGATCGCTATTGTGTACTCTAGGTGACGCCCAAGTGGTGGGATATGTAGTGAGTAGTTCTTTGGGTCCGTATATACTATTGTGTGCTGACAAATGGATGCATGAGTGTTTGAACAAACCAAAACGTATTGTTTTTGAATCGCCATTTTGCTTTTGCCATACAGGATCATGTTTGAAGGATTAAGTGCGTCTTTAGACGCGGGGAGCATCAGAATTGAGGACACATAGTACTGTCATGAAACACACACACTGGGACGTAGAAGTCTATAAAAAGAAATGGAGTGGGGCGTGTGGCATCTGCGAATGTCTGGCTCTGGACATCTTGCATTCACAACACATCAAGGAAGTGTTTTGCACATGATGAGTATTCAATAGTCTGCTTCGTGCCATGATATTTTTAGCATGACACACAAAGGCTGTATTACGTGTATAATTAAATAGCATAGATGCTTAATCCAAACAGATGTCAATACTGTGAAGTACATGTAGCGCCATGCCTTGTGGTCACACATGAACATTATGGCCACATATACGGCATTACGCTCATGATGTTTTGCATTGGACAAGGGATCCAGGAGGGCCAGGGCTGTTGAGTGACCTGGTTTGGGTATCTTCCTGGGCAATGCTGGGTTGGGTCTTGGAATGGGGATATATCTGTGTGTAGGTTGCTGTCCACAGTTGGGTATGCTGTGGACAAGTGGCCAGGAGATGTATAGGGAACGACGTGGTGTGTGTAGATGATGTGTGATGAAGCGTTCTTGTACTGATGTTTATTTGTCTCATTTTTGCAGGTGTTGGTACATGAAATGATGTTTGACCCTGATGGAGATGTTATCATGGCTCTTGCCTTGGTGGAAGAGCAATTGTGGCTGGAGGATAGATATGAGAGGTTGCAGGCTCGCAAACCACGGCGTGTGTGGGCTCGGGATTGGCTTCGCCACGGGACACCCGGAGGCACATGCAGCTGGTGCGTGAGCTGGAGGATCGTAGTCCGCATGATTTCAGGAACTACCTCCGTATGTCCGAGGACTCTTTCACATTCCTTTTGGAACACATAAGGCCATTGATAGCCTGTCAGGACACTGTGATGCCTCGAGCTGTATCAGCTGAGGAGCATTTGGCAGTAACTTTGCGTTTCCTGGCTACAGGTCGGACAAGGACCGACCTGCAATACACTTCACATGTATCACTGTCCCTGCTGAGCCGCCTGATCCCCGAGACGTGTGAGGCCATCTGGAGTAGTCTGCTGCCATCCTATATGCAGTTTCCAGAAACACCTGCTCTATGGATGGAAGTAGCCAGAGGGTTTCAAGGCTGCTGGCAATTTCCAAACTGCAGCGGAGCATTAGATGGTAAGCACGTGAGGATAACTAAATCACCCAACTTGGGGTCTTTGTATTTCAATTGCAAAGGTTATTTTAGTATTGTCCTCATGGCCCTAGTGGATACTAACTATGAGTTTCTCTACGTGGACGTTGGAATGAACGGGCGTATCTCAGATGGGGGCGTGTTCGCACACTGCTCCTTGGCGCAAGGCCTAAGGATAGGTGGGCTGAACTTGCCCTCAAATGAAGAGACAACCCATCATCTCAACTTTGCGTTTGTGGGGGATGAAGCCTTCCCATTTCAGGCACACCTACTACGGCCATATCCCCAGAGGACCCTTACTTTTGAGCAGCGCATTTTCAATTACCGCCTATCCCGGGCCTGCCGTGTGGTTGAAAATGCGTTCGGGATCATGGCCAATACATTCTGGGTTTTTCATACGCGTATGCATATGAAACTGGAATCTATTGATATGGTAGTGCTGGCCTGCTGTGTGCTGCATAACTTCCTGCGTCATAGGGATCGGTCATTATACACGCCGGCAAGTTATGTGGATAGCATCCACCCACAAAAGGAGAGGTCCGTCCAGGGGCTTGTCGTGATACCGACCATGGTATGGCGCCACTCCAGCTGCTAAGCCAGGGTCGGAATCAGCAGGATGCTAGGAACAGTAGAGACGCATACTGCTCCTATTTTAATGGCCCTGGGGCAGTGGCCCGGCAGCACCAGCAGGTGTAGGGTGGCTGGTGCTGTGAGGCAGGAACATGATGTGGATGGTGTACTCACCAGGGTTGCTGCACCATGAGTATTTTTATTTAGTTTTTGTGTGTGCACAATCTTGAGTTAGTTAGTTAGTTAGTTAGTGATGTTTTTTGTTGTTGCACATTTTGCCATGTTTATTGTTTAACCTTTTTTCTCATCATGTTCCATTTCTTTGTGTGATGTTTGCAGTTCTGTTTTCCGTTATTTTGTGTGTGTTGTTGTCCTTATTTTTTTGTGTGCACAAAAATACAAACTTAAAAAAGTTGGATCCTAAAAACTTCGTGTGTGTGTCGTTACTTGGTGATACAGCGCAGTTGCACATAGCTTTAAGCTGTGCACAGAGGTATGTGCCCCATCCAACTCTAGTGATGGGTCCGTGAAACATTGTGTGTTAATATGCAGTACCCAGGTTCAGCCCTTTGGGCCACAGTGTATGGCGCATCTGTGTGTACATATCCATTGTGATGTGTTGTGGCCACAGGGGCACGTGTCCGCACACATTCATCCAGCACAGGTTTTTGTGGGGGATGTAGGTACAGTCCATTACACACAAACTTGTGTTTTTGTGGGGGATTTAGGTACAGTCCATTACACACAAACATGTGTACACACACATAGTTCAGTTGTGCCATGGCATGGAGCAATGTAGCCACATATGTGCCATGTATTGTGTGTATGTTCCCTCCTTCAGCTACAGACGCACACATAGCAAACCATTGTGTATTGTAAGCCACTGTCCCTCTCCAAACCCCTCCTGTGTGACGCTTGAGCGGCACGAAAGTGTCTCGTAGCAGCCACATGCCACGACACGAGCATTTATTCCTTCAAAAATGCGCCACAATTGTGTCCCTTATTAGCTAGCCTTCCAGCGCAGGCTGGCCAATCAGGACGCTATTGCGTTGTCCAATGAGCGTGTTTGGGGCGCGGTGTAACTCAATTTGGCACGCCTATGTTTTTGCGGCGCTGAACAGGTACGCCCACATTCCATTGGTGATTGCGGCGTGTGAAGCGGCGACGGGAGGCTACTGGATGTTTTCCGCAGTTTCTCTGGAAACTTCCGGGGAGACACGTCCTGTACAAAAGCACCTTCGGCGTTCGGAGCAACCATGAAAACGTGCACGCGCACATTAGGTTGCCTCCGATCACCGCCAAAAGTTGCGGCGTGTTAAAGTACCCTAATGGTACCTTTACACGCCGCGACGGCAGGCTGGATACAGCCCGCTACAGGCTACAAATGTAGCTTGTAGCGTCAATGTAGCCCGTCGTAGCGGCGTCTGAAGACGCGACACTACAGCCGGCGACAGATACATCTGTTTATGGGCTCTGCTCGAAAACTGATGGCTACATCGCCGATGGTAGCGAGCTGTATCGGCGTGTAAAGAGGCAACGGAAGGGAACTCTGGACACCCGGGGCTGTAGCTGCAATGTAGCTAAGGCGTGACCCAGGCTCCGGGATACCGCGCCCAATCACCGATCATTGGAGGAAGCTCCTGCATGACGATTGGTAGTCGCTGCATAGGGAGGCATATTTAAGGAGCTGACCAGTCACACTACACAATTGCTCGAGCGTCATGTATTAAACAGCCTCCTGCGATGCCTGGCCAATCATGATGATATTGCGCTGTCCTATCATCGTACGGACGGCTCGTAATCCAAGATTGTGGCACGCCTATGTGCTGTCCCTGCTGTACCAGGTCCGCCCATATTAGCTTGTTGTAGCGCTGTGTAAACGTGGTACGCTAAGCTACAGCTGGCTACTTGACACACCCGGCGATGTAGCTAGCTACAGATGTAGCGTGGCGTAGCGCACCTTATGGCGGCGTGTAAAGAGGGTGCGTTGACCGTTTGTAGCCGTTTGAGCGTGCTCGTGCACGTGAAGTAGCGGGATGTATCCAGCCTGCCGTCGCGGCGTGTAAAGGTACCATAATAGTGTCTTGAGGTGTCTGATTCTGTTGAGTTGCTGTCCCAAAGAGACCTACACTAACTTCACTTAGCTTCACTTTATAGCCCTAAATCCTGCTGGTTGGTTCCCTTCAAACAATGATTTCAACTTGCAATAGTTGTCCCAGAATAAATTAACATTGTAGCTCGATGGACTGCTGATATTATTTACAAAGGGATATTATATATTCTAGATATGGTTTGATAACTGGAGTACAGGGCAGAAGTTTGAGATAATAAATCCTTGGTTAAAATAAAGACGTAAGCAAGTCTTCAAGCATGATGTTAATTGAAAATGATGTAACTCAAACAATTATGTAACAATTTTTAAATTAATTTATCCTGATGCCAGATTTTTGTGGCTGGAACAAAGTACACAGCAATAACTAACCATTAATTGAATAGTATAATATACTGCATGCTCTTATTTTGTTGAAATCTATTTTCTTATTTTTCTGAAGGGTGAGATATAAAATATGAAAAGCGAGTATGGAGGAATCAGTATGTCTTGTGAAGAGACAGATAGCCCTGTCACTGCTTTGGGAACAGGATAGAAAATGTGATTACAAAACTTCCTTTCTGTTTCCATAGCACATTCAACTAGACAAATTCCGATTTGACAAGTGTGTATTATTATGAAGTGATGTCAGGTGAAAACCGCATTGACAACTGAGAAAAAGCATTCAAGTTTTAACACATAATAATATTTAGCTTCAGTTTTTCTTTAATGTATTTAAACTTAACTCATTCGTATAATCAACCTGTGTTTAAAGTTAAACTATAACTGATGTTTTAAAGGAGAACTACCAGAACAGTCTTCTCAATAGCCCTTTAATGGATAATGGGTATGAGAATATTAATTTATTTTTTCAAGATCACTGATGATTGAAATTATAATCCTGAAAACCGTAGATGTTCAATGTGGGTGTAGGTGGGGGCAGAAAAGATTATTGCAATAGAATTGCTTCATGTACAGAGCACAGAATCCCCTTTTCACAAATACAAGAAGTCTGTGCTGTACCCACAGTACTCTCTCCTGCTTTTGGCTTCAGCAATAGTTCTTATATCTTTTATCATCATAAAAATTAGAATACATTTTCAACCACTCCTTATATGTGGCATGTACATTACTGTATATCTATATATACTATGGGGGAGAAGCACTGTCATGCAGTGCCATGAAAGCACTTGTTAACCAGGCAGTTCCTAATAGGGCTTCCACTGACACACTGACAGGCCCTGCAAACAGCGTTTTCCTGTGTGCTCTGCTAAAGCGCACGTCCTGCAGCTTGGTGTGTGACCGCTGCTAAGGCCCCCATGTAAAAAACACATGCCCCAATAGCAAAAACGCATGTGTGAATGTACCATGCATTTTTGGGATGCGTTTTTGCCTCAGCACCAAAAAATAATGCAAGCAGCATTTTTTGGTGCTTTTTCAAAAATGCATGCGTATTTTTAACATGGGGCCCTATGGGAAACGCATGCATGGCACTAAATGGCACATGCGTTTTTGCATACGTTTTTGCATGCGTTTTTTAAGGGTGCCCCATACCTATCAGCTAAAATGCATGCAAAAACGCAGGCAAGCACCTTAAAAAACGCATGCCAAGTGTAACCCTAGCCTAAGATCCCTGGCCAGACATTTGTGTTTTGTCTGAAATGCCAAAGCATTTGGTTTGGGCAGCATGAATCAGCTAAGACTAGGGTCACACTTGCAGATTTTTCATGCTTTTTTGGAGACCTGCGTTTTTAAAAAAGCATGTAAAAACGCACCCAGAGGCCCCCATGTTAAAAAACGCATGCCCTAATAGCGAAAACGCATGCCCTAATAGCGAAAACGCATGCCCTAAAAGCAAAAACGCATGCCTTAATATCAAAAATGCATGTCTAAAGTGCCATGCGTTTTTGGCATGAGTTTTTGCACTTATGTGAGTAGCTGCCTTCAAAAACGCATGCAAAAACGCATGGTATATTAGTACCATTTAGTACCATCCAAAAACACATGCGTTTTCTAAAAAACGCATGTGTTTATAAAACAGCACCAAAAAATAGTTCATGAACTTTTTTGGGTGCTGATTTAGGCTGGGGTCACACTTGCGTTTTTTTCATGATTTTTTGGAGACCTGCGTTTTCAAAAAAGTATGTAAAAACGCACCCATAGGCCCCTATGTTAACAAACGCATGCCGTAATAGCAAAAACGCATGTGTTAATAGCAAAAACACATGTGTGACAGTACCATGCGTTTTTGTGTACGTTTTTGCTATTATGTGATTAGCTGACATCAAAAACGCATGCAAAAACACATGGTACATTAGTACCATCCAAAAACACATGCGTTTTCCATAGGGGCCCATGTTAAAAAATGCATGCGTTTTTTTAACATGGGCTCCTATGGAAAACGCATGCGTTTTTGGATGGTACTAAATGTACCATGCGTTTTTGCATGCGTTTTCCATAAGGGCCCATGTAAAAAAAAAACGCATGCGTTTTTAAAACAGCACCAAAAAATAGTGCATGCACTATTTTTTTGTGCGGATTTAAAAACGCATGCAAAAATGCAGGCTGCCATCAGACACCTTAAAAACTCATGCTGACATGGAAAAACGCATGCAAAAACGCATGCGTTTTTTTAACTCACTAAAAAAACTCATGCCAAGTGTGACCCTAGCCTAACAGGTTACCTTTAATTTCTCTAGTGTCATAAAAGATCACTTTTGAATACATAAAGAATAGTATGCAGCAAATGTGATTATGGCAAATATAGGTTAGGCTAGGGTCACACTTGACATGCGTTTTTTTTGCCTGTTTTTGGCAGCATGCGTTTTTGGGCTGCACTTTTGCACTTAGGCTAGGGTCACACTTGCAGATTTTCCATGCATTTTTGGAGACCTGCGTTTTCCAAAAATGCACCCATAGGCCCCCATGTAAAATAAAATGCATGCCCCAATAGCAAAAACGCATGCCTAAAGTGCCGTGCGGTTTTGGTATGCGTTTTTGTGCTTAAGGCTGAAGGCACACTGTCGTGCATCAAACACGGAGCGTGTTTGATGCACGACAGTGATGCGAGTGCTGTGCGTGTTTGTGGGTGTGTATGGTGCGTATGGTGAGTGTGGCTGTCTGTATGTATGTTAGTGTGCTGCAATTGTGAGGTGTGAGTGCGTGTGTGGTGCGTGATTGTGATGCTGTCCACGGTCCGCAGGCAGCATTTGTCGGGGAATAGAAACTCTGTGGCTGTCAAAGCCACTTAGTTTGCCGGTACAGCAAGCTATCATCTTGTACCGCTGTGACAGCAGCGGTACAAGATGTTTAGCTAATACAATAATGATTGTTGTAAAATAATGTATACTGGGGTTATTTTAGTGATTAACCCCATCAGCATCCTCTGCGCCGCATGTGTGCTGATGGGGTTAATCACTAAAATAACCGCAGTATACATTATTTTACAACAGTCATTAATGTATTAGCTAAACATCTTGTACCCCTGCTGTCACAGCGGTACAAGATGATAGCTTACTGTACCGGCAAAGCGGTCATTTTAAACTTGTCGGCTTTGACAGCCAGCGAGTTTAAAGTGTTTTTTGGCGCTACACTAGCACCGTGTGCTGTATCGGGGTGAGAATTTCTCGTCCCCATACAGTTGCATGGCGCTCACGCGCGTCAGAATCGCGTGCAGTCGCAGCATGCTGCGATTGCACAAGCTTCTGACTCGCAATGCGAGTTAGGTGATGGGGACTCGCACCAGTGTGCCCTGCCTGATAGGGAAACACTGGTCCCAGTGCAATGCGAGTCCCTCGCACCGTGTGCCTTCAGCCTAAGTGAGGAGCTGCCTTAAAAAAACGCATGCAAAAACGCATGGTACCATTTAGTACCATGCAAAAATGCATACGTTTCCCATAGGGGCCCATGTTAAAAAAGCATGCGTTTTTGAAAACGCACCAAAAAACGCAGCTTGCAGTATTTTTTGGTGCATTTTCAAAAACGCATGGAAAAAAGCATGGTGCAAAAAAGCATCTTAAAAAACGCATGGCATGTGTGACCCTAGCCTTAGGTGTGGAGCAGCTTTAAAAAACGCATGCAAAAAGCATGGTACATTTAGACACTTTCAAAAATGCATGCGTTTCCCATAGGGCCCCATGTTAAAAAAACGCATAAACGCATACGTTTTTGAAAAAGCACCAAAAAATGCTGCATGCAGTATTTTTTGGTGCTGAGCCAAAAACATATCCCAAAAACGTATGGTACATTTAGGCATGCGTTTTTGCTATTGGGGCATGCGTTTTTTGCATGGGGGTCTATGGATGCATTTTTGCATGCGTTTTTAGAAAACGCAAGTCTCAAAAACGCATGTAAAATCTGCAAGTGTGACCCTAGCCTTAAGCTGAGGGCAAGTAGGGCAAAATTGAGACCTAATTTTTTCCAATAAGGCTAGGGTCACACTTGGCATGCGTTTTTTAAGGTGCTTTTTGACATCCTGCATTTCTGCATGTGTCTTTGCTGATAGGTGTGGGGCACCCTTAAACGCATGGAAAAATGCATGTACCATTTAGTGCCATATAAAAACGCAGCGCGTTTCCCATAGGGCCCCATGTTAACAAAAACAAATGCGTTTTTGAAAAAGCACCAAAAATTGCAGCATGCTGCATTTTTTGGTGCTTTTTCAAAAAATCATGCATCATGCAGTATTTTTTGGTGCTGAGCCAAAAACTCATACAAAAAACGCATGGCCCTTTAGACATGTGTTTTTGCTATTGGGGCATGCATTTTTAACATGGGGCTCTATGGATGCGTTTTTACATGCATTTTTCAGAAAAGACTAGTCTGAAAAATGCATGGAAAATCTGCAAGTGTGACCCTAGCCAGTTAAACTTCTCTGCTGATAAGCATGTAGGTGCATTTTCTTTTATTTTACATAAATAGGTTTTTAATTTTGTTTGCATTACTGATACCACTTATGGGGACCAAGTTTCCAGCATTTTTTTTGCAAGTTTAATTACACCTATTATATATTATATTTTTAAATGTTTTTTTTCACAATTTATGTAAATCCACTATCCACTTAATTTTTTTCAGAGAAGGCAACATTAATTTATTACATAGAGGAAATTGTGAACATTTGAATAATTTTGTATTTATTCCCAAAATGCAATTCGACATTTTGCATTTAAACAAATTTAAGATCAACTACCTAAATTTCATCATCTAATCAAGGGGTGTCAAACACATGGCCCGCAAGCCACATGCAACCCCTGAGGTTTCTTTGTGCGGCCTACAGACCCAGACATGGTTGTCATCTTGACATTGCTTACTTCTGCCAGCTGTGGTCCGCAGTCACCATGCCATAATATGTATTGCAGGTGCTGCAAGGGACAAGCACTGGTCAGATGTATGAATGGCAGCTGTTGGACAATCACAGGCCAGTATTTGATGTCGTATGCCTGCTGTTAGCTGTTGGCCTCTGATAGATCGGTGACTGGCTGTGGTATAGTCGAGCAGACAGAGAGATTGTCACTGCATGACACAGGCAATACATATCAAGGCTGGATGGTGGCACGGTGACTGCAGGCTGCTGTGGGCAGAAGCAAGCATTGTCAAGTCGACTGTGTCTGGGCCTGCGAGTCACATGTGTTGAAAACATATTGCCAATAGAACAGAGGACAGGTGTGTGTGTGTGTGTGTGCGTGTGTGTGTGAGATAGGGCACAGTAGGGGATATTACTACATGGAGGGGATCAGGATAGGTATATTATGATATGATGAAGACCAGTATTTGGCAGGTTTCTTCAAAGGGACTAATTTAGGGGGCATTACTAAAAGAGAACCTGTATGGGGGACATTGCTATAAGGGGACCAGTATGGGGACATTGCTACAAGGGGACCTGTATGGGAGATACAAGGGGACCAGTATGGGAGACATTGTTACAAGGGGATGAGTATGAGAGACATTGCTACAAGGGGACCAGTATCGGGAACATTTCTACAAAGGGACCAGTATGGGGCAGATTACTACAAGGGGACGGGTATGGGGAACATTGCTACAAGGGGACCAGTAATGAGAGACATTACTACAAGGGCACCAGTATGGGGACATTGCTACCAGGGGACCAGTATGGGGGATATTCCTACAAGGGGACCAGTACAGGGGACATTGCTACAAGGGGATCAGTATGGGGGATTTTTGTACAAGGGAACCAGTATGGGGGACATTGTTACAAGGAGTCCAGTATGGGGTAGATTACTACAAGGGGACCCGTATGGGGGACATTGCTACAGGGGGACCAGTATGAGGGACATTGCTACAAGGGCACCAGTATGGGGCAGATTGCTACAAGGGGACCAGTATGGGGGACATTGCTACAAGGGGATCAGTATGGAGGGCATTGCTACAAGGGCACCAATATGGGGCAGATTGCTACAAGGGGACCCGTATGGGGGACATTGCTACAGGGGGACCAGTATGAGGGACATTGCTACAAGGGCACCAGTATGGGGCAGATTGCTACAAGGGGACCAGTATGGGGGACATTGCTACAAGGGGATCAGTATGGAGGGCATTGCTACAAGGGAGACCAGTATGGGGCAGATTGCTAAAAGGGGGGACATTACTACAAAGGGACCAATGGGGGGATATTAATACATGGGGACCTGTATGGGGAACATTGCTACAAGCAAGGGGACCAGGATGGGAACATTACTACAAGGACAGGACCACGGTTGAGACATTACTATAAGTTGAGACCAGGGTGGGGACATTACTACAAAATGAGGACCAGTATGGAGTACATTACAGTATGGTGATATTACTACAAGGGGACCAGGGTGTTGACATTACTTCACAGATGAGGACCAGAATAGAGATGTTAACAAGGGGGCCAGGATGGGGACATTACTACAAGATGGAGATATTACTACATGATGAAGGTCAGGATGGGGACCTTAATACAAGAGGGGGCACCAGGATGGGGTATATTACTAAAAGAAGGAGATCAGCGTGGGGACATTACTAAAATAAGGAGATCAGGGTGAGGACATTCCTACAAGAAAGGGATCAGGATTTGGACATTACTACTAGGGATGGGCGAATCTACTCGCTAGGACTCGTTACTCGGCGAGTAGTAAGGGACTCGCAGGACTCGGCACTCTGCGAGTTTTCCAGTGATTACTCGCACGAGTCCAATGCAAATCAATATCAATCCTAGTTTTGTCAGAAACGCTGACAAAACTAGGATTGCCATTGTTTGCATTAGACTCGGCTACTGTGCCAGTGATAGCAGGGAAACTCGCAAAGTAACTGCTGTTTCTTTGCGAGCCGAGTCCAGCTGTCTTCTCTGTGCAGCTCCAGGGTCCTAGAGCCCGCCTGCTCACAGAGATGATGTAGCAGTGCTGAGATTGTTCTCAGTCTGCTCATTCCCTGTGCATAGACATCTATATTTATGCACAGGGGATGTAGCAGAGAGGACATCGCGTTTTGGACTGCGTCGGACGGAAGAGGATTTTTTTAATTAAAGACGGAGTCCCTAATGGCTTTTTTTTTATTTCAAATAAAAAATTTTCTCTGTGTTGTGTTTTTTTAACCCTTTATTGGAGATTCTTAGTGGCTGGGTCAAACGTGGCCTGACATTAAGAATCTCGGGCTTAATACCAGCTTGTATAACAAAGCTGGTATTAACCCCTTTATTACCCAGCGTGCCACTGCCACCAGGGCCGCTGGAAGAGCGGGGTTCAGCGCCAGAGGATGGCACTTCAATGAACGCGCCATCTTCTGGGGCGGCTGCGGGCTGCAATTTGCAGCGGGGGGTGCCCAGAAAGCTTGGGCATCCCTGCGCTGCGGATTCCAGCCCCCAGCTGCTTAGCTGTACCTGGCTAGACATAGAAATTGCGCGGAGCCCCACGCATTTTTTTTTTTATCATTAATGAATTTCAGAGTCAGAGGCTCAGAGTCAGAGTCTCGGAGTCGGAGTCTCCTCAGAGTCGGAGTCTCAGAGTCGGAGTCTCAGAGTCGGAGTCGCCTCAGAGTCGGAGTCGCCTCAGAGTCGGAGTCGCGTCGGAGTCGTCTCGGAGTCGGAGTCGTCTCGGAGTCGGAGTCGTCTCGGAGTCGAGTCGGAGTCGTCTCGGAGTCGGAGTCGTCTCGGAGTCGGAGTTGTCTCGGAGTCGGAGTCGTCTCGGAGTCGAGTCGGAGTCGGAGTCGGAGTCGTCTCGGAGTCGAGTCGGAGTCGGAGTCGTCGTCGTCTCGGAGTCGGAGTCATCTCGGAGTCGGAGTCGTCTCGGAGTCGGAGTCGTCTCGGAGTCGAGTCGGAGTCGGAGTCGTCTCGGAGTCGGAGTCGGAGTCGTCTCGGAGTCGTCTCGGAGTCGAGTCGGAGTCGGAGTCGTCTTGGAGTCGGAGTCATCTCGGAGTCGGAGTCGTCTCGGAGTCGGAGTCGTCTCGGAGTCGTCTGAGTCGGAGTCGTCTCGGAGTCGGAGTCGTCTCGGAGTCGGAGTCGTCTCGGAGTCGGAGTCGTCTCGGAGTCGGAGTCGTCACGCCAATATTAGACATGACCGCCATGAATTTCTATTAAATTGTTTTAAAAAAAACACAACACAGAGAAATTTTTTTATTAGAAATAAAAAAAAAAGCCATTAGGGACTCCATCTTTAATTAAAAAAATCCTCTTCCGTCCGACGCAGTCCAAAACGCGATGTCCTCTCTGCTACATCCCCTGTGTATAGATATAGATGTCTATGCACAGGGAATGAGCAGACTGAGAACAATCTCAGCACTGCTACATCATCTCTGTGCACAGACATTCATGTCTGTACACAGGGAATGAGCAGACTGAGAACAATCTCAGCACTGCTACATCAGGCAGCAGGCAGGCTCTAGGACCCTGGAGATGCACAGAGCAGACAGGACTCTTCTCTTATCTGTGCGAGTTTCCCAGCGATTACTTACAAAGTAAACGAGTCCAATGCAAATAAATGACAAAACTAGGATTGCTTCAGGCTGAAGCTTCCGAGACACATCTGCGATTTGTAAATCTCACACTACTCGCTATTACTCGCTTCCCCATTCATTAACATTGGACTCGCTAGACTCGCAACGAGTAGCGAGTCCTGGGCTCGGACTCGCTACAGTCAAGCGATTCCGAGTAATTTAGGATTCGCCCATCACTAATTACTACATTGAGCAAAATATTTTGCTATCACTAAAAATGTCATTTAGTCCTGCAAGGAATGCGGCTCCCAGATATCAATTTGTTTCTATGTGCAGCCCATCAATTTAGCCGAGTTTGAGACGCCTGATGTAATCTCTAATGACTAAATCAATAACAGGTTAACTTTCCATACATAGTGTGATTATAAATTTGTTAAAATATTGCTATAAAAAGTGAGGTACAATTAAGAGGACCTGAGTGAAAAATGAACAATGTACCTATACCTTGGATTAAATGTTATTATTTTGAACGACAGAATACTTTAGATTTTATATAAAAAAAGCATTTGTTTCTAATGTTCTACAAACAGCTTTTGGATGAATTGTTGCATCACTGATAACATAATTGATGTATCCAATGTAAATTCACTTATTACATTTTTTAATATAGCCAATCATACTTTCTTATTAGTCAACCCTTTAAACATCAAGGGAATATGTTGAACATAAAAAGGGAAGTATTTTTTAATAAAGTTTCAAAAACTGACTTATTTCAAATACTTATTCAATATAGAGCGATTATACATTTTATTTTGAATGTCTCAGGTTCTGTAGTTAAAATATTAAATACTAGCTGTGAGCCCGATTATAAAGAATCGGGAGTCTAGAATCTGTATATAATTTTTTTAAGAGTTTTAAATAATAGACTTAAACACCAGATATATGACTAAGTAGGCGATGTAGGCAGAACTGTGAGGGTAGCAATATAGTGGAGGTGTAGAAAGAGTTAATGTCCGACTAAGGCTGGTTTCACACTGCGGTCAGATCAGGTCAGGTTAGATCAGGTTTTGTGTTTCAAAACCAGGAGTGACTCTAAAACTCAGAACAGGTGTCAATCTTTCAATTATAGTTTCTCTCTGCAAGTTACTCTCCTGGTTTTGGCACACAAACACTGATGAACCGCAGTGTGAAACCAGCCTAACAGGACTATAACAGAGTAGGAACTTATAATGATATAAAAAATGTTATTGAAGGAGTGCGCTGTAAATTATATCCAAAATGGTGTTCAAGGGGTTAATGTACCAGTGGCAGTAGTTATAAACACTACCAAATATGCAGTTAATGCTGAACTGGTATATAATGGGTTAATTTCGCAGTGTCATTACAACTATACACTGTGTAATAGAAATAACAACAATAATGGAATATAAGGGGTTAATGTTCCTACTGGCAGTAGTAATAGAGACTACAAAGTATGGAGTTAAAGGGAACCTGTCACCTGGAGTCGGAGTCGTCTCGGAGTCGGAGATGAAGAAAGAATAATGCCGCCCAGTGGGGCGTGTGCTGCTGCATGGAGGAGGGGCTGAATGGAGCCTGGCGCCGCCTTCTTAGTCCCCAGCCTCAGGGACTGCTGTAAGTTATAAGTTATTTTTCTGCAGTTTTATAGGGCGGATTTAGCTCAGAGAGGGATAGATAGGGAGCAGCTAGGAAGGTGCAGGGACAGGTAGTGATAGTGTAGGGTCTTAGATCCAGGTGACAGGTTCCCTTTAAGGCAGAAATGGTATATAAAGAGTTAACTTCGCAGTGGCAGTACAACTACACACTGTGTTATAGAAATTACAGATAAAACGGAATGTAAGGGGTGAATGTTGCTACTGTCATGAGTACAATGAGAGAAGCGCCTCACTGGCCATTGAGATACATGGAGGACTTTGAATTTGACTTTGAGTAAATTTGAAACTCAAAGTCTTCCATGTATCTGAATGGGAAGTGAGGCGCTATGCTCATTGGTCGGCGCCAGCACACAGCGACCAATGAGCTTCGCGCCTCACTTACAGTGGTAAATTTGAAACTCAAAGTCCTCCATGTATCTCAATGGGAAGTAAGGCGCTATGCTCATTGGTCAGCGCCAGCACACAGCTACCAATGAGCATAGCGCCTCATTGGCCATTGAGATACATGGAGGACTTTGAGTTTCAAATTTACCGCTGTAAGTGAGGCGCGAAGCTCATTGGTCGATGTGTGCTGGCGAAGACCAATGAGCATAGCGCCTCACTGGCCATTGAGATACATGGAGGACTTTGAGTTTCAAATTTACCGCTGTAAGTGAGGCGCCAAGCTCATTGGTCGCTGTGTGCTGGCGCCGACCAATGAGCATAGCGCCTCACTGGCCATTGAGATACATGGAAGACTTTGAGTTTCAAATTTACCGCAGTAAGTGAGGCGCGAAGCTCATTGGTCGCTGTGTGCTGGCGCCGACCAATGAGCATAGCGCCTCACTGGCCATTGAGATACATGGAGGACTTTGAGTTTGACTTTGAGTAAATTTGAAACTCAAAGTCCTCCATGTATCTGAATGGGAAGTGAGGCGCTATGCTCATTGGTCGGCGCCAGCACACGGCGACCAATGAGCTTCGCGCCTCACTTACAGCGGTAAATTTGAAACTCAAAGTCCTCTATGTATTTCAATGGGAAGTGAGGCGCTATGCTCATTGGTCGGCGCCAGCACACAGCGACCAAAGAGCTTCGCGCCTCACTTACAGCGGTAAATTTGAAACTCAAAGTCCTCCATGTATCTTAATGGGAAGTGAGGCGCTATGCTCATTGGTTGGCGCCAGCACACAGCGACCAATGAGCATAGCGCCTCACTTCCCATTGAGATACAAGGAGGACTTTGAGTTTCAAATTTACCGCTGTAAGTGAGGCGCTATGCTCATTGGTCGCTGTGTGCTGGCGCCCACCAATGAGCATAGCGCCTCACTTCCCATTCAGATACATGGAGGACTTTGAGTTTCAAATTTACCGCTGTAAGTGAGGCGCGAAGCTCATTGGTCGCTGTGTGCTGGCACCAACCAATGAACCTAGCGCCTCACTTCCCATTGAGATACATGGAGGACTTTGAGATTCAAATTTACCGCTGTAAGTGAGGCGCGAAGCTCATTGGTCGCTGTGTGCTGGCGCCGACCAATGAGCATAGCGCCTCACTTCCCATTCAGATACATGGAGGACTTTGAGTTTGACTTTGAGTAAATTTGAAACTCAAAGTCCTCCATGTATCTCATTGGGAAGTGAGGCGCTATGCTCATTGGTCGGCGCCAGCACACAGCGACCAATGAGCTTCGCGCCTCACTTACAGCGATAAATTTGAAACTCAAAGTCCTCCATGTATCTCAATGGGAAGTGAGGCGCTATGCTCATTGGTTGGCGCCAGCACACAGCGACCAATGAGCTTCGCGCCTCACTTACAGCGGTAAAATTTGAAACTCAAAGTCCTCCATGTATCTCAATGGGAAGTGAGGCGCTATGCTCATTGGTGGGCGCCAGCACACAGCGACCAATGAGCATAGCGCCTCACTTCTCATTGAGATACATGGAGGACTTCGAGTTTCAAATATTCCGCTGTAAGTGAGGCGCTATGCTCATTGGTCGCTGTGTGCTGGCGCCGACCAATGAGCATAGCGCCTCACTTCCCATTCAGATACATGGAGGACTTTGAGTTTCAAATTTACCGCTGTAAATGAGGCGCGAAGCTCATTGGTCGCTGTGTGCTGGCGCCGACCAATGGGCATAGCGCCTCACTGCCTATTGAGATACATGGAGGACTTTGAGTTTGACTTTGAGTAAATTTGAAACTCAAAGTCCTCCATGTATCTGAATGGGAAGTGAGGCGCTATGCTCATTGGTCGGCGCCAGCACACAGCGACCAATGAGCTTCGCGCCTCACTTACAGCGGTAAATTTGAAACTCAAAGTCCTCCATGTATCTCAATGGGAAGTGAGGCGCTATGCTCATTGGTCGGCGCCAGCACACGGCGACCAATGAGCTTCGTGCCTCACTTACAGCGGTAAATTTGAAACTCAAAGTCCTCCATGTATCTCAATGGGAAGTGAGGCGCTATGCTCATTGGTCGGCGCCAGCACAAAGCGACCAATGAGCATAGCGCCTCACTTACAGCGGTAAATTTGAAACTCAAAGTCCTCCATGTATCTCAATGGGAAGTGAGGCGCTATGCTCATTGGTCGGCTCCAGCACACAGCGACCAATGAGCATAGCGCCTCAGTTCCCATTGAGATACATGGAGAACTTTGAGTTTCAAATTTACCGCTGTAAGTGTAAATAGTAACAAAGTTGTTTTAAATAATAGTTTTTTTTTAAATAAACACTGAATACTGGGGTATCTCAGGCCATGGCCACAATGGCTCCAATATGGAACTGCCAAAATTGCTATATTAGATATTCGTCTCTACTTGTATGACCACATGCACAAATAGGTTCAGAGTTAGCCTCCACCACTAGCACCACTAGCCTCTAAAACCTTCAACCGGCTACAGAGGTGTACAGTGGCTCACACAAAATTATCAGTCATTACTCCGCATGGTACACCCTTAAATGAGATATATCCATGTGCACAGACATGTGCAGAATTAGCCTCCACCATAAGCCTCTAAAACCATTAACCAGCTACAATGATGTAAAATGGCTAACTCAAAAACATCAGCCATCACTCCCCATGGCTCACTCCTTATGGTGCCGTCACACAGCACGATCTGGCCAGCGATGTCGGAAGCGATGCGCGGGTGCCCGCTCGCTTCCGACATCGCTGGCCAGCTGTCACACAGCATCGCTGCGGCCGGCGACACCGCAGTGATGCGGGCGGTGACATCGCTCGCTGGGCTGAGCCCAGCGAGCGATCCGCAGCAACGCTGCGGTATAGGCTGGATCGCCGCCGACATCGATCTGGCGATGTCACACAGTGCGATCCAGCCTTATCGCAGGTCGCCGGTTGACAGGTTTACGGTTCCTCCCGTAAACCTGTCAACCTGCGACCAGCGATAAAACGCGGTCGCGCCGCTCGTTTACACAGCGCGACGTCGCTAGCGACATCGCTGGTACGTCACTTTTTCGGCGATGTCGCTAGCGACGTCGCCAGGTGTGACAGCACCATCAGAGACTATAATCATTGGTTGATCAACCATCCAGTCTGGAAAGTGAACAGTTATGTAATTGAACGCTTTCTTGTCACCAAGAACCAGTCACACTTGCTTGATTAGGGTAAAATAAAAAATATATAACCTTTTTTTTATAATAATAGCTTGTATATGCAACAAGCCACTAGTTGCAAACAAACCTAGCTATTGGCACAACATGAGTATCTGGGTATCACAATACAACCTTTACCCAAAAACTGTCACAAAATTTCTTGTAGCTATAGTATACTTTATAGTTGAAGGCTGAATATTCTCCGTGCTATTTGTAGATTCTAGAGGTGAACTGTGAAAATGGACAATGCCTGCAATTAAAAAAGCACAGAGACAAGGATGGATCTTAGCCAATTTCAGCTCTGGGCTTACTATTTACCTGGCCTCTGTGCATCATATTGCTTAACTTACTGCCTGTTCTGGTACTCCTAAATAAATCGCACATTGAGTGTAATGTTAAAAACATTTTAACCAAGACCATTGGGGTTCCTGAGCCGAAAGCTCATCTTGGCTGAAATCAGGTACAGTATAGTAGAGAGTGTCTCACCATTAAATGAGCGCTTGAGTGGCTCAGCTATTATTTGCTGAGGAGGAGATTCCACTTGTGACCAATCAATTCTCTATTACGTGGAAGAGTCAAAGCAAGGTGATGAATGCTCAAGTCACCAAATGCTTTCTGACATGGCAGAATTTCTAATTTGCTGTGAAACATTAGGCAGGCAAGCTTCAGGGGAAAACCGATACCTTGTCCAGAGTCCACTGTATGGCATTTGTCCGCCCCCTCAGGGTTGAACAAAGTGGGGTGTATGTAATACAGTGAGGGGCATGATGATGGATGGAAGGTATATTTATCCTTGCAAATACATTTCACACTGATTAATAGCTGGACAGAAGGACAATGCCGGAATTGCATGTCTGCATCAAGAAGGACAGTGTTGATTGACAGCCAGTGTTTCTTAGGGCCGCTTTACACACACCAACTTCTGTGACCAACTTCTGAACAGATCTCTGGTTGCAGTGAAATCATGGACACATTGCTCCATTTTGTGGCTGTGTACAAATGTAACAATGTGTCCATGATTTCACTGCAACCAGAGATCTGTTCAGAAGTTGGTCACAGAAGTTGGTGTGTGTAAAGCGGCCCTTAGTTTGTTGTGTAAAGCGGCCGTCACACGCTGAGATATCTCTTGCGATATTGTAAGCGATCACGTGCACGCGCAATCGCTTACAATATCGCTCACATCGCTGGTGAGATGTCACACAGACAGACTCACCAGCGATGTGGATCCGCGATCTCGCTGGTAACTATGGTACACATCGGGTAACTAGGCGCCGCGCGTCGCTTAGTTACCCGACGTGTACCATAGTTACCATCTCCCAGCATAGGCTCTGCCGCTGGGAGATCGTTCATCGTGGTGTTATACACCACGATGAAGCAGATCGTGACATCGTTCATCGCTAGATCTGAGGTCCGGACCTCAGATCTGCGATGTCACGATCAAGCGATTTTACATCGTAAATCGCTTGATTACATGCAACGATTTTAAGCCCGATATCGCTTAAGCGATCAAAAAGGAGATCGCTTAAACGATATCGGGCAAGAAATCGTTGCGTGCGACGGCCGCTTTAGAAAAGAAAGAAGCTGGAGAGTGCTATTTTTGTGCTAGGTCCAAAGTAAAGATTATTTTCCTGCAGTCAGCCTGCATGTGGCTGATATAAACACAACAAAAAGAGTGTAGAAACAACACAAGGAATCAATCTAAATTAAGGAGCTCACAATATGGTCCCAATAGTGAAAAAATTATTATTATTAAAGTTTATTAGTGCAAGTATTTTCAGTTAGCCATTAAAAGGTATCAACCACTGAGGACTCTCAGATTGCAATATATTTTTTAGTGCAAGTATATACACATGCTTTAAAACCAATTTAAAAACATGAAAACCTCAGAGGAGGTGTGTGGGTCTACCACCCTGTGGCACAGATCAGCGAAATACACATAAATCTATATAATATACAATAGAGTATCATATACAATAAAACTTAGACTCCTTGGAGTCACAGAGTGTTTTCACATCTAAGGGTGGTGTGCGTTTTGCTAAACTTGCGTTTCTAGGCGTTTTTACCGCTAAAAACGCATAAAAACCCTAGCGTTTTTTGTTCCATTGATTTTAATGGAAACGCATGTAAAAACACATGCAAAAACGCATGAGCGTTTTCAAAAATGCAAAATTCATGCTTTTTTGCCAACACAGCACAAAACGTCTACGGCCTTTTTCACATCAAGGATGGTGTGCATTTTGCTTAATTAGCGTTTCTAGGCATTTTACCGCTAAAAACGCTATTGTTTTTTGTTCCATTGATTTTAATGGAAACGCATGTAAAAACGCATTAGCGTTTTCAAAAGGCAAACCGCATGCGTTTTTCCAACACTGCACAAAACGTCGGGAAATGCGTCTAGTGCGACGTTGGCAAAAACGCATGCATTTTGCATTTTTGAAAACACTCATGCGCTTTTATATGCGTTTCCATTAAAATCAATGGGGCCAAAAACGCTAGCGCTTTATGCGTTTTTAGCAGTAAAAACGCCTAGAAACGCAGATTAAGCAAAACGCACACCACCCTTATGGTACCTTTACACACCGCTACAGGATGGTGGAAACAACCGGGTGCCTCACGTGCACGAGCACGCACAAACGGTTGAAAACGGTACCAGCACCACCTTTACACGCCACAACAAGGTGCGCTACAGTAGGTTACATCTATCTCTGGATACACCGCCAGGTGCCACAAGTTACCTTCTGTAGCTCACCTTACCTCATTTACACGCCACTACAGAGGGTAGTATGGGAGGACCTGGTGCAGCTGGAACAACACATAGGCGTGCCAGAATTGTGGATTACGAGAATTTCGTACGCTGATAGGACAACACAATAGCATCATGATTGGCCAGCCAGCGCAGGAGGCTGACTAATACATGACGCACGAGCAATTGTGTAATGTGACTGGTCAGCTCCTTAAATATGCCACCCTATGCATCGACTACCTATCGTAACGCAGGAGCTTCCTCCAATGATCGCTGAAGGGGGGCGGTTTTCCGGAGCCTGTGTCACGCCCCAGGTGGATAGCAAGGTGTCGAAACAACCCTCTTGTTCCTTATTTACATGCCGATACAGGCCGCTACCATCGCCTTGAAATCAACCTGTTTTAGAGCACTGCTCTGAAACAGGTGCCGCAAGTGACGGGTGGAAACAACCGTCTTTACACGCCGCTACCTCGGGTTGATTTGGCGGTGCAAGATACATTTCTCTCATCTACCTGGTTGTTTCCACCATCCTGTAGTGGCGTGTAAAGGTACCATTAGATGTGAAACAGGCCACACAAGGTATTATGCGCTTTTGTGTACAAAATCACAGCTGCAAATAGCATATACAAATGTGGTCCCCCTGCAATCTGGTCACCACAGATGGGTACTGCACCCACTCTACGGGTGCAGTATTCCCATCTGCGGTAACCAGGGTTGGTAAGTCCAGTCACCCATAAACACATACGGTCCCAGGGATAGCGAGTGATCCCAGGTAGGGAGACGACTTAGGCAGCCCATGGGATGGCGGGGGGAGAAAGGTGGTAGGTGGGAAGTGAGCAGGAAGCGGTCAGGGAAAAGAAAGGAACAAAGGAAAAACACCATGGGAAGTGGGAGGTCAGTCAGTGGAGGTCAGCAAGTGAGATAGGACAGAGAGAAAGGACCCAGAGGACTTGAGCAGAGATGAGGCTCGTCCGGGTACAAGGCTAGAGACCGTGAGAAGACAGAGGGAGCCCTAGGGGCGCGAGCAGTGAGCAATCCACCCATGCACCCAAGTTTGCAGTGAAGCGGAGAGGCAGGGTGAGCACCAGGGACGTGCCACATCGCCATTGGACTCGGTGGCTGGTGTTCCTGCCTCGGCCGCTGGGAGGAGCCGGATTCCTTCGGCTGGTGGCGCCGGTGATAGGAGGGCCTTGTCCTCATATGGAACTGCTCCCGCGACGTCTGCCTCTGTCGCTGAGCGCCGCTGTGTTCCCCTCTGGGTGGTGTTGGTCGCAGAGGAAAGGGCCCTGCAGAGGTGTCCGTTAGGCGCAGCCTGCGTTCTTCTGTCAGAGGTGGCATGGGTGGAGCCAGTCGTGCATCTCCATCTGGCCTGGATCTAGGGGCGGTCCGGATGAGGTCATCAGGTTGTGAGCTCCAACCTATGGGAGGTAGCCGTGCCCTTCAAGTACATTGGAGCCTGGCTTGCAGGCCGCCAGATATAGTTTTGGTTCCCCAGTGATAGTGTGTGTGTTTTAGTTTCGTGTCTGACCTTGCCTGGATTTCTGACTCTGCCTCTGCCTAGTGATTTTGTACCTCAGCTGCCCTCTTGGTTTTTGCCCTTGACCTTTGCCTGGATTTTTGACTCTGCTACTGCCTGACGATTTTGTACCTTCGCTGCCCTCTCGGTTTTGACTTGGACTTCTGACTTCATTTTTCGGGTCTTGATTTTCCCCTGGCGACCTCCCCGGCTCTGTTGCTCATATAGGCAGCTACCCCCTGGGCTCCGCTGTAATTCCAGATCCCTGTACCAGCAGCTCGGCCTCACGGTGGATGGTCGTCACAGGACGTGGCCCTGAAAGATGGCGAGGAGACTCCAAGCTTCAACCACGGAACCGGTGGGCCATGAGATCCAGAGGAGCTGTGGCCAACTCCTGGCACATCTGCTGAGAAAGCAGCCGTACTAGGGTCAGGGGACACAGCCAGTCGCCCAACTAGGCCCATGGCTGCTGGATTGGGGCTCTGTGCGCAGAGATGTGTGCCGGAAGAAGGAGAGCAGGCAGCACTGAGGAAGGAAGCCCAAGAAGAAAGAAACATGAAAAGGGTGTACTGGAAAAGCCATCCTGGTTGCTAAGGACTACTAGACCACAAATGTACTTGAACTATGACCTGTGGTACGTGTAGAGAGAGATCTGAAGTAAACCGGGTTTGGAACTCAGAACTTTGTGTGTTTATTTCCCGCCTGAGGAGCAGTAGAATGAAGTGCAGTGCAGGCAGCAGGAGCCTTCCTTGTGAGATATCCTGATCCTTCCATGCAGTCAGCTTAGCCCTGCTGGCTCTCCAGCACCCAAATACCCCCTTACTCCGGATGCCCTAGGGATCTGTTCCACCCGTGGGGAGTGACACCATCACATCTGCCATTCCATCATCAACAGTGGTCGCTTCCTGCAGGAGCGGCCACAAAAGCCGCATACCGCGGGTGGCGTCACTACAAACTACTTTCTAATCCTTTATCCCCCCTTTTTATTGACTGCCCATCCAGGTGACCACGGACCGGGACATGCCACCGTGACATTTCCCCCAAATACTTGAGGACATTGAGGGGCCTGGCTCCAAGTTCCCCACGAGTCAAACTTGAGGTAATGAACAGGATGTACTGACCCGGTGTCACTGGGTCTTGTGTGCCTTCTGGAGTGTAACAAAGAGACTGCACTTTCTAAGCTTAAGTAATGGCGGCCACAATAGACTGAGAGCATGTGCTGGCTGGGTGATGTACCGCAGTCCCCCATCGTGGGCCAGGCGAGCACACAGCGCAAGAAATGGCCTTCACCCCCTTTGCCCTACAAGAGTCAAGAGGGCGGGCTAAAAGACTGTGTCATTCCACCCAGGGGTGTGACCGACACCAGAGGTACAGAGTCACGCCTACGAAAGGAGGGGGCAGAGACAGACTCTGGCGTGAACTGGAAGTGGAGTGGCAGGAACTCCAGCGTCCCTGTGATATCCAACATGGCAGAATGAGGCCCAGATGACCTGAAGCATGGGGTATCATTGACGGATTCCCCTAGCTCCTCGAAGGAGGGACTGAGCCAGCAACCCGGACTGGATACCGAGTTCCTGCAAGCTGAGGTCCAAGAACTGAGTTACCAACTGATGCAAACCCACATCACCACCGTGGGGAGATGATAGCAGACCTTGATGGAGAAGGTGACCGCAAGGTGGGCGGTGTCGCGTCCTGCCTCCACTGCCCGCGGGATGGAGGAGGACGAGAAGGACCCTGGTGCGGAGATAGGTACAGTGATTGCCTTACTTTGTGAAACTGTTTATTTCCCGCCCAAGAAGCAGTAGACTGAAATGCAGGAGCCTGCCTGTGAGATGTCCTGATCCTTCCCTGCAGTCAGCTTTGCCCCACTGGCTCTCCAGCACCCAAATACCCCCTTGCTCCGGATGCCCTGGGGATATGCTCCACTCATAAAGAGTGACACCATTACACCTGCCATTCCATCATCCACAGAGGTCCTTTCCTGCAGCAGCGGCCACAATAGCTGCATACCATGGGTGGTGTCATGACAAACTACTAAACCCTAATCCTTTATTCCCACTTTTTCTTGACCACCCATTCGGGTGGCCATGGAGCAGGCCACGCCACCATGACATCCCCCTCAGACACTCAAGGACATCGAGGGGCCCAGCTCCTACTACCACACAGTCCCCACGGAGCGAGTCACATAGATACATTACTCAGCATATAGACATAGCAGAAAAAATGTGGTCACAGCATTCTCATACTTGGGCCGTATCCAGCTTTTCAATCTTCATTGTGTTACTATTTACCTTGATCATGCTGCTGCATTCGCTGCAAGTTTTCAGCTTTGCAGCATTTGATTTCCTGGTTGAGTTCCAGCGTGATATGCACCACACTGCTCATACTCCTCCGATGACGTTGCAAGTGGGGCGTGTCTGCTGGAAGCCACATTTAGGCTTGTGCTCCAGTTTGGAGTGTATATTGTTTGGTCCACGGCTGCATGCTTCTAATGGCTTTCAATTGTATTTACTAACTAGGCACCACCCTTGGGGGTCAGCATCATAAGAGTATGTATGGCAATATTATATTATAGATGCAATGCACATGTCATCCATTAAGCAGGGACCAATGATTTTATTGTGTGTATGTGTGGCGCCCCTGCGACCAGGGTGGCCACAGGTAGGAGCTGCAGCCAGGCAGGCAGAGACAGTTTGTGCACCAAACACCTTCAAAGCACACACCCACAAGACATGACACCCAACTCGGAGCCCGTGACTCTAGGCAGACAAGGGGTGATAGGGTTTAGAGGAAAGTGGGTGGAACATAGGTCAGGTGACGAACTAGGTAAAAAAGGGGGGAATTAGGAGGAGCTAGTCAGTAGGCCGGAGTAGGCTGAGCAGCAAAGACAACAGCAGACAGAAAGTGACACTTTCCTCAGGGTCTGGGCTCCCTCGAGGCGCAAAATCCTATGAGTCACCGTTCCCTGGAGAGAAAGCCTGCTCCAAAGCCTGCAGCCCAAAGGAAGGGAAAGACAGAGACTGGATCAGTGCAGCTGGGTCCTAGGAAGACGGCAGCGCTTACAGACAACTGGCGGGACAGACTCCCCTGACATACCCAGGTAGTTACACAGGTCTGAAAGAGCCCGGTGATCCCTTGCAAGAAAGGGACACCCAAGGCTAGGCTGGGACCAGAGTGTCGGCTCTGAGGGGACCGCAGCTTTACGCCGGATCCCATACAAACTGACGGGGGACTCTGATTCCAAGTCAGAGTTCCTAACACACGGGAAGAACAGCAGCACATAGGACCCAGGCTTGCCACCCACACACACATAGGGGGAAGCCAGACAAGAGACCGAGCTGCCCCCATACAGCCCACATGGAAGAACAGATGAGAGGAAAGCCGGAAAGGTTACAGAGAAAGCGAAGGGTCTCAGAGAGGAAACCTGGCTGCAGAGGGTTCAGAGAGTAACCGGAGTTAACTGTGTGAAGGAACTAGAATGTGAACTGTTGAATTGTACCGTGAACTGGTTAAATTGCACTAAAAACTTGCAAGTAAAACCTGGTGAACCCTGTTTAAGTCTCCCGTGTGTGATTCCCTGCATACAGAACTTTATTCCACCTTTATACCCTGTCAGGAGCAGCCCTGACCCACGGTGGGCTCATCCATCTAGCTGCAGCACCATCCATCCATCCTCCTGGCGGGAAGAGCAGCAGCAGTGGTCCCCTCACTGGCCACAACCCATGGGTGGCATCATGACAATAATCTCAGTAAATACCCCCTTTTACATGTGGACTCGGGACACATTCCGGACCAAGGACTGCCGTGATATCCCCCGTGATACCCCGGTCCGGTACCGAGTACCTTGTTCCAGTGGGCTCCACATATGTATATATATCTCAATATATCTCAGTTTGGGATAAGGTCTGTATCCCTGAGGAAGCCTATGTGACATAATGCATATTCGACTCTCTCCCCCTGTGCCCAGTTCTGGACCATCCAGACCCTGGAGTCAGTTTTGAGTCATAAGTATGAGAGTGCTGTGGCCACACTTTTTCTGTTATGTCTATATGCTTAGTTATGTATCGATGTATATGCTATTTGCAGCAGTGATTTTTTACACACAAGCATATAATACCTTGTGTGACTCCAACTTTTATTGTATATGATACTTTAATGTAAATGATCAGGGCAGTATTTATCACTAGTCACTGGAGGGCACGTGCCTGGGGCGGCAGATTGAGGGGCATTGCCACCTACAGGTGAATATTTTTTCTTTTTACTGCCTCCTCCGTCTTCCTCCAGACTTGTAAGTAATACTGTAGTGTCTTTCTAATGATGGGGGGTTGAGGGGGGGAGGGCAGAGAGAGCTGCAGAGAAAGCCAGAGATTAAGAAATAGATGGGCGCTGATTGGTGCAGTGGCAGTCAGCATGGGCTGCTGTGCAGTTCTTCACCAACTGGAA
Organism: Allobates femoralis; assembly: GCA_033576535.1. Classification (NCBI taxonomy): domain Eukaryota; kingdom Metazoa; phylum Chordata; class Amphibia; order Anura; family Aromobatidae; genus Allobates; species Allobates femoralis. The sequence goes on along the minus strand of JARQOC010000003.1, from coordinate 518,375,729 downwards.
GGCAGATTACATAATCACTGTGCACTGAAGAGAATGAAGGCCACGCTGAGGAGGAAGCTCTGTCCTTCAGTCTCTTCCCTTGCTGCTCCATCACACATCATCCTGCAGCTACAAAGTGTGAGTACACAGCTGTGCATTATCGCTGTCTGTTGGGAGGAGGCTTAGGGCTGGTAACATTTCCCTTGGGATGTGGGGGTCCACTGGTGCCCTGGTGTAATGTCCTGCTCCATCTTACATCTTCATGATCTAATCCCCCTTCTTTGCTGTGTTCTGCAGACAGGACAGGGATCCTGGGTGCTGTAAGTTTGGCATGGTGTGATCCCTGGCCTGTGTGATGTTGATGATGACCTGATGGTGACGGAGGGAAATTTCAGGTATGCACAAGCCTGTGATATTGGCCTGGTGCTCTGCTCTGCCCCACTGCTCTGCTCTGACCAACTGCTTTGCCCTTCCACTGCTCTGCCCCATCACCCTGCTCTGCCCATTGCTCTTCTGTGCCCCATCACCATGCTCTGCCCTGTTGCTCTGCTCGGCCCAATCACCCTGCTCTGCCCTGTCACCCTGCTCTGCCCCATCCCTGCTCTGCCCTGTCACCCTGCTCTGCTTCATCTCACTGCTCTGCCCTGTTGCTCTGCTCTGCCCCATCACCCTGCTTTTCCCCACCACTGCTCTGACCCATTGCCCTGCTTTGCCCCATTGCTCTTCTCTGCCCCATCACCCTGTTCTGCCCCACCAATGCTCTGCCCTGTCATCCTGATCTGCTCTCCCTTGTCACCCTTTTCTGCCCCGTCACCTTGCTCTATCCCACCACTGCTCTCCCCTGTCACCTTACTCTGCTCTGTTCAGTCACCCTGCTCTGCTCTGCCCAGTCACTCCTCTACCCTGTTAACCTGCTCTGCTCTGCCCTGTCACCCTGCTCTGCCCTGTTGCTCCACCCCATCATCCTGCTCTGCCTCATTTCTCTCTGTGCTTCATCACCCTGCTCTGCCCCATCACCCTGATCTGCCCTGTTGCTCTCTCTGCCCCATCACCATGCTCTGCCCTGTTGCTCTCTCTGCACTGTCACTCTGCTCTACCCCATTGATCTGCTCTGACCCACAACTTTTCTTTGACCTACTACTGCTCTGCCACTCCTCTGTAACCCTGTTCTGCCCTGTCACCCTTATCTGCCTAGTATTGCTCTGCCACTGCTCTGTCACCCTGCTCTGCCCTCCCCCACTCTGCTCTGTTCTACCACTGCTCTGCCCCACCACTCCTCTCTGCCCTACTACTGCTCTGCCACTGCTCTGTCACCCTACTCTGCCTAGTATTGCTCTGCCACTGCTCTGTCACCCTGCTCTGCCCTCTCACCTTGCTCTGCCCTGTAACCCTGCTCTGCCCCCCCCAACTCTTCTCTATTCTACCACTGCTCTGTCACCCTGCTCTGCTCCACCACTGCTCTGCCCTGTCACCCGGCCCTTCCCCATCCCCATGCTCTACCACTGTTCTTTCACTGTTCTGCCCTGTCATTCTGCTCTGCCCTCTCAATCTGTTCTGCCCTACTACTGCTTTGCCCCACCTCGCCACTCTGCTCTGCCTATCTTACTAGTTGATTAAAATATGACACTAACATTTAGTTATATCAGATTAAATGTCATGTGTATATAACATCCATCCGGGTTAAAGATAAAAAGGGGTGTTCCGGATAGATTAAATGCAAACCGCACTGTCAGGTAGAATCCTGAGATACTCTGACACCCTTTAACCACTGTACAGAGATCTGGATTTATTGCAAGGTGCACGGGGTTGTTGTAGGGATGGGCGAATCTACTCGCTAGGACTCGTTACTCGGCGAGTAGTAAGGGACTCGCAGGACTCGGTAGTCTGCGAGTTTCCCAGTGATTACTCGCACGAGTCCAATGCAAATCAATATCAATCCTAGTTTTGTCAGAAACGCTGACAAAACTAGGATTGCCATTGTTTGCATTAGACTCGGCTACTGTGCCAGTGATAGCAGGGAAACTCGCAAATAACTGCTGTTACATTGCGAGCCGAGTCCAGCTGTCTTCTCTGTGTGCAGGCTGCCAGCTCCAGGGTCCTAGAGCCCGCCTGCTCACAGACATGATGTAGCAGTGCTGAGATTGTTCTCAGTCTGCTCATTCCCTGTGCATAGACATCTATCTATACACAGGGGATGTAGCAGAGAGGACATCGCGTTTTGGACTACGTCGGACGGAAGAGGAATTTTTTAATTAAAGATGGAGTCCCTAATGGCTTTTTTTTTTATTTCTAATAAAACATTTTCTTTGTGTTGTATTTTTTTTAAAACAATTTAATAGAAATTCATGGCGGTGATGTCTAATATTGGCGTGACCGCCATAAATTTCGGGCTTAGGGCCAGCTGATAATACAAAGCTGGCCCTAACCTCTTTATTACCCAGCGTGCCATCGCTACCAGGGCCGCTGGAAGAGTGGGGTTCAGCGCCAGAGGATGGCGCTTCAATGAACGCGCCATCTTCTGGGGCGGCTGCGGGCTGCAATTTGCAGCGGGGGGTTCATGAATTTCAGAGTCAGAGTCTCAGAGTCAGAGTCTCAGAGTCAGAGTCAGAATCTCAGAATTTCATGAAATAATAAAAAAAAAATGCGTGGGGCTCCGCGCAATTTCTATGTCTAGCCAGGTACAGCTAAGCAGCTGGGGGCTGGAATCCGCAGCGCAGGGATGCCCAAGCTTTCTGGGCACCCCCCGCTGCAAATTGCAGCCCGCAGCCGCCCCAGAAGATGGCGCGTTCATTGAAGCGCCATCCTCTGGCGCTGAACCCCGCTCTTCCAGCGGCCCTGGTAGCGATGGCACGCTGGGTAATAAAGAAGTTAGGGCCAGCTTTGTATTATCAGCTGGCCCTAAGCCCGAAATTTATGGCGGTCACGCCAATATTAGACATCACCGCCATGAATTTCTATTAAATTGTTTTAAAAAAAACACAACACAAAGAAAATGTTTTATTAGAAATAAAAAAAAAAGCCATTAGGGACTCCATCTTTAATTAAAAAAATCCTCTTCCGTCCGACGCAGTCCAAAACGCGATGTCCTCTCTGCTACATCCCCTGTGCATAGATAGATGTCTATGCACAGGGAATGAGCAGACTGAGAACAATCTCAGCTCTGCTACATCATCTCTGTGCACAGACATTCATGTCTGTACACAGGGAATGAGCAGACTGAGAACAATCTCAGCACTGCTACATCAGGCAGCAGGCAGGCTCTAGGACCCTGGAGCTGGCAGCCTGCACACTGAGCAGAGAGGACTCTCATCTGTGCGAGTTTCCCAGCGATTACAGTTGCAAAGTAAACGAGTCCAATGCAAATAAATGACAAAACTAGGATTGCTTCAGGCTGAAGCTTCCGAGACACATCTGCGATTTGTAAATCTCACACTACTCGCTATTACTCGCTTCCCCATTCATTAACATTGGACTCGCTAGACTCGCAACGAGTAGCGAGTCCTGTGCTCGGACTCGCTAGAGTCAAGCGATTCCGAGTAATTTAGGATTCGCCCATCACTAGGTTGTTGCTTATTGATTGGCTGCAGTCCAGGAATAGAAATGTTGCCAAGCAAGATCAAAACCAAGAGGTCAGAAAAAAGTACAAATCCGTCAGGCTGGAGAATAGAACAAAACAGGCAGAGGTAAATCTGGAAAAATCTGTTTTACAAAGCAGGATACAATAAGTGAACCAAGGAGTATTTCTGGTACTAGCACCAACACACAGAAGTTTAAAATAGGCTGCAGTACTTCCTAATTGGCTGAAGTCAGGAGTTAATGACCCCAGCTGGGCAGCCATTCAAAGATATCACACAGTTCGACTCCTCCACCACCAGCTCCAACTCTGAGTGAACACCTGGTGGAAGAAGTAGAAATCGCAGAAGCAGACTCTGGGGATTTGACAGTGTATACAATTAGGGATGGGCGAATCTACTCGCTAGGACTCGTTACTTCGGCGAGTAGTAAGGGACTCGCAGGACTCGGTATTTTGCGAGTTTCCCAGTGATTACTCGCACGAGTCCAATGCAAATCAATATCAATCCTAGTTTTGTCAGAAACGCTGACAAAACTAGGATTGCCATTGTTTGCATTAGACTCGGCTACTGTGCCAGTGATAGCAGGGAAACTCGCAAATAACTGCTGTTACATTGCGAGCCGAGTCCAGCTGTCTGCTCTGTGCAGCTCCAGGGTCCTAGAGCCCGCCTGCTCACAGAGATGATGTAGCAGTGCTGAGATTGTTCTCAGTCTGCTCATTCCCTGTGCATAGACATCTATATAATAATAATAATAATAATAAAGCTTTATTTATATAGCGCCAACATATTCCGCAGCGCTTTACAATGTAGGGTTAGCATACAGAAAATATACAGTAAGTAATTACAATAGAGAAAAAATAAAGTACAATCATTGGATACAAAAACAATAGGCATAGAATCAATGTGAAAAAAAAAAAAAAAAAAAAAAAAATACAATAAATAAAGCAAGAAATGAAGGTGACCCTGCTCAAAAGAGCTTACAATCTACAACGGGATAGGGGTTGTACAAGGTGTCGGGGCTTATTGCACTGGTGGTCCAGGCATCTTGAGGAAATGGGGTATAGGGCTAAGCTTACATGAATGGTCATCAGTCTGTGTAGACCTTTATGGTTTGGTGGAGTTTGTAGAAGAATGATGTCCAGAGGATGGCCCATTCACTGTCTACAGTACAATGGACATGTTAGGGAGTATGATAGGCCGCCTTAAAAAGATGCGTCTTTAGGGATCGTCTGAAGCCATGCAAGTTGTGGATAGTCCTGATTTCTTTGGGTAAAGCATTCCAGAGGTTTGGTGCAGCTCTGGAAAAGTCTTGGAGCCGGGAGTGGGAGGATCGGATTAGTGCAGATGTTAGTTGAAGGTCATTTGAGGAACGTAGAGAGCGGGTGGGGTGATAGACAGAGATGAGGGAGGAGAGGTAGGGGGAGCTGCACTGTGAAGAGCTTTGTGGGTGAGAACAAGCAATTTGAATTTGATCCTGTAATATACGGGCAGCCAGTGCAATGACTGGCACAGAGCAGAGGCATCTGAGTAACGATTGGCCAGATGGGTGATCCTGGCTGCTGCATTAAGGATGGACTGGAGAGGAGAAAGTCTGGTGAGGGGGAGGCCGCTTAATAGAGAGTTGCAATAGTCAAGGCGGGAATGGATTAGGGCCACGGTGAGGGTTTTTGTTGTTTCCAGGGTGAGAAAGGGGCGGACTCTAGAGATATTCTTCAGGTGTAAGCGACAGGAGCGGACGAGAGATTGCGTGTGGGAGGAGAAGGAGAGATCGGTGTCAAATATAACACCCAGACAGCGAGCCTGCTGTCTAGGCGTTATCGTGGTGCCGCACACTGAGAGAGAGATGTCCGATTTAGGGAGGTTAGTGGATGGGGGGAGCAGAAGAAGTTCAGTTTTGGAAAGGTTTAGTTTCAAATAGAGAGTGGACATGATATTGGAAACTGCAGCTAGACAGTCATTGGTGTTCTTTACTACCGCAGGGTAAGGTCAGGGGCTGAAGTGTATAGTTGAGTGTCATCAGCATAAAGATGGTACTGAAAGCCAAACCTGCTGATGGTCTGTCCAATCGGGGCCGTGTAGAGAGAGAAGAGGAGAGGGCCAAGGACTGAACCCTGAGGGACCCCAATAGTGAGGGGAAGAGGGGGGAAGTGGAGCCAGCAAAGGATACACTGAAAGAGCGGTCAGAAAGATAGGAGGAGAGCCAGGAGAGAGCAGTGTCCTTTATGCCAATGGAGTGCAGCATAGAGAGTAGGAGCTGATGGTCGACAGTGTCAAAAGCCGCAGAGAGGTCAAGAAGGATAAGCAGAGAGTGGTCACCATTACGTTTTGCTGTCAGAAGGTCATTGGTCACTTTGATGAGGGCAGTTTCTGTGGAGTGAAGGGGGCGGAAACCAGACTGTAATGGATCTAGAAGAGAGTGAGCGGAGAGGTAACGGGTGAGGCGGGAATAGACCAGGCGCTCCAAGAGTTTAGAGATGAAGGGGAGATTGGAGACTGGTCTGTAGTTATTTGTGCAGGTTGGGTCGAGAGTGGTTTTCTTTAATAATGGAGTAATGATCGAGTGTTTGAAGGAGGAGGGGAAAATGCCAGCCAGGATTCAGACACTGCTTCCCCTGCTGCTATTTCTTACGGCGGCTTACACTTCTCTCACTCCCCTAGACCTGGGAACAGACGTGGCGGTGGAGTCGGCCTCCTCCTGTCCCCACAATGTACTTTCCAGGTCATTCCTCCAGCCCCATCACTCTCATTCCCTTCTTTTGAGGTCCACACCATTAGGCTATTCCATCCCCTCCCCCTCAAAGTAGCAGTGGTATACCGCCCCCCAGGGTCACCCACCCAGTTCCTCGACCATTTCTCCGCTTGGCTCCCGCATTTCATGTCCTCAGATTTACCAACCCTTATTCTGGGAGACTTTAACATTCCCATAAACAGCCCCATCTCCCCACCTGCATCCCAGCTCCTATCTCTAACTACCTCTCTTGGCCTATCACAGCTCTCAACCTCTAAGACACACGAAAATGGTAACACCCTTGACCTTGTCTTTACCCGGCTCTGCTCATCCTCCCCCTTGGATAACTCAACTCTACTCTCTGACCACAACATTCTTTCCTTCTCACTCACTAACCCTCGGCCAACACAGCCCAAGCCTACCTATCACACATCCAGAAATCTACAGGCCATTAACCCTCAAGCACTCACAGACTCCCTCATCTCATCTCTGTCCCCAATCTCTTCAATCTCTTCTCCAGATCAGGCAGTAAATCACTACAATGACTCTCTCAGAAGCTCCCTGGACCAAGTAGCGCCCCTCACCCGCAGAACCTCCAAACAGAGAACAAAACAGCCCTGGCTCACATCACAAACCCGATTCCTCCAGCGATGCTCCAGGAGTGCTGAACGCCTATGGAGGAAAACTCGCTCACCAGGAGACTTTATCCACTATAAATTCATGCTCAAAACCTACAACTCTGCCCTTCACCTTGCCAAACAGACCTACTTCACCACCCTGGTCTCCTCACTATCCAACAATCCAAAAAAACTCTTTGACACCTTTCACTCACTCCTCAGTCCTAAAGTGCAGGCCCCCATCACCGACCTCTCTGCTGATGACCTGGCTTCCTACTTCATGGATAAAATAGACAACATCCGCCAGGAAATCAGCTCTCAGCCTCCAAGCACTGCCACCCCCATTCTTCCTCACATCCCCTCCAGTTCACTCTCCACATTTGACCCAGTCACAGAAGAAGAAGTCTCCAGGCTCCTATCTTCCTCTCGTCCCACCACATGCACTACCGACCCCATTCCCTCACACCTGCTCCAGTCCCTCTCTCCAGTCGTCACCACTCATCTAACCAAAATCTTCAATCTCTCCCTCTCTTCTGGCATTTTCCCCTCCTCCTTCAAACACTCGATCATTACTCCATTATTAAAGAAAACCACTCTCGACCCAACCTGCACAAATAACTACAGACCAGTCTCCAATCTCCCCTTCATCTCTAAACTCTTGGAGCGCCTGGTCTATTCCCGCCTCACCCGTTACCTCTCCGCTCACTCTCTTCTAGATCCATTACAGTCTGGTTTCCGCCCCCTTCACTCCACAGAAACTGCCCTCATCAAAGTGACCAATGACCTTCTGACAGCAAAACGTAATGGTGACCACTCTCTGCTTATCCTTCTTGACCTCTCTGCGGCTTTTGACACTGTCGACCATCAGCTCCTACTCTCTATGCTGCACTCCATTGGCATAAAGGACACTGCTCTCTCCTGGCTCTCCTCCTATCTTTCTGACCGCTCTTTCAGTGTATCCTTTGCTGGCTCCACTTCCCCCCCTCTTCCCCTCACTATTGGGGTCCCTCAGGGTTCAGTCCTTGGCCCTCTCCTCTTCTCTCTCTACACGGCCCCGATTGGACAGACCATCAGCAGGTTTGGCTTTCAGTACCATCTTTATGCTGATGACACTCAACTATACACTTCAGCCCCTGACCTTACCCCTGCGGTAGTAAAGAACACCAATGACTGTCTAGCTGCAGTTTCCAATATCATGTCCACTCTCTATTTGAAACTAAACCTTTCCAAAACTGAACTTCTTCTGCTCCCCCCATCCACTAACCTCTATGCACAGGGGATGTAGTAGAGAGGACATCGTCGGACGGAAGAGGATTTTTTTAATTAAAGATGGAGTCCCCCTAATGGCTTTTTTTTCAAATAAAAAATTTTCTCTGTGTTGTGCTTTTTTAACCCTTTATTGGAGATTCTTAGTGGCTGGGTCAAACGTGGCCTGACATTAAGAATCTCGGGCTTAATACCAGCTTGTATAACAAAGCTGGTATTGACCCCTTTATTACCCAGCGTGCTACCGCCACCAGGGCCGCTGGAAGAGCGGGATTCAGCGCCAGAGGATGGCGCTTCAATGAACGCAATTTGCAGCGGGGGTGCCCAGAAAGCTTGGGCATCCCTGCGCTGCGGATTCCAGCCCCCAGCTGCTTAGCTGTACCTGGCTAGACATAGAAATTGCGCGGAGCCCCACGCATTTTTTTTTAATTATTTCATGAATTTCAGAGTCAGAGTCTCAGAGTCAGAGTCTCAGAGTCAGAGTCTCAGAGTCAGAGTCAGAATCTCAGAATTCATGAAATAATTTAAAATAAATGCGTGGGGCTCCGCGCAATTTCTATGTCTAGCCAGGTACAGCTAAGCAGCTGGGGGCTGGAATCCGCAGCGCAGGGAGGCCCAAGCTTTCTGGGCACCCCCCGCTGCAAATTGCAGCCCGCAGCCGCCCCAGAAGATGGCGCGTTCATTGAAGTGCCATCCTCTGGCGCTGAACCCCGCTCTTCCAGCGGCCCTGGTGGCCGTGGCACGCTGGGTAATAAAGAGGTTAGGGCCAGATTTGTATTATCAGCTGGCCCTAAGCCCGAAATTTATGGCAGTCACGCCAATATTAGACATGACCGCCATGAATTTCTATTAAATTGTTTTAAAAAAAACACAACACAAAGAAAATTTTTTATTAGAAATAAAAAAAAAAGCCATTAGGGACTCCATCTTTAATTAAAAAAATCCTCTTCCGTCCGACGCAGTCCAAAACGCGATGTCCTCTCTGCTACATCCCCTGTGCATAGATATAGATGTCTATGCACAGGGAATGAGCAGACTGAGAACAATCTCAGCTCTACTACATCAGGCAGCAGGCGGGCTCTAGGACCCTGGAGCTGGCAGCCAGCACACTGAGCAGACAGGACTCTTATCTGTGCGAGTTTCCCAGCGATTACTTACAAAGTAAACGATTACAGTTACAAAGTAAACGAGTCCAATGCAAATAAATGACAAAACTAGGATTGCTTCAGGCTGAAGCTTCCGAGACACATCTGCGATTTGTAAATCTCACACTACTCGCTATTACTCGCTTCCCCATTCATTAACATTGGACTCGCTAGACTCGCAACGAGTAGCGAGTCCTGTGCTCGGACTCGCTAGAGTCAAGCGATTCCGAGTAATTTAGGATTCGCCCATCACTATATACAATGTATACAAACTGCACAAATAAAATGTTCAAACTAATTAATATACATATATTTCTACAAACCTCAGCAAAGCTAATATGGTACATGCATTTCTGCTAGTGATGAGTGACTGTCAAGATTTGAAAATGACAGTTTATTTGAATTTCAACAGGAAATATGAATTGCATTAAATTTATTTGAAGAAAATTTAATATACGATATTATGCTCTGAAGTCTCTCTAACAACAGTGGAGGACCTGTCACCAAACCAGGCATGGTGATCTAATTACAGGACTGAACGCAGAGCTTATTTTATGTGGTGACGTCTCCGCTTATACACACCCTGCTCTATGGTTAACATAGACCAGGGCGGGGAAAGGTGGTGATGTCAGAGCAGGAGGCCGGCCGCCTCGCCTCCTGCAGTGACATCACCGCTTATACTCGCCTGCTCTATGTTAACCATAGAGCAGGTATAAGCGGTGACGTCACAGCAGGGGGCGGGGCTAAGCAGCCATTTCTAAAATAAGCTCTGTGTTATGCTGCAGATGAGGGAGACAATGATTGGCATCTGGGAGGCAGCTGTGGGCAGATTAAACATGCAGAGGGTGTGAATCTGTCCTTTGGCTCCAGCCTCTAGCCACCTCCTTTATGGCTGCAGGATGTAAGTTTTCTAAGTGTATTTACTTGGGGTACAGGGCTGCTCAAGGGCTGGGGGACCCCTTGCCTTGATGCAGCAGACATGCTGCATTCAGTGCTGTGATTAGATCACCATGCTTGGTTTGGTGAAAAAAAATACTTTCACCTCTTTGTTAACCTGTTCTGTCACAGCAGCTCCCTTTTTGGATTTCCATGCATCTTCCCATTGGTTTTAACTTCTCCACTGCATAAAATTTCCTCATCCTTCATCTGCTCTGCATCGGGACTTCAGGTAGTTAGTAGCGCCTAACCTCATATTACATGTTATCCTATGCTTTTCTGGAGGGTCAAACTAGGCCTTGTGCAATGTTTGTCATGATCTCGTGACAATTCGACATCCAGGAGTGGAACAATCAGAGGCAAAGTATAATAGAAAAGTGTGCACCACTTCTAGATTTTTCACCCACTCCTAATGTTGGTTTCCAAATATTGATGTAAAATAATTGTTACCCCTCGGGGGTCTGCCGCAGGGTTCCAGCGCCCTCTGCTGGAGTAGCACTGCTCTTCTCCTCCCTTTCCGGGGCTACTGCTTGAGCACATGAAACTACATCTCCAAACCTGTTTCTGCTGGAGAGACTGCAGGGAGCATGCTCCTCCCCTCAGCCAATCACCATGCTTCTGTGTCCTGCCAATCAGGACTGCCCTGCTATGATATAAACTTCCTGTTTCCAGTCAGTCGGGACCAGGGCAACTTCTACCTATTGAAGTAGCTAATCCTGGTCTGGTCAGGTTGTTCCTTGTTTTGCTGGTTAACTGATTTCTGTGTGTTTCCTTATACAGATCTCCGCCTTACTGGCTCCTTTCTGACTCCTGTGTTCCGGGTCACCCTTCTGGATCCCTTCCTAGCTGAACTGCTGATTCAGGTCCCGCTCCGGATTCTCTGGTTCCCGGTTCTCTGTGTTCTATCGTACCCGGTTGCTGTATTGTTTCCACATCGCCTTGGGTCATTTTAACACACGTGTCCGCTTCATTGGTCCCTTCGAGGATGGTCCCGGCGGTATCCCTGTATAGGGGTCAAGCGCTCCGGGGTCTCCCTCGCTGGTGTTCTGGTGCTGTGGCCGTGTGGCCCTCCCCTGGGGCGTGGGTTCTATTCTGTTCTGTTCTGTTTAATAAACCCGTTAACTCGACTGTACTGGTCCGCCTCTCTATCAACCAGGTATCAGCATCCGCTTTACGCGGTCCAGTGGGTCCACGTGTGGGGTCCGTCAGTAAGACGTGACAGATTTTGCCCTGGCCATGGACCCCGCTGATACCAGGTTTGATGCCCAAAGAGAGCTAACCGCACTCCGCCAGAGTCACGAACAGGTTGTGGTATTTATCCAGTCTCTAGAGGCCCGCTTGGGGGCACCCTCTACTGTTGATCCCACTCTCTCTTCCCAGATGCTGAGTCTCCGACAGGAATTGGACCATCTGAGAGAGAGCCAGAATCTGATGTCATCCCATATGTCCTCTATGGATGAGCTGCTTGCCGGCCTGCTGAGCACGACAGGAAGCCCAGGTTCCGTTCCCGTGCTGCCAATGGGAGCTCCGGCTGGAGTCGTGTCTCCACGTGGGACGCCCAAGCAGCCGCCCTCGGGTCCCTTCAGCCCTCGGGACCGGGGAGGCGGACGCCGATGCCCCGAGCCCCCTGCGCGGGCTCCTTGCCGGTCTCCGTCCGGGGGGGGGCGTAGAGGGGGGGTAGTGTTACCCCTCGGGGGTCTGCCGCAGGGTTCCAGCGCCCTCTGCTGGAGTAGCACTGCTCTTCTCCTCCCTTTCCGGGGCTACTGCTTGAGCACATGAAACTACATCTCCAAACCTGTTTCTGCTGGAGAGACTGCAGGGAGCATGCTCCTCCCCTCAGCCAATCACCATGCTTCTGTGTCCTGCCAATCAGGACTGCCCTGCTATGATATAAACTTCCTGTTTCCAGTCAGTCGGGGCCAGGGCAACTTCCTCCTTGAGGAGTTGCCATTTCTGGTCTGGTCAGGTCTTTCCTTATTTGGCTTGTTACCTGATTTCTGTGTGTTCCTTCCCACAGATTCCTGCCCTGCCGGCTCCTCGCTGACCTCCGTGTTCCTGGCTGGTGTCCCGGACCTCTTCCAAGCGGACCGCTGTCTCAATCCTGGCTCCGGATTCCCCGTGTTCCTGGTTCCCCGTTTCCGATCCTATACCCGGTTGCTGTATTGTTTCCCCTGTTGCCTTGGGTCGGTTCAACACCCGTGTCCGCTTCATCGGTCCCTCCGAGGTTGGTACCGGCGGAATCCCTGTATAGGGGTTAAGCGCTCCGGGGCCTCCTTCGGTGGTGTTCTGGTGCTGTGGCCGTGTGGCCCTCCCCTGGGGCGTGGGTGTGTGTGTTGTTAATAAACCTGTTGACTCTACTTTACTGGTCCGTCTCTCTGTCATCCCGGTATCAGCATCCGCACTACGCGGTCCAGTGGGTCCACACATAGGGTCCGTCGGTAGGACGTGACAATAATGACCAAAATTCTGAAAATATAAATGTGGACTTATATTTAGATTTTTTACTTTACATGTTCTTAAGCATTGCTGTATTCTTTAGTCATTTATCATTTATTATTGTCACACTGCTATTGTGCACTTTTTATTGAATACTCTTAATACAGATATACACAGTACTGTACAAAAAGTTTAGGCAGGCATGAAAAAAATGTTGCAAAATAAGAATGCTTTCACAAATAGAAGTGTTATTATTGCATGATGCATAATTAGTTGTTTGTAATTTTGAACATTAAGGGCATTATTCTACTGCTCTCCAGCCATTTTGCAAACAGTCTTCTGTTAAAGGCAGATACTTAATTTAGACTCATCAGTCTAAAGCATCTGCTGCCATTTTTATCCGTAGCAGTTTTCCTAGGTTGTTCTGCATAGTTAAAGATGACCTGTCACCCTCTTGCTGTATGGCAATCTAAATGCAGCACTGAATGAAGCATGTCTGCTGCATTCAGGGAAGGGGTCCCTGTGTGCTGTGTAACCCGAGATATCGGCTTTGTAAAACTTAGAAGCCATGGAGGTAGTCCTGGTGCTGGAGTAAGCTCAACTGACTGGGACCATTTCCTCCCCCTCTGCCTCTCTGTGTGCCGCCTCCTGCTGTGCTGTTTATGCTTTGTTCAGATAGCAGGGCAGGAATCTGGAGCTGACATCAGGACAAATGATTTGTATGCTGTGAGTGAGAGAGGAGGAGGGCAGAGTTAGCACAGCAGAAGCAGCACAAAGAGGCAGGGGGAGGGCATGGCCCAAATCAATCAAGCTCACCAGGGATTAACGCCATGGCTTCTAACTGTACGTTTTACAAAGCCTATATCTCGGGGTACACAGCACACAGGCACATGGGGACCCCTTCCCTGAATGCAGCAGACATGCTGCATTCAGTGCTGCATTTAGATTGCCATGCAGTGGGGAGGTGACAGGTCCTCTTTAAGTCACTTGACCTTGCTTCCATACCAATGATATGTTTTTTCGCCACAAATCTCCTACTTCTTTGATTAGATAGGAGTAATTGAGTTGCAGTGGGCGCTGCCAATTCTTAGCTGATAGCAACTATACAGGGAAGTGAACATCATGTGTCTTTATCTGTTGCACTTAAAGAGGACCTGTCACCAAACCAGGCATGGTGATCTAATTACAGCACTGGATGCAGCATGTCTGCAGCATGCAGACAAAGGGTCCCCCAGCACTTGAGCAGCCCTGTACCCCGAGATAATACACTTAGAAAACTTACATGCTCCAGCCACTAAGGAGGTGGATAGGGGCTGCAGCCGAAGGGCAGATTCACACCCCCTGCATGTGTAATCTGCCCACCACTGCCAATCATTCTCTCCCTCTCCAGTAGCATTTAAACAGAGTTTTTTATTCTCTCCCAGAAAGTCCGTTTAGCCTCGCCCCCTGATGGGCGGGCCTAAACGGATGGGAGTGAAAAAAAAAAACCTCAGTTTAATGTTGCTGGAGAGGGAGAGAATGATTGGCAGCGGTGGGCAGATTAAACATGCAGGGGGTGTGAATCTGCCCTTGGCTCCTGCCCCTAGCCACCTCCTTAATGGCTGGAGCATGTAAGTTTTCTAAGTGTATTATCTCGGGGTACAGGGCTTCTCAAGTGCTGGGGGACCCTTTGTCTGGATGCTGCAGACATGCTGCATCCAGTGCTGTAATTAGATCACCATGCCTGGTTTGGTGACAGGTCCTCTTTAAATTCTTTGGCTGACAACTGCATCTACAGTCCCCATTATTGCTTATTATTTGGTGCCCTTAATGCTAAGATATATAGGTATGTACTTGTCCATTATGAAATATCATCAAGGAGCCATCTGATTTGCTCCAACTGTATTCCATAGAAGCACAACAACCCCAAACATACAAACAATGTCATTATACACTGTTTTCAACATAAAGAACAAATAGTCTTGTAAGTGGCAATATGACAGAGCCCTGACTTCAGTATCATCAAACCTGTATGATATTACAAAAGAATCTGTACAAATATACATCCACAGAAGAACTGAGGTTTGTTCTCCAATATGTTTTTCCTTGCTGAGTTTCTTCAAAACTTGTGTGCAAGAGTACTAGAAGAATTGATTCCTTGCTCCTGCTTTGAATGTAAAGGGTGATCACACTTAAGGCCCTGTTACACCTTTCAACATCGTTTCTGACGTCGTTCAAAAGTGACGTCAGGAACAATGTTGAAACGACAACGTTGCTGTGTCGTGGCTTGTAAAGCATGATTCAACAACGATAGTTGGTCAAGTCGGAGTTGACAGGTTTTCCTGCATGCAGGAAAACCTGTCAACTTTAACTTAAACAACCGGCGGGATCGCATTGCAGCGGATGGCTCGCTGGGTTGATCCCAGCCCAGCGAGCGATCGCTGCGCCAACATCGCAGCACCATCACCGGCAACATCTTGGCAGCTAGGTTGCGATGTCGGAAGCGAGCGCGCACCCTCTGCATCGCTTCTGACATCGCTGCCGATGTTGTAAGGTGTGACGGTACCTTAAATTTTTATTAGATTTGTAGTAATCTGCTCTATTCACTCTGTTAACATGTCTATTTTTTCAGCCATTCTTATCTTGCATTGTTTTTTTCACATTGACCGACATAGTAGTGTATATTCCTGCACACACACATGCACGGACACACATGCACACACACACGCATGCACACACACACGCATGCACATGCACACACACACATGCCAATGACTATATGTAGTTTGTATGTTCCTATCTAGCTGTTTGCACAGTTTTCAGTTAGAGCTGCTGCAATGTTTCACAGCGTGATCGACACCTACCGCTGAGGAAAATATATTCTTTTTTTAAGACTCGTTAATTTATTTCATGCAAATTAATTGGCTGCTGTAAGGTCTTATTGCAGAATCTTAGCATCTGAATTTTCTATATTAGCGAGAAATGCAGGTGCTAAACTACTTTCAAATATCTGTTTGTCTCTTCTCTGTTGGTGTAATGTGGGCAGATTCTCACTTGTTAATTTACAAAATGTGTGAAATGGAACTGAGTTGTAGAAATTCTCCCCATGTAATTATCTAAAATACCTTATCATTCTCTTTCAGTTTTAACCTTTAAATGGTAAAGCAAATGTGTAGTTGACTAATGTTTTTTTCATGGTTTGTGATTTTTATCTGCTGAAATATGCAAAATATATTTTAAAGCTTAATTTTCAACCTTTGGATTTATTTTGTGACCTGTCTTAGTTCTTATGCATTAGCTCTAACTGCATAGTGCCTTTTTTATCTTTTATTGTGAATATGTTTTATTTTCATTATATTTTCCTATTAAACGAGTTATCTTGGATAATAAAAGTCTTTAGGGTTGCAACCCTAGAAAAAAACAGAACACAGCTGACTATCTATCCACTTCAGGCCCATCACTACCTCTCGAATGCTGACTCAGTCTTTAATGACATGCTACAGTGGTGACATAATACCTGCAGACTTCATAACCACTCCACAATGATGGCTACAGGTGAGTAACTACAATAGGTGCAGGGGTTGCACCTGGGCCCTGGAGCTTAGGGGGTACCAAAAGTCCCTTTGGCCTATAGAAAAAGACTAATACTATTAAACTTTTGCAATAATTGAGGGCCCCGTTAGAGCTTTTGCATCAGGGCCCATGAGCTTTAAGTTACACCACTGGATAGATGGTATTGTAGACAGTGTTTGTTCTGAAGGGGAGCATGTAAATGTTTATTATGCTGTACAGCTACAACAAAAAAACAGACAGTTATTTTAAATCTACATAACTTAATGTATCACATGCTTTATTTGATATCATAAATAGAAGTCCACCATAAAAAAACAATGGAAAAAACATCTAAAGAAGAAAAGGCTCCTAAAAATAAGTGCATGCTGTATTTTGTTATGTGTATCTTAAACACAAGAAGATTATGGCCTTTGAAATGTTCCTCTTTGCAATCAAAGACTGATCTTGGTGAGACTGAACATACTTGTAATTTGGACTCTGGGTTCTTTTAATCTTGCCCGATTAAAGAGTGTTTCCTCTTTCTTATAATGATAGACTGATTCTTGAAGACTATAAAGCTATGTATTATAAGAAATGTTTTTAAAGAGAAGCTGTTTTAATCAATAGTACATGTGATGATAAGAAACTTTGTAATATATCTTATAAAAAAAATAGCTTCTTTATCTACGAAAATTAATCAGTCATTATCAAAATTCTCAATTCTGAGGTCAAATCTGTATTCAATGAAGACTTAGTTCTGGCAGAGCAAGAAGCAGATTTCTCTGCTAAGATGTATTACAAAGTTGCTTATTTTCATGTGTATTATTCATTTATGAAATAAAAATTAAAATGATGGTTATGCTTGAAGTATGTGATGCAACCTGTGAGACAGAATGTGATATTGAGTCACAACTAGGGATGAGTGAGTACCGTAGTATTCGGAATCGCTATACCCGCAACGAGTAGGTCCCGGTACTCGGTAATTAATGCGAGTATAGCGATTCCGAGTACTACTGCAAAAGTCCAGTAAGAGACAAGAAAAGTGGTTACAAAAAAAAGCCGAGGCAGTGCTGCAGAGCTTCCAGCTTGGGACTGTTGTGGAGGCTGAAGAGGAGGAGGAAGCTGAGGAGGATGATGTACCAGAGCTGTAAACTGTAGGGGCAACCCTGACTGAGTTCGGGCCCGTAATTCTAGGCATCGGGAGGATGTATTCCGTCCCAAGGTTCGACTGGGTCCCGGCTTCCACTATATTAACTCAGTGTGCCGTCAGTGAGATATACCGTCCCTGCCCACAAGCACTTGTCCACGTGTCCGTGGCTAGGTGGACTTTGACAGAAAGTGTGTTGTTAAGGGCACGGCTAATGTTTTGGGACACGTACTTGTGAAGCGCTCCACTGGTCGGGATGCCATGTAGGGGTACTTCACACACAAGAGAGAGTGTGGGATTCCTGTGGTCAGGGAAATTGGATGTCTTAAAGGGAATGCTCATAACGTTCATCCACACACTTAAGAGCACGGGACCAATCAAAAAGTCCATTGTTAGGAACCAGTCCTGGTGTGCGGAGCTTAGGTGGGTGGTGGAAGAAGGTAGTGAGAACAAAGCAAGAGAGTTAGAAGAAGGTGGTTGCAGAGGAACGGAGTGGGAACCCTGTGAGGAGCACAGGGCGGGTACCTAGCCGAGGTAGCCCTAAGAAGAGAGGGTCCAGTTGCTCCAGTTAGCCACTCTTTCTGGGGGGGGAGCAGTCCTGGTTCGCAGGTCTGGCTCCGAGAATGGTGCGGGAGTTTAGCCCCAAGCCGTCGACACCGGAGGCCCGAGCCGGCTTTATGTGGTCAGTGCCAACACCTAACGTAAGCAAAAAAGGTCCTAAATAGGGTCCAAAGGTACATAAAGCCCTTGAAGAGGGACCCGAGGGACTGGCTGGAGGCTCTGAGTGCAGGAACACTGGAGGAAGTCAAGAACAGCAAAGGTCTCCTAACAGTGGCGTAGCTAGCCTGCTCTGGGCCCGGGGGCGAGATCTGCACCCAGGGCCCCCATGTGAAGAGCAGGGGGGGGGGGGGGGGGGGGGGTGCTGTCAGAGAATTCTCGTGCCACCCCAAGTGGCGTAGCAAGTGTTTGTGGCGCCCTGGGCGGTGGAAAAATTTGCCGCAGCTGCCGCCCCTAAGAATTGGGCCAAATGGCCACTTTCCTCCTGAACTCTCCATCCTTCTGCACTCCCCATGCTCTATCTTCCTGCACCCTCCATCCTCCTGCACCCTCCATCCTCCAGCACTCTCCATCCTTCAGCGCTCTCCATCCTCCTGCACTCACCATCCTCCTGCGCTCCCCATCCACCTGCGCGCTCCATCCTTCTGTGTGCTCCATCCTCCTGCACTCTTCATCCTCTTGCGCTCTCTGTCCTCCTGCCATCCTTCTGTGTGCTCCATCCTCCTGCACTCTTCATCCTCTTGCGCTCTCTGTCCTCCTGCCATCCTTCTGTGTGCTCCATCCTCCTGCGCTCTTCATCCTCTTGCGCTCTCTGTCCTCCTGCGCTCTCTATCCTCCATCCTCCTGCACGCTGCATCCTTCTGCGCTCTCCATCCTCCTGCACTCCCCATCCACCATCCTGCAGCACCCTCCATCCTCCTGCACGCTCCATCCACCTGCGCTCTCCATCCTCCATCCTCTCTTGCATTCCCTGTCCTCCATCGTCCTGCACTCCCCATCCTCCTGCAGTCCCCATTCTTCTGCGCTCTCCATCCTCCTGCGCTCTCCATCCTCCTGCACGCTCCATCCACCTGCGCTCTCCATCCTCCATCCTCTCTTGCATTCCCTGTCCTCCATCCTCCTGCACTCCCCATCCTCCTGCAGTCCCCATTCTTCTGCGCTCTCCATCCTCCTGCGCTCTCCATCCTCCTACGCTCTCTATCCTGCATCCTCCTGCGCTCTTCATCCTCCTGCGCTCTCCATCCTCTATTCCCTGCAGTGTCCATCCTCTATCCCCTGCAGTTTCCATCCTCTATCCCCTGCAGATCCCATCCTCTGTCCCCCTGCAGATCCCATCCTCTGTCCCCCTGCAGATCCCATCCTCTGTCCCCCTGCAGATCCCATCCTCTGTCCCCCTGCAGATCCCATCCTCTGTCCCCTGCAGATCCCATCCTCTGTCCCCCTCCAGATCCCATCCTCTGTCCCCCTGCAGATCCCATCCTCTGTCCCCCTGCAGATCCCATCCTCTGTCCCCCTGCAGATCCCATCCTCTGTCCCCCTGCAGATCCCATCCTCTGTCCCCCTGCAGATCCCATCCTCTGTCCCCCTGCAGATCCCATCCTCTGTCCCCCTGCAGATCCCATCCTCTGTCCCCTGCAGATCCCATCCTCTGTCCCCCTCCAGATCCCATCCTCTGTCCCCCTGCAGATCCATCCTCTGTCCCCCTGCAGATCCCATCCTCTTTCCCCCTGCAGATCCCATCCTCTGTCCCCCTGCAGATCCCATCCTCTGTCCCCCTGCAGATCCCATCCTCTGTCCCCCTGCAGATCCCATCCTCTGTCCCCCTGCAGATTCCATCCTCTGTCCCCCTGCAGATCCCATCCTCTGTCCCCCTGCAGATCCCATCCTCTGTCCCCCTGCAGATCCCATCCTCTGTCCCCCTGCAGATCCCATCCTCTGTCCCCCTGCAGATCCCATCCTCCAGCCTCCCTGTATCCTTCATCACCCTTGCACAGCCTGACACCCTCAGCACCCCTCTCTCACACACCTCTTGGGGGGGCGTTGCAGACTTACCGCGGCTGCCGTGTGCGTCTGCTGTAAGGAGGAGGTGAGGAGGGGCGGGCAGACTGCAAGACAGGAAGTCCCGTCTGCGTCCTCCCTCCTCTCCGGCCGGCACGGCAGCCGGCTGGCAGCACGGGGCACGGTGGCCCCCAGGGGGCGGACAATGGGCCCCTGATGTCGGGGGGGCCCGGGGCGCTCGCCCCCCCTGCCCCCCCGCTAGCTACGCTACTGTCTCCTAAGTGACATACAAAATCCTTGTCTACTACCCAGGCTAGCGTTCCCGTGAACTGAAACCGTCATATTGCCTGTGGTTTCCAGTAAAGACCCGCACAAAGTGAAGAACTGTGTGCCGTGTGCTATTTGCCTGCAAAAGAGGATCCATACACCTGCTTCCTTCGCAGAGACTGTGTGTTACGCTGGACTCCTGCGTACGACCCCCATCATCCACTGCTGCCCTGAGGAAAATCTGCTACGCCTACGGGGAGGGTTGTCCTCCCTGCTGCCTCCACATCTTCTCAGAGGTCTGCCCTGCAGCGCTGGTGCAATCCCCAGACATCGTAGGGGGCGTCACGAGACATTTTCCTATTTATTCCCTTTTTATTTTTAAACCACTTTTCATTGAGCACCCAGGGCACAAGGCAGGGTCTTGGGCATCCGTGCTCCCCAGCTGCAGAACTGCCCGGTTCACGAGTACTCCATAGCCCTGCCGGTTGACTCAAATTTATAATACAGGGTCGGCACAGCGGGAGAAATAGTGTCGGCTGGGGACCGATTAATAAGGGACGACCACCGCCATCAGGTTGCGGAATGCTTCTGTCTATATTAGCCTAAAAGGCAACATTTCCAGCGCAAGCAGTCGTGAAATGAGCAAAATTAGGAGTGTGGCCTGTAGGGCGTTGGCAGCGTATTTGCGCTTGTGTTCCAACGACTGGGGTATGTATATCTGAACACTACGCTGGGACAAGGACGTGGTTGATGATGGTGGCATTTTTGATTGTGCAGCGACAGTTGCAGGACAGGAGGCATCTTCACATGCACTATGGACAGGGGATTGGCTTGCACGCACAACAGTGGAAGAAGCAACGGTGTCACCTGCAGACACTGCTCCTGGACCCTCTGGTATGTCCCACAAAGTCGGGTGCTTTGCTGTCATGTGCCTGACCATGCTAGTGGTGGTGGTCAGGCTGCTAGTTTTGCTACTCCTGCTGATGCTGCATGGCAGGTGTTGCAAATAGCCTTTTTTGAATTATCTGCAGACTCCTTAAAAAACAGACAGACTCGGGAAGACTTAACTGTTGTACTGGCAACTTGCGTCCTGTTGGTGTTACGGGGAACGGTTGCCCGCCTTCTGTCTGCAGCCACCACCCTGCTTCTTCCGGCTTGTTGTGGTTCTACTCCTCCCTCTCCCTGTGTGCTGCTTTCCTCATTCTGCATGTCCTTCTTCCAGGTTGGGTCAGTTACTGGATCATCCACCATGTCGTCTCCAACTTCCGCACCCTGGTCCTCCTCCTGACTTTTTGGCAATTGTGTCTGATCATCGTCCACCTTTTGGTGTGACACGTTGCCACTGTCGCCTTCGTGCGACTGTGGCTGTTCAAATATTTGGGCATCGCTACATCGATCTCCTCATGACCCACTTCAAGTGGAGTGGGCGAGAGGCCCGAATCAATGAATGTAAAACTGAACAGCTCTTCAGAGTGTCCAAGTGTGAGATCAGTTATGGGAGGATCAGGGTGACGAATATGTGGTCCAGTCTCACAGATACTTGCTGACACTTGACCTTGTGAAAGACAGAGTATTTGTGGTGGTGCCAAACTGACTGGAAGCATTATTTGCTATCCAACTGACAACCTGTTGACACTGCTCTTGATTTAAAAGTGGTCTGCTCCTGTGGTCCCCTAGAAATTGGGACAGGAAGGTCAGCGAAATGATGTGGGCGATTGTCGTGGCACAATTCGAGCTTTCCCACGGCCTCGGCTTCTACATGCACCACCAACATCATGTCCACTTTCTCATCCCTTGCCACAGGCCTTGCGCATTTTGAATGGTGGTGTGCTATATACACTGCCTGTATAAAACTAAATAAAGGCGTACAAAGAATAGTTTTTAGATTTGATACTGGAGATAAAATATCTGCCAATGTTTAGCAGTCCTGCCTAGGGCAATACTAGGAAAGACCCACTTCCTAATAATGGGCACATTATTTAAAGAGGCCCTCGTCCACGTCTCTTCCCAGGGGCATCGGAGTGCCTCCCAATGTTTGGCAGCCCTGCCTAGAGCAATACTAGAAAATACACACTTCCTAATAAGGAGAACCATATTTAAAGAGGCCCTCATCCACGTCTCTTCCCAGGGGCATTGGCGTGCCTCCCAATTTTTGGCAGCCCTGCCTACGATAATACCAGAAAAGACCCACTTTCTATTAATGGTCACATTATTTAAAGAGGCCCTCATTCACGTCTCTTCTCAGGGGCACCGGAGTTCCACGCATTTTTTTTTTTAATCCTTCATGTAATCCAAAAATCTATCTTACAGCAACACTGTCTCACAAATGAGTATGAGCCCTTAACATTTTTTCCAACTAAAATGCATTTTGGTTTCATTTTTGGACATTTTATTGTGAATCTGTAAAAGTGGCATAATACTCAGACAACATTGTTCACAGCAGTGACCTGGGAGTCAGAAATGCTGAAAGGGGTCTTCCCCATGCTGTTCCCATGTCATTTGAGCACTGTTGTTATACTTTAGTGACATTTTCAGGGTTTATCCAGACTGCCGGGGGTCATGCCAGAAAAATACTCGGGTCTCCCATAGGATAACAATGGGCTCGGTGCTCGGGCCGAGTACTCGAGTATCTTGGGATGCCCGACCCAAGCATCGAGCACCCGAGCATTTTAGTGCTCGCTCATCACTAATCATTAGTTTTTCAATCATTCAAGTATTATTTTTTATTTTCTGCAATTAATCATTTATTTGTTATATTACCATATTAATAGTCTTCTTTAAAGCCGTATCCAAGCCCATTAATTACTTGCCAAAACATTTGGTGTCAGAAGAATTGGCAAAACCTTGGGACAAGGTGAAAAAGAACTGGACTGTTGCTCAGTGGTCCAAGGTGTTGTTTTCAGATTAAAGAAAATTTAGCATTTAATTTGGAAATCAAGGTCCCAGAGTCTGGAGGAAGAGTGGAGAGGCAAACAATCTAAGCTGCTTGAGGCCTAGTGGGAAGTTTCCACCATCAGTGATGGTTTGGGGAGCCAAGTCATCTGCTGGTGTAGGTCCACTGTGTTTAGCAAAACCAAAGTCAGCGGTGTCATCTACAAGGAAATTATATTATCCTTACCTCTGTCTACAAGATTTTTGGAGATGGAAATTTAATTTTCCAGCAGGACTTGGCACCTGTCCACAACACCAAAAGTATGAATACCTGGTTTAATAACTACTTTGTCACTGTAATTTGTTACCCAGCAAACATGCCTCACCCAAAACCCATAGAAAATCTATGGGATAGTGTCAAGAGGAAGATGCGAGACAAGAGAAGTTTTCACAGATTTTTATGTAATTTGGTGTGCTGATTACGAAAATTAACTCCATTTTTTTCCATCACGTAAGGATTTTTTGTAAAACCAAGATCGATATTTTTGCGAAAATCCTATTTAAAAAGGAATTCTGTTGAACAATTGTACATGTAATATTTGGCAACAGTGGTTTTTATCCATTTAAATTTATGTATAAATATACAGAGGCCCCCCCTGCTGGCACACGGACCCCCATCAGTATTCAGAGGCCTCCCTGCTGGCACACGGCCCCCCATCGGTATACAGAGGCCCCCTGCTGGCACATGGCCCCCCATCACTATACAGAAACCCCCTGCTGGCACACGGTTCCCCCTTCGGTATACAGAGGCCCCCTGCCTCCGCATTTAATCGCTGTTGAGTCCTTGAAAAGTTGGGTTCAGCGCCTGAAGATGGCGATTCAATGAACGCACCATCTTCTGGGGCGGCTGCGGGCTGCCATTCGCAGCGGGGGGTGCCCAGAAAGCTTGGGTCTCCCTGAGCTGCGGATTCCAGCCCCCAGCTGCCTAGCTGTACCTGGCTGGACATAGAAATAGCACGGATCCCCACGCATTTTTTTTTATTTCATGAAATTCATAAAATAATTAAAAAAAGGGGACTCCCCTATATTCTTGTGTTCGGCCAGGTACAAATAGGCACCTGGGGGTTGGGGGCAGCCCATCGCTGCCTGCTGTATCCGGCTAGATACATAAATACGGCGAAGCCCACGTCAATTTTTTTCCTGAAAAATCCATAAAACAATATAAATAAAAGGGACTGCATCTTTATTAACCCCTCGCCAATACTAGACATGCCCCCCATGAATTTCTATTAAATTGTTTAAATAAAAACACAACACCGAGAAAAATTATTTTTATTTGGAAAAAAAAAAACAAAAACACACTTAGGAACTCCATCTTTACTTAAAAAAATTCTCTTCCGTCCGACGAAGTCAAATCCAGGAATTTTCTTTAGCTCTGCTACATCTCTGGTAGAGAACCTCCACCAGAGATGTAGCAGAGCTGTGCACCCGGGCGTGGGAAAGTTCATGTGAATTCATTCAGGCAAGATTGAACTCACATGAACTTGACAGCACTGCTACTTCAATTGAACATATGACTTGAGTCAGCTGTTCATTTGAAAATCCCGGCAGGAGGGCGTCTGACAGAGAAAACCTGATCAAACCGGATTCTCCCGGATTGTACCGGTCCAGTGCAATCCGGCGCCCCATAACATGGGACTCTATGGTGCCGGATTGCTCCGTACCAGAGCAATCCGGGAGAATCCGGTTTGAACTCACAGTTCAGGACCGCGGACAGCTCCCTGCATGCCGCAGTCGGTTCTGCGCTCCTCGCTGCCTGACAGCCTGATCCTCCTCTCCCCTCGCAGCCTCCCCACCCGAACCTAAGTTAGGACCAGGTGAGCGGGCAGGGCCAGGGAGCGGGGAGGAACAGGATGGAGCGGGGAGCGCAGAACAGAAGGAAAAAGACGACGGTGAAGTTTTCTCACCACAGGCTTTCCCGCCTGGGTCCTTTGCTCCCCGCTCCCTGGCCTTGCTCCTAACTCAGGATCGGGTGGGGAGGCGGTGCGGGGAGTGGAGGATCCTGCTGTCAGGCAGCGAGGAAGCCAGTAGGAGGCTTCAGCATTGTTTAAAAGCCAGCAGCTTTTTACTGCTGGCTTTTAAACAATCATTTGGGGAATTGCAGGTTTTTCCTCTGCTGCCAGACCTCTTTATAGGGTCCAGCAGCAGAGGAATTGCATTTCCCATTGATTTACATTGGACTAGTTTCTCTGCGAGGAATCGCAAGGAAACTCTCAGAGTAACGAGTAGCCCGAGTACCCTACTATTCGGCGAGTAACGAAAAGTAGCGAGTAGACTCGCCCATCCCTAATGGCTACCCATCCTACCGGCGAGCACACGTTGATAACATTGTTCACAAAAAAATTATAAATAACTCATGGATAGTCCCATACAACCCGTACTTATCAAAACGCTACAACTGTCACATCAACGTAGAAATCTGCGCTTCAATAAAAAGTGTCAAATATCTTTTCAAGTACATCTACAAGGGCCATGACAAAGCTAATGTTGAAATACAACACACAACATTCAATCACGATGAATCATCAACTTTTCGTGACTCAATATATGTGAGTGCTCCACAAGCTGCTTGGAGGATATTTGCATTTCCAATGCATTCACAGTCCCATGCCATTATTCGTTTAGCTATCCATTTACCTAATCAACAACAGTTTCTATGAAAGTTGTCAAGTATAAGATGTCTCAAAAACTTTAAGCATGACATCAACATTAATGAAATGGTTTTTGCTGAACGAACGTGACGACAACGCAGGGCAGTATTTGTATCGCGAGATTCCAGAGCATTACATTTGGAATAAAACTTGGAAGCCAAGACAACGAGGAGTTAGCAAAATAATTGGACGCATGTATACTGTTAGTGTCAAGGATCAAGAAAGATATTGCCTTCGGCTGTTACTGCTGCATGTCAAAAGAGCTACAAGTTATGATTATTTGAAAACAGTTAACAGTATTGCATGATACATTTAAAGCTGCAGCTTTGTATTTAGGACTTTTATTGGATGATACTGTTTGGACACTTACTTTAGAAGACGCAGTTACCCTACATATGCCTATGCAACTTCACCAATTGTTTTCCTACATCTGTGTATTTGGACCACCTACACATCCAGCTCATCTTTGGACAAATTTCAATGTACATCTAATCGAGGATTACTGCTTACGTCTTCACAATAAAAGTGGAGATTGTCAAAATTGCCAATCTTATGCCATGCGAGATGTCCAAAATGTCTTACTACTACATGGAAAAACATTTTCAGACTTTAATTTGCCACAGCCTGCAACTCAAGTTCCACAACTTCCAGAGTATGATGAAGCTTATGAATTATTGTTGGCAACACAGAAAATAAACTCCTTAAATGAAAAACAACGTAATGTGTATGATACTATTGTGAGTGCCATAGAAAACCAAGCAGATGCAAGGACAAAATGTTTCTTTATTGACGGTCCAGGAGGGAGCGGTGAAACATACCTATATGAAATTTTAATGCATCACGTTAGGGGGTTGGGAAAAGTCGTATTGCCATTGGCTACAGCAGGTATTGCAGCAAATCTTTTACAAGGAGGTCGCACTATCCATTCACTCTTTGGGATACCAGTTCCTATCAACGAAATTTCCATTTCCAGAATAAAACAAGACACATTTGCTAGAAAACAGTTAAGCAACACACATCTTTTGATACTTGATGGCACCCAAATATGCTTTGACTTTAATTGACAGACTTCTGTGTGAAGTAATGACTACAAATGTTGCTGAAAAGAATGAAATTCCGTTTGGAGGTAAAGTTTTTGTCATTGGTGGAGATTTTAAACAATGCCTTCCAGTCACACCAAATGGAACAATAACAGATATTATTGAGTCCAGCTTAAAAATAGCTGATCTTTGGAAACAGTTTACTCAACTCCAACTAATTAACAACATGTGATCTTCAGATCCAGAGTACAGCAATTGGCTTCTTAAACTTGGCAACGGTGAACTGACTGCATTGTAACTGATATTTTTGGACAACGCATTGAAATTGATGTGAACGACCAAACCAGTGTTGAGAGGGCCTCTTCCCATGCAATTCTCTGTTCCAAGAACGATGACGTGGCTCTGCTAAATTCCTGTGTGGTGGATAGAATGCCTGGAGAGCATAAGCTGTACAACAGTGATGATTCAGTGGATGTAGACAATGAACATGAACGAGAGCATTATCCATTAGAATTTTTAAATAGTCTTACGCCATCACGAATGCCATCCCACAGACTACAACTAAAAGTTGGAAAAGCTTTAATGTTGCTTCGGAATCTAAATACAAAAAATGGTATACCGTATATACTCGTATATAAGCCGACCCGTGTATAAGCCGACCCCCCTACTTTTGCCCCCCAAAACTGGGAAAACTTATTGACTCGCGTATAAGCCGAGGGTGGACTCCAGCACAGGTATACAACCCCCAGCAGTGAGGTATACAGCAGCCTCCCCAGTGGTAGTATACAGCAGCAGCCCCAGTGGTAGTATACAGCAGCCCCAGAGGTATATACAGCCCCAGAGGTATATGCAGCCCCAGAGGTATATGCAGCCCCAGAGGTATATGCAGCCCCATATGCAGCCCCAGAGGTATATGCAGCCCCATATGCAGCCCCAAAGGTATATGCAGCCCCATATGCAGCCCCAGAGGTATATGCAGCCCCATATGCAGCCCCAGAGGTATATGCAGCCCCAGAGGTATATGCAGCCCCATATGCAGCCCCAGAGGTATATGCAGCCCCATATGCAGCCCCAGAGGTATATACAGCAGCTGCAGCCCCAGAGGTATATACAGCAGCTGCAGCCCCAGAGGTATATACAGCAGCTGCAGCCCCAGAGGTATATACAGCAGCTGCAGCCCCAGAGGTATATACAGCAGCCGCAGCCCCAGGGCTGTATACAGCCGCAGCCCCAGGGCTGTATACAGCCGCAGCCCCAGGGATGTATACAGCCGCAGCCCCGGAGGTATACAGGCCCCCCATCAAGTTCCAGGGCCCCCCCCCCTTGCGCGCCAGCCTGTAAAGGAAAATCATACTTGCCAGTGTCCTGTCGCGCCATCCGCAGCTGCCGACACGCGATCCCGGGCTCCATTCAGCGTCTTCCGGCTTCCGACTTCCTGTGGTCGCGGGCAATGACGTCATTGCCCGTGACTACAGGAAATGCGGAAGACGCTGAATGGAGCCCGGGATCGCGTGTCGGCAGCTGCGGACGGCGCGACAGGACACTGGCAAGTATGATTTTCCTTTACAGGCTGGCGCGCAAGGGGGGGGGGCCCTGGAACTTGATGGGGGGCCTGTATACCTCCGGGGCTGCTGCGGTATTTTTTTAATTTTTTTATATACTCGCGTATAAGCCGAGGGGGGACTTTTCAGCCCAAATTTTGGGCTGAAAAACTCGGCTTATACGCGAGTATATACGGTATGTAATGGAACTTGCCTTATTGTTACTGGACTACATTCCCACCTATTCAAGCAAGAGTCATCAGTGGATCAGCAAAAGGAGACTAAGTGTTTATTCCACGCATTGATTTATGTCCTTTGGACACAGGTCTTCCATTTAGGCTTCGGCGTCGACAGTTTCCAGTAAAACCAGCTTTTGCCATGACTATAAACAAGTCACAAGGTCAAACTCTACACCGAGTTGGCATATATCTACCGGAGCCAGTTTTTGGTCATGGACAACTGTACATTGCATTTTCTAGAGTTAAAATGAGATCCAATGTCTAGGTGCAAGTTCTTGATACCCCTTTACAAGGACACTTGCTTACAGATAGTCCAAAGGTTTTCACAAGAAATGTTGTGTACAAAAATATTTTAGGTTGATTACATTGAATGATAATGTATATATTGTAACGGGAAAATGCTGTATATTCATTGCATTATTAGTCTGTTACATAGATATTTAATTTATACACATAGATACATAGATAGATAGATACAGTGTTGGCCAAAAGTATTGACACCCCTGCAATTCTGTCAGATAATACTCAGTTTCTTCCTGAAAATGATTGCAATCACAAATTCTTTGGTATTATTATCTTCATTTAATTTGTCTTCAATGAAAAAACACAAAAGTGAATGAAGCAAAAAGCAAAACATTGATCATTTCAAACAAAACTCCAAAAATGGGCCAGAAAAAAGTATTGGCACCCTCAGCCTAATACTTGGTTGCACAACCTTTAGCCAAAATAACTGCGATCAACTGCTTCCGGTAACCATCAATGAGTTTCTTACAATGCTCTGCTGGAATTTTAGACCATTCTTCTTTCGCAAACTGCTCTAGGTCCCTGATATTTGAAGGGTGCCTTCTCCAAACTGCCATTTTTAGATCTCTCCACAGGTGTTCTATGGGATTCAGGACTGGACTCATTGCTGGCCACCTTAGAAGTCTCCAGTGCTTTCTCTCAATCCATTTGCTAGAACTTTTTGAAGTGTGTTTTGGGTCATTGTCCTGCTGGATGACCCATGACCTCTGAGGGAGACCCAGCTTTCTCACACTGGGCCCTACATTATGCTGCAAAATTTGTTGGTAGTCTTCAGACTTCATAATGCCATGCACACGGTCAAGCAGTCCAGTGCCAGAGGCAGCAAAGCAACCCCAAAACATCAGGTAACCTCCGCCATGTTTGACTGTAGGGACCGTGTTCTTTTCTTTGAATGCTTCTTTTTTCTCCTGTAAACTCTATGTTGATGCCTTTGCCCAAGAAGCTCTACTTTTGTCTCATCTGACCAGAGAACATTCTTCCAAAACGTTTTAGGCTTTCTCAGGTAAGTTTTGGCAAACTCCAGCCTGGCTTTTTTATGTCTCGGGGTAAGAAGTGGGGTCTTCCTGGGTCTCCTACCATACAGTTCCTTTTCATTCAGACGCCGACGGATAGTACAGGTTGACACTGTTGTACCCTCGGACTGCAGGGCAGCTTGAACTTGTTTAGATGTTAGTCGAGGTTCTTTATCCACCATCCGAACAATCTTGCGCTGAAATCTCTCATCAATTTTTCTTTTCCATCCACATCTAGGGAGATTAGCCACAGCGTCATGGGCTTTAAACTTCTTGATGACACCGCGCACGGTAGACACAGGAACATTCAGGTCTTTGGAGATGGACTTGTAGCCTTAAGATTGCTCATGCTTCCTCACAATTTGGTTTCTCAAGTCCTCAGACAGTTCTTTGGTCTTCTTTCTTTTCTCCATGCTCAATGTGGTACACACAAGGACACAGAACAGAGGTTGAGTCAACTTTAATCCATGTCAACTGGCTGCAAGTGTGATTTAGTTATTGCCAACACCTGTTAGGTGCCACAGGTAAGTTACAGGTGGTATTAATTACGCAAATTGGAGAAGCATCACATGATTTTTCTAACAGTGCCAATACTTTTGTCCACCCCCTTTTTTATGTTTGGTGTGGAATTAGATTCAATTTGGCTTTAGGACAATTCTTTTTGTGCTTTTTCATTGAAGACAAATTAAATGAAGATAATAATACCAAAGAATTTGTGATTGCAATCATTTTCAGGAAGAAACTGAGTATTATCTGACAGAATTGCAGGGGTGTCAATACTTTTGACCACAACTGTAGGTAGATGATAAATAGATATCATGTATTCATTCATTGCATTATTCTTAAATCTTCATAAATAAACTACATACATATTCTAGAATACCCAATGCATTAGATTCGAGCCACCATATAGTATATTATATGTGTTTATTTTTGTATTGAATTGCTGAAATAAATTATCTTTATTGAGATGTACCTATTTGTCCATTTCATGCTTAAGATACATGGTCTTATAGGTATGCTCACAGTCGCGAAAACCATACTATAAATATTGCTTTTTGACAATGTGCAATCCTTTTATTTCTTTTCCTTCCATACATATAAAATACAGGTGTTTGACATGTGCACAAGTGTGTGATTATAGCATTAATCTTGGACCTGTCCACGCATTGTCCACTAGCCTTCAACATTCAACATTACAGATGAATTGCTGAGCTGAAAAATCTTTTTTTTTTTTGTTTTATTTCACATTCAAACATGTCAGGCTTCAATAACCAATCCCTCCAACCTCAAGCCTAGGTGTTACCTGAGGCATGGGGAATGGGATTTGTAATTGAGGCGCCTTCTGCAGCCCACCTTATGGAGGGATTAATGAGCTAGGCAACTAGTTGGGAAAACAATAATATCCTGTAAACCAGAGGTTCCCAACTCCAATCCTCAAGGCACCCCAACAGTGCAGGTTTTCAGGATTTCCTTAGTATTGCACAGGTGATAATTGAATCACCTGCACTGGGGATGATTCCAATTTCTAAGGAAATCCTGAAAACCTGCACTGTTGGGGTGCCTTGAGGACTGGAGTTGGGAACCTCTGCTGTAAACAACTGGATCCTGCCAATGGAAGAAATGGGACAAAGAAATGATCCGTCACTTTATAGGCCGAGGCATCTTGGGATTGCTGTACAACACAGCAAAACTGTGTACCATTTTCCTCGAGTCCGCACTATGGAGACCTGATGGATCCAGCCCAAGAGATTACTGCTCTGGAGGAGCTTATTTTACCTGGCCTTATTAATCCGGCCACCGGTGGATCAGAAAATCTAGAAGGCAGATAGAAGAGCAGAAACCCCCGTTTCCTTTCCTTCTGCAGTACCTCCATATTTGACTGGGAGAATGCAATGTGGGGGCCCCTAACCCTTCCAAGCAAGTATCCTTATAGGCATGAAATACCCTGGCTCTTGTCATTTCTGGAAGAAATTAGGCTCTCAGATGCTCATGCCCAAGCCCAAGATTGGTTTCAGAGGCTTAAGTGTAATAACTTTGAGGAACAATATACCCAGGGCCAGTGGTGACCTTCTTCAAGAACAGTGGGTTGAGTTGCTAGCAAAAGACAGGACTGGTGACAGGTGCTATGTAAACTGATCCACCCTGCTGCACGATCATCTGCCTTCATGACTCCACACTATGTTGGGGAGGTAGTTTTCATCATGAAGGTAAAGGTGCATCAAATAGTGGTACGTGGTAAGGGTAAGTCGGGTTGTGACCACAGAGGATTTCCAAGAGAGGCAGCAGAAGGATGACATGGAGAGGATGGAGCCTGCTGCAGGGAAACCCACAGGGGACAGAGAGCATGAAGTGGTTATGGGGTTACCCGAGTTACTCTGGTGTGTGTTAGAGGGGGAGTGTTTCCCCTAATTCCTTCATCCTCTTCTATAGCAGTGACCATTATGGGATGTGCTGGGAGCCAGGAGATGGTAGAGAATGCTTCTGGAGGAGTAACCCCTGAGACCTCTGAGATCATCTGGGAGTGGCTTACAGTGTGGAACGGCCACATCCATCCAGGGCAGTGTTAAGAAAGATGCTAGAGCGGAATGACTCTGATAAAATAGGACTGACCCATTGCAAGAAATGACCCTGCTGGGACTCTCCGTCATGCAGGATGTAAAGTTGCAGCCTAATAGCCTTGCTGTTAGTCCTGGAGTTGCCCTGTTGGCCAGATAAAGACTGTTTTTGTGTGAAGTTCTGACAAGAGCTGGCAGTTTTACCTTGGCTGTTAATCCAAAACAGAGGTCACCCCAAGCTATTTTTTCAAATTATTTAGTTATAAACAATAAAATAATTTGAGACAAAAATGGTGTACGGTCTCCCATATTTTGGATTACCAGCCATGGTAAAGCCGGCAGCTGGGGGGCTAGTATTCTTGAGGTGGGAAGGGCCATCTTTCATGAGCCCACGCAACCCTTAAAAAAGCAGGCCGCAGCTGCCTCAGAACTGGCGCCTCCATAAAATCCTGGCAGTTTGGCCCAGCTCTTCCCGCTGCCCTGATGCTGTGCAGCTGGGGTAATAGAAGGGGTTAATGACAAATGACAGATGAGTATTGTCAGTTGTGATCAACCCCTAGATTGGTAATGTTGAGGTGTCTATGATAACCCCACATTACCAATCCACTGAGTAAATAGTTAAAAAACACAGATGTGGAGAAAATTCCTTTATTGTAAATGAAACATGCAGACAACCCACTGTGGCGCATTTATTAAGCCCAAACATACCCAGCTCCAAAGATAATCCACAATGATGTCCAGGCATGACTACATGAATTAAGCGGAGACCATTACAACATCTGCATACCACAGCAGCCTGCTCTGACTGACAGCCGGCTGTGAGTGGTGACGTTCATTTGCTGTCACAGCTGAGTTACCATTAACTGCAACATTTGTTACCATGTTGACCTCAGATAAACTGTCTGATATCACCACAGACATGATTTAGTGTGACTCTGGAGTCACACTAGGCGACAGAAATGCGAGACTCGCTCGAGTCTCACATGCATCACCCTTCATGGCCGCCCACTCTATTGACAGATGCTTGCACCTCCATAGAAATAAATGCAACTGCATGCTTCAGTCATATCGATATAGCCGTGCAGAGTATGCTTCGGTGGATATCGTTCTGTGTGTCATTGTAACTGGATATGTTTGGGCTTAATAAATGGGTAAAAGCGAGTTGTCTGTATTTTTTATTTCCAATGAAGTATTTTTCTGTGTCCTTGTTTGTTAAGTATTTACTCACTGGATAGGTTATGTGGTGATATCATAGATGCCTCAACATAACCAATTCAGATATTGATGACTGATGACAAGACTCATCTGTCATTAACCCTTCTATTACTCTGTTTGCCACCGTATCAGGGCAGCGGGTTGAGCAGGGATGAAGTGGCAGGATATCATACTTCTAATAAATGACCCATATTCTGGAACGGCTGCAGCAAGCTATTCTTACCCTGTGGGGTGCAATAACTATGTGCCTCCCCAGGGTAAGAATACCAAACCCAGCTGTTTGCTTTATCTTGGTAGGCATCAAAATTGGAGGTGGATCACAAACCAATTTTTTCAATTATTTATTTATTTTGTTCAGTAATCTGATATCAGTTTGGGGGTCAAACCGTCAACCAATTACAGACACCTGAAGAGAGGGTGGGTGGGGATAAATCTGATTTTAACCAATCATGGGGAAAGCAGTCAATATAATTGAGGTTCATTAGTGGGCATGGAAGCCAGGTGAAGCGTCGCTGAAGCTTTCTAAGTAATACTCTAGCAAGCTAATGGCTGTGCCAAAGCAGCAAGGCTCCATGTAAGACATTTTGAGCTGTGTTTTCTATACCCTTGAATTCACCTCCTATTGATTTGAATGGCGTTTGGAAATTTGTTGAACTGTTCGCCAATTTATTGGTCAAACATATGCCCGTTAAGTGTACCAACTGAATTCGAACTTCAAAAGGTTTGCTTATCTCTAATCATGATGTCATGATGTTACTACATGGCCTTTTACAATTCAGCAAAATAGTAATCAGTGAATTACAAAAAAAAATGTATAATGCTTGGGTAGAATTCAATTCTACTCAAATAAATTTGCTTATCTGATTTCTTGATTAAATATTCTATGTCTTAGTGGAATAACTATTTAGATCTTTTCTCCTTTTTTGTAGGTTACTAGCTGAAAGTGAATATTTCCAAGTCTTCTTTTCAAAATATATTGAAGGGTTGATTATAATATAGAGAAAAGGTTTCCAGCTTTTCTTTAGTTTTACAACCACTTTGGCAACTAGACAGCATTATTATGATTTATTTAATGACATATTGGAATTTAAAATACAGTAATACTGAGCATTGCACCGAATAATTTACAAACTTCATATTTCATTCATTATGGTCATAGCCAGATTTAGAATGTACACAGATTCTTAATGTATTCTGTACAGCAACCCCTTAATTGAGCTTGTTATTTGTGATTAAAAGAATTCCAGTCATATACAGCATGGGATCTAATGAGGTCATGGTTACATCCTAAGTGAGCACCATTCACATTTCAGCTTAATTGGAAAACATGGTTCATGCTGTTAGCCCATAATCTTTTAAACGATACAACTGCAAAGATAAATTTTGTAATTAAAACTATTTTATATCGTAATTCAAAAGAATTGAGACAGGACTCACTGGTTCTTCTGTGCTTGCTTTATTGATGCAGATCGGGGTTACATAGGTGCAAGGAGGGGGTGCTTGAGAGCCGGACTACGGCTTGCTGTTTCATTCAGACTGAACTACTGAACGAAACGGCAAGCCGTAGTCCAACTCTCAAGCACCCCCTCTCTGCACCTATGTAACCCCGTTCAATAAAGCGAGCACAGAAGAAGCGGTGAGTGCTGTTTCACTTCTTTTGAATTAATTATTGGACTTTTTTCTACTGAGACATACCCTGGTAAAACCGGCAGCCTCTCTAGGGAGTATGTATGTGGCCATAAGTGGGCCTTTGTGGTTTGGTGAGTGGTGCACGGCTACTTTTGTACGTTAGCAATTTTATGTTTGCTTTAAGAAACTCAGTAGTTTTCGCTCCAACAATTTTAAAGAAGATTATGCTGCCAGAAACTGTAACAATACCCTAATAGAACATTTAGCCTTATTATATTTATATTTCTACACTACAATACGTAATGTAAATGTGTATAAATAGAGTTTTATTTAAGAGCCATAGCATTGCTTTCCATTATCATGATTCCATTCTACATTTCAACCCCTTGGGACACTGCAACAATTTGCTGATAAGCATAAATCAGAAAAATGCTGGCATATTGTCTTAAACGATTAATCAGGAATTTAGGAAATCCCCTATGGTACTATCTAACAGATGAGAAAATAGAGCTACTTGGATGGTATCCACTGCTTACATCATCTTGTCTGAAGAAAAAAAAACAATTGTATATGTACACTGTTGGCATAAATCTAAAGGTTCCTAAGATTAAATTGCCAAGGTGTCAGCACCATTAGGAGAACAAATTGTCTTTCTGGTCTCTAAAAGAGCTTACCCTCCTCCACCAAAACACTACTGTCAATGCTTTATGTCTTTTTTCCTCCATTACCAGTAAACCCTTGCCTGCAAAACCCTGTCCAAATGTTTAACAAGTATTTTACCACTATCAGCAATGTATATGCCATTTGCTAGCCCGTTAGTCTCGCTTGCTAATTTAAATTTTACATCATTTTTACTTCTTCGTTTGTATTTATAGGACTATGCTATTTTTATGTGTAGGGGTACACATTTTAATCTGTTGCAACAACTAATAATAACATTCCTATTTTAAGCTGCATAATGAAGGTCAATATACTTAAGTGTTATTTTTGTATTATTTATAGTAAATTCTTCAGGTTGAATCACACATCACTAATTGAAATTCTCATTTATCATTGAGAAACTGTCACAATGTATTTAAAGTAAGGTCAGATGTTCTACATAAGCAACTTTCAATAAGCCAAAAATATATTCCGTGAATAGTTAAGTTAGTGGATAATTCATTTACATTAAAGTAACGGGGAAACTGGACTGTTCCGAGTAGCCTTAGGACCTTCCTTAGGGCTAGTAAAGCAATCTCATTAAAATACTTTTGCCTTGCTTCTAACTGACTCATCACTAATAGCAAATATGCATAACCAGATTAAAATAAGTGATAACATAGTGTTTGCTAAATCTATAACAATTTATTTTACAATACAATTTCATTATTGTTTTTAATAATACTCAAAATTATTTAAAGTGATTGTATAGTCCCTTGACTAGTCAAGGAATTAAACAAACAACAGAAAATAAACATCATTAAATGTTAAAAATAGAAGACCAAACTAAAAAAAACAGCTGATTCCTTGTATCGCTCATTTTCTCTTTCTTCCAGCTGCAGCCTCTGGTTTGCAGAAAAGAGGAGTCAGGCAGAAAGCCACTATAGTATAGGTCTTTTTCATTGCATTAGCTAAGCTGAAGTCTAAATTAAGCTCCAGTCAAAAGAAATAATTTATGGTATCTTTTTACCATTATGACTGGAGCAGTAGCAATATTATAAGTTATATAAGTTATAGCAATATTTGTCAAAATAACATCCAATAATAAAATATAGGTGGGTATTAGCTAATAGCTGGGGTCCCTTTAGCTTGGGAGCCACATGTGGCTTGCGGGCCCATGATGTGTGGCTTGCAACTGTCTTCCAGCTTGGTGCGTTAGCACCAACTCTATTAAACCGCTATGAAGAGAAGGTCTCCAGGTGGTGACTTTTGTGATTTGCCCCACATAGTAGAGCAGATCTGAATGGAGGTAAGGTATGAACCCCTTGATCTTGGTATACTGCCTCGGTGTGATTTCTGAGGAAACCGTTAATGATGATTCACTAATGTGAAGGGAACTGGCACTAAATGTGGCTCTGAAGGTCAAAAAGCTTGGAGACCTCTGTACTAGAGCAATCCTAAAGAAGAGTAAATGGGCTAAGTATATCTAATAAGCCCTCATGTTATATGTAAAGAAACAACACATCAAAAACACTAATAGAGATGATTGAATGTTTTTAAAATTAAAAC
Source organism: Allobates femoralis (assembly GCA_033576535.1). Taxonomy (NCBI): domain Eukaryota; kingdom Metazoa; phylum Chordata; class Amphibia; order Anura; family Aromobatidae; genus Allobates; species Allobates femoralis. Next base: position 518,338,218 of record JARQOC010000003.1, on the reverse strand, counting down.
GAGCCAGTTATGGTTAATTTTCACATACACTTTGATATGAAGCTTAATACAGAAAAGCATCTACTTCTACAAATAGGAGGCGTGCAAGAGCTATATTGAAACTCTTTCTAGCTCTCTAATTAAATCACAGTATTAATAAATTACTGGTATTATGCATTGCTTATATACAGTCATATGAAAAAGTTTGGGCACACCTCTTAATCTTACTCATTATTTTTGTTTAAAATTGTTTTTTGACCATTCCTCTTTACAAAACAATTCCAGTTTAGTTAAGTTTGATGGTCTCCGAGCATGGACAGCCCGCTTCAAAACATCCCACAGATGTTCAATGATATTCAGGTTTAGGGACTGGGATGGCCATTCCAGAACATTGTAATTGTTCCTCTGCATGAATGCCTGAGTAGATTTGGAGCAGTGTTTTGGATCATTGTCTTGCTAAAATATCCACCCCCGGCGTAACTTCAACTTTGACACTGTTTCTTGAACATTATTCTCAAGAATCTGCTGATACTGAGTGGAATCCATGTGACCCTCAACTTTAACAAGTTTCCCGGTGCCGTCATTGGCCACACAGCCCCAAAGCATGATGGACCTTCCCACAAATTTGACACTGGGTAGCAAGTGTTTATCTTGGAATGCTGTGTTTTTGTGGCGCCATGCATAACGTTTTGTTGTATGACCAAACAACTCAGTCTTTGTTTCATCAGTCCACAGGACCTCCTTTCAAAATGAAACTGGCTTGTCCAAATGTGATTTTGCATACCTCAGGCGACTCTGTTTGTGGCGTGCATGCAGAAACGGCTTCTTTCGCATCACTCTCCCATACAGCTTCTCCTTGTGCAGTGTGCGCTGTATTGTTGACCGATGCACAGTGACACCATCTGCAGCAAGATGATGCTGCAGGTCTTTGGAGGTGGTCTGTGGATTGTTCTTGACTGTTCTCACCATTCTTCTTCTCTGCCTTTCTGATATTTTTGTTGGCCTGCCACTTCTGGCCTTTACAAGAGCTGTCCCTGTGGTCTTCCATTTCCTTACTATGTTCCTCACAGTGGAAACTGACAGGTTAACTCTCTGAGACAACTTTTTGTATCCTTCCCCTGAACAACTATGTTGAACAATCTTTTTTTTCAGATCATTTGAGAGCTGTTCTGAGGAGCCCATGATGCCACTCCTCAGAGAAGATGCAACTAGGAGAACAACTTGCAATTGGACACCTGAAATAGCTTTTCTCATGATTCGATACACCGGGCTATGAAGTACAAAGCTCAATGAGGTTACCAAACCAATTTAGTGCTTCAGTAAGTCACTAAAAAGTAGTTAGGAGTATTCAAATCATGAAAATCAGAAGGGTGCCCATACTTTGGCACCTGTCAAATTTTGAAATAATGCATATTTCACATTTTTGGTTAGTACAATAAACCTCATTTCAAACCTGAAATATTTATTACTGTGTCCATCAGTTATTACATATATCACACTGAAATAGCTGTTGCAAAAAAAACTATTTTAAACAAAAAAAAAAAACCAGTAAGATTAAGAGGGGTGCCCAAACTTTTTCATATGACTGAAGCACTATCATCGTATAACACAGAACTGTACAGAAATTATCATTTGTTTTCCCTATTTGGGCTTACAATCTACATACCCTATCAGTATGTCTTTGAAGTGTGGGAGGAAAATAGAGTACACTAAGGAAACCCAAGCAAATATAGGGAGAACGTACATTAATGTCCAAGTGACTTCAGCACATCTAGCTATGTGAAAAAGGTTGGAAGCCAATGTTAAATAATAGGCTAGGAAACAAACATGGAGAAAGAATATGTGGCTTTATACGTGCTGCTGTTCATGTCACAGGAAGAAACCAGGATACCTGGACAGAATTTGATGCAATTTATTGAACGCATTTCAAAGTGTTTCATACTTCTTAAGCAAAAAAACAAGTGACAGCACAAAGCCAGGAAACCAGCTTATAAAGACACTGTATGCCCAAAGGAATTTGAATTGAGGTACCAAAAACAACATGTGTGAGTCAAAGTTCCAACAAACATATATAACATCAATTCACATGTAACATACTTGAAAAATAAAATATTAAAATATGATAACTATCTTTAATTATCTAAAATAAAAATAACTAATGTTTTATTCCACTGTACAGTAAAAAATGTAGTAATCATAGTAGCATAGTAACATAGTTTTTCCGGTTGAAAAGATTTGAATACTTACCCCAATAGTCGGCGAATGTTTGAAATTTAAAATGGCCCAACAACTTTCCCTGTTTGTTCTGGGTCAAAAAGCTCACTGCAAGACCCACTGGCTGGGGACAACACCTAACCATATGGTTAGGAGTGTCCCTAGCCATGGGTTCTACCAACTTGTGTCAAAGTGTAGATTTTTATGGAGCTTTTAATCAATTATTTTAAGCTTCCTGGAGTTTACAGGTGTTTTTGACACCTGTAGGGTCTGTCTTTTGAAACAGTGCCAAATACAGTTGTGGCCAAAAGTATTGACACCACTGCAATTCTGTCAGATAATACTCAGTTTCTTCCTGAAAATGATTGCAATCACAAATTCTTTGGTATTATTATCTTCATTTAATTTGTCTTCAATGAAAAAACACAAAAAGAATTGTCCTAAAGCCAAATTGGATATAATTCCACACCAAACATAAAAAAGGGGGTGGACAAAAGTATTGGCACTGTTAGAAAAATCATGTGATGCTTCTCTAATTTGTGTAATTAACAGCACCTGTAACTTACCTGTGACACCTAATAGGTGTTGGCAATAACTAAATCACACTTGCGGCCAGTTGACATGGATTAAAGTTGACTCAACCTCTGTCCTGTGTCCTTGTGTTTACCACATTGAGCATGGAGAAAAGAAAGAAGACCAAAGAACTGTCTGAGGACTTGAGAAATCAAATTGTGAGGAAGCATGAGCAATCTCAAGGCTACAAGTCCATCTCCAAAGACCTGAATGTTCCTTTGTCTACCGTGCGCAGTGTCATTAAGAAGTTTAAAGCCCATGGAACTGTGGCTAACCTCCCTATATGTGGACGGGAAAGAAAAATTGACAAGAGATTTCAACGCAAGATTGTGCAGATGGTGGAGAAAGAACCTTGACTAACATCCAAACAAGTTCAAGCTGCCCTGCAGTCCGAGGGTACAACAGTGTCAACCCGTACTATCCATCGGCATCTGAATGAAAAGGGACCGTATGGTAGGATACCCAGGAAGACCCCTCTTCTTACCCTGAGACATAAAAAAGCCAGGCTGGAGTTTGCCAAATCTTACCTGAGAAAGCCAAAAACGTTTTGGAAGAATGTTCTCTGGTCAGATGAGACAAAAGTAGAGCTTTTTGGGCAAAGGCATCAACATAGAGTTTACAGGAGAAAAAAAGAGGCATTCAAAGAAAAGAACACGGTCTCTACAGTCAAACATGGCGGAGGTTCTCTGATGTTTTGGGGTTGCTTTGCTGCCTCTGGCACTGGACTGCTTGACCGTGTGCATGGCATTATGAAGTCTGAAGACTACCAACAAATTTTGCAGCATAATGTAGGGCCCAGTGTGAGAAAGCTGGGTCTCCCTCAGAGGTCATGGGTCTTCCAGCAGGACAATGACCCAAAACACACTTCAAAAAGCACTAGAAAATGGTTTGAGAGAAAGCACTGGAGACTTCTAAGGTAGCCAGCAATGAGTCCAGACCTAAATCTCATAGAACACCTGTGGAGAGATCTAAAAATGGCAGTTTGCCAAAGAAGAATTGTCTAAAATTCCAGCAGAACATTGTAAGAAACTCATTGATGGTTACCAGAAGCGGTTGATCGCAGTTATTTTGGCTACAGGTTGTGAAACCAAGTATTAGCCTGAGGGTGCCAATACTTTTGTCTGGCCCATTTTTGGAGTTCTGTGTGAAATGATCAATGTTTTGCTTTTTGCTTCATTCTCTTTTGTGTTTTTTCATTTCAGACAAATTAAATGAAGATAATAATGCCAAAGAATTTGTGATTGCAATCATTTTCAGGAAGAAACTGAGTAGTATCTGACAGAATTGCAGGGGTGTCAATACTTTTGGCCACAACTGTATGTCAGCAGCTGGGAAGTCAAGGAAGCTTTTAATGTCCTTAAAGCATCCATTTAAGAGTGTATAATATTTTTGGAGAAATTATTTTTTATTTTATTAATTTTCTTTAATTTATTTTATCTTTTTTTTGGAGAGCAAACCTGTAATATTGCAGGGGGTTAGCAGCATGCAAGGCAACTGTTCTACACTTATATGATAGCAATTAATTTAAAATAGCATATTGGTTTTCCAAGATGGCTGCAGTGGAAGCAGGACGTGTGACAAGGAGCTCCTAGACCTGCTGGGACAATCCGTGCCATCCAGCCCTTGCACAACGCTCCTGCTCACGCCAGCCTGCCCAACTTACATTAGGGCGCACAGAGGACCTCTACAGAGAGATCTATACCCCTTTCAAATAGACTTCTGGACCGGGAGACCTGACCCAGGCCTGAGCCCTACCTGATCACTGCTCGTCTGGTCTGAGGCCTATCTGCACCCAGAGGTCCGGCCACCTGCCCTCTTTAGCAACAGACCTGCTCCTGCTGGGACCGGAGGAAGCTTCACCCACCCACCCTCAGAGCTTACATCGAGGGAGCACAAACACCCAACCAGGGCCAGGAGCTGCTTGCAGCACACGAGATAAGAGGATGGCCCCCCTCCTCCAAACAGCACCGAGGTATCCTAGCCAAAGACCTACCTGTGCTCCTTTGTGACACCCCTCTACACCGAAGACTTAACCTGCAATGCTCCTGTGGCACCGACATTAAGACAGAGCTGCGGAGGCTGAGGGAACAGCCGAGACCAGAAGTAATGCTGCTGAAAGCTGCAGCTTCGGGGATCCCGCTGTAAATCACCACACAGCAAGGGGGCAGAGCATGGAGGAATGGAGAGACCACACAGAGGCTCACAGTCTAGAGAGCCAGAGCTGACGAGACAGAATGGAGAGCAGCCTGGAACTGCAGAGATCACCCTCTGTGGCGTGAACACTCGACAGGGATAGAAAGATCTAACTGCTCAGCCCCTCCATAGTGCAGAGAAGCTGCAGCCTTCCTCGATCCAGGCCTGCTAAGAGCAGTGTGAGGACACGAGGTGAAAGAGACAGTTACGCATAGTAGAAGGCCTGCTACCCTCCCCCATGGCAGACATCTTCTCATGAGTCCCTTCTCCAGAGCAGCATAAGGAGACTGTCAGACTACTGCACAGAAGGTGCTGTGATTAAGTTTAATAACAAAGCAATTAAAGTAGTTCTTGCCGACTACTTTCTGTCTCCCAATACAGATACTGACCTGCCAGGCACCACAGAAAGTTTCTCATTTTTCTTCACACTAACTGCATCACTTGTTAATACAACACTATATAGTTCTAAACTGCATACACTCCCCCCCCCCCACCTCCTGGAGAGTTACTTGGAACTGACCAGCACCTGTCCCCTCATCTTCCCTGGCCTTGATAATCACACTCTTGAGCGATAAATTGAGCATGGGTGACATCTGCTGGCTGACACTGGAATCAACCAACAACAGCAGACAATTCATGGGTGTCATCTGCTGATCTCTAACATATAACAAGCTTCTGTCGAATTTATCTTATATCCGATCTCCAAGCACACAACCTGTTACCAATATGAACTTTTTAACCACCCTGCTCCCACCAACCAAGACTATTATATAGAAGTCAGTCTATGACAGCCTTCCTACTCTCTGTCCCACTATGACCAACAACCTGGCAGTCTGCTATCCCCATCTGCTGCCTGCTGACATGCTATTTCCCCCTGCTACCAGAGAATTGTAATGGACAAATACCTAATAAAAACCCGAACAAAGTAACCCACCGCCCTACAAGAGCTCCTGCCGCTCAGTATACAATCGCCATCAACAATGCACAAAGGAAAGTCTACCCCAAAGCCACCCAAACAACTTGCTAGTAACCCATGTCGCCAACCCGCTTCTCCATTAGCCAGCTCTCCGTCTGAATCATAGATGGATCCCGGTCCATCCCCACTGCAGCTTTCCCCAATATCACGTTACTTTGAACCATCCGAGCAAGATCAAGACTCTTCACAAATATCTTTGTTAGCTGAAGAGGTCTCCAAGCTACTGATGCCAAAATTTGACCAGCGGTTTGACGCCCTCCACGCTGCCCTCGCCGCAGCCATGGCCCCAATTACCAACAACTCCCAAAAGGTTACAAAGCTGAAAAGCAGAATCCAGGCCAATGAAAAGGAGATCGCGGAACTTAGGGCCTCTCTCCAACAGAGTCAGGTCGCAGAGCGAGAAATTCATGAAAATCTGGAGGATTTGGAGAACAGAAACCACCACAACAACCTGCGTTTTGTGGCCATCCCGGAGTCGGTGTGCAGCAAACATCTCATGGACGATCTCACTAAAGACCTCCCAGCGGCTCTTTGGATGGATCTTGGCAAAGATCAAATGACCATAGAGCGAGCACACAGACTAGGTCCCCAAGGGCCCAACTCAGGTGGCAGAAACAGTAGACCTCACCCAGTCGTAGCAAAGTACCTCAACTGGACGGTGAAAGAAAAGGTCTTGAGAGCATACCGACAGCAATGAGAACTGACTGTCCATGGTTCCAAGATTCTAATTTTCCAGGACTTCTCGCCAGCCGTAGCTCAAAAACGTAAGGCATTTGGGCCTACCTGTTTTCTACTGATTGAAACAAACATTAGATTTCAACTACTCTACCCAGCTAAGCTCAAAGTCCAAGAGGGCGACAGTGCAATTATTTGCAAAGACCCTGAGGTGGCGGAGAGAAGATTCCGTCAAGCTAAGGACGTCGTAGTGGGATGACCTAAAGACCTTCCACCTATGATATCTCCTACTACAGGAAGACTGTCGTCTCCATAATACAATGTAACTTCCATTGATGGCATGGTGCGTTCTTGGTGAGCTGCTACCACTGATTTGCAATGTTGACTGTATTGTTGTTTTTGTAGTCTCTCCCTGTTTTTACCATCTAATACTCTCCCCCTTCTCAACCTAGGTCCCAATTCATGCGAGACCCACCACTGATGACACCGTTACTACCTGTTCACTCCTGTGGCTCGCTGGGACTGACAGGAATGAACAAATGCAACTGCCATATGCTGAACATAACCTGCCTCGGAACCCCAGGATGAGTACTCTTAAAACACCAGACCCTGACACCAAATACACCTCACTACACTTGCGGTTCCTGTCATGGAACGTGGCAGGCCTTAACACTCCCCTTAAATGTAAAAAGATCTTAAACCATCTAAAACGATTCTCACCAGATGTGGTCTTCTTTCAGGAGACACACTGGAGGGCTAACAATCCTGGTAAATTGCTAGCTCCCTGGATAGGAGATTGCTACACTGCCTCTCATACTTCATCATCACGGGGAGTAGGTATTCTCATCAAAAAGGGCCTACCATGCACCATTCAGGACTCCATTAGTGATAGCCAAGGCAGATATCTGATTCTGAGGGTGGAAATAGCGGGGAGAATATATTTTTTGGTCAACCTCTCCACTCCTAACCAGGACCAACACATCTACACATCGACTCTCCAGGTTCTTCTAGAACTTGGGCCTGGTCGCCTGATAATGGGAGGAGACTTTAACTTAGCACAATGTCCCACCATGGACCAGTCCTCACCCGCTCCACAAACCTCAGCAGCCACCACATCCCTCTTACACTTCATGGAACAGCTTTTGCTCTGTGACCCATGAAGAGTGACAGACTCCACAGCTAGAGAATACACATGTAACTCCCTCACCCATCAGTCATTCTCTCAGAATAATTTCTACCTCATTTCCTCACAAATATTCCCCCAACACCACGACTCCCGTATTCACCCAATACTGATTTCTGACCATGCTCCCATCTCACTGTTCCTAACACTAGCGGATCCAAACCCCTGGATGAGACAATGGAGGTTCCCATCCTACCTAGCAGAGTGATGACTTCAAAAACTTCCTTAAATCACACTGGAATGATTTCCTAGATGACAATATCACCCACACTGACAACACCCCACTGCTCTGGGCCACTTTTAAGGCAGTTATGAGAGGCCATATCATCAGTTATCTATCATGCAGGAGGAAAAAACGCAGAAAGAAATTTGACGCCTTACACACCTCCCTACTCCAGGCTCAGTCGCCGCTTGCCCTAACCCCATTCCCTGACACACAACAAGCCTACACCATGGCCAAACTGGTACTGGACTTCCTCATACATTCTCAATCACACTGGCAACTTCAACTGACTCGAAACAAGTTTTATTGATGGGGAAACAAGACGGGTAAATTAGTGACCCTAACAAAAGGTAAACAACCCTACAAACCAATTCTAAATCTACAGAACCCCACAACAGGTTTGCAGATGACCGACAAGGAAGAGATAACGCAAATTCTCAGTGATTACTATGAAGACCTCTACAAAGCCCCCCTGCTAACCTCCCATTGAGTAATTCCTTGTTGAACCTAATCAGTCTCCCATCCATGACCACTGAGCAACAATAGATGCTAGACTCAAAGATAGCAGAAGACGAAGCTAGAGAAGCTATAGCAGACGTATCCAGCGGTAAGACCCGGGCCCTGATGGTTTCTCTGCAGAATACTACAAGATACTATCCCCTGACTTAGTACCCACTCTGACTAACCTCTTCAACACAGCTTTCCTTCAGGGGTCCCCATTGATAGATTTACTGACTCACGCACCATAGTTATCCCGAAACCCAATAGAGACCCATTACTACCATAATCATACCGCCCAATCTCACTCCTCAACCACAACTACAAATTCCTGGCAAAAATCTTAGCAAGCTGCTTACAACTGATATTACCCGTCTCCTATGTGAGGCTCAAATGGGCTTTACGAAGGGGCGGAGCAGTGTGGCAAACATATGCCTGGCGGTCGCTGCTATGGTCTTGGCCCAACACTCACCGAGTCCGCCCGCAATGCTGATGACTCTAGATGCCGAAAAGACCTTTGACAAAGTGACATGACCTTTTTTGTATGAAGTTCTGGGCAGGGGAAATTTTGGCCCAAGGTTCCTTGAATATATTCAATACCTCCACATGAATGCAAATACTCAGGTCTCTGTCAATGGATACAGTGCACCAACTATAGACCTCTTCCAGGGAGACAAACAGGGATACCCTCTGTCGCCCCTCCTATTTAACCTTTCTATTGACCCCCTACTATGCCATATGTTACAGACCCCTACTTTTAGGGGATTCACAATAGGCTCTAGGGAGCTCAAGATAGTTGCATTCGCAGATGATGTCCTGCTGATAGTAACTAACCCAAAACAGGTTCTGCACTTCTTTCCCACCCAGATGAATGAATTGCCTATAACAGCTGAACAGAAATGGTGGGATAAACTTTCCCGATATGAAGGACTATAATCCCTATTCCGAATGGTGGTTTACTGGATAGGAAGGACCTCCTGCTATGCCCAGTATGATTTAGAGTGCTGTCTCACACCAGGCCTTGCTCTCCCTGCTCTCCTACACTTCCCTTAATCTGAACTGCTGGCTGAGGTGAAGGTGAACCTCCTCCTGGTGTCTACATGGAAAGCATGGCAGAAAATACGCCAACAGCTCTAACTCTCTCCCCAGACATCCCACCTCCTCCCACTCAATGGTAATCCCCATTTCCAACACAGACATACTGACCCTGTCTTCTACCGGTGGCACTCTCAGGGTGTAACATCTATTAAACATCTGATCTACCCAGGGGAACACCGCATGGATTCAATAGAGGAAATGCAATCTAAACACCTGACCACTGTATTCCCCCATTCCAATACCTACAGGCTAAGAGTTATGTGACAAAGATAATAACTCATCTCCCTGAGCGAGAGTGGAGTCCACACCTGCTTACATGGTTCACTAAGTCTGACACCTCAACTGGCCAAATAGTCTCCAATTATAAATTCATCCATGGCACGTTGGACTATGAGCAATCTCAATTCCCACTAACAAAATGGCAGATCGATGATCCCACCTTATTCTACAGCACAATTGTAAAAGCTCTAGACCAAGCACACAAATTCCTCCCCTCAGCCCGTTTCATTGAAATGAGACTGAAAATCTGCGACAGATCCTATTTAACCCCCCAGAAGGGTGACAGAATGAGGCTATACAATACCTCCGAGTGCTTTAAGTGCCGCTCCCCCGAAGCCAATTTATTCCATTGCCTATGGACATGCCCAACCATCCAGCCCTTCTGGACAAAAATACGACAATTTACCACCGCACACCTGACAAACCTTTCCCCTGATGAGCCTCTATTGGCCATCTTTGGATATCTAGAGCCAAGTAAATACACCTGCTCTCCGGGGGCCCGTAAACTGCTGCACATGGTGGCGGCAGCTGGAGTTAAGGCTAACCTGCAGATGTGGATCAACAACCAAGCTCCCGCATTTAAGATCTTTTTAGACAAACTATCATTCTTGCTTCAGATGGATTGGGTCCAGGCCTCTTTGCACAAGGAAGAAAGGGTGCAGTCCTTCTTTGAAACCTGGGAATGTTTCATCTCTCTGCTCCCACAACGCATCCGAGACGACATCAGAGCTTGTTTCCAACCTACAGTGTTGTATTAAGAGCAGGTACTACTAGGGAAAGCACCTACATAGATACACGTTTGATAGAGCCGCCAAATAGAGACACATCTAAGGATCAGAGGTCCATCCTGGTGTCAGAGGTCAATCCCGGTGTTGGTGAGTCCCGCACAATTCCCAAGGAGAGACTAAGGTCACGCACCCTTGATGGGTGATCTACAAGAAAAGTACCTATTCCAGACAACCCTCTCCCCCCCTTCCCCCTCCCAGTTTTGGCCTATTTGCTCTTTTTTTTGTGTGTTTTGTTTCTACTTTGTTTTCTTCTGTTTGTTTGTTTTTTATTTCCTTGTGTTTTTTTTTATATGATGCAGCTCGAAATATACACTCTGCCATTTACTATCTTATAACAGCCCTATTTTATTTTATTTTATTTTATTTTATTTTCCATAAAGAAAGCTTAAAAAAAAGCATGTTGCCATTATATGTTTCACATCCATGATCTTATAGGTCTGTTCACACTGATAAAACACCATGGTATGGATATTGCTTCTTGAAAATGTGAAATCACTTATTGTATGTCATAATAATTATAATAATATTTATTCATTTATATAGTGCTTTTAATTCTATAGTGTTTTACATTAATTTGCAGCACTATCCCCATTGGGACTCACATTTAATGCCATACATTTACAACACAGAATTTTAACAAGTGCACAACTGTGTTATATGTATAATTCAATTTAAATTTGTCCTTGCATTGTTGCAGTGCCCACTAGCCTTATTCAGCATTCCAGATGAATTGGTTCTGAATGATAACCGCTACCTGAATAAACCTATCTGTTTTTATCAACATTAATAGAGATGAGCGAGTACTAAAATGCTCGGGTGCTCGAAGCTCGGGCCGAGCATCCCAAGATACTCATGTACTCAGCCCAATCACCGAGCTCATTGTTATCCTATTGGAGACCCGAGTATTTTTCTGGCATGACCCCCGGCAGCATGGATAAACTCTAAAAATGTCACAAAAGTATCAGAAGAGTGCTCAAATGACATGGGAACAGCATGGGGAAGACCCTGGAAGCATTTCAGACTCCAAGGTCACTGATGTGGACAATGTTGTCAGAGCATTACGCCACTTTTACGGACTGTCAAGAAAACATTACAAAATGAGACCAAAATGGATTTTCCTGGAGAAAATATTAAGGGTTCATACTCACTTATGAGACAGAGTTGGTGTATGTTACTTTTTTGGATTACATGAAAGATTTAAAAAAAAAAAAAAATTGTGCGGCACTCCGATGCCCCTGGAAGAGACGTACATGAAGGCCTCTTTAAATAATGTGCCCATTTTAAGGAAGTGAGTCTTTTGTAGTATTGCCCTTTGGCAGGGCAGCCAAAAATTGTGTGGCACTCTGATGCCCCTGGATAGAGACGTGCATAAGGGCCTCTTTAAATAAAGTGCCCATTTTAAGGAAGTGAGTCTTTTGTAGTATTGCCCTTTGGCAGGGCAGCCAAAAATTGGGAGGCACCCCAATGCCCCTGGAAAGACACGTGCATGAGGGCCTCTTTTAATATTGTGCCCATTTTAAGGAATTTTGTCTTTTGTAGTATTGCCCTTTGTCAGGGCAGCCAAAAATTGTGTGGCACTCTGATGCCCCTGGATAGAGACGTGCATGAGGGCCTCTTTATATAATGTGCCCATTTTAAGGAAGTGGGTCTTTTGTAGTATTGTCCTTTGGCAGGGCAGCCAAAAATTGGGAGGCATCCCAATGCCCCTGGAAAGAGACGTGCATGAGGGCCTCTTTAAATATTGTGCCCATTTTAAGGAACTTTGTCTTTTGTAGTATTGCCCTAGGCAGGGCTGCTAAACATTGGGAGACGCCAAAATGCCCCTGGATAGAGACGTGCATGAGCGCCTCTTTAAATAATGTGCCCATTTTAAGGAAGTGGGTATTTTGTAGTATTGCCCTATGCAGGGCTGCCAAAAGTTGGGAGGCACTTCAATGCCCCTGGATAGAGATGTGCATGAGGGCCTCTTTAAATAATGTGCCCATTATAAGGAAGTGGGTCTTTTGTAGTATTGCCCTAGGCAGGGCTGCTAAACATTGGGAGGCACCTCAATGCCCCTGGATAGAGACGTGCATGAGGGCCTCTTTAAATAATGTGCCCATTTTAAGGAAGTGGTTCTTTTGTAGTATTGCCCTAGGCAGGGCTACTAAACATTGGGAGGCACCCCAATGCCCCTGGATAGAGAGGTGCATGAGGGCCTCTTTAAATAATGTGCCCATTATAAGGAAGTGGGTCTTTTGTGGTATTGCCCTAGGCAGGGCTGCCAAAAATTGTGAGGCACTTCAATGCCCCTGGGTAGAGAGGTGCATGAGGGCCTCTTTAAATAATATGCCCATTAACAGGAAGTGGTTCTTTTGTAGTATTGCCCTAGGCAGGGCTGCCAAAAGTTGAGAGGCACTTCAATGCCTCTGGATAGAGACGTGGATGAGGGTCTATTTAAATATGGTTCCCATTATTAGGAAGTGGATCTTCCATAGTTTTCCCTAGGAAGGGCTGCAAAAAATTGGAAGGTATTGCGATGCCCATGGGAAGAAACATGGAGGAGAGCCTCTAAATATTGTTCTCATTACAAAGGAGCGGGTCTCCTGTACTTGTAATGCCCATTCTCTAAGTGTGGACTAAAACATTTACCCCTGGGGGTTATACATGAAACTACTTTCTAACTTTTTAACGGTTAGGGTCATCATCATCATAAATATGATGTAAATAAATTATGTTTTCGTGGCATCATAGACCACGGTTGCACTGATCATGCGATGGTGGCGGATGAGGAGAAGGAGGAACAGTATTGCAAGTAGCCAAAGTCATGAAGTGTGTACCCATGTGTGGGTGTGAGGAGGGGCATGGCAATTTACCGGCACAAAAAATACAATGCCTATGACTTTAGATTACGCTATCATTTGGTGGTGGTGTGGAGAAGTCAGGCCCAATCCAACCCTTGTTCATCCTGATCAGAGTCAGCCTGTCCGCCTTCATTTACCATTTTTTGAAGCAGGAGGGGTTGTAGCTCCAATTTTTATACGCCAAAACACTCAGTATACCCATCTCAGCATTTGTGACTGACCGGTATACATGCTGTAATTTAATCTCTAATTTGTCATCTCAGTGTCCAGCTAAAAAACATCTTTTGGACGCCTTAATTTATCTGTATACAGGCAGCACACCATTGAAAATGTGCAAGGCCGGTGGCAAGGGACAGGGAACTGGACGTGATGGTGGTGCATGTAGAGGATGAGGCCATGTGCAAGCTGGGATTGCGACACGACAAACGCCCACATCATCTCGCTCGACCTTCCTGTCCCAATTTCTAGGGGACCGCAGCAGTACACCACTATTAAACCAAGACCAGTGTAAACAGGTTGTTAGTTGGATAGCAGATAATGCTTCCAGTCAGTTTGGCACCACCACAAACACCCTGTCTTCCACACAGTCAAGTGCCAGTAGTAGTGAGACTGGACCGCACATTCCACACCCTGATCCTCCTTCCTCCCACCATGCCAACTGCCCAGCCCCGGACATAACCGATCCTACACTTGGACACTTTGGAGAGCTGTTCACTTATACATTCTTAGATTCTGGTCTCTCGCCAGCTCTACTTGAACTGGGTCATGAGATGATCGTATGTACTGATGCCCAAATATTTGAGCAGCCACGGTCTCACAAAGGCAAAGGTGGGAACGTGTCTCAACAAGAGGTGGACAATGATGAGACACAATTGCCAGAAAGTCAGGAGGAGGACCAGGGTGCGGAAGTGGAAGACGACGTAGTGGATGATCCAGTAACTGACCCAACCTGGCAGGAGGACATGCAGAGCGAGGACAGCAGTGCACAGGGGGGGGGAGGCGTAGCACCATAAAAGGCCGGAAGAAGCAGGGTGGTGGCTGTAGGCAGAAAGCAGGTAACCGTTCCCCGGAACAACAACATGACAGTAGTTGCCTGTACAAATGTTAGGTCTTCCCGAGTCTGGCTGTTTTTTAAGGTGTCTGCAGATAATTCGAAAAAGGCCATTTGCAACACCATCCATGCCAGCATCAGCAGGGGTAGCAAAACTAGCAGCCTGACCACCATCAGCATGATCAGGCACATGTCAGCAAAGCACCCGACTTTGTGGGATGTACACCAGAGTCCAGGAGCAGTGTCTGCGGGTGACACCACTGCATCTTCCACTGTTGTGCGTGCAAGCCAATCCCCTGTCCATACTGCATGCGAAGATGCCTCCTGTCCTGCACCTGTGGTTGCACAAGCAGAAATGTCACCATCATCAACCACGTCCTTGTCCCAGAGCAGCGTTCAGTTATCCATACACCAATCTTTGGAACGCAAGCGCAAATACGCTGCCAACGCCCCACATGCCACACTTCTAAATTTGCACATTTTGCGACTGCTTGCGCTGGAAATGTTGCCTTTTAGGCTAGTGGAGACGGAAGCATTCCGCGACCTGATGGCGGTGGCCGTCCCACGTTACTCGGTCCCCAGCCGCCATTATTTCTGTGTTGTCCCCGCATTACATAAGGACGTGTCACAAAACATTACACGTGCCCTTAACAACGTAGTTTCCAGAAAAGTCCACCTAACCACGGACACGTGGACAAGTGCTTGTGGGCATGGGCGGTACATCTCGCTGTTGACACATTGGGTTAATATTCTGGAAGCCGGGACCCAGTCTGAGCTTGGGACAGAACACGTCCTTCCGACACCAAGGATTGCAGGCCCTAGCTCAGTCAGGGTTTCACCCACAGTGTACAGCTCCGGAACGTCATGATCCTCAGCCTTCTCCACTTCACTCTCTACACCAGTTCCAAGCTGGAAGCACTGCAGCACTGCCTTGGCTAAGCGGCAACAGGCTGTGCTGAAGCAAATATGCGTAGGTGACAAACCCCACAATGCTGAAGAGTTGTGGACAGCTCTGAAACAGCAGGCAGATCACTGGCTCACACCGCTGAACCTACAGCTAGGCATGGTCATGTGTGACAATGGCCGGAACCTGGTGGCGGCTCTGAGGTGAGGCGAGCTGACACATGTTCCATGCGTGGCCCATGTGCTCAACCTCATGGTTCAGTGGTTTCTTAAATCCTACCTGGAGCTGCTGTCGGATCTGCTCGTAAAAGTCCGCCGCCTGTGTGACCATTTTAGAAAGTCACCTACTGCTTCTGCCGCCCTTGCCAGCTTTCAGCAGCGTTTGCAGATTCCATCTCACAGACTGGTGTGTGATGTCCCCACGCATTGGAATTCCACATTGCACATGTTGGTCAGGATTTGTGAGCAGAAGAGGGCAGTTGTTGACTACATGCATCAACTAGACCGTCGGTATACGGTTCAAGCTCCACACATAAGACCTCAGGAGTGGACATGGATGTCCGACATATGTAGCATCCTCCAAACCTTTGAGGACTCCACCAAGATGGTGAGGGGTGATGACTCACCATCCCACTTCTCTGTCTTTTAAAATGCTGTCTGCTCAAAATCAAAGACGATGCATTGCAGGCGGAGCACGATGAGTTGGAGCAAGAAACGGTACTGGGTGATTAAACACAGACCAGCCTCATCTCATCACAACGTGCATTGGAGGACTATGGTAAGGAGGAGGATAAAGAAATGGAGCTACTTTCATACAGAATTCACGGTAATACATGCACAACAGTCATACCGTCAGTTCAGCTTGGATGGCCAGAGGACAGGGGAGAGGAGGAGGAGGAAGAGGAGGATGATGAAGACAGCATGGTCAGTCATCCTGTTGGTGAGGACCTGAAGTCTTGCCTGTTAACAGTCTGGCGCACATGGCTGACTTTATGTTATGCTGCCTGTCTTGTGACCCTCGCGTTATCAACCTCTTGGCCGGCACTCATTACTGGTTGGTGACACTTTTAGACCCACGCTACAAGGAGAACTTTATTTCTCTTATTCCCGAGGCGGAGAGGTCTACAAAAATGCTGCAGTACCAGAAGGCCCTAGTTGTGGAATTAATCAAAAAATTCCCTTCTGAAAACGCTTGCGGCAGAGGTCACGCTTATAATTATTGGGTATCCAAGCTGGACACGTGCAAGAATTGTCCCTCTACGCCTTGGAAGTTCTGGCCTGCCCTGACGCTAGCGTTTTGTCAGAACGTGTTTTTATGCCGCAGGTGGAATCATTACTGATAAACGCACCCGCCTGTCAACTGAAAATGCTGACCAGTTGTTTTTGAACTGGCTACTGAGATTAGAGATTAAATTACAGCAGCTATACAGGTCAGACACAAACGCTGACATGAGTATATTGATTGTTTTGGCGTATACGTAGGAGCTACCACCCCCTCCTGCCACACAAAAATGGTAAATGAATGCAGACAAGAGTTGGTTTTTAGCTGGACACAGATTACAGATTTGAGGTTAAATCCCAGCAACTGGAACAGTCAGACACAAACGCTGGCGCGTATGCCGTGTTTTGGCTTATACTACTTGGAGCTACAAGCCACTCCTGCTGCACAAAAATGGTAAATGAATGAAGGCAACAGTTGGTTTTTAGCTGAACACTGAGATTAGAGATTAGTGGTTAAATCCCAGCAGGTGGGCCGGTCAGACACAAACGCTGACGAGAATACAGAGTGTTTTGGCGTATCCTAATTTCTGCTACAACCCACTCCAGCCGCACAAAAATGGTAAATGAATGCAGACAAGAGTTGGTTTTTAGCTGGACACTGAAATTAGAGATTAGAGGTTAAATCCCAGCAGGTGGACCGGTCAGACACAAACGCAGCCGAGTGTACAGAGTGTTTTGGCATATCCTAATTTCCGCTACAACCCACTCCTGCCGCACAAAAATGGTAAATGAATGCAGACAAGAGTTGGTTTTTAGCTGGACACTGAAATTAGAGATTAGAGGTTAAATCCCAGCAGGTGGACCGGTCAGACACAAACGCAGCAGACTGTACAGAGTGTTTTGGCATATCCTAATTTCCGCTACAACCCACTCCTGCCGCACAAAAATGGTAAATGAATGCAGACAAGAGTTGGTTTTTAGCTGGACACTGAAATTAGAGATTAGAGGTTAAATCCCAGCAGGTGGACCGGTCAGACACAAACGCAGCCGACTGTACAGAGTGTTTTGGCATATCCTAATTTCCGCTACAACCCACTCCTGCCGCACAAAAATGGTAAATGAATGCAGACAAGAGTTGGTTTTTAGCTGGACACTGAGATTAGAGATTAGAGGTTAAATCCCAGAAGGTGGACTGATCAGACACAAACGCTGACGAGAATACAGAGTGTTTTGGTGTATCCTAATTTCCGCTACAACCCACTCCTGCCTATAGAGAGCTAAATTAATCCCTAAAAGCACTGTTTTGGGATGGATGAGATTTCCAGCCTGTCCACCAGCCCCAGATGTGATGCAGGCTGGTATACTGGCACAACGAAGTTTGCTATATACCCTGCCTCCCTGCCTGCCTGTATACAGCTCTATTCGTCCTCAGAAGGACTGTTGTGGTAATTAGATTAGCAGCCCTGTGCCTATACTAGCTGAAAGGCCACAAATCTGTCCCTCAATCAGCAGCACCTCTCCGTACACTGTCTGTCTGTGGAGCAGAGTGATGAGCACAGCGCGATCAGGTCTTATAAAGACTTGATGACGCTGTGCGGCCAGCCAATCACTGTAAAGCCACAACCAACATGGCTGTGGCTTTACAGTGGCTGCTAGCCAATCCCTACATGTGGGCTGGCTCTTTAAAGAGCGCCAACATGCAGGAAGGTGGACCCTGAGCATAGCAAGAGTATCGCAAGATTACTCGGTACTCGCCGAGGACCCCGAGTTAAGAGATATTTGTGCGAGTACCGAGTAGTGACAAGCATACTCGCTCATCCCTAATCATTAACTCTCCTACAAACATGTCATGCTTCATTTATCTCTGCACCTAACCGCAACTCAGTTGTTATATCTTGTGGCTTGGGGAATTTGATTTGTGACAGACAGTGACGTTAGTTCTTCAGCACAGCCACCACATGGGTTTATTAGGAGATATGCATTAAGGTACCTTTACACGCCGCTACAACAGGGTGGAAACAACCGGGTGCTTCACGTGCACGAGCACGCACCAATGGTTACAAACGATAACCGATACCGCCTTTACACGCTGCTACAAGGTGCTTTACAGAAGGTGTAATCTACCTCTGGATGCACCGCAGGGTGCATAAAGTTGCCTTCTGTAGAGCACCTTACCTCATTTACACGCTGTAACAGAAGGTAATATGGGAGGACCTGGTGCAGCAGGGACAACACATAGGCGTGCCAGAATTGTGGATTACGAGACGTTCGTACGCTGATAGGACAAAGCAATAGCATCATGATTGGCCAGCCAGCGCAGGAGGCTGACTAATATATGACGCTCGAGCAATTGCGTAGTGTGACTGGTCAGCTCATGAAATATGCCGCCCTATGCAGCGACAACCAATCGCAGCGCAGGAGCTTCCACCAATGATCACTGAAGGGGGGTGGTTTCCCGGAGGCTGTGTCACACCCCGGGGAGTTATCTAGGTGGCGAAAAAACCTTACCCTACCGTATTTAGACGCCGTTACCATCGGGTTGAAATCAACCTGTTTTAGAGCACTGCTCTGAAACAGGTGCCGCAAGTGACGGGTGGCAACAACCTACTTTACACGCCGCTACCTCGGGTTGATTTGACAGTGCAAGATACATTTGTCTCATAAACCCGGTTGTTTCCACCCTGTTGTAGCGGCGTGTAAAGATATCATTAGGCAACAAAATTGTGCAAACATTAAAATCTGGTAGTGAGAATACTTGGGTCTGAATACTTTCTGAGAAAGAGGTGGGCCCTTAGGCAAAGGAAACACACAAAGCTGCGGAGCTCACTTAGCATCTCACCACCATCTTATCGCAGTGTAGTAAAATGCAGGTACACTGTTTGCTACTACAGCTGAAGTTGCTACTATGATGACATTTTGTAGTAGTTAGATGATGGATCCCCTGCATGGCATGGCTGATCTGGACTCAGAGGATGTCATCTTCCTAACCACCCCAGGGGCAGAACATGATTCAGCAGCATCAGACCCAGACTTCAAGAGGGAATTCGTTCTCCAAACGGATGCTTCAGATAACGGTTTGGGGGCAGTCCTGTCCCAGGAGATTCAGGGGGAGGAACACCCGGTCCTCTACCTAAGCAGGGAACTGTCACCTAGTGAAATGCGTTATTCCGTAATTGAAAAGGAGTGCCTGGCCATAAACTGGGCGGTGGACACACTACGTTACTATTTGTTGGGGCGACAGTTCCGGTTGATGTCTGACCATGCCCCTCTCCGGTGGTTGAGGGACTCAAAGGGGAAAAACGCCAGGGTCACTCGTTGGTTTTTGGCCCTACAGGTGTGTAAGAGGGCAAGGGGGTGCATAGTGGATGGCAGGTATGTGTCACAGGCCCACCTGAGGTCTGTGATGTAAGCCGGCATTAGTGTCTCTTAGTGGAGAGCAACACTGAGGGAGTTGTTAGTAACCAAGGGGCCGGCTTACGAGTCCTGAGAGTCCTGAGAGTGACGGGCGGGTCCAGGACTCACATACCCTCCCAGGGGCGTGGTGTCCAGCTATGTAAGGGAGGTTGGACTTAGGCACAGGAGGAAAGTGATTAGGATTCTGTGTTTGCTGTGTGTGTTTTTCCCTGTGGAATGATTTATGAACAAATAAACCACAGCTGCAGAACCTCCGGGGATGATGTTATAGCAGCTTGCGATGGTATAGTTCTCCACGGGTAGAACTTGGTTCCCTGGGGCAGTGATGATAAAGTCTATAGTGTAGTGTGTGGTGCAGGCTTGTGCTGGGTGCAATGCACTTACTGTCCTGATGCTGCAGAAATCCTTCTGAGTTCAGAGCTGGCTGCAGCTCCTCAGGCTGTAATCTTCTGCAGACCTGTTTGGAGGGAATCATGTGCAGGGAGAATCATGCGAGGGAGTCAGAGTCATGGTTCACCGTGTTTACTTCTTAACCTTCTCAGTTCAGTTACAGTTACAGTTACAGTTCACAGCACAAGTCTTACATGGGCACAACTCTCCCCTCCGGGTTCCCTTTTCTCTCTGCAGCCAGGTTGTACCTTCTATGACCCTCACTCATTCTATGTCCTTTCCAGGCTTTGACTCTCTCTTGCTCACTTGGTGTGTGTGACTCCGGGTAGTATGGCGGTGGCTCGGACCCCTGTGGGCCCTCCGGGTTGCCACTGAGCTGCCTGTCCTATGGGGTGGGAACCCTAACCTGCAGCTAGAGTCCCCCGTCGGTTGGGTATACCGGGTGGATCTACGGTCCCCTTCAGAGCTGACACTCTGCTGCTAGTCTAGCCTCCAATAGTCCTCCTGGATGAGGCTCTACCAGGCTCCTTCTTACCATGTCTTTGGGTTCAATAGGAGGGCTACTCCGCCTGCAGTCTGCCGTCTCAGCCGTGGTTCTAGGACCCAGTATCACTGGTCCTCTCGTCCCTCACACTCCTGGGGTGCTGGCTCCGGATGGGCTTTCTCTCTGTGGCTCACACTGGCTCTCCAGATTCTGCGCTCCTTCCACCCCACTCTTCCAGGACATGTGCTTCTGTCTTTGCATCTCAGCCTACACCGGCCTACTGACTCCTTTCTCCTCCCCCTGCTCTATATCTACACTCTGTCACCTGACCTGCTTGTCGACCCACCTACTGTCTCTAAACCCACCACCCCTAGCCCGCCTAGAGTTCCCGGGCTCCGTGTTGGGTGCTGCTGCTCTCTAGTGGTTGTGTGGGCTATCTATGAGGGTGTTGTGGTGCAACTGTCTTTCCTACCTTCCTGGCCGCAGTTCCCTTTGTGACCTCCTGGGCGCAGGGGCGCCACAGATACAATTGCCCAGGACTGGTTACATGGGCCTATGGCTAATGACTTCTACGACCAGTGTACTCAAGGCAAAGTGGTGGCATTCTTGCAGGATAAGGTGTTTGGTTTCATGGTGGAACAAGGTATAGGGCATCAGTGCTATGTAAACCGGACTGCTCTGCTGTGTGACAACCTCCTCCAAAGACTACACAACATATTTGTCAGGGCAAAGGTCACTTTCATTTAGGTGTAGGGCAGCAAGGGGTGGTTCATGGTAGGCATATGTTGGGTTGCCACCACCAAACAATTTGAAAACTGGCAGGAGGAGGCTGACCTGGAGTGAATGTGGCGATGGGTGCAGCCCAGGTCTGTCTTGGTTTACCAGCAAGCTGCACCCAAACCCAGAGGCCATTTGGTGTTCACCCACCTAGTCCTGTGTGTCCAATAGGGCATGGTCATCCCCTAGTTGCTGTATATTCTTCTCCACCGATGACCATAATGGAGTGTGCTGGGGGGCAGAGAATGCCCCTACAGGAGTAGCTCCTGTAACTCCCCAAGACCATCTTAAAGCATGCTACCAGAAAAAACTGACAACCATCCAGTGCATGGCTGAAAATGATGGCAGTCAAGTCCAATGTCCTTCCTTATGGCATGTTGGTGAGTCTGTGACCAATCCGTTAATTGTGATTTTGTCCAGAGAATGACTTTTTGGAGTTCCTTTTCAGTTCTTCCTTGACCAAGACCAGTTTTTTGTTAGTTATATTTCCCCTTCCCATGTTATGCGCCATTAACCCTTTCCCCTGGTGGATAAGCCACCATGCATGCAACCTTTGGGCGAGAACTCAAAGCCCTTTAAGAACTCTTCCCTTCATAGACTTTCCACCCTTTTTAAAGTCTGGTGATCCCTGTGAGACTTTTAATATATACATACAGTATATACTGTACATATACACTATTTATGTTCAATTATTTGTGTTTTGAGACATATAGGCTGTGTTACAGTAAAGTTTTTTTAAGTCACTCCTTGTGTGCTGGACTGATTCAGTAAATAAGTGCTTTGATACTGCCCTACAGAGATGGTCTGAGGTATGAAAATGCAAGACACTACACTACACTTCACACACTCAGGTGACGTGCCTCAGGGCTCGGGTACTCTTCTAGGGGTATCTTCAGTCTGGGAAGTCACGGGTGGCCATCCCGAGGCCGTGGCCCTGGCAGTCAGCTAAATAGTAAGTGGGAGGGGAGATTTACAGGGGATTATTGTATTTATCTTTGTGACGCCACCTGCTGAGACTGGTGATGCCCACCAGCGCTGCCACCGTCCTCCAGTGGTCGGTGGTATTGCAGCTTGGATGGATTAGTCCCCGCAGGCGGGACTGGACCACCGGAGCAGGAATTCTGTAAGGCAAACAGTTTATGTGGAAATGATGCAGCAGAGTCGGGACTTCACTTCACCAGGTAACTTTACTGGAAAACTTTCATCAGCATTACAGTCTTTCAGTAGCAGTTGATGGTATAACGGCAAATGCTCCGGATGCTGCAATTGGGATTTCTGGCTGTAGACGGAACCCTCCTTTATGTTCCTTCCTTTTCCTTCTCTTCCTTTTGCCTCCCAGTGGCAGTGAAGTCTGACTCCTAAAGATCGTCAGACCTCCAGCTCCTTCTCTCTCTGTTTCACCCTCCTTTGCGGTCTCTGGGACAACCTTCCGTTAAGCTTTAAGCAATGGCCTCTGCTACTAGCTTCTCTGGCTCCCTTTTAGCTTTGACACTCTCAGAAGACTGGGGCTGTATTTGTAATATCCCCGTTAGTGATGAGCGAGTACTAAAATGCTCGGGTGCTCGAAGCTCAGGCCGAGCATCCCGAGATACTCGTGTACTCGGCCCGAGTAACGAGCCCAATGTTATCCTATGGGAGACACGAGTATTTTTATGAAATGACTGCCGGCTGCCTGGAAAAACCCTAAAAATGTCACAAAAGTCTCAGAAGAGTGCTGAAATGACATGGCAACACCATGGGGAAGACCCCTGGAAGCATTTCTCACTCAAAAGTCACAGCTCTGAACAATGTTGTCCGAGTTTCACGCCAATTTTACGGAGTCTCCAGAAAACCTTCCAAAATGACACCAAAATGAATATTTAGGTTGGAAATGTTAAGGGCACATACCCAATAGTGAGATACAGCTGGTGTATGTCACTTTTTGTGATTACATAAAAGATTTTACGTGAAAACATTGTGCGACACTCCGATGACCCTGACAAGAGACGTACATGAAGCCCTGTCTAGAAATAAAGTGCCCATTTTGAGGAACTGGGTCTATTGTAGTATCTTCCTTTGCAAGGGCAGTCAAAAATTGGGAGGTTCACCAATGCCCCTGGATACAGACATGCAGGATGGCCTGTAAACAAGAACTGGGTGTATTTTAGTATAGCCCTTTGGTCAGGGCAGCCAAAAATTGGGAGGCTCCTCTTTGTCCCTGGATAGAGATGTGCAGGAGGGCCTGTAACCCTCAAGTGGGTGTATTTTAGTATAGCCCTTTGGTCAGGGCAGCCAAAAATTGGGAGGCTCCTCTTTGTCCCTGGATAGAGATGTGCAGGAGGGCCTGTAACCCTCAAGTGGGTGTATTTTAGTATAGCCCTTTGGTCAGGGCAGCCAAAAATTGAGAGGTTCAACAATGACCCATGCTTACAGACATGTAGTAGGGCCTGTAACCCTCAAGTGGGTGTATTTTAGTATAGCCCTTTGGTCAGGGCAGCCAAAAATTGGGAGGTTCAACAATGACCCATGCTTACAGACATGTAGTAGGGCCTGTAACCCTCAAGTGGGTGTATTTTAGTATAGCCCTTTGGTCAGGGCAGCCAAAAATTGGGAGGTTCAACAATGACCCATGCTTACAGACATGTAGTAGGGCCCGTTACCCTCAAGTGGGTGTATTTTAGTATAGCCCATTGGTCAGGGCAGCCAAAAATTGGGAGGTTCAACAATGACCCATGCTTACAGACATGTAGTAGGGCCTGTAACCCTCAAGTGGGTGTATTTTAGTTTAGCCCTTTGGTCAGGGCAGCCAAAAATTGGGAGGTTCAACAATGACCCATGCTTACAGACATGTAGTAGGGCCTGTATCCCTCAAGTGGGTGTATTTTAGTATAGCCCTTTGGTCAGGGCAGCCAAAAATTGGGAGGCTCCTCTTTGTCCCTGAATAGAGACGTGCAGGAGGGCCTGTAACCCTCAAGTGGGTGTATTTTAGTATAGCCCTTTGGTCAGGGCAGCCAAAAATTGGGAGGCTCCTCTTTGTCCCTGGATAGAGACGTGCAGGAGGGCCTGTAACCCTCAAGTGGGTGTATTTTAGTATAGCCCTTTGGTCAGGGCAGCCAAAAATTGGGAGGTTCAACAATGACCCATGCTTACAGACATGTAGTAGGGCCTGTAACCCTCAAGTGGGTGTATTTTAGTATAGCCTTTTGGTCAGGGCAGCCAAAAATTGGGAGGTTCAACAATGACCCATGCTTACAGACATGTAGTAGGGCCTGTAACCCTCAAGTGGGTGTATTTTAGTATAGCCCTTTGATCAGGCCAGCCAAAAATTGGGAGGTTCAACAATGACCCATGCTTATAGACATGTAGTAGGGCCTGTAACCCTCAAGTGGGTGTATTTTAGTATAGCCCTTTGTTCAGGCCAGCCAAAAATTGGGAGGTTCAACAATGACCCATGCTTACAGACATGTAGTAGGGCCTGTAACCCTCAAGTGGGTGTATTTTAGTATAGCCCTTTGGTCAGGGCAGCCAAAAATTGGGAGGTTCAACAATGACCCATGCTTACAGACATGTAGTAGGGCCTGTAACCCTCAAGTGGGTGTATTTTAGTATAGCCCTTTGTTCAGGCCAGCCAAAAATTGGGAGGTTCAACAATGACCCATGCTTTCAGACATGTAGTAGGGCCTGTAACCCTCAAGTGGGTGTATTTTAGCATGGCCCTTTTGTCAGGGCAGCCAAAAATTGGGAGGCTCCTCTTTGTCCCTGGATAGAGACGTGCAGGAGGGCCTGTTAAGAACTGGGTGTATTTTAGTATAGCCCTTTGGTCAGGGCAGCCAAAAATTGGGAGGTTCAACAATGACCCATGCTTACAGACATGTAGTAGGGCCTGTAACCTCAAGTGGGTGTATTTTAGTATAGCCCTTTTGTCAGGGCAGCCAAAAATTGGGAGGCTCCTCTTTGTCCCTGGATAGAGACGTGCAGGAGGGCCTGTTAAGAACTGGGTGTATTGTAGTATAGCCCTTTGTCAGGGCAGCCAAAAATTGGGAGGCTCCTCTTTGTCCCTGGATTGAGACGTGCAGGAGGGCCTGTTAAGAAGAACAGGGTGTATTGTAGTATAGCCCTTTTGTCAGGGCAGCCAAAAATTGGGAGGCTCCTCTTCGTCCCTGGATTGAGACGTGCAGAGGGCCTGTTAAGAAAACAGGGTGTATTTTAGTATAGCCCTTTGGTCAGGGCAGCCAAAAATTGGAGGTTCAACAATGACCCATGCTTACAGACATGTAGTAGGGCCTGTAACCCTCAAGTGGTGTATTTTAGTATAGCCCTTTGGTCAGGGCAGCCAAAAATTGGGAGGTTCAACAATGACCCATGCTTACAGACATGTAGTAGGGCCTGTAACCTCAAGTGGGTGTATTTTAGTATAGCCTTTGTTCAGGCCAGCCAAAAATTGGGAGGTTCAACAATGACCATGCTTACAGACATGTAGTAGGGCCTGTCAACCCTCAAGTGGGTGTATTTTAGTATAGCCCTTTGTTCAGGCAGCCAAAAATTGGGAGGTTCAACAATGACCCATGCTTACAGACATGTAGTAGGGCCTGTAACCCTCAAGTGGGTGTATTTTAGTATAGCCCTTTGTTCAGGCAGCCAAAAATTGGGAGGTTCAACAATGACCCATGCTTACAGACATGTAGTAGGGCCTGTAACCCTCAAGTGGGTGTATTTTAGTATAGCCCTTTGGTCAGGCAGCCAAAAATTGGGAGGTTCAACAATGACCCATGCTTACAGACATGTAGTAGGGCCTGTAACCTAGTGGGTGTATTTTAGTATAGCCCTTTTGTCAGGGCAGCCAAAAATTGGGAGGTCCTCTTTGTCCCTGGTAGACACGTGCAGGAGGGCCTGTAACCTCAAGTGGGTGTATTTTAGTATAGCCCTTTTGTCAGGGCAGCCAAAAATTGGGAGGCTCCTCTTTGTCCCTGGATAGAGACGTGCAGGAGGGCCTGTTAAGAACTGGGTGTATTTAGTATAGCCCTTTTGTCAGGGCAGCCAAAAATTGGGAGGCTCCTCTTTGTCCCTGGATTGAGACGTGCAGGAGGGCCTGTTAAGAAGAACAGGGTGTATTGTAGTATAGCCTTTTGTCAGGGCAGCCAAAAATGGGAGGCTCCTCTTCGTCCCTGGATTGAGACGTGCAGGAGGGCCTGTTAAGAAGAACAGGGTGTATTGTAGTATAGCCCTTTGGTCAGGGCAGCCAAAAATTGGTAGGTTCAACAATGACCCATGCTTACAGACATGTAGTAGGGCCTGTAACCCTCAAGTGGTGTATTTTAGTATAGCCCTTTGGTCAGGGCAGCCAAAAATTGGGAGGTTCAACAATGACCCATGCTTACAGACATGTAGTAGGGCCTGTAACCCTCAAGGGGTGTATTTTAGTATAGCCTTTGTTCAGGCCAGCCAAAAATTGGGAGGTTCAACAATGACCCATGCTTACAGACATGTAGTAGGGCCTGTAAGCCTCAAGTGGGTGTATTTTAGTATAGCCTTTGGTCAGGCAGCCAAAAATTGGGAGGTTCAACAATGACCCATGCTTACAGACATGTAGTAGGGCCTGTAACCCTCAAGTGGGTGTATTTTAGTATAGCCCTTTGGTCAGGTCAGCCAAAAATTGGGAGGCTCCCTTTGTCCCTGTTAGACGCAGAGGGCCTGTAACCCTCAAGTGGGTGTATTTTAGTATAGCCCTTTGGTCAGGGCAGCCAAAAATTGGGAGGCTCTCTTTGTCCATGGATAGAGACTGAGAGGGCCTGTTAAGAACTGGGTGTATTTTAGTATAGCCCTTTGGTCAGGCAGCCAAAAATTGGGAGGTTCACAATGACCCATGCTTAAGACATGTAGTAGGGCCTGTAACCCTCAAGTGGGTGTATTTTAGTATAGCCCTTTTGTCAGGGCAGCCAAAAATTGGGAGGCTCCTCTTTGTCCTGGATAGAGACGTGCAGGAGGGCCTGTTAAGAACTGGGTGTATTGTTAGTATAGCCCTTTTGTCAGGGCAGCCAAAAATTGGGAGGCTCCTCTTTGTCCCTGGATTGAGACGTGCAGGAGGGCCTGTTAAGAAGAACAGGGTGTATTGTAGTATAGCCCTTTTGTCAGGGCAGCCAAAAATTGGGAGGCTCCTCTTCGTCCCTGGATTGAGACGTGCAGGAGGGCCTGTTAAGAAAAAACAGGGTGTATTGTAGTATACCCTTTGGTCAGGGCAGCCAAAAATTGGGAGGTTCAACAATGACCCATGCTTACAGACATGTAGTAGGGCCTGTAACCCTCAAGTGGGTGTATTTTAGTATAGCCCTTTGGTCAGGGCAGCCAAAAATTGGGAGGTTCAACAATGACCCATGCTTACAGACATGTAGTAGGGCCTGTAACCCTCAAGTGGGTGTATTTTAGTATAGCCCTTTGTTCAGGCCAGCCAAAAATTGGGAGGTTCAACAATGACCCATGCTTACAGACATGTAGTAGGGCCTGTAACCCTCAAGTGGGTGTATTTTAGTATAGCCTTTTGTTCAGGCCAGCCAAAAATTGGGAGGTTCAACAATGACCCATGCTTACAGACATGTAGTAGGGCCTGTAACCCTCAAGTGGGTGTATTTTAGTATAGCCCTTTGGTCAGGGCAGCCAAAAATTGGGAGGTTCAACAATGACCCATGCTTACAGACATGTAGTAGGGCCTGTAACCCTCAAGTGGGTGTATTTTAGTATAGCCCTTTGGTCAGGGCAGCCAAAAATTGAGAGGTTCAACAATGACCCATGCTTACAGACATGTAGTAGGGCCTGTAACCCTCAAGTGGGTGTATTTTAGTATAGCCCTTTGGTCAGGGCAGCCAAAAATTGGGAGGTTCAACAATGACCCATGCTTACAGACATGTAGTAGGGCCTGTAACCCTCAAGTGGGTGTATTTTAGTATAGCCCTTTGGTCAGGGCAGCCAAAAATTGGGAGGTTCAACAATGACCCATGCTTACAGACATGTAGTAGGGCCTGTAACCCTCAAGTGGGTGTATTTTAGTATAGCCCTTTGGTCAGGGCAGCCAAAAATTGGGAGGTTCAACAATGACCCATGCTTACAGACATGTAGTAGGGCCTGTAACCCTCAAGTGGGTGTATTTTAGTATAGCCCTTTGGTCAGGTCAGCCAAAAATTGGGAGGCTCCTCTTTGTCCCTGGATAGAGACGTGCAGGAGGGCCTGTAACCCCCAAGTGGGTGTATTTTAGTATAGCCCTTTGGTCAGGGCAGCCAAAAATTGGTAGGTTCAACAATGACCCATGCTTACAGACATGTAGTAGGGCCTGTAACCCTCAAGTGGGTGTATTTTAGTATAGCCCTTTTGTCAGGGCAGCCAAAAATTGGGAGGCTCCTCTTTGTCCCTGGATAGAGACGTGCAGGAGGGCCTGTATCCCTCAAGTGGTTGTATTTTAGTATAGCCCTTTGGTCAGGGCAGCCAAAAATTGGGAGGTTCAACAATGACCCATGCTTACAGACATGTAGTAGGGCCTGTAACCCTCAAGTGGGTGTATTTTAGTATAGCCCTTTGGTCAGGGCAGCCAAAAATTGGGAGGTTCAACAATGACCCATGCTTACAGACATGTAGTAGGGCCTGTAACCCTCAAGTGGGTGTATTTTAGTATAGCCCTTTGTTCAGGCCAGCCAAAAATTGGGAGGTTTAACAATGACCCATGCTTACAGACATGTAGTAGGGCCTGTAACCCTCAAGTGGGTGTATTTTAGTATAGCCCTTTGTTCAGGCCAGCCAAAAATTGGGAGGTTCAACAATGGCCCATGCTTACAGACATGTAGTAGGGCCTGTAACCCTCAAGTGGGTGTATTTTAGTATAGCCCTTTGTTCAGGCCAGCCAAAAATTGGGAGGCTCCTCTTTGTCCCTGGATAGAGACGTGCAGGAGGGCCTGTAACCCTCAAGTGGGTGTATTTTAGTATAGCCCTTTGGTCAGGGCAGCCAAAAATTGGGAGGTTCAACAATGACCCATGCTTACAGACATAGTAGTAGGGCCTGTAACCCTCAAGTGGGTGTATTTTAGTATAGCCCTTTGTTCAGGCCAGCCAAAAATTGGGAGGTTCAACAATGACCCATGCTTACAGATATGTAGTAGGGCCTGTAACCCTCAAGTGGGTGTATTTTAGTATAGCCCTTTTATCAGGGCAGCCGAAAATTGGGAGGCTCCTCTTTGTCCCTGGATAGAGACGTGCAGGAGGGCCTGTTAAGAACTGGGTGTATTTTAGTATAGCCCTTTGTCAGGGCAGCCAAAAATTGGGAGGCTCCTCTTTGTCCCTGGATTGAGACGTGCAGGAGGGCCTGTTAAGAAGAACAGGGTGTATTGTAGTATAGCCCTTTTGTCAGGGCAGCCAAAAATTGGGAGGCTCCTCTTTGTCCCTGGATTGAGACGTGCAGGAGGGCCTGTTAAAAGAACAGGGTGTATTGTAGTATAGCCCTTTGGTCAGGGCAGCCAAAAATTGGGAGGTTCAACAATGACCCATGCTTACAGACATGTAGTAGGGCCTGTAACCCTCAAGTGGGTGTATTTTAGTATAGCCTTTTGGTCAGGGCAGCCAAAAATTGGGAGGTTCAACAATGACCCATGCTTACAGACATGTAGTAGGGCCTTTAACCCTCAAGTGGGTGTATTTTAGTATAGCCCTTTGTTCAGGCCAGCCAAAAATTGGGAGGTTCAACAATGACCCATGCTTACAGACATGTAGTAGGGCCTGTAACCCCCAAGTGGGTGTATTTTAGTATAGCCCTTTTTTCAGGCCAGCCAAAAATTGGGAGGTTCAACAATGACCCATGCTTATAGACATGTAGTAGGACCTGTAACCCTCAAGTGGGTGTATTTTAGTTTAGCCCTTTGGTCAGGGCAGCCAAAAATTGGGAGGTTCAACAATGACCCATGCTTACAGACATGTAGTAGGGCCTGTAACCCTCAAGTGGGTGTATTTTAGTATAGCCCTTTGTTCAGGCCAGCCAAAAATTGGGAGGCTCCTCTTTGTCCCTGGATAGAGACGTGCAGGAGGGCCTGTAACCCTCAAGTGGGTGTATTTTAGTATAGCCCTTTGGTCAGGGCAGCCAAAAATTGGGAGGTTCAACAATGACCCATGCTTACAGACATGTAGTAGGGCCTGTAACCCTCAAATGGGTGTATTTTAGTATAGCCCTTTGTTCAGGCCAGCCAAAAATTGGGAGGTTCAACAATGACCCATGCTTACAGACATGTAGTAGGGCCTGTAACCCTCAAGTGGGTGTATTTTAGTATAGCCCTTTTGTCAGGGCAGCCAAAAATTGGGAGGCTCCTCTTTGTCCCTGGATAGAGACGTGCAGGAGGGCCTGTTAAGAACTGGGTGTATTTTATTATAGCCCTTTGGTCAGGGCAGCCAAAAATTGGGAGGCTCCTCTTTGTCCCTGGATAGAGACGTGCAGGAGGGCCTGTTAAGAACTGGGTGTATTGTAGTATAGCCCTTTTGTCAGGGCAGCCAAAAATTGGGAGGCTCCTCTTTGTCCCTGGATTGAGACGTGCAGGAGGGCCTGTTAAGAAGAACAGGGTGTATTGTAGTATAGCCCTTTGGTCAGGGCAGCCAAAAATTGGGAGGTTCAACAATGACCCATGCTTACAGACATGTAGTAGGGCCTGTAACCCTCAAGTGGGTGTATTTTAGTATAGCCCTTTGTTCAGGCCAGCCAAAAATTGGGAGTTCAACAATGACCCATGCTTACAGACATGTAGTAGGGCCTGTAACCCCCAAGTGGGTGTATTTTAGTATAGCCCTTTTTTCAGGCCAGCCAAAAATTGGGAGGTTCAACAATGACCCATGCTTATAGACATGTAGTAGGACCTGTAACCCTCAAGTGGGTGTATTTTAGTTTAGCCCTTTGGTCAGGGCAGCCAAAAATTGGGAGGTTCAACAATGACCCATGCTTACAGACATGTAGTAGGGCCTGTAACCCTCAAGTGGGTGTATTTTAGTATAGCCCTTTGTTCAGGCCAGCCAAAAATTGGGAGGCTCCTCTTTGTCCCTGGATAGAGACGTGCAGGAGGGCCTGTAACCCTCAAGTGGGTGTATTTTAGTATAGCCCTTTGGTCAGGGCAGCCAAAAATTGGGAGGTTCAACAATGACCCATGCTTACAGACATGTAGTAGGGCCTGTAACCCTCAAATGGGTGTATTTTAGTATAGCCCTTTGTTCAGGCCAGCCAAAAATTGGGAGGTTCAACAATGACCCATGCTTACAGACATGTAGTAGGGCCTGTAACCCTCAAGTGGGTGTATTTTAGTATAGCCCTTTTGTCAGGGCAGCCAAAAATTGGGAGGCTCCTCTTTGTCCCTGGATAGAGACGTGCAGGAGGGCCTGTTAAGAACTGGGTGTATTTTATTATAGCCCTTTGGTCAGGGCAGCCAAGAATTGGGAGGCTCCTCTTTGTCCCTGGATAGAGACGTGCAGGAGGGCCTGTTAAGAACTGGGTGTATTGTAGTATAGCCCTTTTGTCAGGGCAGCCAAAAATTGGGAGGCTCCTCTTTGTCCCTGGATTGAGACGTGCAGGAGGGCCTGTTAAGAAGAACAGGGTGTATTGTAGTATAGCCCTTTGGTCAGGGCAGCCAAAAATTGGGAGGTTCAACAATGACCCATGCTTACAGACATGTAGTAGGGCCTGTAACCCTCAAGTGGGTGTATTTTAGTATAGCCCTTTGTTCAGGCCAGCCAAAAATTGGGAGGTTCAACAATTACCCATGCTTACAGACATGTAGTAGGGCCTGTAACCCTCAAGTGGGTGTATTTTAGTATAGCCCTTTGGTCAGGGCAGCCAAAAATTGGGAGGTTCAACAATGACCCATGCTTACAGACATGTAGTAGGGCCTGTAACCCTCAAGTGGGTGTATTTTAGTACAGCCCTTTGTTCAGACCAGCCAAAAATTGGGAGGCTCCTCTTTGTCCCTGGATACAGACGTGCAGGAGGGCCTGTAACCCTCAAGTGGGTGTATTTTAGTATAGCCCTTTGGTCAGGGCAGCCAAAAATTGGGAGGTTCAACAATGACCCATGCTTACAGACATGTAGTAGGGCCTGTAACCCTCAAGTGGGTGTATTTTAGTATAGCCCTTTGTTCAGGCCAGCCAAAAATTGGGAGGTTCAACAATGACCCATGCTTACAGACATGTAGTAGGGCCTGTAACCCTCAAGTGGGTGTATTTTAGTATAGCCCTTTTGTCAGGGCAGCCAAAAATTGGGAGGCTCCTCTTTGTCCCTGGATAGAGACGTGCAGGAGGGCCTGTTAAGAACTGGGTGTATTTTAGTATAGCCCTTTGGTCAGGGCAGCCAAAAATTGGGAGGCTCCTCTTTGTCCCTGGATAGAGACGTGCAGGAGGGCCTGTTAAGAACTGGGTGTATTGTAGTATA
Source organism: Allobates femoralis (assembly GCA_033576535.1). Lineage (NCBI taxonomy): Eukaryota > Metazoa > Chordata > Amphibia > Anura > Aromobatidae > Allobates > Allobates femoralis. The sequence goes on along the minus strand of JARQOC010000003.1, from coordinate 518,305,043 downwards.
GCCCTTTTGTCAGGGCAGCCAAAAATTGGGAGGCTCCTCTTTGTCCCTGGATTGAGACGTGCAGGAGGGCCTGTTAAGAAGAACAGGGTGTATTGTAGTATAGCCCTTTGGTCAGGGCAGCCAAAAATTGGGAGGCTCCTCTTTGTCCCTGGTTTGAGACGTGCAGGAGGGCCTGTTAAGAAGAACAGGGTGTATTGTAGTATAGCCCTTTGGTCAGGGCAGCCAAAAATTGGGAGGTTCAACAATGACCCATGCTTACAGACATGTAGTAGGGCTTGTAACCCTCAAGTGGGTATATTTTAGTATAGCCCTTTGGTCAGGGCAGCCAAAAATTGGGAGGTTCAACAATGACCCATGCTTACAGACATGTAGTAGGGCCTGTAACCCTCAAGTGGGTGTATTTTAGTATAGCCCTTTGTTCAGGTCAGCCAAAAATTGGGAGGTTCAACAATGACCCATGCTTACAGACATGTAGTAGGGCCTGTAACCCTCAAGTGGGTGTATTTTAGTATAGCCCTTTTGTCAGGGCAGCCAAAAATTGGGAGGCTCCTCTTTGTCCCTGGATAGAGAGGTGCAGGAGGGCCTGTTAAGAACTTGGTGTATTTTAGTATAGCCCTTTTGTCAGGGCAGCCAAAAATTGGGAGGCTCCTCTTTGTCCCTGGATAGAGACGTGCAGGAGGGCCTGTTAAGAACTGGGTGTATTGTAGTATAGCCCTTTTGTCAGGGCAGCCAAAAATTGGGAGGCTCCTCTTTGTCCCTGGATTGAGACGTGCAGGAGGGCCTGTTAAGAAGAACAGGGTGTATTGTAGTATAGCCCTTTTGTCAGGGCAGCCAAAAATTGGGAGGCTCCTCTTTGTCCCTGGATAGAGACGTGCAGGAGGGCCTGTTAAGAACTGGGTGTATTGTAGTATAGCCCTTTTGTCAGGGCAGCCAAAAATTGGGAGGCTCCTCTTTGTCCCTGGATTGAGACGTGCAGGAGGGCCTGTTAAGAAGAACAGGGTGTATTGTAGTATAGCCCTTTTGTCAGGGCAGCCAAAAATTGGGAGGCTCCTCTTTGTCCCTGGATTGAGACGTGCAGGAGGGCCTGTTAAGAAGAACAGGGTGTATTGTAGTATAGCCCTTTTGTCAGGGCAGCCAAAAATTGGGAGGCTCCTCTTTGTCCCTGGATAGAGACGTGCAGGAGGGCCTGTTAAGAACTGGGTGTATTGTAGTATAGCCTTTTTGTCAGGGCAGCCAAAAATTGGGAGGCTCCTCTTTGTCCCTGGATTGAGACGTGCAGGAGGGCCTGTTAAGAAGAACAGGGTGTATTGTAGTATAGCCCTTTTGTCAGGGCAGCCAAAAATTGGGAGGCTCCTCTTTGTCCCTGGATAGAGACGTGTAGGAGTGCCTAAAAACATTTTTCCCATTGAAAAGGAGCGGGTCTCCTGTCGTTGTAATGCCCATTTTAACAGAATGGGCTAAAAAATTTACCACTGCGGGTATACCTCAAACAAGAGCCTAACTATTCTAACGCTCATCATGGTGTCACATGAGGAGAAGGAGTAGCAGTCCAGCGATTAGCCAAAGTACGGAAGTGTGTACCCATGGGTGAGTGGAGGTACATGTCAAATTCAAATGACAAAATTAAATTCAGTTGTCATTTGCTGGTGGTGTGGTGAAGTCTGGCCCAATCCAACCTTGTTCATCTTGATCAGAGTGAGCCTGTCCGCATTTTCAGTTGACAGGCGGGTGTGCGTTTATCAGTGATTATTCCACCTGCTGCACTGAAAACACGCTCTGATAAAACGCTAGCGGCAGGGCAGGCCAGGACTTCCAAGGCGTAGAGAGCCAATTCATGCCACGTGTCGAGCTTGGAGACCCAATAATTGAAAGGCACCGATGAATCTCGCAGTACAGTTGTTCGATCTGCAAGGTACTCCTTCAGCATCTGCCCAAACTTAGCATTTCTGGTGGCACTACCCCGCACCTCAGGGGCTGTGGTACGTGAGGGGCTGAGAAAACTGTCCCACATCGTAAAGACAGTTCCTCTGCCTCTGGCGGATTGGACTTGTGCCCCTCTCGGCCGTACGCCTTGGTTGTCCATCGAATCCTGACCTATGCCGCTAGCGTTTTGTGAGGGGAAGGATTTCACAACTTCCGTGACTATGGCCCTCTGGAACTGCAGCATTTTGGCTGACCTCTCCGCCTCAGGAATGAGAGACATAAAGTTCTCCTTGTAGCGTGGGTCTAAGAGTGTTGCCAACCAGTACTGATTGTCGGCCAAGATGTTCTGAACGCGAGGGTCACGAGACAGGCAGCTTACCATAAAGTCAGCCATGTGCGCCAGACTCTTAACAGCCATCACTTCAGTATCCAGACCAACACGATGACTGAACATGCTGTCCTCCTCCTCCTCCTCCTCCTCATCTCCCCTGTCCTATGGCCAGCCACGCTGAATTGAGGGTATGACTGGTGTGCATGTCATATCCCCAATTTGGCCTGAGAGTTGCTCCATGTCTTCATCCTCCTCCTCCTCCTCGTCATAGTCCTCCACTACATGTTGTGATGACATGAGGCTGGGCTGTGTGTTTTCACCCACACCCACTACAGTTTCTTGCTCTAAGTCATCGCGCTCGGCCTGCAATGCATCCTCTTTTATTTTCAGCAGAGACCGTTTTAGAAGGCAGAGTAGTGGTATGGTGACGCTAATAATGGCGTCATCGCCGCTCACCATCTTGGTGGAGTCCTCAAAGTTTTGGAGAACGGTGCATAGGTCCGACATCCATCTCCACTCCTCAGGTGTTATGTGTGGAGTTTGACCCATTTCCCGACGGCTTAGGTGATGCAGGTAGTCCACAATTGCCCTCTTCTGCTCACATATCCTGACCAACATGTGCAGCGTTGAATTCCAACGCGTGGGGACATCACACACCAGTCTGTGCGCTGGAAGATGCAAACGGCGCTGAAAGCTGGCAAGGCCGGCTGAAGCAGCAGGTGACTTGCGAAAATGTGCTGACAGACGCCGAACGTTTACCAGCAGGTCAGACACCTCCGGGTATGACTTCACAAACCTCTGAACCACCAGGTTGAGCACATGGGCCATGCATGGAACATGCGTCAGCTGCCCTCGCCTCAAAGCTGCCACCAGGTTCCGGCCATTGTCACACACGACCTTTCCTGGCTTTAGGTTCAGAGGTGTGAGCCAGTGATCTGCCTGCTGTTTCAGAGCTGTCCACACCTCTTCTGCATTGTGGGGTTTGTCACCTATGCAGACTAGCTTCAGCACAGCCTGTTGCCGCTTTGCAGAGGCAGTGCTGCAGTGCTTCCAGCTTGGGACTGGTGTGGAGGGTACAGTGGATGAGGATGCGCAGGTGGAGGAGGAGGAGGCTGAAGAGCATGACATTCCGGAGCTGTAGAGTGTCGGTGAAACCATGACAGAGGTAGGGCCTGCTATCCTTGGTGTGGGAAGGACGTGTTCCGTCCCTCGCTCAGACTGGGTCCCAGCCTCCACAATATTAATCCAGTGTGCCGTCAAGGAGATGTAGCGGCCTTGCCCACAAGCACTTGTCCACGTGTCAGTGGTTAGGTGGACTTTGGCTGAAACAGCATTGTTCAGGGCACGTGTGATGCTGTTGGACATGTGGTTATGCAATGCGGGACGGCACATCTGGATAAATAGTGTCGGCTGGGGACCGAGTAACGTGGGACAGCAGCCGCTATCAGGTCGCGGAATGCGTCCGTCTCCACCAGACGGAAAGGCAACATTTCTAGCGCTATGAGTCGCGAAATGTGAGCATTGAGGACTGTGGCATGTGGGGCATTGGCAGCGTATTTGCGCCTGCGTTCAAATGTTTGCTGAATGGATAATTGAACGCTGCGCTGGGACAAGGACGTGCTTGATGGTGGTGTAATTTGTGCTTCAGCAACTTCAGGTGCTGGACCGGAGGCTTGTTCGCGGCCAGCATGGACAGGGGATTGGCTTGCATGCACAACAGCCGAAGACGTTGCAGTGACATCAGCACGCACCGCTCCTCGACTCTGTGGTACTTCCCACAAAGTCGGGTGCTTGGCTGACATGTGCCTGATCATGCTGGTGGTGGTCAGGCTGCTAGTTTTCGTACCCCTGCTGATAGTGGCATGGCAGGTGTGGCAAATGGCCTTTTTAGAGTCTTCTGGAGCCAACTTAAAAAACTCCCAGACTCGGGAAGACCGAACATTTGCACAGGCACCTTGAGTCGTGTTGTTGTTCCGGGGAACGGTTGCCTGCCTTCTGCCTGCGGACGCAACCCTGCTTCGTACTGGCTGTTGGGATGCTACGCCTCCCTCCCCCTGTGCACTGCTGTCCTCGCTCTGCATATCCTCCTGCCATGTAGGGTCAGCTACTGGATCATCCACCACGTCGTCTTCCTCTTCCGCACCCTGATCCTCCTCCTGACTTCCTAGAAATTGTGTCTCATCATCGTCCACCCCTTGTTGAGACACTTTGACAACGTTCCGTTCGTCATAACGTGGCTGCTCAAATATTTGGGCATCTGTACATACCATCTCCTCATGACCCACTTCAAGAGGAGGTGGCGACAGGCCAGATTCTGCGAATGGATACGTGAACAGCTCTTCCGAGTGTCCTAGTGTGGGATCTGAAATGTCCGTGGACGTGTACTCGGCCAGGTGGTAGGAAGGAGGACCAGGTTGGGAAATGTGCGGTGCAGTATCACGGCTACTGACAGTTGACCGTGCGGAAGACAGGGTGTTTGTGGAGGTGCCCATCTGACTTGAAGCATTATCCGCTATCCAAGTAACAACCTGTTGACACTGGTCTTGGTTCAACAGTGGTGTACTGCTGCGGGCCCCAAGAATTTGGGACAGGACGTGCGAGCGAGGAGATGTGGCCCTTTGTTGTTGCGAAATGAGTGCTTGCACACGACCTCGGCCTCTGCCTGCACCACCATCACGTCCACTTCCTTGTTCCTTGCCAACGCCCTTGCCAACGCCTTTGCGCATTTTGCCTGTATAGAGCGACAACTGTCTGGTGACTGTGGAGGTCACAGGAGATTAGGATTTTAGTTCCCTAACCTGTAGAAAGGTATGACGTACAACAGTGTGGTGACTGTTGAGATGACAAGAGTTAGGATTTTAGTTCCCTATAGTGATGGGCGAATCCTAAATTACTCGGAATTGCTTGACTCTAGCGAGTCCGAGCACAGGACTCGCTACTCGTTGCGAGTCTAGCGAGTCCAATGTTAATGAATGGGGAAGCGAGTAATAGCGAGTAGTGTGAGATTTACAAATCGCAGATGTGTCTCGGAAGCTTCAGCCTGAAGCAATCCTAGTTTTGTCATTTATTTGCATTGCTCGTTTACTTTGTAAGTAATCGCTGACTCGCACAGATAAGATCCTGTCTCCTCTGTACAGGCTGCCAGCTCCAGGGTCCTAGAGCCTGCCTGCTGCCTGATGTAGCAGTGCTGAGATTGTTCTCAGTCTGCTTATTCCCTGTGTACAGACATGAATGTCTGTGCACAGAGATGATGTAGCAGAGCTGAGATTGTTCTCAGTCTGCTTATTCCCTGTGCATAGACATCTATATTTATGCACAGGGGATGTAGCAGAGAGGACATCGCGTTTTGGACTGCGTCGGACGGAAGAGGATTTTTTTAATTAAAGATGGAGTCCCTAATGGCTTTTTTTTTTATTTCTAATAAAAAATTTTCCTTGTGTTGTGTTTTTTTTAAAACAATTTAATAGAAATTCATGGCGGTCATGTCTAATATTGGCGTGACCGCCATAAATTTCGGGCTTAGGGCCAGCTGATAATACAAAGCTGGCCCTAACCTCTTTATTACCCAGCGTGCCATCGCTACCAGGGCCGCTGGAAGAGCGGGGTTCAGCGCCAGAGGATGGCGCTTAAATGAACGCGCCATCTTCTGGGGCGGCTGCGGGCTGCAATTTGCAGCGGGGGGTGCCCAGAAAGCTTGGGCATCCCTGCGCTGCGGATTCCAGCCCCCAGCTGCTTAGCTGTACCTGGCTAGACATAGAAATTGCGCGGAGCCCCACGCATTTTTTTTTTATTATTTCATGAAATTCTGAGATTCTGACTCTGAGACTCTGACTCTGAAATTCATGAAATAATAAAAAAAAAATGCGTGGGGCTCCGCGCAATTTCTATGTCTAGCCAGGTACAGCTAAGCAGCTGGGGGCTGGAATCCGCAGCGCAGGGATGCCCAAGCTTTCTGGGCACCCCCCGCTGCAAATTGCAGCCCGCAGCCGCCCCAGAAGATGGCGCGTTCATTGAAGCGCCATCCTCTGGCGCTGAACCCCGCTCTTCCAGCGGCCCTGGTAGCGGTGGCACGCTGGGTAATAAAGAGGTTAGGGCCAGCTTTGTATTATCAGCTGGCCCTAAGCCCGAAATTTATGGCGGTCACGCCAATATTAGACATGACCGCCATGAATTTCTATTAAATTGTTTTAAAAAAACACAACACAAGGAAAATTTTTTATTAGAAATAAAAAAAAAAGCCATTAGGGACTCCATCTTTAATTAAAAAAATCCTCTTCCGTCCGACGCAGTCCAAAACGCGATGTCCTCTCTGCTACATCCCCTGTGCATAAATATAGATGTCTATGCACAGGGAATAAGCAGACTGAGAACAATCTCAGCTCTGCTACATCATCTCTGTGCACAGACATTCATGTCTGTACACAGGGAATGAGCAGACTGAGAACAATCTCAGCACTGCTACATCATCTCTGTGCACAGACATTCATGTCTGTACACAGGGAATGAGCAGACTGAGAACAATCTCAGCACTGCTACATCATCTCTGTGCACAGACATTCATGTCTGTACACAGGGAATGAGCAGACTGAGAACAATCTCAGCACTGCTACATCATCTCTGTGCACAGACATTCATGTCTGTACACAGGGAATGAGCAGACTGAGAACAATCTCAGCACTGCTACATAATGTCTGTGAGCAGGCGGGCTCTAGGACCCTAGAGCTGCACAGAGAAGACAGCTGGACTCGGCTCGCAAAGAAACAGCAGTTATCTGCGAGTTTCCCTGCTATCACTGACACAGTAGCCAGTGATTACTCGCAGGAGTCTAATGCAAACAATGGCAATCCTAGTTTTGTCAGCGTTTCTGACAAAACTAGGATTGATATTGATTTGCATTGGACTCGTGCGAGTAATCACTGGGAAACTCGCAGAGTACCGAGTCCTGCGAGTCCCTTACTACTCGCCGAGTAACGAGTCCTAGCGAGTAGATTCGCCCATCCCTAGTTCCCTAACCTGTATAAAGGGTATGACGTACAACAGTGTGGTGACTGTTGAGATGACAAGAGTTAGGATTTTAGTTCCCTAACCTGTATAAAGGGTATGACGTACAACAGTGTGGTGACTGTTGAGATGACAAGAGTTAGGATTTTAGTTCCCTAACCTGTATAAACGTATGACGTACAACAGTGTGGTGACTGTTGAGATGACAAGAGTTAGGATTTTAGTTCCCTAACCTGTATAAACGTATGACGTACAACAGTGTGGTGACTGTTGAGATGACAAGAGTTAGGATTTTAGTTCCCTAACCTGTATAAACGTATGACGTACAACAGTGTGGTGACTGTTGAGATGACAAGAGTTAGGATTTTAGTTCCCTAACCTGTATAAACGTATGACGTACAACAGTGTGGTGACTGTTGAGATGACAAGAGTTAGGATTTTAGTTCCCTAACCTGTATAAACGTATGACGTACAAAAGTGTGGTGACTGTTGAGATGACAAGAGTTAGGATTTTAGTTCCCTAACCTGTATAAAGGGTATGACGTACAACAGGGTGGTGACTGTTGAGATGACAAGAGTTAGGATTTTAGTTCCCTAACCTGTATAAACGTATGACGTACAACAGTGTGGTGACTGTTGAGATGACAAGAGTTAGGATTTTAGTTCCCTAACCTGTATAAACGTATGACGTACAACAGGGTGGTGACTGTTGAGATGACAAGAGTTAGGATTTTAGTTCCCTAACCTGTATAAACGTATGACGTACAACAGTGTGGTGACTGTTGAGATGACAAGAGGTTAGGATTTTAGTTCCCTAACCTGTATAAACGTATGACGTACAACAGTGTGGTGACTGTTGAGATGACAAGAGTTAGGATTTTAGTTCCCTAACCTGTATAAACGTATGACGTACAACAGTGTGGTGACTGTTGAGATGACAAGAGTTAGGATTTTAGTTCCCTAACCTGTATAAAGGGTATGACGTACAACAGTGTGGTGACTGTTGAGATGACAAGAGTTAGGATTTTAGTTCCCTAACCTGTATAAAGGTAGTACGTACACCTGTCTGGTGACTGTAATGGTTTCAGGAGACGATTTTAGTCCCTAACCTGTATTAAGGTAGTACGTACACCTGTCTGGTGACTGTTTTGATGACGAGAGTTAGGATTTTAGTTCCCTAACCTGTATTAAGGTAGTACGTACACCTGTCTGGTGACTGTAATGGTTTGAAGAGAGGATTTTAGTCCCTAACCTGTATTAAGGTAGTACGTACACCTGTCTGGTGACTGTTTTGATGACAAGAGTTAGGATTTTAGTTCCCTAACCTGTATTAAGGTAGTACATACACCTGTCTGGTGACTGTAATGGTTTGAAGAGAGGATTTTAGTCCCTAACCTGTATTAAGGTAGTACGTACACCTGTCTGGTGACTGTTTTGATGACAAGAGTTAGGATTTTAGTTCCCTAACCTGTATTAAGGTAGTACGTACACCTGTCTGGTGACTGTAATGGTTTGAAGAGAGGATTTTAGTCCCTAACCTGTATTAAGGTACTAAGTACAAGAGTGTGGTGACTCTAATGGTCACTGAAAAGCTTGGATTCCAATCTGTATCACCCTGCCTATATCCTCCTAGATTAGTCCTGAGAAGGACTGTTCTGGTCACTGGAAATCTTGGACTCCGATCTGGATCACCCTGCCTATGTCCTCCTAGATTAGTCCTGAGAAGGACTGTTGTGGTCAGCAGCAGTTTGCAGCCCTGATCCGGATCTACCTATGAGGGCCGCAAATCTGTCCCTAATCAGCAGCAGACACTCTCCCTACACTCACTGTCTGGATGGCTGTGTGCCGAGCACAGCGCGCCGGGAGTTATAAAGGCTCGGTGACGCTGTGCAGGGCGGCCAATCACTGCTATGCCACAACTAACAGGGCTGTGGCATTGCAGTGGTCTGTCAGCCAATCCATGCACGTGGGCTGGCTCTCAAAAGAGCGCCAACATGGAGAGATGACGACCACGAGCACAGCACGAGTATCGCGAGATTACTCGGTGCTCGGCGAGTCGCCTGAGTACAGTGATACTCGTGCGAGTACCGAGTAGTGCCGAGCATGCTTGCTCAACACTAATCCCCGTACATCGAATTCTCTGTGAGCCTTCAAGGATCTCACAGTTACAGGCTCCGGTACCCGTGTTCCTTCCTGAACTAGCTCTTCTCCTGAGCTTCTGTTCCTTCCCTCAGTCGAGGAGACCCTTCTTGCTTCCTCTCAGGCTGGCTTGCCTGCTTGTCTCATCTCTACTCTTTTCCCTCCTCACTCTCCGATTCACTCTTACTGATTCACTCTTACTGACTCACTGATGAGCTCTCTAGTTCCATCTAGAGGTCGCTAAGACCCGCTCGGGGTCCTTCCCGCCCACTATTCTAGTGTGTGAGTGCTGCTCTAGGGTTCCATCTAGTGACCATAGTCCCAGTTGCAGTGGATCACTACATCGCTTTTCTGGGTGCAGTACCCCTTTTGTGGCACCTACGTAGTGGGGCGCCACACAGGTACAACAGGGCTGGCCAAGGGCAATCCTCAAAAATGGCAAGTTTACAGGATTTTTTTACCATTGCTGGAATCCTCACCTCTGCAGGCACGCATGAGAGTATGACAAGCGGTGACATCACAAACATTCCCTGATGTCACTGCTCCTCACACGCTCTGTCTCACGATACCGGCCAGAAGTATCCATTACATTTTGTGTGATACTGCAGCTCTCACAAGACAGGAAGTGTTACAGGATTCCCTGCAGCGTAATACCCATTGTGTAACTTGAGACATCCTTAGGTAATTCAGGAGGAGGTTCATGAGCATGCTTTAAGCATGGTGAGTGTGACAGCAGCGCTGAAACTTGCTAAGTAATAGTGTATGAGCTAATGTCTGTGCCAAAATAGTGGGACTCCACTATAAAATCTTATGAGCTGTGTTTGGCAGCTTTTGGGCTCCTTTTAAGAAGTTTTCTAGGCCCTTGATTTTGCCTCCCATTGATTTCAATGGGGTACGGATGTTTGGTGAACTGTTTAGCTAATTTGTTTGATGAACATTGCCCATTTGGCGAACCTAACCAAATTCAAACTTCCAAAGGTTCGCTCATCTCTAGTTGTCACAGCACTTCTGAACTCTCATAAACTTTGCTGCCTTTAGGATAGACATGCAGATATTGATGCTGATTCTCAAAAATCTGCTTCCAAAGAAGCATGAAATACCCTGAGCATGGGCTCTTGCAACAATATGGAGGTGTCTCGTTCACAAAATGCATTCCCGTATGTTGTGAGAGCAAGAACACCGGCACTGGTGAGAATGTGTCAAACGGTGCCATCAGAAATAATACTGCAGTTCAGACACGAAGGGTCACACAGGGGAACGTTTTAACTGTGCTGAGCTCTCTGACATCACCACTCATTACACACGCTGTCTCATGATACCAGCTAGATATATCCTTTATGTCTCACGTGATATCGTAGCTCTCACGAGACAGCTAGTGTTATGACCGCTAATGCCACTGAAGTTATCTTAGGTCACACACTGGGATTTCTTGCTGCATGATACCTACTGTGCAACCTGAGACAAACTCACGGAAGTGATGAGGATTACTAAGGTTCATGAGTGGGCTCAGAAGTATCGTTAGGGTGACAGAAGCGTTGAAGCTTGCTAAGTAATAGTGTAGGAAGATAATGCCTGTGCCAAAACAGTGGGGCTCCACTGATAAACAGTTTGAGCTGTGTTTGGCAGCTTTTGGGTCCCTTTTAAGATGTTTTCTATGCTCTTGATTTTGCCTCCCTTTAATTTGAAAGTAGAATAAGAATATTCAGCTCACCAATTATCCAGATTGTGACACCAGCTCAGCACGGAAAAGGACTCAGCCTCATCCTCAGAAAATGCAGAAAAGGAAATATCTAGCGAGTAAAAAAGACCAGTCTGGAATTTCAAAAACATGATGCTTTAATTTTAGAAAAATTCCAAGTGAATGGGCAAAACAGAATAACACCAGACCAAAAATGACCCACCTTTCCAATCACTCACTAAAATCCAACGCGTTTTGGCAATGCCTTATTCATGGTGTTATAGGTTTTAGGGGTGATTGGGGAGGGGGTCATTTTTGGTCTGGTGTTATTCTGTTTTGCCCGTGCACTTGGAATTTTTCTAAAATAAAAGCATAAAATTTTTTTAATTCCTGGTCTTTTTTGCTTGCTGGATATTTCCTTTTCTGCATTACTTTGAATGGGGACTGGAAGTCCTGCGAACTGTTCAGTGAACTTTTTGGCGGACATTTGCCTGTTTGGTGAACTGAGCCGAATCCAAACTTCAAAAAGGTTGCTCATCTCTAATATGAAACAGTCATTTGCCGTTGTCGCCATTTTCAGTGTTACTGGTTAGGGGCAGTGCTGCTCCATCCATGTTACACTAAAAGTTAGCTAGCTACTCGATTGCTTTTTTAGATAGAATAGGAGGGCAAGAGTGTCCATCCGGACATAGGATTTTTTTTTTGCTGAGAACAAGTGTAATTACTAGGGATGAGTGAGTATAATCGCAAGTATTCGGTACTCGGCGAGTAATGCGGTATTCGTGGTACTCGGAACATAGCGAATATTTTACTAATTGCCTCACCATATTTGGATCTCCTGCCCAGCATTAGCCAATCATGGTGGTGGATGAATGTGGTTATTAATCACATTCATCAGTGTGCACGACTCATTATTGTCTTTCAATGTATTTCTCCTGTTCGCAGGAAAGGGAAGTGACCCACCCTTCCCTTATGAGTAGTTCACACACAAGCAGTTTCACAGGTAAAAGCCCACAGAGTGAAGTCCTGGCTGGAGCCTGTATTGAGGTATGATCACACACAAGCATGTTTTAATTGCATACATCAGCTAGGGACTGCCTTGGTCAGGGCAACCATGACGAGGTGAGGCAGCTTGTAGTATATTTTTTGCAAAAAACGTACAGACCAATAGCCCTGTTTTTGATACTTTTTTGATAGCACTTGCTAAAAACTGAAAAAAATATTTTTATTATAACAGAGAGCTTTTTGTGTGATTCCTGTGCCGATATTTTGCACTGAGTTTTGCAGTTTTTGTGGTGGTGGATGAATGCGGTTATTAATTGCATTCATCAGTGTTCATGACGCATTATTGTCATTCAATGTATTTCTCCTGTTCGCAGGAAAGGGAAGTGACCCACCCTTACCTTATGAGTAGTTCACACACAAGCAGTTTCACAGGTAAAAGCCCACAGAGTGAAGTCCTGGCTGGAGTCTGTATTGAGGTATGTTCACACACAAGCAGGTTTTAATTGCATACATCAGCTAGGGACTGCCTCGGTCAGGGCAAACGTGACGAGCTGAGGCAGCTTGTAGTATATTTTTTGCAAAAAACGTACAGACCAATAGCCCTGTTTTTGATACTTTTTTGATAGTACTTGCTAAAAACTGAAAAAAGAGAGCTTTTTGTGTGATTCCTGTGACGATTTTTGCACTGATTATTTATTAGCCAATCATAGCCTTCTTGGTTGTGGCATTACTATGATTGGCTGGCCACCCAGCGTCATACATGAAGGCCGCTTTACACACACAGATATCTGTGACCAACTTCTGAACAGATCTCTGGTTGCAGTGAAATCATGGACACATTGCTCCATTTTGTACACAGCCACAAAATGGAACAATGTGTCCATGATTTCACTGCAACCAGAGATCTGTTCAGAAGTTGGTCACAGATATCTGTGTGTGTAAAGTGGTCTTAAGTCATAGCCTATGACTCATAGGCTCTATATAAGTCTTGCCGCCGCCATTTTCTGCACATTGCATGCAGAACACAGCTAATGTAGGGAGTGTGAGCAGCTGATAGGGAAAGTTGTGCTTGTGCAAATTATACAAAATTCCTCTGTAAAACCCAAAAGCTCTTGTGAGAGCTACTAGTATTGTAGTAGTAGTTGATTGTAGTGCAAGGAGACAGGCAGGAGCCCTACAGTACCAAATAGTACACTCAGCAATATTTCAGCTCTTCTAAGAGCTAAAAGTATAAGGTCAGGGAGTAGTGAAAGTTTTCCCAGCTATTTTTGGGGTCACATTTACCCCTGCAGGCCAAATTGTTGCCGTTGCATTGCTGTGTTCAAACCAAATAGCACCCACGGCAATGCACAACTGACGCAGCCAGCACCACTGTCTTGTGTGGTGACTAGTTTTGCATAATATTTGGCCTTAAACCTCACTGCAATTTTTTTTATGCCGTTTCGGTGCTGTGTGTAAAACACAAAGCAGTACTAAGCTATAGTGCTACCTTCCACAAAGCACTAACTGCTTCTTGTTCCCCAATATCTGCATCTGAACATCTGCAGCTATGTCAGAAAAACCCCAAATTCCTAAAAAGGCTGTTGTGAAGGGACATGGACGTGGACGTCAGAGGTGCCCGACAAAGCACAGAGTCTGAGAGACAGAAGAAGGTTGATGCATCTATGTTCTTGGTGAAATTTCCCGGTCTGGAATGTAAACGGGTCTGGAAGCCAGAAGAGCAAGAGCAGATACTGTCTTGGATGGCTGATAAGGCCTCCGCAAATTTTTCTAGCAGCACCCAATCGTCCACGACCACACAGTATCCTGTCCATACAGAGAACACTGGGTCATCCTATTCTCAACCTATTACTAGTTCATCACTCTGTCAGGAGTCACAGGAAACGTTTGACCCCAACCATGGCCACTCCGAGGATCTCTTTGGTCCATATCCTTTCATTGCGTCTGGCCTTTCACCGCGCGACATTGAAGAGGAACGTGAGGAGGTATTGTCTGTTCATGGCCAAATATTTGAAAACCCATGGCCAGAAAAAAGCCACTTTAATCCACGTGATATATGGGGTGAAGTATACCGGGTGAAGAGTTGGAGGCTGATGGTGATGACACACAGTTGCCATCTGGCCAGACGACAATATCAATACGGAAGGAGGATGACATGGACGACAAGGTGGTCGATAATGAGACCACCGATCTGACCTGCACCGCTGGCATGCATAGCCAGCACAGCAGCACAGAGGAAGAAGGTGGATATATAGCACCAACAAAGGCACCAAGGGCTCCTGTTTTGAGCAGTGTGCAAAGTGTGTCAACTGTTGCCAAAAGCAATCCCTCTGTGCCCCAAGTCAAGGCAAGGGCGCTGTCTGGAAATTTTTTTCAGATAGTCCTTCTGAACCAAATGTTATCATCCGTAGCAACTGCCATACAAAGCTGAGCAGATGCCAGGGCACAGGCAACCAAAGCACCACCAGTATGTGGAAACACGTGGCAACCAAGCACCCTAGTCGGTGGACGGAACTACAGGGTACCAAATCGGTGTCTGGGGGTCAAACCACTGCCATGTCGCCTGTGATCCGTCCTTCCCAATCTGCTGGGCAGGAAGCAGGTGATCATTTTTCTTGCTCACAAGCTGCGGTTCCACAGACGCTGAATGCAACAAGCTCATCTACTTGTTTGTCCCAGCCAAGCATCCAGTTGTCCATGCCCCAGATCTATGAAAGGAAGCATAAATACTAAGCCACGCACCCACAAGCACAAATACTGAACGTGCAAATTGCCAAGTTGCTAGCCGTGGAGATGTTGCCGTTTGGGCTTTGGGAAGCTGGTACACATGCCATGCATAGCTCACGTGCTGAACCTAGTGGTGCAGAAATTTATAATAAACATACTCTTACTTTCCATACCTACTTGAGAAGGTGCGCAGTATTTGCATCTATTTCCGCCATTACTCAACCACTGTTGCTGGTCTTGCAGCACTTCAAAAGCAATTTAATTTGCCAAACCACCGACTCATTTGTGACCTGCCAACATGGTAGAACTCAACATATCATATGTTGGCAAGTATAAGTGAGCAGCAGAGGGCTCTTGCTGAATACCAGCTTAAACATACCTGTCAGACTGAGACTCAGCCAAGACACATAACAACTGTCAAGGGGGTGTGGATCACTGACATTTGTGAGGTTCTTGATAACTTTGAGTACTGCACCAAGCTTGTGAGCGGTGATCAGGCTATTATTAGCGTAACCATCCTAATGCTATGTCTGCTGACAGAATTGCTGTACAATCTAAAAATGGAATCTTTGAGTGCCCAGCAGCTGGGTATAGAGCAAGATTTCACAATGGGTGATCCTACCCAGCCCAGCCAATCTCAGCAGGCAATATTGGGGGATGAAGATGATGATGGTGGTACCGATGGGACCCCTCATGCTACACAGGGGATTCTCAACCCCAGCTTCATGTCTGTCCAGTATGGATGGGCTGGAGAGGAGTAGCTGGAGGAGGAGAGTCAGTGTGAGGTGAGCATGGGTATTGTTCCTCCTTCTGGGGTCACAGAACATTTGTCTCTTTGCAGCTTGGCACACATTACACACTTCATATCTAACTGTCTGTGCCAAAACCCTCACGTGATCCACATTTTCAACACCAAGCTATACTGGTTGGCCACCTTTCTAGACCCACGGTACAAGGACAAATTTCCTTCACTACTGTTGCAGTCACCAAGTGGTTTCACAATTGAATCCTTCAAAAGGGCCGTTGTAGATCATTTGATGGCAACATGACCCTTAGACAATACTGCTAACAGAGGTACCAGCTCTGTGCAACAGCATGCATTAATGGGGAGAGACATGCCCAACAGGTCCCAAAAAGGTGCTGGTAAAATGTCCACAAACTAGGCCATCTTCAATAAACCGGCTCATCAGCAAGGGTTAGCTGGACCAGTAACAATGTCAAGGAGGGAGAAGTTACACAAGATAGTCAATGACTATCTAAGTGACCATACCTGCATCCTTCCTGATGCTTCTGTTCCATTTAATTACTGGGTATCCAAGCTGCATAGTTGGCCAGACCTCTCCTTATATGCTTTGGAGGTGCTGGCCTTTCCTGCTGCTAGTGTGATGTCAGAGCGTGTTTTCAGTGCCGCTGGGGCAATCCTCACAGATACACATATACGGCTGATTACAGAGAATGCAGACAGAATGAAAGAGGCATTGGCATGTCAGATGTCTCCTTTAGGGTTTCACCTCCCAATGTCTGTCAAAAATAAAATTTGGCAACATGAATTTATTGATTTGTTGACCCTTCTCCCTGCATCGAGAATGGTTCCAGTCAATAATGATAAAAAAGAAGATAAAATAGAGATTGATAATGACAAAAAACGTACTTATAAGTCGTTTCAAAATTGGCTACATGCATTTGCTATTTACGCAGCAGTGCTGGGTGAGCGGGAACCTTCTTTATGCTCGGGCTTGTTTCAGCACCTGGAAATTATTTTAGAGGCATGTAAACATTTTAGTGGAAATTCATGGTTTCTTTACGATGAAGCCTTCCGCCAAAAATTATCAATACACTCTAACGTACATTGGGGACACAAGGATGTGGGATTATGGGTGTCCTTAATGCTGCCCCAGAGATTATCAGTGACTAAATCAGCTTCTGTCCAAATTCCCAAAAAAGGGTTTTGTTTCACATATAATGATTTAGCTTGTAAATGGCCGAATACATGCCGTTTTTGCCACGAGTGCTCACATTGCGGCAGAGGGCACCCTGCAGCCAAATGCTATAAAAAGCATGGTTTTACATAAGGAGCTACAAGCTCTAAGAATTCTGGGCAAAAAGGGGTCGACGCCAGTGAGGCTGGACGCAATGCGTCCGCTACTAAATCTATTCCCAGATCAGGCGAAGGCACAATTGCTCGTTAATGGTTTCTCTTCAGGCTTTTATGTCCCCACTTTTCAGGGAAAAGGTTGTGTTATTTCTAATAATTTAGGTTCAGTTTATTTGCACCCTAACTCAATAATCGAGTACATTTCTAAAGAGTTGAGTCCAGGTAGGATTTCAGGTCCTTTTCAAAGTCCCCCGTTCACGAATTTCTGGGACTCTCCATTAGGGGTGGTCCCCAAGAAAGAACCAGGTTCGTTTAAGGTTATACACCATTTATCATTCACAGAAGTGTCTTCTGATTTACCTAATGTACATTATACATCCTTTGACGTGGCCGTTTCTCATTTACAGTATTACGGTTAAGGTGCTTTGCTAGCCAAAGTAGATATTAAATCTGCCTTCTGCCTTTTACCTGTTTCTCCCTTAGGTTTTAACTCTTTAGGTTTTTATTTTAATGGTGCTTTTTTCTTTGATTGTTGCCTTCCTATGGGTTTTTCTTTATCTTGTTATTATTTCGAAGCATTCTCTTCTTTTTTGGAATGGGCCGCTATGCATACGGTTGCTGAGGGTAAAATTGTTCATTATCTGGATGACTTTTTATTTTTAGGTCCTCCACATTCCAATGATTGTCATCAAATTTTGAACGGTTTCCGTGATATTGCCGACGCGTTTGGTGTCCCTTTAGCAGCTGAAAAAACTGTTTTTGCCTAGTTTTAGCTTAGATTTTTTAGGGATCCACATTGATTCTTATAAAATGGAATTCAGCCTTCCATGGAAAAAGCGGAATGGGATTTGTTTTAAGATTCTCCAAGTTTTGAAGCATGAGAAGGTGACGTTGAAACAGCTTCAATCCCTTTTGGGAAGTTTGAATTTTTTTTTTTTTTTTTTGTAAATCAATTTTTATTGAATTTTGAGTTTTAAACATAGGCAATAAACAATCAAGCAGGTACATTCCCCATTTCAAAAGTATAGATAACATTGCATAACATCAACAAATGGATAGAGTTGTCAGATAGCAAGTAGACACAGGAAATAGTTAAAGTACTCTATCGTAATAAGCAGGATGTCGCTGAGGCATCACTAACTATGAATATATAGGGCAATATATATAGGGAAGTTTGAATTTTGCACTCAAAATTTTGCCAATGGATAGAGCATTCTGCAGGCGTCTTTACGACGGTACGTGCAGCATAACTTCCCCTGGTTCACATATTAGAATTTCTAAAGAAATGAGGGAAGATCTTTTGGTATGGTTACATTTTCTGAAGAATTTTAATGGCAGATGTTGTGTACAGGAAAATTTCGTTAAGGCTTCGATTTTGAGTTTTTCCATTAATATGACAGATTGTGAAGTTTTATCAATCACTTTCGGGTCACATTGGTTGTTGACACCTTGGCCTGTTTGGTGGAACAGGAGTTCACTGAATTTTAGTTTATCTGCTTGTAAAGTTTTTGCCATCCTGGTAGCCCTATCACTATGGGGTGTTGAATTTTCAAACAAGAGGTGCCTTATAGAATCTTCTGATAAAGGTTTGGTAATGGCCTTGAATACGTTATCATCAAGATTAACTAATTTTCTTTTACGGCAAGTGGTATTCGAGTGTTTATCTTTTAATGTATGGATTAAAGGCCAGTTTGATTCGGATATCGATATTTCTTTTTCTTCTTCTGTTTATCAGAAACCATCGGCAGAAATTGGTTACCCTTCCGGGATGGACTTGGAATGTATGCCACTCCCTGGTCACCTTTGGACTCTTTTGCAAGTGTAGCTTGAGAGCATATTAGAGCGTCAATTGCCTCCTCTACATGGTCAGCGTATTCAGCTGCATGGGAAGCTTGGTGCAATTTTTGCATTTATGCACAAGCTGATTTTATAGCTCCTACAATACAACAAGTCATGGTTTTCATTAATACACTTATGTCTAAAGGTTCTGGTTTTTCCCATATTCACAAAACCATTTCCGGGGTCTCATTCTTTTTGAAACTGAGCGGTATGGCGTCTTTATTTTCCTCGTTCGCAGTTAAACAGTTCTTTAGGGTCATTCCATGTCAAGTGATCCAAAAATGAATATTTTTTTTCCCTGACGTCCTCAGATTTTTTAAATTTTTTTTCTATATGAAGAACAACTTTATCTAATTACAAAGAAAAAGTTTTGAATTTTTTTCTTTAGCAGTTAATTTTTTACAGATTTTTAAAGTTTTAAAAAAGTGCGAATTTTGGCCTGGTATGGCTTTACATTTTCTATCATATCTCGGGCTATAAATAAGATAGAGAAACAAAATAAACACCATTCTACTCAGAAATGTCCAGGCTTTCATCAGATATGTCACAAGAGGATCTTTGTTAATATTTTACCCATGTGATCGCAAGCGCAAAACTTTAAAACGCATTTCCGAAAAATCGGCGCGCTTTAAATATTTCAAAAACTGCCCATGTGTCTGCTATGCTCTTAGCCATATCTGTACCAAATTTCAAGTTGGGATCGCAATGGGATCATATTTTAACATATTTTACTAGTAATAGCGTCAATGGGTCATTCCATATCAAGTGATCTAAATATGAATATTTTTTTTTTTTTTTTTTTTTTACCTGACGTCTTTAGATTTTTTTTTTTTTTTCCTTTATGAAGTACTACTTTAGTTAATTACAAATTAAAAGTTTGGAATTTTTTTCTTCATCAGTTAATTTTTTACAGATTTTTAAAGTTTAAAAAAAGGGTGAATTTTGGCCTGGTATGAATTTACATTTTTTTTATCTCGGGCTAGAAATAAGATAGAGAAACAAAATAAACACCATTCTACTCAGAACTGTCCAGGCTTTCACCAGATATGTCACAAGAGTATATTTGTTAATTTTAATTTTTTACCCATGCAAATGCAAACGCAACATTTTGAAACGCATTTCCGAAAAAACGTTTTAATAAAAATTTTCCAAAACTGCCCATGTGTCTTTTATGCTCTTAGCCACATCTGTACCAAATTTCAAGTTGGGATCGTGATGGGATCATATTTTAAAATATTTAACTATGGTTAATCTCATTTTTATTACATTTTGAAAAAACATATGAAAGACATACATTCAATCTTTTAACAAAATTGCGATCCCAACTTGAAATTTGGTACAGATGTGGCTAAGAGCATAGCAGACACATGGGCAGTTTTTGAAATATTTAAAGCGCGCCGATTTTTCGGAACTACGTTTTAAAAGTTTGCGCTTGCGATCACATAGGTAAAATATTAACAAAGATCCTCTTGTGACATATCTGATGAAAGCCTGTATAGTTCTGAGTAGATTGGTATTTATTTTGTTTCTCTATCTTATTCCTAGCCTGAGTTATGAGGAGAAACGTAAAGGTAGGCAACAGCGAAATTCACACTTTTTCCGAACTTTGAAAATCATTTAAAAAAAAAATTTTTTTTAAAATTTTTCTCTTCACATTTTGCATTGTCTGACATGCTATTATCAAATAACAAAATCTCAAAAGAATTAAAAATATAGAGGTAATAATCATTGGTTCACTTGACATGGAATGACCCTTTAAGGGATTTTAGAAATCACATATGCATACAGATAAACGGAAGGCTATTTCAGTTTCGTTGTTGCTAAGATTATGGTCAATTCTACCAATGGTGTGTTTCGATAGTTTCGAAGTCCGTCTATTTCGGGCATGTTTTTGTTTAACGTTTTTTGGCGCGTTTCGCATTAGCGAAATAGTGAGTCGCAATAAGAAGGAAATGTTGGGGTTATTTTTTACTGACATCCGTTTGCATAAACATTCTTTAGTAATCCGGTTAAGGCAATCAAAGACGGATAAAATGGGTAAGGGGACATCTATCCGCTTGAATGCATTTCCCGGTTCTGATATTTACCCTGTGTCTAACATGCGGCTTTGGCTGAAATTTAGGCCTTTAGAATTTCAACCTGTGTTTATCCATGCGGATGGATCCCCTTTAATCATTTTCCAATTCAATTCCGTTTTAGAAAAATGCCTGTTTAAGCTCGGTTTATCTGATT
Source organism: Allobates femoralis (assembly GCA_033576535.1). Lineage (NCBI taxonomy): Eukaryota > Metazoa > Chordata > Amphibia > Anura > Aromobatidae > Allobates > Allobates femoralis. The sequence continues at coordinate 518,284,073 of JARQOC010000003.1, read as the reverse complement.
TACCAATTTCATCCAATTCTTATAGGATAGGTGCGGCAACGACAGCATCGATTCAGATATTCGAAGGGTGGGAAGATGGAGTTCTCATAGAGTAAATCTTTATATTAGACCAAATGCCATAGTTTGAATTTGTTAGTATTTCCTTTTATTTCAGGAAATTTGTCGGTATGGATCATAGGACATTCCTTTATTTATTGGGCGAGGAAGAGGGCCCAACATCACCCCTATTCCATGAATTTATCTCTCGACAGAGAAAAAGTTTCTTTATTTTGGTTTGGACGCAGAGGAATGCATTGGAATGACCTTTTTCCACTCTTACCAAAATTTCTGCTTTTGGCTCCTCGTCCGCATTTGATAATTGTGCACTTAGCTGGCAACGACCTTGGTAGCACTAATACTCTGTCATTACTTTGGCAGATGAAGCATGATATTCTTGCTATTAAAAATATGTTACCGAATATGGAGGTGGTGTTTTCAGAGGTCGTTCCCAGGCTAATTTGTGCTAAAAAAGAATCTTGTTTTGTAGATAACATCAGAAAAAGAGTCAATAGAGTAATGTCAAAATTTATGGTAAAAATCGGTAGCTTTTCTTATCGTCATTTAGATCTTGAGGGTTTTGTCTCTGGCATGTACCGCCCCAACAGCATACATCTGAGCAACATTGGATTAGATGTCTTTAATTTGGGCTTGCAGAGCATGGTTGAGTCTTGGCTGTTAGGTTTTGGGGGGGCCTCATCATTCTGATCGGCCCGATTGGGGAAATAAACGCCCAAGACAGTAGGGCGTTTTGGATTTATTTTGAATGTTTTGGTGAATACAATCACGGATAGATGTTTTCCCATCCAAGTTTTTATTTATGAATTTATAATTTTATGGAGTGGAATTTGTGTGATTAACCCTGAGAAAAGCCTGACGGCCTTTATCAACCATGCAAGATTGTCTAATGTATTTATTTATAGAAGTTATTGGGATTAATGGGGGGCTATTTTACCATGGGCAGCCTGAAAAACCTATTTGGTTTCGGGCTTCATGGGAAAATGCCCTCCTTATTATATTTGTAAACAATATTCAGTCTTTCTATTCTTTTATTTATTGTTATTAACCCCTGAGGTATCCTCAGAGGATGAAGCTCTATATATAGTGTGGAGCTTGGTAACAGATGCAGGGCGAGCTATGAGTTGCCGCCCAGCAGCTGGGATTTTTGATTACAGCCCTGTGATTGGCTGAAGAGTTTGAGCGGGAATCTGTGCTATTCAAATTCAGCAGCTGGTCTGACGGAGCGTCAGTCAGCTGGTCAGCTGAGGAGAAGAAGTCAACCACCCTCCCTCCCTTATTTTGTTTTTCCTTTTATTCTCTTTGCAGGATGGATTTCGTCAAAAGTCGTCATAGGCTTTACTTGTGGGAAATACACGCCCAAGACAGTAGGGCGTTTTGGATTTATTTTGAATGTTTTGGTGAATACAATCACGGATGGATGTTTTCCCATTCAAGTTTTAATTTATGAATTTATAATGTTTATGGAGTGGAATTTGTGTGATTAACCCTGAGTAAAGCCTGACGGCCTTTATCAACCATGGAAGCTTGTCTAATGTATTTATTTATAGAAGTTATTGGGATTAATGGGGGCTATTTTCCCATGAAAACTTGGTATAAAAAAGCTGCCAAAACTGCAGCGTTTATCCGCAGACAGAAAAAGCTGCGTATGCACTAGCTCTATTACTCATTTAATAGTAACACAGTTCTAGCTCAAGCGTACTGTAAATCTTTAATTTTATTAACCATCTTCCTTACTTAATATTAACTGTATTTTTCTCACACAGCAATGGCTGCTACTTCTCAAGGAACAGCATTTTATAATATACAGTTGTGGCCAAAAGTATTGACTCCCCTGCAATTCTGTCAGATAATACTCAGTTTCTTCCTGAAAATGATTGCAATCACAAATTCTTTGGTATTATTATCTTCATTTAATTTGTCTTCAATGAAAAAAACACAAAAAGAATTGCCCTAAAGCCAAATTGGATATAATTCCACACCAAACATAAAAAAGAGGGTGGTCAAAACTACTGGCACTGTTAGAAAAATCATTTGATGCTTCCCCAATTTGCATAATTAACAGCACCTGTAACTTACCTGTGGCATCTAACAGGTGTTGGCAATAACTAAATCACACTTGCAGCCAGTTGACATGGATTAAAGTTGACTCAACCTCTGTCCTGTGTCCTTGTGTGTACCACATTGAGCATGGAAAAAAGAAAGAAGACCAAAGAACTGTCTGAGGACTTGAGAAACCAAATTGTGAGGAAGCATGAGCAATCTCAAGGCTACAAGTCCATCTCGAAAGACCTGAATGTTCCTGTGTCTACCGTGCTCAGTGTCATCAAGAAGTTTAAAGCCCATGGCACTGTGGCTAACCTCCCTAGATGTGGACGGAAAAGTAAAATTGCCGAGAGATTTCAACGCAAGATTATGCGGATGGTGGATAAAGAACCTCGACTAACATCCAAACAAGTTCAAGCTGCCCTGCAGTCTGAGGGTACAACAGTGTCAACCCGTACTATCCGTCGGCGTCTGAATGAAAAGGGACTGTATGGTAGGATACCCAGGAAGACCCCACTTCTACCCCGAGACATAAAAAATCCAGGCTGGAGTTTGCCAAAACTTACCTGAGAAAGCCTAAAACGTTTTGGAAGAATGTTCTCTGGTCAGATGAGATAAAAGTAGAGCTTTTTGGGCAAATGCATTAACATAGAGTTTACAGGAGAAAAAAAGAGGCATTCAAAGAAAAGAACACGGTCCCTACAGTCAAACATGGCGGAGGTTCCCTGATGTTTTGGGGTTGCTTTGCTGCCTCTGGCACTGGACTGCTTGACCGTGTGCATGGCGTTATGAAGTCTGAAGACTACCAACAAATTTTGCAGCATAATGTAGGGTCCAGTGGGAGAAAGCTCAGAGGTCATGGGTCTTCCAGCAGGACAATGACCCAAAACACACTTCAAAAAGCACTAGAAAATTGTTTGAGAGAAAGCACTGGAGACTTCTAAGGTGGCCAGCAATGAGTCCAGACCTGAATCCCATAGAACACCTGTGGAGAGATCTAAAAATGGCAGTTTGGAGAAGGCACCCTTCAAATATCAGGGACCTGGAGCAGTTTGCCAAAGAAGAATGGTCTAAAATTCCAGCAGAGCATTGTAACAAATTCATTGATGGTTATCGGAAGTGTTTGATCGTAGTTATTTTGGCTAAAGGTTGGGCAACCAAGTATTAGGCTAAGGGTGCTAATACTTTTATCTGGCCCGTTTTTGGAGTTTTGTGTGAAATGATCAATGTTTTTCTTTTTGCTTCATTCTCTTTTGTGTTTTTTTATTGAAGACAAATTAAATGAAGATAATAATACCAAAGTATTTGTGATTGCAATCATTTTCAGGAAGAAACTGAGTATTATCTGACAGAATTGCAGGGGTGTCAATACTTTTGGCCACTGTATGCTGTTACAATCCTTTTGAAAAAACTGGACACACAACAAGAAAAAATCTTAGGCCGATACAAGATTGGACGTTTCATATGAATCCATAAAAATGTAAAAATTCATATACATTTCATAAAAATTTGTAAAAATTTAAAAATGAAAAATGTTAAAATTCATATAAATTCATATAAATTTCATAAAAATCTGTAAAAAATTAACTAATAAAGAAAAAAAATCTAAACATTTAATTTGTAATTAACTAAAGTTGTACTTCATATAGAAAAAAAAAGTAAAAAAATATAAAGACGTCAGGTAAAAAACAATATTCATATTTGGATCACTTGATATGGAATGACCCACTGACGCTATAATAGTTAAATATTTTTTAAATATGATTCCATTGCAATCCCAACTTGAATTTTGGTACAGATGTGGCTAGGAGCATAGCAGACGTATGTACATTTTTGGGAATTTTTAAATTATACGTTTGTTTTGGAAATGCATTTTAAAATTTTGCGTTTGCGTTCGTATCGGAAAATATTAACAAAGATACTCTTGTGACATATCTGGTGAAAGCCTGTACAGTTTTGAGTAGAATGGTGTTTATTTTATTTCTCTATCTTATTTCTAGCCCTGAGTTTAAGGAGAAATGTAAAGGCAGGCAACACCGAAATTCACACTTTTTCCAAACTTTCCAAATTAAAAAAAAAAATTCTAGATCTTTTTCTCTCTCACAATTTGCATTGTATGACATGCTATTATCAAATAACAAAATTTCAAAAGAATTAAAAATATAGAGGTAAAAATCATTGGTTCACTTGACATGGAATGACCCTATATGGAAGGTTTTGAGACTGCACTATATGGAGGGCTATGATGCTGTATTATACTATGTAGAGAGACTATGAGGTTGCATTATACTATATGGAGAGACTATTAGGCGGTATTATAGTATATGAAGAGTGTACGAGGCTGTATTATGCTATATGGAGGGATATGAGGCTGCATTATGCTATAAGGAGCGCTATGAGGCTGCATTATGATATATGGAGAGATGTTAGGCTGCATTATATTATATGGAGGATACACGTAATTACTTACCGGTAATGTGATTTTTCAGAGTCCATGAAAGCACCCACAAATTGTCGTTCTGGGTGCTGTCATGGATGACCGATAAAATGTGGGTTCATTATAATAATTGAATGAATATGGGGGCTACCTTATGAATGGAGGACTATGGAATGCATTATAATATATAGAAGACTATGGGGGTACATTGAAATATATGGAGGAATATTGGAATGCATTATAATAACTGAGCGACTATGGTGACGGGAGAAGGCGGACCAAATAAACCAGGATGGGGACATACATATCACGATAAGGGCCATATTCCAGGAGGAGGACCATATATGGCTGGATGAGGAACATTAAAGAGGACCTGTCACCCCCCCCCCAGGGATGTGAATCTAAGTGCAGCACTGAATAATAGTCAGATTTGCACCTGGGCGGAAATTTTAAATGAAAGTGCTGTCTGTATTTTTTATATATATATATATATATATATATATATATATAGATATATATATATACATATACATATTTATATATATAGATATAGATATAGATATAGATATAGATATAGATATAGATATAGATATATATATACTAGCTGTACTACCCGGCTACGCCCGGGTTAATAAATAACTGATGTTAGCTATAGCAAAATAGAATTTGAATATGTCATATTAATGACCTGTAAGAAAATAGAAGCTGAGCTGTGATTGATTGCTATAGGCAGCCTAATAAATCTCCAGACAACAGTAAACCCTCCCCCTGGCCAGGCAGTATATATATTACCTAACACATACACATAATAGACAGCTCATGTGACTGACATCTGCCTTAATTCCCTATATGGCACATGTGTTGCACATTGGCTGTTTTTAATCAGATGTTTATATTTGGAAATTAAAGATAGCACACGTATGAGGCGAGTTGTGTGAGGTGATTTGTGCACATCTGTGTCTGTCTGTGTGGTGTGTGTGTCCCTGGGGTGTGTGTATGTGTGTCCCTGTGGGGTGAGTGCATGTGTCCCTATAGGGTGTGTATATCCCTGTGGGGGGGTCTGTGTTGTGTGTGTTTCTGTTGTGTGTGTCTCTTTGTGGTGTGTGTGTGTCCCTGTGGGGTGAGTGCATGTGTCCCTATAGGGTGTGTATGTGTGTGTGTCCCTGTGGGGGGTCTGTGTGGTGTGTGTGTGTGTATCTGTGTTGTGTGTGTCTCTTTGTGGTGTGTGTGAACCTGTGGGGTGAGTGCATGTGTGTGTGTCCCTGTGGGGGGGTGTCTGTGTGGGGTGTGTGTGACTCTGTGTTGTGTGTCTCTCTTTGTGGTGTGTGTGTCCCTGTGGGGTGAGTGCATGAGTCCCTATAGGGTGTGTATGTGTGTGTGTCCCTGTGGGGGGAAGGTCTGTGTGGTGTGTGTGTGTCTCTTTGTGGTGTGTGTGTCCCTGTGGGGTGAGTGCATGTGTCGCTATAGGGTGTGTGTGTGTGTCCGTGGGTGTGTGTGTCTCTGTGTTGTGTGTGTCTCTTTGTGGTGTGTGTGTGTGTTTGTTCGGGTGTGTGGTGAGTATCCAATATTGGGGCTGCACCTTAGAGACTATACACTTGCTGTTACTCTTTGTGGGCGTGTGGTGTGTATACATGTCCCCGTCCGTGGTAAATATCTCATGTTGGGGCCCCACCTTAGTGAGTATATGCTGGTATGTGCTGTTAGTCTTTGGCGCTATCATTAAGCCCCTCTCATTCACAACTGTCAACTGGTAACTGTCACTTTTTCCCCATTATGTAGATAGGGGAAAAAATTGTTTAGTGAATTGGAATGCGCGGGGTTAAAATTTCGCCTCACAACATAGCCTATGACGCTCCCGGGGTCCAGACGTGTGATTGTGCAAAATTTTGTGGCTATAGCTGACAGCTGTCGATTTTCCTCCAACACTTTTACATTCACTTTTTCCCCATTATGTAGATATAGGGGCAAAATTGTTTGGTGAACTGGAACGAGCGGGGTTAAAATTTCACCTCACAACATAGCCTATGACGCTCTCGGGGTCCAGACGTGTGACTGTGCAAAATTTTGTGGCTGTAGTTGCGACGGTGTAGATGCCAATCCCGGACATATATATATACATACAGTGCCTACAAGTAGTATTCAACCCCCTGCAGATTTAGGTGGTTTGATAAGATGCAAATAAGTTAGAGCCTTCAAACTGCAAACAAGAGTAAGATTTATTAACAGAAGCATAAATCTTACAAACCAAAAAGTTATGTTGCTCAGTTGAATTTTAATACATTTTAAACATAAAAGTGTGGGTCAATTATTATTCAACCCCTAGGTTTAATATTTTGTGGAATAACCCTTGTTTGCAATTACAGTTAATAATCGTCTTTTATAAGACCTGATCAGGCCGGCACAGGTCTTTGGAGTTATCTTGGCCCACTCCTCCATGCAGATCTTCTCCAAGTTATCTAGGTTCTTTGGGTGTCTCATGTGGACTTTAATCTTGAGCTCCTTCCACAAGTTTTCAATTGGGTTAAGGTCAGGAGACTGACTAGGCCACTCCATCACCTTGATTTTTTCCCTCTTGAACCAAGCCTTGGTTTTCTTGGCTGTGTGCTTTGGGTCGTTGTCTTGTTGGAAGATGAAATTACAACCCATCTTAAGATCCTTGATGGAGGAGCGGAGGTTCTTGGCCAAAATCTCCAGGTAGGCCGTGCTATCCATCTTCCCATGGATGCGGACCAGATGGCCAGGCCCCTTGGCTGAGAAACAGCCCCACAGCATGATGCTGCCACCACCATGCTTGACTGTAGGGATGGTATTCTTGGGGTCGTATGCAGTGCCATCCAGTCTCCAAACGTCACGTGTGTGGTTGGCACCAAAGATCTCGATCTTGGTCTCATCAGACCATAGAACCTTGAACCAGTCTGTCTCAGAGTCCTCCAAGTGATCATGAGCAAACTGTAGACGAGCCTTGACATGACGCTTTGAAAGTAAAGGTACCTTACGGGCTTGTCTGGAACGGAGACCATTGCGGTGGAGTACGTTACTTATGGTATTGACTGAAACCAATGTCCCCACTGCCATGAGATCTTCCTGGAGCTCTTTCCTTGTTGTCCTTGGGTTAGCCTTGACTCTTCGGACAAGTCTGGCCTCGGCACGGGAGGAAACTTTCAAAGGCTGTCCAGGCCGTGGAAGGCTAACAGTAGTTCCATAAGCCTTCCACTTCCGGATGATGCACCCAACAGTGGAGACAGGTAGGCCCAACTCCTTGGAAAGGGTTTTGTACCCCTTGCCAGCCTTGTGACCTTCCACGATCTTGTCTCTGATGGCCTTGGAATGCTCCTTTGTCTTTCCCATGTTGACCATGTATGAGTGCTGTTCACAAGTTTGGGGAGGGTCTTAAATAGTCAGAAAAGGCTGGCAAAAGAGATAATAAATCCACACATGTGAAGCTCATTGTTCTTTGTGCCTGAACTACTTCTTAATACTTTAGGGGACCAAACAGAATGCTGGTGGTTTGAGGGGTTGAATAATAAATGACCTTCTGAATTAACTTTTAACGCTTTAAAAAAATAAATAAAAATTAAAGATTCTTTTTGGCTGCAGTGCATTTCCCACTTCCAGGCTGATCTACAGTCCAAATGTCACAATGCCAAGTTAATTCCGCATGTGTCAACCAGCTAAATCTGCAGAGGGTTGAATACTACTTGTAGACACTGTACATACACACATACATACATACACACACACATTCAGCTTTATATATTAGATGTGTGTATATATATACATATATATCCCCAAGACCACCGAGGTTCCTCACTTTCAAAGTTGCATGTTGGCTTTCAGGCTCAAATTGCCTTTATTATAGTATACACTGTGTTCCAAATTATTATGCAAATGTTCTTTTTTTCTGATTCTCCTAATTGTTTGGTGCAAATGACAGTCAGTGTAATAAAAGTCATCACCCGTTAGAGTATATATCGAATTTTATTGAAGAAACCTCCCAATGATAACAGTATAATCTTCAAAATTTAAAAAAAATTAAAAAACTGTAAATGCACTGTTCTAAATTATTAGACACAGTAGAGTTTCTAAACATTTGATGTTTTAAAGAACTGAAAATGCTCATTTGTTGAATTTGCACACATTCCTGAAATAAAAAGCTATTTAACTACAAAACAGACCAAGTTACATGTTAACATAGGAACCCTTCTTTGATGTCACCTTCACAAATCTTGCATCCATTAAACTTGTGAGTTTCTGGAGAGTTTCAGCTTGTATTTCTTTGCATGATGTCAGAATAGCCTCCAACAGCTTCTGTTTTGATGTGAACTGCCTCCCACCCCCACAGATCTTTTGCTTGATTATACTCCTAAGGTTCTCTATAGGGTTGATGTCAGGGGAAGATGGTGGCCACACCATGAGTTTATCTTCTTTTATGCCCATAGCAGCCAATGACACAGAGGTATTCTTTGCAGTATTAGATGGTGCATTGTCATGCATGAAGACGATTTTGCTCCTGAAGGCACATTTTTGCTTTTTGTACCATGGAAGAAAGTTCTTGGTCAGAAACTCTATATACTTTGCAGAGATCATTTTTACACCTGCAGGAACCTTAAAGGGGCCTACCAGCTGTTTCCCAATAATTCTGGCCCAAAATATGACTCCTACATCTCCTTCCTGACATCGCAGCCTTGTTGGGACATGGTGGCCATCCACCAACCATCCACTACTCCATCCCTCTGGGCCATCCAGGGTTGCTCATCAGTAAACAAGACTGTTTGAAAATAAGTCTTTGTGTATGTCTGGGCCCACTGCAACCATTTCTGCTTGTGAGTACTGTTTAGGGGTGGTCAAATAGTAGGTTTATGCCCCACAACAAGCCTTTGAAGGATCCTACGCCTTGAGGTTCAAGGGACTCCAGAGACACCAGCAGCTTCAAATATCTGTTTGCTGGTTTGTAAGGCCTTTTTAGCAGCTGCTCTCTTAATTCGATGAACTTGCCTGGCAGAAACCTTCCTCATTCTGCCTTTATCTGCACAAACACGTCTGTGCTCAGAATCAGCCACAAATCTCTTCACAGTATGATGATCACGCTTAGGATTTCGTGCAATATCTAATGTTTTCATCCCTTGTTAAAGACATTGCACTATTTGCTGCTTTTCGGCAGAGAGATCCTTTTTCTTTCCCATATTACTTGAAAACTGTGGCCTGTTTAATATTGTGGAACACCCAGTTTTCCTTTTATTGGGCTCATCTGCCAAACTAATTATCACAGGTATCTGAGATTTATTTCAATGATCCAAAGAACCCTGAAAGACAAAAGAAATACAGGGGGCGCACTAGTGCATTATCAATGTTACCAGCGGGGGATAATAATATGCGTGTTCACTAACCTATTATTGTTGTGCAAGCCCCGCACAACAATGGTGTAGATTTTGGAAGCGGTTGGGGTCTCCTTTCTCCTGTTATAAGTTTTTGCGGTGGTGTGGAGACAAGTTGAATCAGCTCCGTCCCGGGAGTCTCGGCGTCCCCGCTCGCTTCCTTCTGTAACCCCGCCTGCTAGCACCCCATGTGACCGGGCGCACTGACGCAGGCAGGTCCTGTGTTTATCTCCTGGTAAAGGAATTAGCTAGGTCTGCAGGTCCTCAAGTATCAATGAGCTGCTCCAGCCGTGTTCTCTATGCGAGATGATAACAGTAGATTCAAAAGCACGGTCTCGTGTAGGGCGCTCTAATTAAGGCCAGGGACTCTGCTTGTGGAAAGTCCTTTTATTGGAAATCCTCCATCCGCCACGACATGTTTCGACGGTGTAGTACCGTCTTTCTCAAGTGGAAACACCGTCGAAACATGTCGTGGCGGATGGAGGATTTCCAATAAAAGGACTTTCCACAAGCAGAGTCCCTGGCCTTAATTAGAGCGCCCTACACGAGACCGTGCCCAAGAACCCTGAGACACAATACCATCAATGGGTTTCATTGACAAACAATGAAAAAAAAACCCTAGGACACTTAAAACCAATTTGCATAATAATTTGGAACACAGTGTAAAAAGGGATTCTTTTAATGAAAGGTGGTTTAGTTTTATAGTAAGGATGGGATTATGCCTAAAAATACCCATGTACTCACAACCAGATATGTAGGGGGATTATAATAAAGGCAATTCCACAATCCACCGTGGGATAGCGACACAAGTGACAGAAGTAAAGTGACACAGACGCCACCACTACCGTCGGGAGTTTAGCCACTGATCTCTTGACGGTAGCCGCGGGTCATCTCATGCCGCACAGAGGTCTGAGGCGACGCAGCCGGGAGATGACCGACGCCCGCAGCGGAAGTACCCCGGCCGCCATATTGGAACACCCAAGTTATGGGTATTACGATATGGCGGTCGGGATTCAAAACCCCCGCCAAGCCGCGCTGCTTCGCTAATTGGTCGACCGCGGCAACTAATCAGTGAAGCGGGATTTAAATCACACTCCAATAGCGCTGATTGGTCGCCGTCGACCAAGGCAACCAATCAGCGCTGTTGGCACAAGTTTTAAATCACGCTTCGCTGACTGGTTGCCACGGTCTTTGAATCAGCGATGACCAATCAGCAAAGCGGCGTGGTGGGGGATTTGATTCCCGCACTGCTCATTGGGTGAGCGGCACGGGATTCAAATCCCCCGCCGTAGCCAGTGGCACCGCTGATTGGCTGAGCTGCAGCCGGCTTGACTCCCGTGCCGCTCAACAAATCAGCTGCACAGGATTCAAATCCCTCGCCAAAACCGATGGCTGCTCTGACGGGGGATTTGAATCCCGTGCCGTTGATTGGTTGAGTGGTCTGGGATTCAAATCCCCTGCCAAAGCTGGTGGCACCGCTGATTGGCTGAGCTGCCACCACCGGCGGCAGCTCAGCCAATCAGCGGTGCCGCGGGCTGTAGCAGGGGATTTGAATCCCGTGCTGCTCAGCCAATGAGCGGCATGGGATTCCAATCCCCCGCCAAGCTGTGCACCACTTCTCTGATTGGTCACCACTGACCGCGGCGACCAATCAGTGAAGCGTGATTTAAATCATGCGCCAACAACGCTGATTGGCCGCCGCGGCGGTCGACCAATAAATAGTGAAGCGGCGCGGCTTGGTGGGGTTTTGAATCCTGACCACCATATCGTAATATCCATAACTTGGGTGTTCCAATATGGCAGCTGGGGTACTTCCGCTGCGGGCGCCGGTCATCTCCCGGCTGTGTCGCCGCGGACCTCCATGCGGCGTGAGATGACATGCGGCTACCGTCGACAGATTAGCTGCTAATCTCCCAACGGGAGAGGTGGCGTCTGTGTCACTTTACTTCTGTCACTTGTGTCGCTATTCCGCAATGTTGGTGGATTGTGGGATAGCCTTTATTATAATCCCCCTAGATATCTGGCTGTGAGTACATGGGTATTTGTAGGCATAATTAGCCAATGATTCAAATCCCCCGCCAAATCCCACATGGCACTGCTCATTGACTCAGCCGCCGGCCGGCTCAGCCAATGAGTGGTGCCACGCAGCTTTGGTGGGGGATTTGAATCCCATTCTCAGCCAATGAGCAGCGTGGGATTCAAATCCCCCACCACGCCGCTTTGCTGATTGGTCGCCGCTGTCAGCGAAGCAGGATTTAAATCACGCGTCAACAGCGCTGATTGGTCGCTGCGGTCCGCACTTAGCGCTGTTGGTGCGTGATTGTCAGAGCGACTGCCGGCTTTGGCAGGGCATTTGAATCCCACACCGCTGATTGGTTGAGCAGCACAGGATTCAAATCCGCTGCCAAAGCCGGTGGCACCGTTGATTGGCTGAGCTGCCGCCTCCCTGCCGAAGCCGGCGGCAGCTCAGCCAATCAGCGGGCTGTAGCGGGGGATTTGAATCCAGTGCCACTTAGCCAATGAACCAAATACAGGACCATTCTGGAAGAAAACCTGTTGGAGTCTGCAAAAGACCTGAGACTGGGACGGAGCTTTATCTTCCAACAAGACAATGATCCCAACCATAAAGCAAAATCAGCAATGGAATGGTTAAAAAATAAACGTATCCAGGTGTTAGTGCGGAGCCCACTGGGACGGGGTACTCGGTGCCGGACCGGGGTACTGCTGGGGGATGTCACGGCGGTCCTGGTCCGGACCGTGTCCCCGGCCCGCACAATAAATGGGGTGTAGTGATGGGCGAATCTACTCGCTAGGACTCGTTACTCGGTGAGTAGTAAGGGACTCACAGGACTCGGTACTCGGCGAGTTTCTCAGCGAGTACTCGCAAAGTAACGAGTCCAATGCAAGTCAATGGCAATCCTAGTTTTTACTAGCGAGACTCGCTATATCACATCGCTATGTAGCTTGAATCTCCCTAAAATCGTTTAAAGAATCGCACCACTTCACGGATACCCGCTGTCAGCAGCGAGTCTGAGCGAGTTTGAGCGAGTCTTAGCGATTCCGAGCGAGTCTACGAATCCGAGTCCTGTATTCTGTATTCGGGACTCGCAAATACAGAATCTGTTATGTTCCGAGAAAGCTTCCGAGACAGCCTAGCGTGTTAGGTCAGACAAACTTGTGAAGATGGACAAGCATGTTAGCCAATCATATTCAGTAATGCCACAGCCATGTTGGTTGTGGCAGGACTATGATTGGCTGCTGTCCATCGTGATGCCTATGTCATGTATGACAGGCAAGGCTGTATATAAGCCTTGCCACCGCCATTTTGGGCACATTTCTCTGAAGATCTGAGCTAGAGCAGGGTGAGGTAGATTCTGGAGCAGATCATAGGGATTGTCAGTCAGTGTAGGGAACCTTAAAAATTCCTTATATCAACCCCAAACAGCTCTTCTGAGAGATAGCAGGAGGACAGAGGAGTACTGTGTACTGTGAGACTGTAGGCAGGCAGGGAAGCAGGGAGCTGCAGCCTTACAGTGTTCCCAGGAGCGACCTCATAGCTTCGCTTACTCACTCAACTGTTCTAATAGCTGAAGTCAGAGGCTTAGCTGAGGTACTATTTACAATTTTTTTGCAGCTGATAGATTTTGGGTCCTAAAAACCCCTTCAGCTTTAATTTGTCTGTGGCAGAACAGTGCGTTGCTGCTCTCCTAGCTGCAAATAGCACGTACGCCACCTACTTGTGCGACTACTTGTGCGCACTTTCTAATTTTTTCAGGGACTAGTGTGCTGCTTCACTGCCAAGTGTCAGCACACACTTAACCGGCCAGTAAGTGACGCCTGCAGCAACACCAAATTCCATCTCGGTGGCTGTGCGCACTTTCTAATTTTTTCAGGGACTAGTGTGCTGCTTCACTGCCAGGTGTTAGCACACACTTAACCCGCCAGTAAGTGATGCCTGCAGCAACAGCAAACTCCATCTCGGTGGCTGTGCGCACTTTCTAATTTTTTCAGGGACTAGTGTGCTGCTTCACTGCCAAGTGTTAGCACACACTTAACCCGCCAGTAAGTGACGCCTGCAGCAACACCAAACTCCATCTCGGTGGCTGTGCGCACTTTCTAATTTTTTCAGGGACTAGTGTGCTGCTTCACTGCCAAGTGTTAGCACACACTTAACCCGCCAGTAAGTGATGCCTGCAGCAACACCAAACTCCATCTCGGTGGCTGTGCGCACTTTCTAATTTTTTCAGGGACTAGTGTGCTGCTTCACTGCCAAGTGTTAGCACACACTTAACCCGCCAGTAAGTGACGCCTGCAGCAACACCAAACTCCATCTCGGTGGCTGTGCGCACTTTCTAATTTTTTCAGGGACTAGTGTGCTGCTTCACTGCCAAGTGTTAGCACACACTTAACCCGCCAGTAAGTGACACCTGCAGCAACACCAAACTCCATCTCGGTGGCTGTGAGCACTTTCTAATTTTTTCAGGGACTAGTGTGCTGCTTCACTGCCAAGTGTTAGCACACACTTAACCCGCCAGTAAGTGACGCCTACAGCAACACCTAACTCCATCTCCGTGGCTGTGCATTTGTCAACAATGTCCCAAAAACACCAAATTCCCAAAAAACAGTCTGCAAAGGGACAGGGACAAGGTCGTGGCCCTAGCAGTCGTGAACAACAAGGCACTGGTAGAAGTAGACAGACGAGGATTGATCGATCCACCTTTCTGCTGTCTAAATTTCCCAGTACTCAACCTAAACGTGTCTTGAGGCCAGAAGAGCAAGACCAAATAACATCTTGGATGGCTGACAAGACCTCAACCACTGGTTCTAGCAGCACACAATCATCCTTGACACCATATTCAAGTGCCGCTACTGACAACGCGGGGTCATCTGATCCGCAAAATCTTCCTATTTCCTCAAGCCATCGCCAGACAGAGGAAAACTTAGACCGCGAACTTGGACACTCGGAAGATTTATTTGGTTCTTATCAGCCATTCATACAACCTGACCTTTCTTTGTCACTGCCCGACCAGATACTTGAACAAGACGTACATTCCATTCATGGACAAAGTTTGGATTCACCTCGTCCTGAAGAACGTCCCTTTCAACAAAGGCATAGACCGTCTCAGGAGGTGGAGGATGATGATGATGATGAGACACACATCTCATCTGGCCAGACTGAACAGTCACGTTATCCAGAAGACTTTGAGGAGGAGGGGGTGGATGATGAGACCACTGATCCAACCTGGACACTTGACATGCAGAGCCAACAGAGCAGCCAGGAGGAGGAAAGTGGTTATGTACCACCGCCTAAAGCACCCAGGCTTACTCCT
Organism: Allobates femoralis; assembly: GCA_033576535.1. Lineage (NCBI taxonomy): Eukaryota > Metazoa > Chordata > Amphibia > Anura > Aromobatidae > Allobates > Allobates femoralis. Next base: position 518,268,831 of record JARQOC010000003.1, on the reverse strand, counting down.
TTATCCAGAATCCAAGCTGTGACAACAGTAGCCCAAATTCTGTCAACTGTTGCACAAACTGTACCAACTGTTGCCCCAACTTTAACAACAGTTGGCCAAAATGTGTCTACAGTTTCTGTTGGCCAGACTTATCCTCCAGTTCCTACACCACAACCTAAAGGACGAACAGCCATTGTCTGGAAATTTTTTAAAGATAGCCCATCAGTAGCAAATGTCGTTATATGTAACATCTGCTATGCCAGGCTAAGCAGAGGCCAGGGCAAAGCAAACTTGAGCACCAGCAGTATGCGTAAGCACATGACTCTTAAGCACCCAAGTCAGTGGTTGGCCCATCAGGGTTCGACATCAGGGCCTTCTGACCTCAACACCGTTATGCCACCTCCGATTCGTCCTTCACCATCTACTGTTCATGCAGCAGCTCCTACTCATACGATCTCCTCACAAGCTGCGTTAGATCAGAGATATGACAGTAGTCAGGCAACTTGTGAGTCTGCCCCAAATGTCCAGTTGTCTGTTCCACAGCTGTATGAGAGGCAGAGGAAGTACCTATCCACACACCCTTTTTCTCAACAAATGACAGCCCAAATTTCAAAGCTGTTAGCTGTAGAAATGCTGCCATTTAGGCTTGTGGATACTGAGGCTTTTCGGGAGTTGTTGGCTGTGGCAGCACCACGATACACTGTCCCCAGTCGCAATTTTTTTTCACGTACTGCCATACCCCGTTACATCAGCACGTGGTTAACAACTTGAAGCGTGCACTGACAAATGCTGTGAGCGGAAAAGTTCACCTGACAACTGACACCTGGACAAGTAGTTGTGGACAGGGCAGATACATATCCCTAACGGCTCACTGGATCAACCTGGTCTAGAGTGTCCCAAAGTCTAATAGTGGAATATCTGCGATCCTACCAACTCCACGAATAGCGGGCACAACATCATAACGGGTGTCTGTGTCCTCATATACTTCAACAACACAATGTGCGTCTTCTACTTCCTTGATCACTGCTGATTTGTCCGCAACATCACGTCAAAGTTGGGAGCTTTGCAGTACTGCATCAGCCAGGCGACAACAGGCTCTTCTTAAGCTGATCTGTCTAGGTGACACACCTCACACTGCAACCAAGCTGTGGAAAGGTGTTAAGCAACAGACAGATGAGTGGCTGGCCCCACTGCAACTACAAACAGGTCTTGTTGTCAGTGATAACGGATGAAACCTTGTTGCAGCAATAAAGCTCGGTAACCTTCACCACGTGCCTTGCATGGCTCATGTGCTGAACCTTGTAGTTCAGAAATTCTTGAAAAATTACCCAGAGTTATCTGATCTACTAGAGAAGGTGCGTAGAAATTGCGGACATTTCCGACATTCATCCACGGCACTTGCAAGTCTATCTGCCCTTCAACAGCAATTTAATTTGCCCAAACACAGATTAATTTGCGACATGCCCACACGATGGAATTCTACATTCCATATGTTGGCAAGGTTCAATGAGCAGCAGAGGGCTATAGCGGAATATCAGCTGCAACATGTCCGTCACCCAGGAAGTAATACAAGACACATTGGTACGATGGAGTGGGTCTGGATCGCTGACCTTTGCGAGGTTCTAGAGAACTTCGATTACTGAACAAAACTGGTCAGCGGTGATCAGTCCAATTATTAGTCTCACCATCCCCATGCTCTGTTTGCTTAAAGAATCTCTCCTGAATCTTAAAACAGAATCATTGAGGGCACAGCGGAGGGCTATGGATCCAGATTTTAACATCCACGATCAGAGCCAGCAAAGCCTATTTCAGCCGGCAACATTGGCTGCAGAACAAAACAGTGAGGAGGAAGATGAAGACGATTTATTTATCCATGGTACTGAGGTGCACCCTGATGGAACTCCCAACCCCAGGTTTATGTCAGTACAGCATGGGTGGGCTGAAGAGCAGGAGGCGGAGACCGATTTTGAGACCATGATGCCTATTGTTCATCAGTCAGGTGACACAGAAGACATGAGTCTTTGTAGCCTAGCACACATGTCTGACTTCATGTCTCAATGTCTGTCCCAAGATCCACGCGTCATTAACATCTATGACAGCGACCTCTACTGGTTGTCAACATTCCTTGACCCACGCTACAAAGACAAGTTTCCATCGCTGCTGTTGCAGTCACCAAGGGGCTTAACGATGGATCATTTCAAAAGTGTTGTTGTTGACAATTTAATGTCAATTTCACCCTCTGACTCCGCTATACCCCGAACAAGCAGCTCTTTGCCACAGCAGCCTTTGGTTGGGACATAAACGGCCACAATGTCAAGAAGAGGTGGTGGTAAGATGTCCACCAACTGGGCGATGTTCAACAGACCTTCCAATCTGCAACGGATTGTGCCTACGGTCCCCTTGTCTAGGAGACAAACATTGTCAAACATGTTGAAAGAGTATGTGTGTGACACTACCAGCTTCTTAACCGACCCCTCTGTACCCTTTAATTACTGGGTTTCCAAGCTTCACGCTTGGACTGAGCTGTCTTTGTATGCCTTGGAGTTGCTTGCCTGCCCAGCTGCTAGTGTGACATCAGAGCGTGTTTTTAGTGCCGCTGGGGGAATTGTCACTGATAGAAGGTCACGGCTGACTACAGAAAATGCCGACAGACTCACTCTCATTAAGTTTAACAAGGACTGGATATCATCAAAGTTCTTAACCCCTCCAGACGACAGTACCCAAACCTAGAGGGGCATAATCAAATTTGATATGTTTGGCTGACTGCGGTTTAAACATTATGTCCTCTTCTGACACAAAGGATAAACAATGTGCCTCTGCTAAGAAGATTTGATAACTAATGTTCCTGCTACACTTGCTGCATGACAACAAAACTACACAATCAGTGTCAGTAATGTTACTTTACTAATGCATGCACTTGTGATGATTTTTGAACGTTGATTTATGTCAGACAATCCAATACAGTCTCTTGGCTGAATTTTTTAAGGCAACAAGCCTATACCTGCATTGTGGGCATTTCTCAAACTGCAATAAAACATATTGTTTGGCTCAAGTGCCTTTCATTAATTTTAAAAATGTTGATACCGCCCCTTGGGCTAATTTTTTGAGGCAACACGCCTATGCCTGCATCGAATTAGTTGCTTGTACTATGCTCTCAGGACAAGCAAGAATATAGTATGGGCCACGCGCCCTCCTCTATATCTAAAAAGAGTTGATCCCGCCCCTTGGGCTAATTTTTGGAGGCAACAAGCCTATGCCTGCATCGAATTAGTTGCTTCTCCTATGCTCTCAGGACAAGCAAGAATATAGTATGGGCCACGCGCCCTCCTCTTGTTCAAAAAAGAGTTGATCCCGCCCCTTGGGCTAATTTTTCGAGGAAACAAGCCTATGCCTGCATCGAATTAGTTGCTTGTACTATGCTCTCAGGACAAGCAAGAATATAGTATGGGCCACGCACCCTCCTCTTATTCTAAAAAGAGTTGATCCCGCCCCTTGGGCTAATTTTTGGAGGCAACAAGCCTATGCCTGCATCGAATTAGTTGCTTCTCCTATGCTCTCAGGACAAGCAAGAATATAGTATGGGCCACGCGCCCTCCTCTTATTCAAAAAAGAGTTGATCTCGCCCCTTGGGCTAATTTTTGGAGGCAACAAGCCTATGCCTGCATCGAATTAGTTGCTTGTACTATGCTCTCAGGACAAGCAAGAATATAGTATGGGCCACGCGCCCTCCTCTTATTCTAAAAAGAGTTGACCCGCCCCTTGGGCTAATTTTTTGAGGCAACAAGCCTATGCCTGCATCGAATTAGTTGCTTCTCCTATGCTCTCAGGACAAGCAAGAATATAGTATGGGCCACGCGCCCTCCTCTTATTCAAAAAAGAGTTGATCCCGCCCCTTGGGCTAATTTTTTGAGGCAACAAGCCTATGCCTGCATCGAAGACGTGGCTTGTACTAAGATCCTGCTGGAGCCTGGCGAAGGGTCCCACTGTATGCTACGGAGATAACGCGTAGACGCGCTCTGTTGCAAGTAGACGTCCCAGCCTATCGCATCTGTGTTCCTAGTGTTGTTGCCATACCGAGTCATTAAGTAACCTCCCCACAAACACAGGCACTATTTATTTGTCAGCAACATTTGTATGTGCAGTCATGATTTTACACATAATAACCAAGGTGCCTTCATGCGCCATGCGGGCCGTAAAGTACTTGCTAATGATGATGACTTTAAGCCCACCCACAAAAAAAACCTACACATCCATTCCCTGAAAAAGACAGACACAAAGCAGTTTTTGTAAACTGGGTATTATTACGCCATAATGGCAAAGATGTCAGATTCTTTTTTTTTTTTTTAACTTAGTAAAAAGTTGTACATAAAACATAAGAAAATAACAAAGAAATTGTGCAATGCACAATAAAAACAAATAAACACAAAAAAAAGGGGGCCTACAGCTGGTGGTAGGTTGCTGCATTCTCTGGGGTTGCCTCTACCGGGACACCATCACCCTGGTCGTGGAGGAGGTCCAGGGCCCCATGGATTACCTCACCCAGTGGTTGTAAGCCTGTAGGGTGGGTCATCTGGGCCGGTTGGCCTTGAGTTGGTAGGCCCCTGTTTGGTGGACACCACCTCTGGGTCGCCACGTACCTGTCCCGGGGTGTGGCCCTGTCCAGTCTGTTGGAGCTAGAGAGCTGCCACTCCTCCAAATAAGCAAATACCTGCCCAGGGTGGTTTGGGGGCCTACAGGCATCAAGGACAATGTGGATTGCTGACCTTGCCCTCAGTTGTCTCTCCCATGGAATCTGAGCCAAGAATGGTATAAGACTGCGGGCAAAGTCAGCATCACATTGTCCGATGTGGTAGTTTTGTGCCCCCGGGATCTGAGCGGGGCTGCTGGGGTTATGTTGACTCCCCACACTGCTGGCAGTCGGCAGTGGAGCAAGGTGGATGGGCAGAGGTTGGTTTTGGTGGGGAGCCGGTTGTGGTGGCCCTTCAACCTCCTCTTCTAGCTGTGGCCGGGCATGCCCCAAAGATGGTGGTGGTGGTGGTACTCCCTCCTCCTCTGGTGGTGGTTCAGGGGCCTCCCTCGCCTCCTCAGGCAGCTGTGGTGGCGGGTTCCGACGCCGCATCTGGTTGTGAGCAGCTCTGTGGGTAAATATTAAAAAAATTTGGTGAATGGGTTACGTTTGGAAACAAAACCATAGGCCAAACATAAAATGTGCACGCTTTTTTGACTCAGTGTATCTGTGTATTCTGTGTATTTTCATTGTTGGCCTTAAAATGGAATTGCAGCAAATACATTAAGGACATTTTGGCTCATGCCTCAAACAATATTCTATTTGTGGGTAATGTTGGTCCACGATTTTTTGGCATTACATTACAAATTTAAAAATTTGTCTGCACTATTACACTGTGCCCTGCCTTAGGCAGGACAGCTATTTAGGCACTTGAAGACATATTAGTGGCCACAACTATTGCTTTGACTTTTTTTTTAACTTTATGTGGACAAAGCTATAGCCTGACACTGTGAGGCAAACACATTCTTCAGGGTTGTTTGCCATCAGATGGACACAAAAATGTGTGGTGGTTTAGTGGTTAGAACTGTGCGGTGGCTCAGTGCTTAGCACTGTATATGGTGGCTCAGTGGCTAGCACTGTATATGGTGGCTCCGTGGTTAGCACTGTGCGCTGGTTCAGTGGTTAGAACTGTGTGGTGGCTTAGTGGTCAGAACTGTGCGGTGGCTCAGTGGTTAGAACTGTGCGGGGGCTCAGTGCTTACCACTGTATATGGTGGCTCACTAGTCAGCACTGTATGGTGGCTCAGTGCTCTGCACTCTACAGTAGCTCAGTGGTTAGCATTGTATTGTGGCCCAGTGGTTAGCACTGTATATGGTGGCTCAGTGGTTAGCAATGTACGGTGGGTCCGTGGTTAGAACTGTGATGGAAACTAGACCCCCCCAAGGAACTTATCTAGATTGGTGGTGAGCACTTTGAACCCCCAGGTGCTTCACAAATGAATCCGTAAAAATGAAAAAAGAAAATTTTTGTGGAAAAGAAAGTACTTTTTAATTTTTACGGATCAAATTGTGAAGCACCTGGGGGTTCAAAGTGCTGTCTATGCATCTAGATAAGTTCCTTGTGGGGTCTAGATTCCAAAATGGGGTCACTTGTGGGTGAGCTCTAATGTTTAGGAACACAGGGGCTCTCCCCATTAAAGCTCATTTGCCATTTAGCAGCCCAAGCTTCTAGTTTACATAAATCCTCCTGTAATATAAAATTGTCCTCCTCTGTATTGATTACCCTGCAGAGTTTAGTGTCATCCGCAAATATTGAGATTCTACTCTGTATGCCCCCTACAAAGGTCATTAATAAATATATTAAATAGAAGCGGGCCCAATACTGACCCCTGTGGTACCCCACTGTTAACTGTGACCCATTCTGAGTGTGTTCCATTAATAACCACCCTTTGTTTCCACCCTTTGGATGATTTTATCACAATCTGACATGAAATCAGAATAAACTTTTCCTGTTTTAGATCAATTAGGATTAATAAAAATGATTTATTTTTGCTAAATGGCAGAATAATGAGAGAGAGAATGTTTTGAGGTATTTTTGGCTACTTTCTGCAAAGTCAAAAGTTTACATACACAAAAATTACTATACCATTAAACAATTTGGGAAAACCCATATGATCATGTCATGTGTTTGGAAGCTTCTGATAGATTTATTGGCAACATCTGAAGTAATTAGACACACAGCTCTTGATATATTTTAATGCACACCTGAAACACACTGCCTCTTTGTGTAGCATCATGGGAAAGTCTAAAGAGATCAGCCAATATATCAGGAAGAGATTTGTAGACTTGCACAAGTTTCGTTTATCCTTGGGTGCATTTTACAGATACCTGAAGGTGCCTCGTTCATCTGTACAAACAATTATACTCAAGTACAAACAAGATGGGGATGTCCTCAGTGAAACGAGTATTGTATCAAGATGAGCTGAAAGGCCACTCTGCCAGGAAGAATCCATTGCAAATGCATACAGGAACAAAGACCTACATTTTTGTACACATGTCCTGTGGTTTGACAAAGCTAAAAATTAACTGTTTGGCTATAATGACCATCATTACATTTGGTGGAAAAAGGGAGAAGCTTGGAAGCCTAAGAACACCATCTCAACATTGAAACACGGCATGTGCACAATCATATCGTGAGGTTGTTTTGCTGCAGAAGAGATTGGTGAACTTCACAAAATAGATGACATCATGATAAAAGAAGATTATGTGGCAATACTAAAGCAACATCTCTAGACATCAGCCAGGAAGTTAAAGCTTGGGCTGCAATGGGTCTTCCAAATGGACAATGACCCGAAACATACTGCCAATGTGTTTACAATGTGTCTTAAGGATAACAAAATTGATGTTTTATATTGGCCATCACAAAGCCCTGATCTTAATCCTTTATGGAAATTTATGGGCAAAGCTGAAAAAGCAGGTGCGAGCAAGGCGACCTACAAATATGGCTCAGTTACACCAGTTCTGTCAGAAGGAATGGGCAAAAATTCCAACTGACTATAGTGAGAAGCTTGTGGAAGGGTACCAAAAAGAGGAAAAATACCTGAAAAATCAGATTTAACTCCAATAGCAGAAGCAAGCATATAAGCACCAATTTATGCATCTAAAGCCTATCAGGTATTTTTCCTCTTTTTGAGTGTCATATGTTGCATACTGTTTTATGATTTTATATGGGCCTATGTTGTTGGATTACATAAGGGGATAAATGGTTACATTTTAACTGATTTGGGATAAAATATCCTCTACATAGAACTCCGGCAACCAGCGCAGTCAATATATTTTTTGATTTATTTCAAATTGTAATAATTATATTAATGCCAATTGACCTAAAGTGAGAAAGGCTTATTCTGATTTCATGTCAGATACTGAGAAAAATATACATATGTGTCTTTTTATATAGTGTTTGTAAACTTCTGGTTTCAACTACATATATAATCGTGTCACTTAACTCCAATACAAGCCTCTTGGTTTGCCTGAGCCACCGCCCTTCCACCAAGTTGTGGCAATGCATATTTTGCTGGTAGCTGTATCTTTTTAGTATATGCGATAGAATCACATTTCTCTCCCTGTGGTAATTTTCTAATGAACTACTTTAATCATACAGTGAGGTAATTCATTTTACTTTAACCACGCTCTCGTTCGACACCTTCATTCTTGTTATTTGTATATTATGCTTCGGCTGGTTTCACACTGCGTTTTTTTTCCCTGATCAGGTTCGATCAAGTTTGTGTGTCAAAACCAGGAGTGTCTCCAAAACTCAGAACAGGTGTCAATCTTTCAATTATAGTTTTTCTCTGCAAGTTCCTCTCCTGGTTTTGACACACAAAACCGGATCGAACCTGATCAGGGAAAAACTGTGGTGTGAAACCAGCCTTAGGGCGGCTTCACACTGCGGTCAGGTCCGGTCCGGTGCTGTCCAGTGTAAACCGGACAGCCCCGGACCAGATTTTGGCCCCATAGTATCCTATGGGGCCGGATGGAGCCGGATGGCAGCTATCCGCCATCCGGTTTCCATCTGTCGGGAGGATCCGGTTCTGTGTTCAGATCCAGTCCAGAGCTGTCAGGTTCATCCCTGACAGCCCCGGACCGGACCTGAAGCCACCCTTAGACAACTCTGTTAGCATCCAATAGTCTGTGGTGTCAACTGCCTTTATGTTGTTGTAATTTCAGTATATTTATTATCCACCAGTATTCCTCCTTTGCCATGGACAATAGAATTCATTCTTTTAGTGCTGATTGTTTTGCATGGTTTACTATAAGGAGTACTCTACTGATATATTGTTCCCCTTTATGCATTTATTTATGAATACAGTTAGGGCCATAAATATTTGTTAACAACTCTGAGAGGGATGTGCTGTACATTCCTGCAGCTAAGTTAAGATTTTTTTAAGGCAGTCTTTAAGGCTGTGTGCACATGAACAGGAGGCACTGTGTGTTGGACGCAGTGCTTTCAGACCTGCGGGAACCCAAGGGTGCATGCAGGGAGACCGTAGTCGCCCTGTACTCACAATCTGTGGCAGGTGCAGGGCAGCTTTTCCCTAAATGCACATGATCGTTATCTCTTCTGACTCCGCAGCATGTTAATTTCATGCGGAAGTCCGGCAACCTGCACCGCAGGTCAAAACACGCTGCAGAGAGAGAAGCACAGTGGGCATGGGATTTCTTGATATCCCATCCGCTGTGCTTGTACTGTATAATGCAGAATATTGGATGCAGCGGCAATATGCTGCATTCAAAACGCTGCCATTCGTGATCATGCGCACGCAGCCTTTTCTGATCTTTTATTACCCCTGCATGAAAATTCTTCTCAGTGGCTTTGCTCCTTTGTTAACAATCAGGGCTGAAAACAATTTATTTTGATTAGCTGGGTATGCTTAACATTGTTCTATATAACTAAATGCTATAACTGTTCAATTCACTGTTAACATCTTATGATCTGGACAAATCACATATAACCATTTAAATTTGATCAAGAAAAATTGGCCAATGGCAGGTAAGATGATTATTTTTCATATCAGTCAAAAATTATAAAAGGTAAATATGAAAACCTTTATTTGAGTCAAAAAGCTAGGCAGTTGAAATTACTAGGCATGTGTCATTTCGTCAATCTATATAGTGTTGAAAATTGGCAATTAAAAGAACTTCCTGCATTAATACAAGTAAATTATCATAGACATAAAACTATCTGACGCTTGCTGCATGAAGGAAAGATTTTGTCACACCTGTCAAACATTGCATCATTATTAATAAATCAGTTTTTTGAGCAAAAGAGAGAACTTGTGTGAACTACTTATGTTAAGAAAAGGAGGTCGATTCACTCATCTCTACTGTTTTAAATATAGGAAAGTGACACTACGTCATTATGCAGTTAATTCAATTCGGTTCATGGCACATTCTCTAGATTTGCAATTTGTTCTTTCACACTTAATAGCAGATTAACTCATGTGCACTGAAATTTAGACTTAGGTAAAAATACATTTTAAAAAAGTCTTGCCTTCCTGTTATGCAACTTATTTTTCATGGCTTACAGCGTACAGCAAAACACCGAGTTCTCATGTTCCACCATTACACATGACTCACATCTCAATGAAACAGGAAATGCTTCTATGGCTCTAATTACCATAATTTTACGCAAATTATATATTTTTTTTCTTGCTGAATATATTTGCATAATCTGACTCCAGTTTATGAAGCAAATGCTGGCTTTATTTTCTACCTGGCGAAGCCATAGAAATGCTAAACTATCAAAGTGCCAAATATTTTTTTTTCCTATTATTTGGGCTCTCCAAACAGTTTTCCTCATTAAGATGCAAACATCTGTGAACTGGCCAGACTCTATGAAGATGAAAGTAAATGTGAAGTGACCTTCATTCATGCCGAACACAAAGAATATTGCAATGAGGCATTCCTTTCAAGTTCCACAAAGAAAATTAAGAAGGCACCTACGGCAATAATTGACTACCAAAATATTTCCTTCATTTTGACAGTTTCATTTAGCTTATTAATTAAAATTGTCTGTAGGCATTTAGCAGTTATATTTAAAGAAGTGTAATAATTGCCTTTAAGGATATAATAGGCCTTGAAAATATAAAGTATTTAGTGGAGACTGTGTTTGATGTGATACATACAAAAAGATGCACTATTAAAACCCTGCTGTTCTGTTCGGGTCTACTATACACTTAAGGCCGCTTTACATGTCACGATATCGCAATGCAACTACGATAAGAAGTCACGTGGAAGGAGCATTGCAGTTGATATCGTTTGTGCGTTGTGTCGTGTAAATGGGCAACGCAACTCAAAAACGATGCAACTACGATATTGTTTTTGGATTGTGCATGCTCTTCAACCGTGCAATATTGGCTTGACGATGTGGCAGGATCGTGCTGTGTGACAGCGGAACTACGATTTGGAGTGCAACTTCCCCTATTCACTCCAATGTTAATTGGTCGTTCCCTGAGTTGCTCAGACACAGTGTGAAAAAGGGGCGTTCAACATCGTAGTTGCGTTGCCTGCCGATATCTCCCTGTGTAACAGCTCCTATGCGATTTTGGACAAGTGCCAAAAATGTGAGCGCTCCCGTGAAGTTGTATGCAATATCGGAACGATATTGCGAAGTGTAAAGGGGCCTTTAGGGTCCTTTACATGTCGCAACATTGCATGCAATTTCACTTGCAACTTACTGGTTGCAGTGAAATCATGGACACATTGTTCCATTTGTGCATGGCAACAAAACAGAACAATGTGTCCATGATTTCACTGCATCCAGTAAGTTTCAAGTGAAATTGCATACAATGTTGCGACGTGTAAAGGTACCCTGATGGCCACTTTACACGTCCCGATATCGGCGTCCAACTCCGATAAAAAGTCACGTGGTTCGTGAGTTGGCCCCGATATCGGTCGTGCGTTGTATGGTGTAAATGTGCAATGCGACGCAAGAACGATGCCAAACCGATATTGGGGAAAAATGAGCAGGCTCTCCAACCGCCCGATATTGGATGGCCAATCTGGGCGGATCGTGCTGTGTGAAAGCCCAACACCGACTTGGAGACCAAATTCCCCTATTCTCTCCCATGTTAAATGGTCATTCCTGGGTCGCCCGCACAAGGGGGCGTTCACATCGCAGTTGCGTTGCCTACCGATATCGCGCTCTGTAACAGCTCCCCTGCGATCTTGGAATTCTGCCCAAAAAATGCGCACTCCAGCGCCGTTGTATTCAACATCGGAACAATGTTGGGACATGTAAAGTGGCCATGAGTGTTTTATTTGAATACCTGTTGCATTAATATACTGTATGTGAACATGGTTGTTCATAAACAAATGAAAAATTAAATCAAAACTTTCAAATTTGGTCTTTTTTGACCGAACAGAACAGCAGTGTTTTAACCCTCATCCGGCTGAGTAGGTACCATTGTAACTATTCCGTTTTAAAATTGCAATAACTTTTTTTTCGAAAAGACGTAGAAGGCTGAAATTTCATGACATCTCTACATTTTTGGTCCAGAATATATTGGCCAAATTTCAATAAAATATCTCCACCCGCTTCCGAGATAAGGGGTCGAGATCTTTTTGCATCCATAACAAGCTGCATAGGTACAAATGTACCTCATATATTTTGAATGAAGATAATGCAAGGGAAAAAGCATACATTTTTTTTTAATGATAATGCTATTTAACTATTATAAACAAGTAGAAAAACTGTTCATTTACATTATAAAAGAAAATGTAAGAAACTTTTTTTATTGATTTTCTTCGCAAGTAATGCATGTTGGCTTTGCTACCGAGTGTTCATCGCAAATGGGTTTCACACAAACTACATAAGACTTTCTAGTCTTATGTTGTTTTCGCTTCAGGTCTCGGCAGACATAGCAACTACCAACAACAGGGGAGGGTCCACGACTACCATGAGGTATTTGAGGGTCAGCTGCTGCTTGCGATGCTACCATAATGCATCGTCCAAGCACCATTTCTACTGCACCTCGAAGAAAATGGTTTCTCATTATCATTCGGTTTGTACTACGTTCTTCAATTGCAGCAATACACAGCTGATTTGCGAGATCTTTCAGGAACTTTCTTCGTTGATCCTTTGCCCTGAAGCTTGGATTGTGTTCTCTGTAGATGATGTAGGATGCTAACCCAGTGACGTCAATCATATTGTATAAAAATGCCAAAGTCCAATGTGATATTCGTCGTTTCACAGTGTACTCTCCCAACATTTTATCCATAACATCAACGCCACGTTTTGTTTTGTTGTAGTATTTTATTATCTCTGGCTTGGCTGCTAGTGTCTCTTCAACTTCTCCCGTCATGTGCATAGATGATAGATGAAATGTGTGTGCTCACAGCAATGAGATGAACAACAAAATGGCTAATGAGAGGAGGGAGGCAGGAAGAGAAGTAGAAGCCACTCCCAGTTTGAATTAACTTAATTGACAGCAACAAAAGTGACCAGTAACAACACTGGCCAATAGATATCAGCATAACATTTGTAGCTGAATGAACTTTAGTTTCTGAAACCAAGTAAAGTCTTCTCACAGTGAAGGTATATATGAAGGTACAATTGTACCTATGCAGCCTGTTAAGGTTGTAAAAATTATGCAGCCTGACAAAGGTTAAATAAGTGCAAAGCTCAGAATCCCTCAAAAACTATTATGAGGTGAGAAAAATATGTAAAATACATAGTGTCTGGGGTTTTGTAACCTTTTCTGTTTGCACCAAATTCATATTAAATTATTTTCCGGTTAAAATCACTCTAAAAAAAATTATGTAGATTTGTCTTGTACAAACAACTCTAACCTATCAAGGCATAAACTCACCAAAATGTCAGCGAGTGCTCAGTAGTTTCTCGTGACAAGATGTGAATAATAGATTTGTGAAATCTTGTAAAAAATAATCTTCAAAAAAATGATGATTTATGAGTTTGTATATAAAAGGAATGAATGCTTATTTTCACAGCAACTCTAATGCGCAATATAAGATCTCTCCACTACAATGGTGTACACATTTGTTTATCATGTGCCATTAAGTCAGACCTAAGGCCACTTCACACGCTACGATATCGTTAGCTATGTCACGTGACCGCGATCCTTCCGACATCGTTAGTGCGTTGTCACAAACAAGGATATCGTTAACGATGTGAAATTTGGCAATGCTCCAGCTATTTTGAGAAGAACGAGTAAACGATGTTACAAAGCTGCAGGAATAGGAGAAATATGAGCGACATCGTTCAAAAAGGTGTCACACTGAACGGTGTTGCTGCTTCCCAGAACGTTAATTGGACGACGAACGATAGATTTGAGGTCAGGATCTCAAATTTTTGATGAACGTTCCAAATATTTATCATTTCAAGATCATTTGTTTACACGCAAGACGCACAAACGATATTGTTTGGCCTTTGGAGCAATACAATAATACACCCACTGAAAATATTTGATTTTAAAATGACAAGTTTTGAATGAAATTGGTTAGAAATTAGAAACTTACTTCAAAGGGAGAAATGAAAAAGCATGTGTAACCACTGTGCATAATTTAAAATGATCATATTTAACACATGAAAGAAATCATCATGTTGAAGACATCTATACCATGAATGAAATTAGGAAAAGAAAATGGAAGGCACAATTTGCATGCTTTACCAGTAGTGATGAGCGAGTACTAAAATGCTCGGGTGCTCGAAGCTCGGGCCAAGCATCCCGAGATACTCGTGTACTCAGCCCGAGTACCGAGCCCAATGTTATCCTATGGGAGACCCGAGTATTTTTATGAAATGACTGCCGGCAGCATGTAGAAACCCTAAAAATGTCACAAAAGTCTCAGAAGAGTGCTCAAATGACATGGCAACACCATGGGGAGGACCCCTGTAAGCATTTCTCACTCAAAGTCACAGCTGTGAACAATGTTGTCCGAGTTTCACGCCAATTTTACGGAGTCACCAGAAAACCTTCCAAAATGACACCAAAATGAATATTTAGGGTGGAAATGTTAAGGGCACATACCTAATAGTGAGATACAGCTGGTATATGTTACTTTCTGTCATTACATGAAAGATTTTACGTGAAAACATTGTGCGGCACTCCGATGTCCCTGAGAAGAGACGTACATGAAGGCCTCTTGACATAATGTGCCCATTTTCAGGAAGTGGGTCTATTGCAGGATTTTCCTTGCCAGGGCAGTCCAAATGGAGGTTCACCAATGCCCCTGGATAGAGACGTGCATGAGGGCCTGTAAACCTGAAGTGCCCATTGTAAGGAAGCGGTGTATTGTAGTATAGCCCTTTGGCAGGGCAGCCAAAATTGAGAGGCTCCACATTGTCCTGGATGGAGACGTGCAGGAGGGCCGGTAAACCTGAAGTGGGTGTATTGGAATATAGCCCTTTGGGCAGGGCAGCATAAAATTGGGAGGCTCCACATTGTCCTTGGATAGAAACGTGCAGGGAAGAGGAGGCTGAGGAGCATGACATTCCGGAGCTGTAGAGTTGGGTGAAACCATGACTGAGGTAGGGCCTGCAAGGACGTGTTCCGGCCCTCGCTCAGACTGGGTCCCAGCTTCCACAATATTAGCCCAGTGTGCCGTCAAGGAGATGTAGCGGCCTTGCCCACAAGCACTTGTCCACGTGTCTTTGGTTAGGTGGACTTTGCTGAAACAGCGTTGTTCAGGGCACGTGTGATGCTTTGTGACACGTAGGTATATGCAATGCGGGACGGCACATCTGGAGAAATAGTGGTGGCTGGGGACCGAGTAACGTGGGACAGCAGCCACCATCAGGTCGGAGAATAGCTTCCGGTCTCCACAGCCAGAAGGTAACATTTCTAGCGCAAGCAGTCGCGAAATGTGATAATTTAGGACTGTGGCATGTGGGACATTGGCAGCGTATTGCGCCTGCATTCAAAGGTTTGCTGACATGGACAATTGAACGCTGCGCTGGGACAAGGACGTGCTTGAATGGTGGTGTATTTGTGCGTGGACACGTCAGGTGCAGGGCCGGAGGCTTGTTCGCGGCCAGCATGGACAGGGGGTTGGCTGGCACGCACAACACGCGAAGACGTAGCAGTAACATCAGCAAGCACCCTCCTCGACTCGGTGTACTTCCCACAAAGTCGGGTGCTTGGCTGACATGTGCTTGTATCATGCTGGTGGTGGTCAGGCTGCTAGTTTCGTACCCTGCTGATGTGGCATGGCAGGTGTTGCAAATGGCCTTTTAGAGTCATCTGAGCCACTTAAAAAACTGTCAGACTCGGAAGACCTAACATTTGCACAGAGGCACCTTGTGTCGTGTTGTTGTTCCGGGGAACGGTTGCCTGCCTTCTGCCTGCGGACACAACCCTGCTTCTTACTACATTTGGGATGCTACCCCTCCCCGACTGTGCACTGCTGTCCTCGGCTTCTGCATAATCCTCCTGCAAGTTGGGTCAGCTACTGGATCATCCTCCACGTCGTCTTCCTCTTCCGCACCCTGATCCTCCTCCTGACATTCCTGGCAATTGTGTCTCATCATCGTCCACCCCTGTTGAGCACATTGCCAAGGTTCCCTTCGTGGAACGTGGTGCTCAAATATTTGGCATCTGTACATACCATCTCACTTCAACAGGACTGGCGAGAGGCCAGATTCTGCGAATGGATACGTGAACAGCTCTTCCGAGTGTCCTAGTGTGGATCAGTAATGTCCATGGACGTGCTACTCGGCCTGGTGGTAGGAAGGAGGATCAGGTTGGGAAATGTGCGGTGCAGTATCGCGGCTACTGACACTTGACCGTGTGGAAGACAGGGTGTTTGTGGAGGTGCCCATCTGACTTGAAGCATTATCCGCTATCCAAGTAACAAGCTGTTGACACTGGTCTTGGTTCAAGAGCGGTGTACTGCTGTGGGCCCCAAGAATTTGGGACAGGACGTGCGAGCGAGTAGATGTGCCACTTTGTTGTTGCGAAAATATTGCTTGCACACGACCTCGGCCTCTGCCTGCACCACCATCACGTCCACTTCCTTGTCACTTGCCAACACCCTTGCGCATTTTTCCTGCTACAACAGTCTGGTGACTGTTCTGGTCACAGGAAAGCTGGATTTTAGACCCTGCCTGTATACAGCTAGTCAATTTTGACAGTCTGGTGACTGTTCTGGTCACAGGAAAGCTGGATTTTAGACCCTGCCTCTATACA
This sequence comes from Allobates femoralis, assembly GCA_033576535.1. Taxonomy (NCBI): domain Eukaryota; kingdom Metazoa; phylum Chordata; class Amphibia; order Anura; family Aromobatidae; genus Allobates; species Allobates femoralis. Next base: position 518,252,140 of record JARQOC010000003.1, on the reverse strand, counting down.
GCTAGTCAATTTTAACAGTCTGGTGACTGTTCTGGTCACAGGAAAGCTGGATTTTAGACCCTGCCTGTATACAGCTAGTCAATTTTGACAGTCTGGTGACTGTTCTGGTCACAGGAAAGCTGGATTTTAGACCCTGCCTGTATACAGCTAGTCAATTTTAACAGTCTGGTGACTGTTCTGGTCACAGGAAAGCTGGATTTTAGACCCTGCCTGTATACAGCTAGTCAATTTTGACAGTTTGGTGACTGTTCTGGTCATAGGAAAGCTGAATTTTAGACCCTGCCGGTATACAGCTAGTCAATTTTGACAGTCTGGTGACTGTTCTGGTCACAGGTAAGCTGGATTTTAGACCCTGCCTGTACACAGCTAGTCAGCTCCAACAGTCTCCTTAGGACTGTTCTGGTCACTGTAAAGCTTGGACTCCGATCTGGATCACCCTGCCTATATCCTCCTAGATTAGTCCTGAGAAGGACTGTTGTGGTCAGCAGCAGTTTGCAGCCCTGCTCCGGATCTACCTATGAGGGCCGCAAATCTGTCCCTAAGCAGCAGCAGACACTCTCCCTACACTCACTGTCTGGATGGCTGTGTGCAGAGCACATCGTGGCCGGGTCTTATAAAGGCTCGGTCACGCTGTGTGGGCCGGCCAATCACTGCAATGCCACAACTAACAGGGCTGTGGCATTGCAGTGGTCTGCCAGCCAATCCCTGCATGTGGGATGGCTCACTAAAGAGCGCCAACATGCAGGGATGAGGACCACGAGCACAGCACGAGTATCGCGTGATTACTCGGTGCTCGCCGAGTTGCCCGAGTACAGTGATACTCGTGCGAGTACCGAGTAGCGCAGAGCATACTCGCTCATCACTATTTACCAGATATTTAAAGAGGACCTGTCAACGCCCTGCTGTATGGCAATCTAAATGCAGCACTGAATGCAGCATATCTGCTGCATTCAGGGAAGGGGTCCCCCATGTGTTTGTGTGCTGTGTACCCCGAGATATAGCCTTAGCAAAACTCACGGTTAGAAGCCATGAGGGATGTCCCTGTGGCTGGAGTAAGCTCTGTTCACGGGGGCCATTCCCTACCCCTCTGCCTCTCTGTGCCGCCTCCTGCTGTGCTGTTTATGCTTTGTTCAGACACAGTGCAGGAATCTGGCACTGACGTCATGACAAATGATTTGCATGCTGTGTACGGCAGGATGAGTGACAGAGAGAAGGAGGGCAGAACTAGCACAGCAGAAGCAGAATAAAGAGAGGCAGGGGGAGGGCCCCTATGAATAGAGCTAACTCCAGCCACATGGACTGCCATCATGGCTTCTAACAGTGAGTTTTCCTAAGGCTATATCTCGGGGTACTCAGCACACAGACAGATGGGTGACCCCTTCCCTGGATGCAGCAGACATGCTGCATTCAGTGCTGCATTTAGATTGCCATGTAGCAGGGGGGTGACAGGTCCTCTTTAAGGATTAACTGAAAGCTTTGAAAAGTCACAAAATTAAGGCACAAACTTGGAGTAGCTCCTGATTTTTGTGATTTTTTTTGCCCTTTCCTGACAGTTTCTCATAGCTTAAACAAAATGGAATGGAGCTGAGGGATGCCTAGTTTAAGATGAGCTGTGATGGTTTCTGTTTCAAAACTCTAACTCTGGTACCTGACTGGAATGAGATTTCTGCCGGAGTCCAGGAAGATGCACCCCGCCTATGAAATGCTCTAGACTTATGAAAAGGCATGCTTTTTAGAAGCAAAGTTAAGAAACTTTCTAAAAATTCTATTTAAAAAATGAATCTTCCTTCCTCAACTCAGTGTTAGGTTGGAGTCACACTACCATATGACTCACGCAAGATTCACATCAAAATGCTCGAACTGACCAGCAGCTCTCCTTACCTGAGTGTGCCAGGTGCATGGAAATAAATGAAACTAAAACGCTTCAGTCAGGAAGGCCGCCGGCCTTCCCGGGCAGCACCATACGGTCCTCGTATGAGTCATATATAGTCATATATAGTTTTATTCCAGTATTAAAATAGCAACAGAGTGGGGACTGTACACAGAACATAACATTAAGAAGTTAGGGAAAACCTAGGCAGAGCAATAGCAATCTCTCTGCACTACTGTTCTCCATTCTCCGTTCACCTTTTGACCGGAAAGAGCTGTGGGTGGGAGCGAGATTCAGATGATTACTGCACTTGAAAATTAGTTATCATGCCCATTTAACAGGTAAAAAATATTCTAATATCCAGACCACCACTTATCATTAAAATGATGGTGGAAACACAATTCTTCATGTGGGCAGTCACCATACTGCACATACCAGGAGGGTTATACCTGTAGGTGAAATGAAGAGAGCCTGGAGAACATGCAGCACTAATTTAAACCAAGTTTCAACCAGGAGGTTAATAATATTGAGACCAGGCTCTTATGGCCACTTTACACGTCCCAACATCGGTTCGATGTTGGATACAACGACGCGGGAGCGCGCATTTTTTGGGCAGAATTCCAAGATTGCATAGGAGATGTTACACAGCGCGATATCGGCAGGCAACGCAACTGTGATGTCTACGCCCCCTTGTACGGGCGACCCAGGAAAGACCATTTAAAGGGAACCTTTCACCCGATTTTAAGGCCCTACACTATCTCTAGCTGTCCCTACATCTTCCTAGCAGCTCCCTATCTATCCCTTTCTTATCTAAAGTGACTTTATGAAACATGTGTAAAATAAGTATAAACTTACTGCAGTCCCCGTGGTTAGGGGACTGGGTAGGCGTGCCCACGCTGCCTTCCTCACACCTCCTGTTAAAATGCAACGCCCCGGGGGGGCGGCATTATTCTGGGTCCTCTCTGCCCCATTAATTGGAATCTCCCGCCCTCTACACCTCTTTGCACCGGCCGGGCGTCACATCCGGAGCGGTGCATTATGGGCCGTCAGGTGATGACCCCAGTGCATTATGGGGCCAATCACGTGATCGGCCCCAGTGCATTATGGGCTTGATCACGTGATCGGCCCCGGCTCCGCGCATGCGCAATGCGCTTATTGAAGCCAGGGCTATTGTTGAGTCGAGTCCGCCACTCGCTGACAATCGCAACGTGCTGCAATTGCTTTCTCAGTCCAATTGGAGCTAAGGAGACAATCACAGATATGAGAGGTCACATTTATTAATAGTGGTCCAGGCATGCGATTTTATAACACACTGAATGCATCAGTTTTAATCGCCTGTGCGAGAGCACCCTAAAGCATGAATGTGTGGAGTTCTTTAAAAAAAAGGTACCGGTATATAGAGGCATTATGTCAGTATAACTTATAAAAATATGTTCCCATATGTATGAAAAAAGTAAAATAAAAATAAATTGTTCATAAAAATAGTTTAAAAAAACGTGTAAGATGAAAACATTTAAAATTATATATTAGTAGTTAGTATTAGGAAGAAAATGCACATCGATGAGAATATATGGGCAACATACATTGGCAATCAAAATGAAAGAACAGCACACAATTTCCTTAATGTTAAAGGGAACCAACTACAAGGATTTAACCTCCTGTAAATCAGTGCAGAAGGTGATTGACTTGTGCAGCATGACATTTTTATTTATATTTATTGATTTATATAGCGCTATTAATTCCATAGCACTTTACATACATCATAATGCTATCTCTCTTGGAGCTCACAATCTAAACATCATGTCATCAATATTTGTTTTTTTAAATTTTATATTCCTCCGCTGTGGACTTGACTTTCTGCTGTAAGCTAAACCTCCATTGCCCAGGCTCCACCCTGAATCCACCTCCACCCCAGTTTCGACCCCACCCTTCGAACCTCCACATTCCACCACCCATGCTAAGAAAAACTCCACTTCTGCACCTCATCCTCACCTCACATTTTAACAGCTATCAGCTAAAAGGTTTTTACGGTACTTTTTTTGCAAAAAACATATCAACCAAATACACTGTTTTTGATTTGTTTTATCAGCACTTGCTCCTTATTTTATTTAATACAACAGAGTATTTGTCATACATTTGTTTTACTGTTTTTTGTGATTCAGCTTCTAGGTGGTGTGAACACAGTCTTACAGACTTGTTCACTTTTGTCTCTGCTGAATGGAATGGTCTGCCATACAGAGCACTATCAGTGTGACCCCAGAACCTGCAGGAAGAGGACACTTGATCTTTTGTTGTAGTCTCTGGGGTTACAATGATGGTACACTGTATGGTAGATCATTACCATTCAGTGCACCATCAGTGTGACCCCACAGACTGCAGGAAGAGGACACTTATCAGTTGCTGCAGTCTCTGGAGTCTCACTGATTGTGCATTGTAATGCAGATCATTCCATACAGTGTACGATCAATGTAACCCAAGAGACTGCAAGAAGAGGACACTTGATCCCTTCTGCAGTCTCTGGATGTAGCAGAGACGATGAGCATCGTGGGATCATCGTTATGGACTCTGCCGGATGGTATGGACTAATAAAGATGAAGATTAATTTTTTTTTTCTTTTTTCTAATAACATGATTTTTCTCTGTGTGGTATATTTTATTACTTTTACTAGAGATTCCTAATGGCCAGGTCTAATATTGGCCCGACATTATAAATCTTGGGCTTAGTGCCAGCTGCCAATAAAAAAGCTGGCATTAATCCCTTTATTACCCAGTTTTCCACCTGCACCAGGGAAAATGGAAAGTCTGGTGCAGTGCCAGAAAATGGCACTTAAATGAATGCGCCATTTTCTGGGGTGACTGTAAGCTGTAATTTCCAGCATGGGGGGCCCTGAACAATTGGGCCTCTCCATGCTGAGGATTCCCGCCCCCAGAAGCCAAGTTGTACCTGACTGGCAACCAAACATGCAGCAAAGATCCACAATATTAAAAAAAAAAAAAAAAAAAAAAAATGTCATGATTCGCTGTATGTTTGGTTGTCAGCCAGGTACAACTAGGTAGTGTGGGTGGGTGGCGGTCTGTTGCTGCCAAGTTGTAGCTGGATGGTAACCAAAAATATGGCAGAGCCCGAACTTCTTTTTTTTTATTTCATTTCTACAAATAAAAAAAATCTACATTGACCTTCGCCATATTTTTGGTTGCCGGCTAGGTACAACTTGGCAGCTGGGGGCTGGAATCCTCAGTGCGAAGGGGCCCAACCATTCTTAGACCCCTTAGACTGCGAATTGCAACCCACAGCCACCCCAGAATATAGCAAATTCATTAGAGGTGCCATTTTCTGGTGCTGCACCCCGACACTTACAGTTGCCCTGGTGCCGGTGGTAAACTGGGTAATAAAGGGCTTAATGCCAGCTTTGTATTGACAGCTTGCACTATGCTTGCACTATGCCCAATAGTAAATAATACACTCAGAGAAAAATACATTTATTTGAATAAAAAACAAACATATTTCTACATTATCTTTATTATTCCCAAAAAACCCTCTATGATCTTTCATCCAGAATCTGCAGGGAGAGAACAAGCATCCTCTCTCTGCTTAGTCTGCAATTACACTGACCGCAGTAAGATACTGACTGCCACTGTTAAAGACTGCCACAGGGAGTGGTGATATCACTCGCTAACTCACCAGGGCTTCCAATGGCAGTGAACAGAAAATATTGTCACTTGTGGGTGCTTACACTGTTTAGGCACACAAGGGCTCTCCAAACAGGACATGACACCAACAGACCATGCCATCAAAATCTGTGTTAAAAAATGTCACTCCCTTCAGAGCCTTGCCGTGCACCCAACAGTGGTTTTCCACTACATATGAGGTATCAGTGTACGCAGGAGAAATTGACTAACACATTTTAGGATCTGTTTGCCCCTTGTAAAAGTGAAAAACTTGAAGCTAAAAGAACATTTTTGTTGAAAAAAAATACTTTATCATTTTAATGGCTAAATGTATGAAGCACCTGGGGTTCAAAGTGCTCCCCACGCATCTACATAAGTTCCTTGGGGTCTAATTTCTAAAAGGTGGTCACTGTTAGGTACACAGGGGCTCTCCAAATGTGACATAGTGTCCGCTAACAATTGCAGCTAATTTTCTGATTGAAACATCAAATTCTGCTCCTTCCCGTCTCAGCCCTGCTGTGCACACAAAGAATGGTTCTTTGCCACATATGAATTATTCGTGTACTCAGGAGAAATTGCTCAACAAATTCTAGGATCCATTTTATTCTGTTGCCTTTGTGAAAATGAAAAAATTGAGGTTAAAAAAATATTTTTGTCGAAGAAAATTATTCCTTTATTTTCACAGCTCAACGTTATAAAATTCTGTGAAGCACCTGGGGGTTAAAAGTGCATACCATACCATATTTTTCACTTTATAAAATGCACCGGATTATAAGACGCACCCCCACATTTGGTGAAGGAAAAGATGAAAAAATAATTTTTAATGTTAAATGGGGTTCACCTTATAATTCTAGTGTCTGTTATATATATACCATCCTGGTATATATATTCCCCATGCTGGTACATATAGCCCCCATTACGTTGGCACACTGTACCCCCCATAATGCTGGCACACTGTCCCCCCCCATAATGCTGGCACACGCCCCTGCTGCCTGTCCCACTTAAAAAAATAAACAATCATACTCACCCTCTCATCCTTCCCTGCTGTCTGTGCCATCCCCGCTCTCTGTGCTGTGTCTGACATCTGGGCCCTGTCAGCAGCGTGCGGTGATGACGTCATTCTGCAGCGACACTCACAGGACCGAATTCTGTCAAAGACAGCGGGGATGACGCGGACTGCAGGGAGCGAGGAGATTGGTGAGTATGATCGTGCTCCTAAGGATAGTCAGTGCTTTCCACGCTTTCATTGCGTGGAAAGCACTGACTGCCCATACAGGACAGAAGCTGCTAAGCTGCGGACCTGCTCCTGTAATATGCTCTACTCCCGCTGGTGATTGACAGCGGGATGCAGTGCATATTAAAGAAGATAATGAGCGGCCCCACGTGACCAGGGGCCACAGCTGCAGCCTCCTCAGCCTCCAGACAGGACTCGGACAACACTCCTGAGCCGCCACCCCCCCTCCCCTGGTCTACAGCACAACAAATTGTACTTTCGCTTTATAAGACACCCCCCCAACTTTCCCCTAAATGTTGGCGGACTAATAGTGCGTCATATAAAGCGAAAAAATACGGTACATCTAGATACACTCCTTAAAGGATCTAGTTTCCAAATGAGGTCACTTGTAGGGGTTTCTCCTGTTTAGGCACATCAACAGCTCTGCAAACACAACATGGTGTCAGCCAGCGATTCCAGTTAATATTGCATTCAAAAAGTCAAATGGCGTACTTCCCTTCCGAGCCGTACCCTTGTGCCCAAACAGTGGTTTATGACCACATATGGGGCATCGGCATACTCAGGAGAAATTGATCAACGAATTTTAGTGCCATTTTCTTCTGTTACCCTTGTGAAAATGCAATATTTGAGGCTAAAGTAACAATTTTGTTGGAAAAATTAAAATGTTTATTTTTTCCATTCACATTGCTTTCTTTCCTGTGAATCACCTGAAGGGTTAATAATCTTTTAAGGTGTGGTTTTGAGTAGATTGATGGGTGCTGTTTTTTCAGTGGGGTCACTTTTGGGTATTTTCTGTCACCTCAGCTCTTCAAAATCACTTCAAATGTGATGTAGTCATGAAAAAATGGTTTTGTAAGTTTTGATGTAAAAATGAGAAATTGCTGATGTACTTTGAACCCTTAAACTTCCTAACAAAAAAAATTCTTTCAAAATTGTGCGATGTAAATTTTTTTATTAATTATTTTGTGAAAATAACTCTATGGCCGCTCGTGGTCATGTGATACATATTTTGTGCCCTGCCTCTGCACCACGAAAAGGTGACGGAAAGGGTAAGTATTCATTCTTTATTATTTTTAATACATTTGGCTTTATTTAAATTTGATTTCGCAGTGTATATTAATACATGTACACACCACACACACCACACAGGGAAATCTGGGGGACATACACTGTACAGTAAATACTGGGGGACACACACTGCACTAGGAAAGAGGGGAGCACTCTGCAATGTGAGAGGGGGACATGCGCTGCACTGGAAGAGGCAGGTACACACTGCACTAGGGGAGTGGAACACACACTTAACTGGGTGGGAGGCCCAGTCCATAACACTAGCGGTGGTAGCTAGGGAACACTGCACTGGGGGGAGGGAAAACAGCACTTGACGAGTACATTGCACTGGGAGACGGACACAGCACTGGAGGGGGCACACAGCACTGGGGGGCATATTGCACTGGGGTCACACAGCACTGGGGGGCACACAGCACTGAGGGGCACACAGCACTCTAGGGGGCTCAAAGCACTAGGGGGAACACAGCACTGCGGGGAAAACATTCCTGGGAAGGGAAAACAGCACTGGACGGGGGCACACTGCATTGGGGAAAACAGCACTGGGAGGAGCACATCACTGGGTGGAACTGAGCACTGGGAATAGAACACAACCCTGGGTAAAGGAGCACTCAGCAGTGGGTGGGGGGCACTCTGCACTCTGTAACAGTTCCTTCAGGCCCCAGAGTGTTGCTGCTGCAGAAACATAACAGCTATGCAGTGAAATATAACTGCTGCTTTACCTGTAGGGAAATTGTGTACTTATTTTTAGAGACTGGGAGAGATGAATACAGAAACACACTGCGGCACCGCAGAGTAAGCCGCCCGCCGGCCCACCTGCCCACCACCCTCCCATCTCCAGACAGTGGGTTAGAGGTGGTAGGCATGTTGTACTGATGAGCACTCACTGAGGCATGCATGCTACGTCAGCTTGCCTCAGTTGCAGGATCCTGATTAGCTGCCACCATTGCAGTGATTTACCCTGGCTGCACTGGCTAACAGCTGTTGCTAAGTGACAAGGCCCCATTCCAGTTCCTGGAGCCTGGTGAGCAGAATGTGAAAGAGGGGGGAGCCAGATTCCCAGCATTCCTGGGCCCCCTTCTGGCTTCTGCTCACCGGACCACATACAGGAGGAAGGGCAGTAATGCCCTGATAACTGCTCTGCCAGCTGTATGGTCTGTATACTCTCTTTTACTTCCTCCCTTGCCCAGGAGCTGTCATATATCCAACTCTATTGCTGAATGGTCGGACACAGACATTATACAGAGACACATTTATAAGAATATCTCAAGGCAGGAACATTTTATAAATCACATCCAATTGTGGAACTTATTTTTATTTTAAGATCTATTAATTAAAATGTACAATTGTTCATGCACAACCCCTTTAGGAAGCATTATTGTAATAGGGGCACTTAGGCAATTGTGACCACCAAAGGAGACCACTTTCTAGTGCAGGGGTGAAGAATCTCAGGCCCCAAGGCCGAATGTTGCCCTCGATTACTTTTTGCAGCCCCCGGGAAGATTCCTGGGACCGCAGTGCTCAGGCTGACAGACGCATTTTGCCAACTGTCTGCCCTTTAGATCTAGCTCTCCAGTGATCACTATGCCCGAGCCTCGGCCTCCCCAGTGATGTATATGCCCCAGCCTCTCCTGTGATGTCTAGGACTCTAGCAAGCCTGGAAAAGCAGTTGAGAAGCTACATGACCAATATCACTCATGCCAAAGAGAAGCAGCTCCAGCCACCACATTGGGGGCGAGTTGATTGTTTAACCAAATATGCTGGGTAAATTTTCAAGTTGATAATCTGTTCCGGATTGTAGAAATTATCAAATGGCCCTTGGCAGAAAAATGCAACCCTGCACTTGTTCTAGTGGGTAAAATGTTAGCACTGTTTTTTAGGGCTCTTACAAAGGGAATAATATTTTCTCAGGCAATTTTATGATTTAGAGGGCACTGAGTAGACATTTTACTTTAATGGCACAGTGGTGGGCGTTGTGTATGTGCCAGACAGCAAATTAATTAACGGGTAGAGAAGTTGAAAACTCAGTAATGGGCTGACAGTAGAAGTGAGGTATTTTTCCAGCTTGGGAATACTGTAAATGTGGATGCCGTTGGAAATGTAACCATTTTAAATACAGTATTTCTTTACTGTAAACTCTGTCAATTCGTTTTGGCTGGAAGAAGTTGTAATAGTGGTTTGGGCATAATGGAAAAGACAGGAAAAGTAAGCGACTCCATCAGAAACATTCACCTGTAAGTCACTATCTAAAACAGCAAAAATCTACTGCAGGAGTGATACTCACCCTATGTGGTTGCAATGTGTGGTAATATCAGTGTAGGTTATTATATTGAGATTTATTGTCACTAGCTCAGTATCAGCATGGTCATCCGCTGATGTTCCCCTATACCTACAATTAGGGTGCACCATAATGGATTTAAACATGGTTTCCTGGTTAGGGGACCACACAGATGTGTTTCATCCCACTATGTTGAACCACTAACTGCCCCTTTTAATTGCCCCTTATCTGTTTGATGCAGCAGTTCATTCACCAGACAAGTTGAGATGCTGGTCCTAAGGCTGATCACAACATTTCATGTCACCTTGTAATCTGGGCCAGTGGATTAAGTGGGAGAAAGCCTTATGTGTGTCAGTAGTGATTAGGCTGAGTTGCATTAGGTTAAAAAAAGAAGAGTGCACATTTGTGAACCCAGATAAAACGTTTTCCAACATGGCTATTTCATAAGGAATATAGCGATTTATTTCAACAGATAAACCAAGAGGTCCGACAGCTCCTCTTTATAAATTTCAATTTATTGAATGAGCCCACCAATACACATAATTAATAGGCTTTCCATGAGTGAGCTCTATCAATGTCTGCTACGTATTTTATGCTCTAAACCATTTTGTAATATGCCTATTTCTTCAAGCCAAAAGCTACTTATGATTTGTGCTATGCCATTTTGTTCTCGCCATTTTACCAATTAACTGAACCTATATTACCTTTCTACTGTTGCATATTTTATGTTTCTTGTATTTACAGCATTTTCTTTTTGCAAGCTATAGAAAAACACATTTAGCTTGAATGTTTTCATAGGCCATTAAGCAGCAGCAAATTTATAAAGCCAAGAAATAAACCGTGGTATAAAATATGTTTCCTTTTTTATTATCTCTTTGCTAGCTAGTGTCTATAAACAAACTGGAATTAATTAAAAATATGGAATCTCAGTTAGTTAATAGCTTACATGTGTCTTAGTGCCATGCTATGTAAATAATGGAAAGTACAAATTTGAACAACCATCTTTTTGATAGCTAAAATAAATAATGTGTCCCTCTCTGAAAAGCAGTCTATAGGAAATATATTGCCACAACAGTGTAATGTGAAACTACCTACAGGTTTATGATAGATTAGACAGCTTGACCTGCCTGTAATATTCTTTTTCCCTGACTGTGTTGTATATTTTTTAAATGAATGGCATTCAAATGTAGTCATAGCATGAGCCATTCATGGGAACGCTGTTTAAAAGAAATGAAATCAGTAGCCTAAAAAATGACCTGACCAGACTTTTGTTGGACATTCTTGGTTGAGTGATGCACCTGTCAAAAGAACCTGGAAGCACTGTACATCACACTGACAGGGATAGACAGACAGAACCTAAGTGACGAATAGACTCGCTTACAAGAATAAGAAGAAGAAGGGAAGTGAAATTTTAGTAAGTATGTATGAATACATTGCTTTTTTCTATTTAGTATAGGTCAACCAATAGAAGTTGCTTGTTTTCATGAAGACGTTGTCCACTACTTAAACATTGATGGCATATCCTTAGAATAGGGCTAGGGTCACATTTGCGGTAGAAAATGCAGATCCTGATCCGGTTTTGAGCATGCAAAATGCTCAAAACCGGATCAGGATCCGCAGCCCATAGGCACCCATTATAAATCTGGGTTGCCTAAATAGCAATGCGGTTACTGCATCCGGATTTGTAGCCTGCGGGAAAAATTCTGCATGCTGCATTTTTCGGAGCAGTTTCCTAACTGCAGCAGGAGACCTATAATGGGCTCCTATGAGAGCCCATCCGGCTACCGCAAGGCACATGTGAGTGCCTGCGGTAGCTGGATGCTGTATTCATCCCTGCTGCCGCAGGGATGAACAAAGAGTTAATGTTAATAATAGATGTGGGCAACATGTCTGTAGGGAGTGCCCACCCTCCCTACAGACATGTTCTCCACATAGATCGGCATGTTAAGGGTTATTTTCTAAAATTACAGTATTGTTGGCTTTTGTCGGCTTTTACTATTTGTAATGACAGGCGGTGGCTCCTGCCTGTACAGGAATTTACAGTACGCAAAGTGCGTAAGCAATTACAGGGCAGCATCCTCAATGAGGAGCTGTCTGTGGTGCTTATGCAAATTGCGTACTGTACATGCCGCTATCCATGGTGCTGAAAGTTTTAACATTACTTCTATGGCCAGCGCAATGCCAAAGAAGTAATGTTAAAACTTTCAGCACCATGGATAGGGGCATGTACAGTACGCAATTTGCGTAAGCACCACAGACAGCTCCTCATTGAGGATGCTGCTCTGTAATATGCTTACGCACTTTGCGTACTGTAAATTCCTGTACAGGCAGGAGCTACCGCCAGTCATTACAAATAGTAAAAGCCGACAAAAGCCGGCAATACAGTAATTTTAGAAACTAACCCTTAACCTGCCGATCTATGTGGCGAACATGTCTGCAGGGAGGGTGGGCACTCCCTACAGACATGTTGCCCACATCTATCATTAATATTAACCCTCTGTTCATCCCTGCGGCAGCAGTAATGAACAAAGCATCCGGCAACCAGATTGCACATTATGAGCAATCCGGTTACCGGATGCGGGTTTAGGGACACATTTTGTGTCCAAAATGTGTCTGAATGCGCATTACATTTCCGCATCCGGATCTAGATGTGATAATCATAATGTGCATTCTAAATGTGACCCTAGCCTAGGTCATCAATGTCTGATCATCCAGGGTCCAACACCCAGCAGCCCCACCGATCTGCTGTTTTCTGTACTGGCGGTGGCAGCATGTGGCTGGAAATGCTTAGTTATGGAGTTGCTCCATCTTCTAGTGACCACGGACAGGAAATGCACATCTGCCTCCTATTGATTTGATTCCTAAGGATCTACTATATAATCGTCTAATTCTGTCTGTAACGGAAATCCTGCATCGCTGATTGGTTGCGCACGGCTGACCAATCAGTGACAGGCGCAGTCCAGCCGCGAATTGGCGCAGGATATGAACCACACACGCCACCGCTACCCTCGGGAGATCAGCGGCCCTAGACGCTGATCTCCCGACGGTAGCTGTGGGTACTCTTTTCCACACAGAGGTCAGTGGCGACGCAGCTTGGAGACAACAGGCGTTAGCCGACCATCTCCCGGCTGCTTGCAGCAGTACCCCGACCGGTGCTAGCGATCTAGCTCAGTGTGACACACAGCAGCGACCAGTTCCTCGCTGTGAGATCGCTGATTGTGTCAGAATGGTCAGGACCATTTTTTGATCGTTGGGACCCTGCTGGGAAGCCTGCATTGGTGTGTTTGATGGGGACAATGACCGACGACCTCAATACTATGCCCTAGAGTGACAGGGTCCCAATGACCACCATATCGTTGCCGCATCGCTAATGAGATCTGACTGTCTGACATCTCTCCATCGACCACGTAGTGACGCTCCAGCGATCCCTACAATGTCGTATCGTTGTTGGGATCGCTGGAACATTGACAAGTGTGACAGTACCTTACTGATCGCTGGTGAGGTGTCACACATGCAGATATATTAAACGAAGCTGCATCGCTGAATGGTCGTGCCCGGCCATCTGCGACCAATCAGCGACAGGCGAAGTCTGGGAATTTGAACCACGCTTTGCTGATTGGTCGCGCCCCCCCAGCCGTAACCAATGAGCGATATTGGCACGGAATTTAACCCCCACTCACAGCACGAGTAATAACATTTAATGATAATGTATATATTTTACCCGAAAATCCTGTGTATTCATTGCATTATTCTTAAATCTTCATAAATAAACTACATACATATTCTAGAATACCCGATGCATTAGAGTCGGGCCACCATCTAGTAGGTAATAAATGTTTAAAGGGAACCTATTAAACTATCTTAAACTGTGCCCACCAGCCTATACATGATGTAAATGGGGTTTTTATAACCTCTCTATGTGCCCAGACTTATACATGAGATATAAACTTTTATTCTGTCCAGCACTGCCTCCTATTAAGTCCGGGAGGTATGCTATATGGTCCAGATGTATAACGTCCTCGCCGCCCCTCTGGCTGCAAAACCCGCCCAGCAATTTGAAAATTTCCGCCCCTTCTCTGGCGAGCGCTTGAGTCACAGGGGCACTTGCGCCTGCGCAGTGAAGGCGCTGGAGCAGGTACCGTGCTCCTCCTTTGAAGTGCGGAAGTATCGCAAAATTTCACAAATCATGCGGAGCCTTTGGAGAAGAAGTCTCGCGAGACTTCTCAAATCTCGCGAGACATTGGCACTAGCTTTAATGGAGGAGCGGGTTCACCTGCTCCAGCGGCTCCACTGCGCAGGCGCGAGTGCTCCTGTCACTCATGCGCCCGCCAGAGGAGGGGCGGGAATTTTCAAATTGCAAGGCGGGTTTTGCAGCCAGGGGGCGGCGAGGACATTATACATCTGTGTTGGACAGAATAAAAGTTTACATCTCAGGTATGAGGGGCCAGTCTGGGCACATAGAGGGGGTATAAGGACCCCATTTACATCATGTGTAAGCTTAAAGGGAACCTGTCAAGTGGTTTATGCCCTCTGAGCTATCACTGTCTGCACCTGCAGCTTCATAGTACTATTCTAATCATCCCTGTCTGAGCTCATAGTATAATGCTAATGGTGAAATAAAAGCATTTGTAACTTATATTTTCTTATGGAAATGGGATAGTCCGTCTACATCTCTAAGGATGTAGTCTATTTGGCAGGTTAATAGTTAACATTTCAGCCAAATGTCAGAACATTCTTGGAGACCTGATGTGATGTCACAACCATGTGACTATAATAGGCAGGGCTAAGTCTTCATAGAGTATAATGATTTTGCTTGTTTAGCTCTGCCCACTATGGTCATATGATCAGGGCTGCCATTAGGAATTTTGGGGCCCCTGACTAACAAAATTTTGGGGGCCCTTAGGCTCCAACCTTGAGTCGGTCAACAGGGTAGGGGGTACTCGTATATCGGGACAGGTGGTTACTTCAGTGGGGGGGGATCACGGCCGGTCCGTTCCCGGTTCTGTGCCCTGGACCCTCAATGGCGGGGAGGGGGTGATGATGATGGGGGAATGGTAACGTGACGCCACCTGTGGTACCTGGTAATAGGGTTACCTGCGCTGCGGACGGCCACTGAGGTGATGTAAATGCAGCTTTGGTAGTACAGCTCCCTACAGGGGGAGCTTTACCTCAGGGCAGCGGGGTGGATGAGGGGAGTAGTAGTCCTCACCTCCGATGATGATGCTGTAGCCCTCCGGGCGATGAATGAAAGGAGGACAGAAACCACTTCAGCTCAAACGGTTCTTTACTTGCACAGGATGGAAACAGGTACACGATGCATTCTGGGTTACCGGGTATTGTAACCGCAGATCGTGAAGTTTCTCCAGAGTCTGACAGTGATACCCTCAATATGGCGCTCATGGTCCTGGTACTCTCTTGCTCTGTCTGTATTTACCCCTCTTGAGCCAAGTCTCTAGTCCTTGGGGTCTGTTACCTAAAGTCTCTGACTAGTCGGTGGCGTGGACCTAGCTGCGGCACTGATGTTGGGCTTCTTTAGGGGTGCTTTGGCTCCCTGTATGTTGTCGGGCCCTCAGCTTGCTGGTCTGTAGTTAGGGTTGAGCCTTGCGTCTATCTACCTCGGCTCCGATATGCCAGTGGTGACCTGGGCCTCCCGCTGGCTCCAACCAGTTCTGGAGTAACCCCCTTTTTAGTCTTTGTCACCCCTCTCCTAAGAAGTGCCCTCCACTGTAGCCCTGCGTCCTTCCTTCTCACTCTCCCACACCAACTGTCTGATTCTGCTGTCACTCCCTTGTCTCCCACTCTCTAGGCTCCACCCCCTGGGACCTACTAAATATACGGTCCCCTTTCTTAAAGTGGCCTGTGTATGGATGTTGGGGTGCAGACTCTGAAGATTTCCCATATCCACGGTTACAGGGTTACCACACTTTTAATTGACGTGCAGTACCTCCCTGTGGTGCCTTGCCATAGGGGCACCACACCCTCACACAAGCCCCACCCTCATCCAAGCCCCGACTTTCATTGACAGCTTGTGAGAGCAGCTTCTGACTTCCAGACTTGTAACTCCGGATGGCATTGCTGCCTCTGGATCCATGATTCTCAGGGATCCAGAGACAGCAGCAAGGTGGGAGGAGAGAGAGAGGAGAGAGGGGGTGAGAGAATGAAAATTACCCAGCTACATTTTCTTAATTAATTAACTCACCTAATTTGATGGCTGTAGCTGCTTCTTTGTGTCCTGCGATGTTCAGTGATAACTGATCTTCCAGGTTTGCGTTGGTCTTGAATGCAGTTAAATATACATCATCAATAATAGGAGACTGCTATATATACAGTAACAGAGAGCATATACAGCACAGCAGAGTGCTAGGGGGCACAGACTGGGGGTTAGCTGAGCTCTGCAGGAGTCAGATCTCGATCTGCGCATGCACCGCTCCGCGGCTATTTTCTGGAAGTCTAGATGATAGAGGCTGGGCCACAGCTTGGCAATGCATGCAGGCACATGGAAAATGGCCGCGACACCCCCGCAGCTCTGGCCCTTGGGCCGCAGTGTGACTCCCTCCCCCCATGGTCCCTGTAAACCTGCCTCCTGAACCACCACAAACCTTTCCCCAACCCCCTTTCTCCTCCTTGCTAAGCCATGGCAGGTTCAGGATGGAGGACATATATACCATTATGGTGGGACATATATACTGATTGTAAGATGGACACTGGCATTATAAGACAGACCCCCATTTAATCATTAAAAATCATTTTTTCTGTCTTTTCCTTCACCAAAATTTGGGAGCGTCTTATAAAGCAATAAAATATGGTACATTCTGCTCTCCACAGACTCTTATCCCACTGGGGAGGTCCGAAACCTCCTCCACACCAGGTGCTCACTCCTATTCACCTGGGGGATCCAGGACCCCCTCACACCATGTGCGCACTCTTATCCCTCTGGGGGGTCCGGAACCCCCTCCACACCATGTGCTCCTCCTATTCACCTGGGGGTCCGGGACCCCCTCCACACAATGTGCACACTCTTATCCCCCTGGATACATACACAAGCCAGCTTCACCCTGCCCTCACTCTGGCAGTCCCCCCCCTGCCGGGCCCCATACACCAACAGCCAGCATCACCTGCCCTGGCAGCCCCCCCCTGGGGCCAGTGTAGCCCCATACAGCAGACAGCATCACCCTGCCCTGGCTCTGGCAGCTCCCAGGCGGGCCTCATACACAACCAGCCAGCATCACCCTGCCCTGGCAGCCCCCTCCTGGCCCGGGGTCGTGGTGTCCCATACACCAGCCATCGTCATCCTGCCCTGGCAGCCCCCCCCTGGCCCAGGGTCGGTGGGGTCACATATACCAGCCAGCATCCCCCTGCCCTGGCAGCCCCCCTGGTCCGGGGCCGGTGTGGCCATATACACCAGCCAGCGTCACCCTGCTCTGGCTCTTGCAGCCTCCCCCTGGCTGGGCGCCATACACCACCAGCCAGCCAGCATCACCATTATTATGGCCATTATAGGCCATTTGCCTAACTTTAATGACTTACCAGTCCAGCACTGGTGCTGGTAATGGCGTCCATCCAACTTCCGGCCTCACTTTATTCTGGTAGGTCGGCGGGATGGGCGGGCCCCGGCCGATGGCCGTGGTGGGCAATGATGGGCATAATACTAATAATACTGGCCTGGCAAGCATACCGTGGGCGGGCTGTGGGGGGACCCCTGACTCCGGGTAGACGCATCAACCCCTGATGGCGGGCATGTATATGATTATTACCTCATATAGGTCCTTATGACAAGAGAAGTTAATAGTGAGTTAACTATTAACCTGCCAGATAGCCTACAGTCCAGTCTCCAAGATGTAGACTGACTGCCTCATTTACATAAGAAAATGTAAGTGTATAAATACTTTTTCACCTTTACCATTACACTATGAGGTCAGACAGGGATGATTAGAATAGTACTATGAAGCTGTAGGGACCGACAGTGATAGCTGGGAGGATAAAAATGATCTGATAGGCTCCCTTTAAGTATTGGACAAACTTTTTAATCATTGCCGTGGCCCCTGTACATGTAGCCTGTGGGCAATATGGGCATATATAATATTACTGCCTGGAAGCTGAATTTGGCATTGGAAGTATGGGGACCCATTTTCACCACAAAAGCATCTATCACAGACACATTTTCACAGGCCAATATATGTTCTTGCACAAAAGGCCTTTACAGTTGAACCCAAAAGTTTACATATAAAAAGACACATATGCATGTTTTTCTCACTATCTGACATGAAATCAGACCAAACCTTTCCCATTTTAGGTCAATAATGATTACCATAATTATTAATATTAATAAATGTCAGAATAATCAGAGAGAAAATGTTTTAAAGGGAACCTATCACCTTCCTAATATATCCCTAACCATCCCTGTCTGACCTAAATGTGTCCTGTAATTGCTGTGAAAAGTGCTTTGATCACTTACATTATCATATGGTACTCTTCATGGTCTCAGCCAGACTGTAGAAACCGTGGGTTTCTCTAATCTTCCATCTCCCCCCATCACTATGTGTATCATGCCCCGGTGGTATGATATCCTACTTCGCATGCACTCTCACCACAGTTGTCCACTGTGCCCCTCTTCCGGGTATGATCGCAATGGTCAGATCATATCTAGTCACTTTTGTTAACTGTTGGGTGTACAAAGTGGCTTCAAAATGCAAACTGCACATGCCCTGAACCCTCAGTCTGTCAGCACATGGTTATGAGCTGCCATAAATGAAGACAAGCTCATGATGTCAGGCAAATTAGACCCAGCCATCATAAATTTCTAGTAAACATTAAAAAACACAACACAGAGATAACAAATGTTTAATAGAAATAAAAACACAAACACATTTAGGGACTCTATCTTTACTAACAAAAAACCCTCCCTCTGACATGATCCACAGGCACAGCTTGTTCATCTCTGCTTTTCGCTCTGAACAGACACACACGTCTATTCAGAGCGACAAGTAATAAAGAACCTCAGCAAACAAAAAACCCATATAGTGAAAAGGAGAATTGATGTTTTGTATTGAATTCTTTTATTGTTCAACAGTATCAGATTATGAATAAACAGTCATACAAACGATGTTTCGGCAACAAATTGCCTTCTTCAGGAACTGGTTTATCTATATAACAAAAAGATATACAAAATATTTTACAAAGGTGTAAATAAAATTGACAAATGAATATAAACACTGCATAAATCAATAATGAATCAATACAGGGTCATCCATAGCAACTGAGAAGCTAGATGAACAGAATAAACATTAGCTAAATCCATGGCATACATTATAAACCTTATAGGAAAAACTCATCAAAGTGGCCGTACCTAAAGGGAGTGAGTGCACCGTTAAAGTGCTTCTATATGTACAATGGAATATCCAAAATGTGAGACCTAAAGTGAGATAAAGATTTAGTATACACCATAATTACAGCATGATGGTGTATCTATAAGGTAATAATTATGGCGAGGAAAGTAAGAGAAGAAGAAATCAAAGATCATGGAGAGAACCAGAAGGAAATAAAGAATAAATAGACCATGGAGAGAACCAGAAGGAAATAAAGAATAAATAGATGAACCATAAATACCTTATCAATTGCCCTTGGTAAGTATAAGATAGGCTAGGGTCACACTTTTACAGAGAATTGCATTCACCGCATCCAGGTAGCGCAGCGCCATTGATCTACTGTAAAAGCCTACAGTACCTCGGAGAGCGCACATACTATACGTACATTACGTATAGTATGCGCACAGATGTCAGTGGAGCCACGGCTTCATTCAGAAAATTGTACAGAGCCGGCTTACTGTACAGGCAATATTAACACATTACATGCCCACCTGAGTAGGTAGCATCTCTCTAGGGCGGGTGGGCACCCCCTAGAGATATGATGGGCACAATTATTATTAATATTAAAGCTTTTTGTACAGTGTTAACACTTTGCTTATCCCGGCAGCAGCCGGGATAAGCAAAGTATACGGTAACCGCATTGCTCAGGATTACACATCACAAACCACCATTACATATACCATAGAACACATTTTACATTTACCACTACATAATACACTATACCATTTTAGATCAACCTATTCAACGGGACCATATCACGACTACCTAGTCAGTCCCAACGGCGGGTTCAGCAGCCTAGCCATCTGACAGGGATCATTACCCATCCTATTATAGGGATCCTCAACCTACCCCTAGGGAGTCTCTACCCACATTACACCCGTAACGCTTATCACCGGGACCTTGCTCGACATAATAGTCAGTCCCACGTTATATGGCGTCACTCCGCGGATACCCCTTTCTGCCTCAGCCATCATGAGTCACCCACGACACACATACTTTCCTTTGATCACTCAGGGTACTTTTACATACACCCTGTTGATCCATCACACACATCAACAGAACATCAAGGCATCTCCCACCGACCCTTGCAGACTACTCAGTCTGGTTCTAATCACGGCTATGTCCGCCTGTTACACATATATGTAGCACGCTTAGTCCACCATACATCTGTGGACTCAGTCCTTACTGGGCACCAAACCGGGTTTAGCAATCTGAGTTCTTGCGTACACCAGGCATCCCCCAAGGTCTTCTCCAGCACATGTTTCGCCCCATGCCTGAACAAGCATCCTCCAGGGTCAGCCATGATTTCCCCAACTCCAGGAGTCATCACAACCTGTTCATGGCCACCGGCATACACCCAAGCAACAGAGGGACTAGGAGCCTCCCATATGGAGAAGGGCCAGCCCCCCTCATGTCCCAAAGGGATGGATTGCCTCTCACACGTCCTCATATCTCAGTGGTCTGGACTACACCGAGTTCCCATCTCCAGTCTGCCTCTCACACAGATACCTGGCAGGTGAAGTCCTTCTTGCCACACCAATCTGACACACCCACACCTGGGAGTGGTCAATTAGCACACACTGCTCTGCCACTCATTAGGCTCATCTACTCTTTAGCTATTAACCCACTGTGTACCGGACAGGTTTCACACAGTACACACACACGCAGCAAAACAGGCTGATGTGAACAGGATCCTGTTCTGATAACCCATGTGATGCACCTGGCCATGGGTCACATCACCACACCCCACAGTCAAAAGCTCCCTAATCAAAAATGAACCTATCAAATATATAACATAAGGAATCCATGAATCTTATAAAAAAGATAAAATATAAAACTGAAAGTGTCTCAAAACAATTGTGTCACTGCACCTTTAATTAGAAACAGTGAAGATGAATGGATTAACCCCTTAAGGACCGAGTCACTTTGCACCCTAATGACCGGACCATTTTTTGTAATTCTGACCACTCTCCCTTTATGAGGTAATAACTCTGGAACGCTTCAACGGATCCTAGTGATTCTGAGATTGTTTTTTCGTGACATATTGGGCTTCATGTTAGTATTAAATTTAGGTCGATAATTTTTGCGTTTATTTGTGAAAAAATTAAAAATTTGGCAAAAATTTTGAAAATTTTGCAATTTTCAAATTTTTAATTTTTATTCTGCTAAACCAGAGAGTTATGTGACACAAAATAGTTAAAAAATAACATTTCCCACATGTCTACTTTACATCAGCACAATTTTGGAAGAAAAAAAAAATTTTGGTAGGACGTTATAAGGGTTCAAAGTTCATCAGCAATTTCTCATTTTTCCAGCAAAATTTACAAAACCATTTTTTTAGTGACCACATCACATTTGAAGTCCCTTTGTGGGGTGTACATGACAGAAAACACCCAAAAGTGACACCATTCCAAAACCTGCACCCCTCAAGCTACTCAAAACTATATTCAAGAAGATTATTAACCCTTCAGGTGCTTCACAGGAACTAAAATAAAGTTGAAAGAAAAAATGGACATTTTAATTTTTGTAACAAAAATGTTCTGTTAGCCTCAATTTTTTCATTTTCACATGGGCAACAGGATAAAATGGATCCTAAAAATTGTTGGGCAATTTATCCTGAGTACACAGATATCTCATATGTGGTCATAAACCACTGTTTGGGCGCACGGCAGGACTGAGAAGGGAAGGAGCGCAATTTGAATTTTGGAGCCAATTTTCCGTTCAAAAAGTGAAATGGCGCTCCTTCCCTTTTGAGCCCTGCCGTGCGCCCAAACAGTGGTTTATCACCAAATATAAGGTATCGGTGTATTCAGGAGAAACTGCCCAACAAATTTTGGGATGTATTTTATCCCTTTGCCCATGTGAAACTGAAAAAATGTGGTCAAAAATAATTTTTTTGTGAAAAAAAAGTGTTTTTTTTCATTTTTATGGATGAATTTGTGAAGCATCTGGGGGTTCAAAGTGCTCACTATGCATCTAGATACGTTCCTTAGGGGGTCTAGTTTCCAAAATGGGGTCATTTGTGGGGGAGCTCCAATGTGGAGACACACGAGGACCCTCCAAATGCGACATGGCGTCCGTTAACAATTTGAATGGAAAATGAGCTCAAATTGTTAGCGGACACCATGTCGCGTTTGGAGGGTCCCTGTGTATCTCAACATTGGAGCTCCCCCACAAGTGACCCCATTTTGGAAACTAGACCCCCAAAGGAACGTATCTAGATGCATAGTGAGCACTTTGAACCCCCATATGCTTCAGAAATTCATCCGTAAAAAATAAAAAAGCAATTTTGTTTCCACAAAAAAATTTCTTTTTTCATTATTACGGATCAATTTGTGAAGCATCTGGGGGTTCAAAGTGCTCATTATGCATCTAGATATGTTCCTTTGGGGGTCTAGTTTCCAAAATGGGGTCACTTGTGGGGGAGCTCCAATGTGGAGACACACAGGGACTCTCCAAACGCGACATGGTGTCCGCTAACAATTTGAGCTCATTTTCCATTCAAATTGTTAGCGGACACCATGTCGCGTTTGGAGGGTCCCCGTGTGTCTCCACATTGGAGCTCCCCCACAAGTGACCCCATTTTGGAAACTAGACCCCCAAAGAAACATATCTAGATGCATAGTGAGCACTTTCAACCCCCAGATGCTCCACAAATTGATCTGTAAAAATGAAAACAGAGACTTTTTGTGGAAAAAAAAGTGCTTTTTCATTTTTATGGATGAATTTGTGAAGCATCTAGGGGTTTAAAGTGCTCACTATGCATCTAGATATGTTACTTAGGGGGTCTAGTTTCCAAAATGGGGTCACTTGTGGGGGAGCTCCAATGTGGAGACACACGGGGACCCTCCAAACGCGACATGGCGTCCGCTAACAATTTGAATGGAAAATGAGCTCAAATTGTTAGCAGACACCATGTCGCTTTTGGAGGGTCCCTGTGTATCTCCACATTGGAGCTCCCCCACAAGTAACCCCATTTTGGAAACTAGACCCCCGAAGGAACATATCTGGATGCATAATGAGCACTTTGAACCCTCAGATGCTTCAGAAATTCATCCGTAAAAATAAAAAAGCACTTTTGTTTCCACAAAAAAATTTCTTTTTTCATTATTACGGATCAATTTGTGAAGCATCTGGGGGTTCAAAGTGCTCATTATGCATCCAGATATGTTCCTTTGGGGGTCTAGTTTCCAAAATGGGGTCACTTGTGGGGGAGCTCCAATGTGGAGACACACAGGGACTCTCCAAACGCGACATGGTGTCCGCTAACAATTTGAGCTGATTTTCCATTCAAATTGTTAGCGGACACCATGTCGCGTTTGGAGGGTCCCGTGTGTCTCCACATTGGAGCTCCCCCACAAGTGACCCCATTTTGGAAACTAGACCCCCTAAGGAACATATCTAGATGCATAATGAGCACTTTGAACCCCCAGGTGCTTCACAAATTGATCCGTAATAATGAAAAAAGAAACGTTTTGTGGAAAAAAAAGTGCTTTTTCATTTTAATGGATGAATTTGTGAAACATCTGGGGGTTTAAAAGTGCTCACTATGCATCTAGATGTGTTCCTTAGGGGGTCTAGTTTCCAAAATGGGGTCACTTGTGGGGGAGCTCCAATGTGGAGACACACAGGGGCCCTCCATACGCAACATGGTGTCCACTAACCATTGGAATTATTAGCGGACACCATGTAGGATATGAAGAGCCCCTATGTGCCTAAACATTGGAGCTCCCCCACAAGTGACCCCATTTTGGAAACTAGACCACCCAAGGAACGTATCTAGATGCATAGTGAGCACTTTGAACCCCCAGGTGCTTCACAAGTTGATCCGTAAAAATGAAAAAAGAAACTTTTTGTGGAAAAAAAAAAGTGCTTTTTCATTTTTATGGATGAATTTGTGAAGCATCTGGGGGTTTAAACTGCTCACTATGCATCTAGATACGTTCCTTCGGGGGTCTAGTTTCCAAAATGGGGTCACTTGTGGGGAGCTCCAGGCACACAGGGAGGGGCTCTCCATACCCGACATGGTTTCTGCTAACAATTGGAGCTAATTTTCCATTGAAATTGTTAGCGGACACCATGTCGCATATGGAGAACCTGTGTGCCACCAGCAGAAGGGCAACTGGAAGAGTTGGGGTGCAGCACCAGAAAATGCCGCCTCTAATGAATGCGCTATTTTCTTGGGTGGCTGTGGGTTGCAATTTGCAGCTTGGGGGACCCACAACATTTTGGTCTCTCCACGCTGAGGATTCCAGTCAGCCAGCTACCAAGTTGTACATGGCTGGCTGCAAAAAATACAGCGAAGGCCTTTTTTTTATTTCTAGAACTAATTCTAGAAGAAAAAAAAATGACATAGGGCTCCGCCATATTTTTGGTCCAGCCAGGTACAATTTGGCAGCTACAGACTGCCAGCAACCCCCAGCTGCCTCGTTGTACCTAGCTGCAACCAAAAATACAGCGAAGCCCATTTTTTTTATTTCTAGAACTAATTCTAGAAAAAAAAAATGACGTGGGGCTCCGCCATATTTTTGGTCCAGCCAGGTACAACTTGGCAGCTACAGACTGCCAGCAACCCCTAGCTGCCTTGTTGTACCTGGCTGCAACCAAAAATACAGCGAAGCCCATTTTTTTTTATTTCTAGAACTAATTCTAGAAAAAAAAATGACGTAGGGCTCCGCCATATTTTTGGCCCAGCCAGGTACAACTAGGCAGCTGGGGGCTGGAATCCTCAGCATGGAAAGGCCCAAGCGTTCTGGGCCCCCCATGCTGTGAATTGCAGTCCGCAGCCGCCCCAGAAAATGGCGCATTCATTGAAGCGCCATTTTCTGGCGCTGTACCCATGCTCTTCCAGTTGCCCTGGTGCCGGTGGCAAACTGGGTAATAAAGGGGTTAATGCCAGCTTTTTATTGGCAGCTGGCACTAAGCCCGAGATTCATAATATAGGGCCAATGTTAGACCCGCCATTAGGAATCTCTAGTGCGGTAATTAGTCAATAAATACACACAGAGAAAAATCTTTTTATTTGAAAAAAAAACACAGACACAATTCGGACTCCATCTTTATTATAAAAAGATCCGACGTAGTCCACAACGAAGGTCCCACGACGCTCAATCGCCTCCGACGTAGTCCACAACGAAGGTCCCACGATGCAGGGGAATCCCCCTGCATGGGGATCAAGATGTAGAAAGCGATCTGACAACTTGGGCACAGTGATCTACTGGATCACTGCACTTGAGCTGTCAGATCTCTTTCTGCAGTTCGATCCCCATGCAGGGAAATGGGGGCTCAGGGATCCCCCTGCAGGGGGATGGGGGATCAGGGGTCCCCCTGCAGGGGGATGGGGGATCAGGGGGCGGTGACAGCAGGAGGAGGCGAGCGGGAGGCGGCGGCTGCAGCAGCATCGGCGCTCAAGAGGAGGTGAGCGGGAGGAAGCGGGGGAACAAGAGGGATCAGTGGGAGAAATGCACACACAGTGGGTGACAAGGGGGATTAGGGGGGGATGCGCACACAGCGGGGGACGAGCGGGGGGATGCGCACACAGCGGGGGACAAGGGAGGCGAGCGGGGGGATGCACACACAGCGGGGGACAAGGGGGGTGAGCGGGGGGATGCGCACACAGCGGGGGACAAGGGGGGCGAGCGGGGGGATGCACACACAGCGGGGGACAAGGGGGGCGAGCGGGGGGATGCGCACACAGCGGGGGACAAGGGGGGTGAGCGGGAGGGATGCGCACACAGCGGGGGACAAGGGGGGCGAGCGGGAGGGATGCGCACACAGCGGGGGACAAGGGGGGCGAGCGGGAGGGATGCGCACACAGCGGGGGACAAGGGGGCGAGCGGGGGGATGCGCACACAGCAGGGGACAAGGGGGACTAGCGGGGGGGAAGCGCGCACAGCGGGGGACAAGGGGGGCGAGCGGGGGGATGCGCACACAGCGGGGGACAAGGGGGGTGAGCGGGAGGGATGCGCACACAGCGGGGGACAAGGGGGGCGAGCGGGAGGGATGCGCACACAGCGGGGGACAAGGGGGGCGAGCGGGAGGGATGCGCACACAGCGGGGGACAAGGGGGCGAGCGGGGGGATGCGCACACAGCAGGGGACAAGGGGGACTAGCGGGGGGGAAGCGCGCACAGCGGGGGACAAGGGGGGCGAGCGGGAGGGATGCGCACACAGCGGGGGACAAGGGGGACGGGCAGGGGGGAAGCGCACAAAGCGGGGGACAAGGGGGACGAGCGGGGGGGATGCGCACACAGCGGGGGTCAGGGGGAATGAGTGGGGGGGCGGACACGGTGGGGGACAAGAGGGATGAGCGGGGGGGGGGCAGACACAGCAGGGGACAAGGGGGAATGAGCGGGGGAGGGAGGGGGATGCGGACACAGAGGGGGGGGGGAGGAGACCGGGAGGCAGGGGATGCATGCAGGAGCCGGGCACAGCTGACAGCCCGGCTCCTGCAGAGATCATGCAGGGAGAGGTGAGTGTCCCTGCACTCCCTCTCCCTAAGGGGGCGACACAGAGCCAGGTGCAGTGACCACATAGTGATTGCTGCACCTGGCTGTCAGATCGCTCCCCCTGCCGGAGCAGGGCAAAGCCGACGGGCGAGGGGCGAGGAGCAGAGCGGCGAGAAGGAGCACAGCGGGCGCCGGAGGACAGCGGGCGCCGGAGGACAGCGGGCACAGGAGGACAGCGGGCACAGGAGGACAGCGGGCACAGGAGGACAGCGGGCACCGGAGGTGAGCAGGCACCACCGCACCAGCGGAGGAGGCAGGAGAGCGAGGAGAGGAGGGAGGAGAGCGGGAACAGGAGGGAGGAGAGCATGGGGAGTAGACCGGGGAGGAGACCGGGGACCGGACAGCGGGGACTGGAGTGCGGGGACTAGGGAGCATGGACCAGGCAGAGTAGTGGAGGGGCAGAGGCAGGGAATGTGTGCAGGAGCCGGGCACAGCTGACAGCCCGGCTCCTGCAGAGATCATGCAGGGAAGTGCTGACATTCAGCACTTTCCTGCGCGATTTTGATGTGATCGGTCGGTCAGATTGACTGACCGATCACATCGCTCTGAGTGTGGGGACCTCTTACAGGGGTCCCCACACCTCTGCCCCTGACCCTTGGCTGTCACTGACAGCTTTTAGATTTGAGCTGTCACTGTTCGTTTAGGAGCAGTGACAGTTCAAAGCCATGACGAGTATACTCGTCATGATGCGGGAACTGACAGCTTTTCATGACGAGTATACTCGTCATTGGTCGTAAAGGGGTTAAGGCACTTGTCAGCCCTCAATTATTGCTGCTGTATGCAAAGGAATCTATTTCAGCAACATAAAGAAGTAAATAGTGAAGCCCAAAGGAGATAAAAAGATGAGAGCTGAAGGAGTACAAGCGATTTACCTTGCGTGGTGGCATGCACTCGAGTGCGGAGACCGCCGCTAGTGTGTCGACGTATTAAATAGTACAGGGGACGTGTCGCTAACCGGTCAGGCCGCTTCCTGTCTCTGGAACGCAGGAAGTGGCCTAGCATGAAATGCAGGCAGCAGATATGAGCATGCGCAGACACACGCAAAGGAGTCTGAGTGTTATTCTCAGTAATAAGACACACCACCATTTCCCACCCAAAATGAACCACCCAAAGTACTTACCAGTTCACTGTAACCTGTGGGCATACTGTATCAATCTACTTGGGTGGCCCAGACTTAAACCACATTTTGAAAAGATATTACACTTGATCTTAGGCTGGCTTCAGACTTGCAGATGCATCTTCAGCATTTTGCAGATGCATCTGCAAGCATCTGCATGCAGACCGCGACCCCTATGTTTATAATGGTGCGCACGGCGGTCTGCAGATGCTTGCGGACCGCCGTGCGCTCTCATTGCCCGCCATTAGTGATCTGTGCGCACGCGGATGCCTGCGCACAAATCACACACTCCCGCCCGCACCATGGACGCGACATCTCGCGTCCATGGTGCGGGCGGGAGTGTGTGATTTGTGCGCAGGCATCCGCGTGCGCACAGATCACTAATGGCGGGCAATGAGAGCGCACGGCGGTCCGCAAGCATCTGCAGACCGCCGTGCGCACCATTATAAACATAGGGGCCGCGGTCTGCATGCAGATGCTTGCAGATGCATCTGCAAAACGCTGCAGATGCATCTGCAAGTCTGAAGGCAGCCTTAGCCATAGGGCCTTGAAGCATTTTACATTATACTGGTTCACATAATGATGTATAGTCTGTCATACCTGCCTTTGCGAACACATATTTAGGTTGGTGATAAGAAGTGTTTTCTGTTGAGTTAGTGGCCAAGAATATTGAAAAATGAATAACTGCTGAAGGTACATAAACATCATTCTATTCATTTACAATAGCTTTGTTACTGAGCCAGAAAAGTTTATTTTGAATATATAGAAATCCAACTCACTTTGGGCTTCCATAGTCCTCTATCCCAAGATTAGTACTTAAGATCATGAGAAGTGCTGAAAATTAAATACAGATGGATTTCTATAGAACAGTAACAGATAGATGCGATACGTGCCCATTACAAAAACACCATCACAGCTATCCTCATAGGAGAATTTGTGTCTACACAGAAATTAGTAAACTCTGGAATATTTTTAAACCAGGCTATCAGAATTGAAAGGGAGACTATTAGAAAGGAATTACTGTACTTACAAGGGCATTCAAGAGGTTGTATAATATTACCAGGAGTGAAGTACCTAATGTATAGTATACATATACATTTGTTTTATTTGTAACCGTTTTTAATGTCACAGTACTTAAAAATAGCAAATGCCACTAAAAAGATATACTGTATTTTCTATGAGACGCAACAAACCATAAGATACTGAAAGGAAAAATAAGTGGTATATAAGTGAGCACAGAGCCCACATAATTTTTAGAATAATACAAAACCTCAAAACATAACTTTATTAGTATACAAGATTAAAAACAGTTTAAAAAGACACAAACACAAGCTAGCATGCCAAAAACTTGGGAAAAAAAACTTTTTTAGATTGGACAATCAGAAAGTAGTAACAAGAGACCATTGATAAATACAATAGCAGAAAATACCAGACAGTACCAATAGAATACTGCTCAGCAAAGATAGCATGTAATAATATACAAATGGACTCTATATATACACAACGCAAATCCAGAAAACCCCTCATCAAGTATAAATAACAACCTGAAGACATATAATCCCAAGGGCTATATTATTGAGAGATCAAGGGTTAGACAGGTCGGAGCCTAGGTGGGTCTCAAGTAAGAAACCATTATGTCAATGAACCTGATCCCACACATATCGCCTTAAGCTTTGTCAGGGAGAGGTCTCATCTTAGTATCCAAGTATATGGCCTTATTCTTGTACATAGGTCCCCCATCCTGGTTAGAGATTAGCAAACCTTTTAATGTTCAGGTTCAGTTTGGTTTGCCGAACTGGCATATGTTCACCAAATAGATCAATGAACAGCTCACCAAACTTCAAAACCCCATTTAAATCAATGGAAGGCAAAATCAAGGGCCTAGGAAACACCTTCAAAAGGACAACAAAAGCTGCCAAACACAGCTCAAACTGTTTTACAGTGGAGATTCACTGTTTTGGCATAGACATTTTCTTCCTACACTTTTAGGCTGGGGTCACAGTTGAAAAGGGTTTTTTTTGTGTCTTTTAAAAACGCATGCGTTTTTACATGCGTTTTTCAAGCCAACATGAGGGTCATTCCATGTCAAGTGATCCAAAAATGAATATTTTTTTTCCCTGACGTCCTCAGATTTTTAAAAAAAATTTTCTATCTGAAGAACAACTTTATCTAATTACAAAAAAAAAGTTTTGAATTTTTTTCTTTATCTGTTAATTTTTTACTGATTTTTAAAGTTTTAAAAAAGTGCGAATTTTGGCCTGGTATGGCTTTACATTTTCTATCATATCTCGGGCTAGAAATAAGATAGAGAAACAAAATAAACACCAATCTACTCAGAACTGTCCAGGCTTTCATCAGATATGTCACAAGAGGATATTTGTTAATATTTTACCCATGTGATCGCAAGCGCAAAACTTTAAAACGCATTTCCGAAAAATCGGCGCGCTTTAAATATTTCAAAAACTGCCCATGTGTCTGCTATGCTCTTAGCCACATCTGTACCAAATTTCAAGTTGGGATCGCAATGGGATCATATTTTAACATATTTTACTAGTAAGAGCGTCAATGGGTCATTCCATATCAAGTGATCTAAATATGAATATTTTTTTTTACCTGACGTCTTTAGATTTTTTTTTTTTTTTTCCTTTATGAAGTACTACTTTAGTTAATTACAAATTAAAAGTTTGGAATTTTTTTCTTCATCAGTTAATTTTTTACAGATTTTTAAAGTTTAAAAAAAGGGTGAATTTTGACCTGGTACGACTTTAAATTTTTTTATCTCAGGCTAGAAATAAGATAATGAAGTGGGAGAGGCATCATTTTACTCAGAACGGTAACAGCTTTCATTTGAGATGTTACAAGACTATGTTTCTTTATATCAAATTCAAACTATTGACGGGCAATTGTGAAAAAATGACTGATTGTGTTCTTGGTGACTTTTGAATTGACACTATAATAGTTAAATATTTTGCACTTAGGTCCAATGAATGCGTCCATGGGGTCAAGCTGGGACAGAGTCATCACAAATTAGCCTTATTTGCAGATGACCTGCTACTTTACATCTCCCAGCCCCTGGCCTCCATCCCTTCGGTCTTAATGGAGTTTGAACGGTTCGGACAATTGAGCAACTTTAAAGTGAATTGCTCCAAAACCGAGGCACTCAATATTTCTTTGCCTGGAGAATTGGTTTCTCATCTATCTAAACAGTTCCCATTTAAATGGAAAGTAGAAGCCATTAAGTACTTGGGAGTCCTTATACCAAAAGATCTTAAACAAATATTCAATTTAAATTATCAACCCCTTTTGACTAACGCGGAATCGGCATTTACCTCCTATAGACAATTAAAGCTATCCTGGTTCGGGAGAATAAACGTAGTCAAGATGGATGTCTTGCCCCGACTCTTATATACTTTTCAGACAGTTCCTGTTCTATTGGATAGAGGTTTCCTCTCCAAAATGCAATCTATGATCCTTAGATTTGTCTGGGGGGACAAGAGGTCCAGATTGCGAATGAATATCCTATCCTTGCCCGAGACCAGAGGAGGGGTTGGACTACCCAACATACGAGCGTACTTTGAGGCTTCCTCTCTTGTTAGAGCTCTAGATTGGCATTATCATGCGTCCTCCAAGAAATGGGTAGGGGTGGAGCAAGAGGGTTTGGGGATTCCGCTGAAACACCTGCTTTGGATTTCCCCTAAAGACTGCACAGACCTAGTACCTTTGACAGACATGACCAGAAAACACCTTGAAGGTATGGCACCTAGTGACGAAAACCCTCCGCTTAAACGACAGACTTAGCCCTTTGACTCCCCTTTTTTCCAACCCATCTTTGCCACCCAGATTTGACAGGCAGAGATTTTTATGTTGGCGGATTGTGGATGACACCCGAGTAGGACAGACTCTGTCCAGTGGTGGTTTGCCCCCGATGGCAGAGCTACAACTCAAAGAACCTACGAGACCTCTTAAGTGATTCGAATTTCTCCAATACAGAGCATAATTATATTCAGCTGACCACTCTTGCAGGGTAAGATTGACGCCCAACGTATTGGAGAGGTTATTCCAACTGGAGGCTCCACCGAGGCGCAAAATATCATTTCTATACCAGGCCTTAGGGTCCATGAGAGAGCAGGGCACCCTTTACTTCCAACGTGCTTGGGAGAGGGAATTGGGGTGTAGCATTTCAGAAGCTAATTGGCAGAAATGCTTTATATTTACTCACTCACTAGCTAGCGCTTGTTCTGCACAAGAAAGAAGCTATAAGCTGCTCACTAGATGGTACTTGTGCCCGACGACACTCCGGAACATGTTCCCTGGAACCCCTGATACCTGCTGGCGCTGTGGGGAAGAGAAGGGTACAATGATACACATTTGGTGGAGTTGTGGGGAAATCCGGCGGTTCTGGTCTGAGGTTTTCAATGCATACGCCCGGATAACAGGTAAACAAGCCGAATGCTGCCCAGAATCGGCAATGTTATCCATTTTTCCAGGTCCTATTGGGCTACAGAAGAGGGATATTCTCCGCTTTTGCATCTCGGCTGCTCGTGCTGTGATCCCGAGGTTCTGGAAATCAAGCCGGGCTCCATCTCTACTTGATTGGTTCAAAGAATTGATGGACACATATCGAATGGAGGAGCTCGCAGCTGATGCGTCGGGATCTCGGAACAAATTCTTAGGGATTTGGGTTGAATGGATTCTTTTTCACGACTCTGCAGAATTTAGGAGTATCTTTTCCAGCACAGATAATATGGCTCGACCTCTGGCTGATGGGGAGCCAGTGGGATGAGTACCCTTTCTCCTTCCCATACCTCACCCGTCCCCCCCCTCCTTTTTTTCTTTTTTTCTTACGTGGCTTTTCTTTCCCAGTATAACTTTTTCTAATGGTTTTTGTTTCTCTTCTCTCTCTCTCTTCTTTTCTATCTCTCTTTTCTTCCCATCTGATACATTCAGTCTAGGTATTTCCTTTCTACGCCTATACCTTCAGAATTCTAGTGAACATTAGACAGGTATCGAAAACTCTGAGCTGTGAGTAGATCATTAATATTTCGGCCTTCCTTTCCGGTACACCAGTCGATAGACTATTCCAACTAGGCCTCAACGGGTAATGACCCACTTACGTGGTCAACCTGTTAGAAGGGGCCAAGTAATAAAAATCATTCTGCTGGGGCTGCTTGTCCCCTTGACATCAGAACATCTCAAAACCCTGAGAAAGGTTGTATACTTGAGTGTTTGGAATTATATTTAGATTGTAGTATATATTGCACCAGAGATAAGCGCAAAAGTAAATTTGCAGCTTATCTTAAAGTTACTAATAACTTTGTGAATTCTCTTTTTGTATATTTTATATGTCTCAAGATTTTGTTAAAAGATTGAATGTATGTCTTTCATATGTTTTTTCAAAATTTAATAAAAATGAGATTAACCATAGTTAAATATTTTAAAATATGATCCCATCACGATCCCAACTTGAAATTTGGTACAGATGTGGCTAAGAGCATAAAAGACACATGGGCAGTTTTGGAAAATTTTTATTAAAATGTTTTTTTTCGGAAATGCGTTTCAAAATGTTGCGTTTGCATTCGCATAGGTAAAAAATTAAAATTAACAAATATACTCTTGTGACATATCTGGTGAAAGCCTGGACAGTTCTGAGTAGAATGGTGTTTATTTTGTTTCTCTATCTTATTTCTAGCCCGAGATAAAAAAATTTAAAGTCGTACCAGGCCAAAATTCACCCTTTTTTTAAACTTTAAAAATCTGTAAAAAATTAACTGATGAAGAAAAAAATTCCAAACTTTTAATTTGTAATTAACTAAAGTAGTACTTCATAAAGAAAAAAAAAAAAAAAATCTAAAGACGTCAGGTAAAAAAAAATATTCATATTTAGATCACTTGATATGGAATGACCCATTGACGCTATTAATAGTAAAATATGTTAAAATATGATCCCATTGCGATCCCAACTTGAAATTTGGTACAGATGTGGCTAAGAGCAAAGCAGACACATGGGCAGTTTTTGAAATATTTAAAGCGCGCCGATTTTTCGGAAATACGTTTTAAAGTTTTGCGCTTGCGATCACATGGGTAAAATATTAACAAAGATCCTCTTGTGACATATCTGGTGAAAGCCTGTATAGTTCTGAGTAGAACGGTGTTTATTTTGTCTCTCTATCTTATTCCTAGCCTTAGTTATGAGGAGAAACGTAAAGGCAGGCAACAGCGAAATTCACACTTTTTCCGAACTTTGAAAATCATTTAAAAAAAAAATAAATTTTAAAAAAAATGTTTCTCTTCACATTTTGCATTGTCTGACATGCTATTATCAAATAACAAAATCTCAAAAGAATTAAAAATATAGAGGTAATAATCATTGGTTCACTTGACATGGAATGACCCATGAGTGTTTTCAGGTGTGTGATGGCTCCCTGCGTTTTTGGGTGCGTTTTGAAATCTGGACCCAAAAATAGTGCAAGCACTATTTTTCTGTGCGTTTTGCAAAAAGCATGCGTTTTTGCAAAAACGCATGCGTTTTCATAACATGGGCCCCTATGGGAAACGCATGCGTTTTTGAAAGCACTAAATGATACAAAAACACCATGCTTTTGTACATGCGTTTTCAAAAGTGCCCAATAGTGGATTTGAAAGTGACCACAATGCAGTATGTGAGCACAAAAACGCATGTTGTTGGGGCTACATATGTGGGATGTCACATGTAGATTAGGAATGGACCAAATTACTAAAACACACCCCCAACTCAATAAAACAGAGCCTCTGCATGTGAGTGATGCACATTGCCATACAGATAGCCATTTTGTGTGGTTTGCTCTGTTTGTGCTGGGAGAGAGTGATGGAGGTTGTGGTGTTTGAGCTACGTTATCTGCTTTGGCGTAGACGCCAGCGTCAACTGCAGGAACGCCGTCGATTGTGGGTCCATGAAGTCAATATTGTCAGAACGCAGTATGGAGCATTTCATCTCCTGTACAATCAATTGCGCAGGTTCCCGCAGAAGTTTCAGCGCTACCTCAGGATGACAATACCCACTTTTGATGCACTCCTCGACCTTGTCTGTGAGGATCTGAGTCGGCACAACAACCATGGGCACAACGCCATTTCACCTACTGAGCGGCTTGTAGTTACACTGAGGTATGTCTATTGCATCACTTGTGGGATGTCATGTCCACACATTATACATATATGTGTTCTGCTTCTCCTGGCCTGGGCTGCCCTGCAATGTTTTTATGACTGTGTGAATATGATACGCATTGTCCACACACCTGTGCTACAGTATTTTGGGATTTGTGCGCTAAATAACTTACTAATGCCAATGAAGCGCAGGTGCGTGTGTGCGCCACCGTCCAGCAGCTGCTGTCCCTGCTTACCCTATGTGCATCCTGCTAACCACTTTATACAGCAGCCTGTATAGTGTCTGCTTAGTGTGAGTGTACAGGTAAATGCTGAAACCACAGTTGGCCTGTGCGCCCGGGAAAAGCAGCGACTATGCAGGCTGCTGTCTCAAGTGTGGAGCATGAGAAACATTGGGTAAACAGGGTCAGCCGCTGGTGTAAGCAGCCCCATACACGCACCTGCACCTCCTTTCCACAATCAACGAATTTTGCGCACAAATCCCAAAATACTGGATCCCAGGTGTGTGGACAATGGCTTACACCGTACAACAATGGTGCAGCAAAGGCCACACACCGACTGGATAAGGGCCCTGTCACATCCGCGTGTGTTGCTCATCGCCGGAGATGTTTAGTTAAACGCCCATTGTGAGCAATTACTGCATCAACCCCACACTTGCCGCACAGTAGCGCCAACAACCATGCAATGTCTATGTGGCTTGTGGCAAGGGTGCACCAGGTGTAGCAAGTGCCGTGTCGGCACTTGGGGTGGCAAAATCAACCGGTGATGACTGTGTGTTTTTGCTTGCCCTACCGGCCGCAAGTGCCAATAGCGCACCTGCGTCAGCCTTACGGCAAGCACCATAGACATTGCATGGTGCTTGCTGCAACTGTGCCGCAAGTGTGGCAGTTATGCATTAATTGGGGACAATGTGGCGTCTTCACCCCAGCGGCCGCAATTTCACAAAAACAGCTGATGTGAAATGGGCCTAAGGCGGCATAACATAACACAATGCACATTCCATATGAACGTCATGTATCGTATGATGTTTGCTCAGCGTGCATCAGGTGGCTTCCTTTGGGAAAATGTCCCAAGGCACCAGGAGATGCGGAATACACATCTGCACATCACATTACTATATGGCCACATGAGTGGGTGTGCTGTCTGTAGGGGGCCTGGCCATCCCCTAGACACATTATGGCCTCGCTGTTTCTAAAATGTCTACCTTTACCAAAAATATGTAAGTTATGTCATCACAGCACCAGCATGGATAAACCAGGTATCCTGCCGCACCACAATCAGGATGACTACACTAACTCCACCAGCCCCTTATGCTGCATTCCCCTAGTGTTTGTCAAAGATGCGTATGTAATGCAGACAAACACTTGGCCACTGCGTTCCACACTTCCCCATGGGAACCTATGTGCCTGTGTTTAGAGGTTTTTTGTGTTTGATGGCCACAATTTGTGCACACACGTCTGACGCAGCCTGGTGCATTTGTTGTGCTGTTGCAGGCGTTTGTGAACTCTACACCAGCACCCAACCACACGAAGCATGCATGGATCTCAATGGAGCCACACTGTCCTCAGCATGACAATGCGGGAGAACACTGGTGAGCTCCGTGTAATGTATACCGTTTTGCCCCGCCAATCAGCGCACCCAACCTGGACATGATGCCCAGCCACAGGTGATCTCACGCCAGTGTCTTTGGGCCTAAAGAGCTGATCTGACATTTGTTTGCTCCATCCCACACAGCCACCAGCCTATTTGCAGACAGCGGTGGAGACGTAATCACAGCCACATGTCCTGTTTGTCACCATTGACACTGGTGGGAGATCAGCATGTGGCATATGTTACCCGCCTCTGATGGGTTGTAGGTTCAAATGTGATAATAGTTATGTCATTGTGTACATGTTTGAAAAGCAATTGCGTAGTAATCCTCACCTGTACACATGTGTGTGTCTGCCGAAGTCATTGTCTTCACTTTTCCCATTTCACAGGTACTTGGCCACCGGGGAGAGTTATGCGTCGTTGCATTTCCAGTTCCGAATTGGGAGGTCAACTATTAGTGGGATTGTCCCTGAGACGTGCGAAATATTGTGGGATAAACTACAGCCCTCAGTCATGCCAACCCCCACTGAACAAATTTGGAAAGAGAATGCTGACGTTTTTCGTGATTCTGCTCAATTTCCGAATTGTGTTGGAGCCGTTGACGGCAAGCATATCAGAATTCGCAAGCCACCACATGGGGGATCACTATATTTCAACTATAAAAAATACCACTCCATAGTGCTCATGGCCATTGCTGACGGCCATTCTCGGTTTGTGGCTGTGGACATTGGGGCCTATGGACGTGCGAATGATGCCCGTGTATTCAAGGCAAGCAAAATGGGCCAAGCATTGTACCAGGGCAGATTTAATATACCACCACCAGCCCCATTCCCTGGCACAACAGATCCCAATGTGCCACACGTGATAATCGGAGATGAGGCATTCCAGATGCATCCGAATCTCATAAAGCCCTACAGCAGCAGAGGGCTAGACCACAAGCGCAGCAATTTTAATATGCGCCTCAGTAGAGCACGGCAATCTGTTGAATGTGCATTTGGTATTCTCTCGGCAAAATGGCGTGTTCTTTTAACCACCATTCAATTGTTGCCCAGAAATGTGGATAGTGTGGTCAAGGCTTGTGTATGCCTACACAACTATGTATTGCTTCATGATCCCCAAGTGTTAGTGCCCTCGGAGTGGGAGTGTCACCTTCTTGGCATTCAACCACAATCAGTACGTTCATCCGCCTCCGCCATAGATGTGCGAAATAGTTTTGCAGATTATTTGATGAGCCCAGCTGCACAGTCACATCCGCATGAACGTGTCGGGTAAATGAGTGTTGTTTTCATGCTGGAAGTTGTGCCAAAGGTTTATAGAACACCACACTGTCATTTATGTTTGGTATTTTTTCAGTTTGCCTGTATAAAGTAGTCAACACTCCACACATTGCCTGTCTTTGTCTTATGTAACATATGTGTCTTGTGAGTGGCATTGTTGTGTTTAGATAAAATGTTGTATGTGATGTTGGACTTGTTGTCCACCCGCTAAGGTATGTGTTGTCATTGTGCACAATGAGCCCACATTTTTGTTAGGACTGTCCCACTATATGTGGTCCCTGGCACCTGGCAGTAGTGGGTGTTGTGGAACACTACATGGTGGTAGTTGTTGAACATTTACATTGTAAGTCACAGTAATTGTGAAACAACCACACCACAACTTCAAAGGGACACACGGCAAGATGTTTGAAACCTCATGTCCATCATTGTGAAGGGAAACCTGTTGGATATGTGTGGCAGCCCTTGAAAGGGGTTTTGGCCACCCAATTGTTTAGAAAATCCACCAAACAGTGGCAATTTATAAAAACAAGGTCCACCATGAAATTATCATCAACGTAATCAAGAAACACACTCACAAACATGTGACTTTGGCAAAAACTGTTTTTCTTTTTTTTTGGGTAGTTTGGTCTGAAAACATAAATTTTCTTGTCGCCCTGGTTTGGGTCAATGTTACAGGAAAAAAAAAAAATAAATAAACACACAATTAAACGTGTTGTGCAGCATTTTTACAACAGAACAAACATAACCAATTTTGTTTCTACAACACACATTATTCCGCCTCCAGACCCTCATCTGCAAGGACCATAGTCAGTTGTATGGGCAGTTTAACCACATATTTAGAGACCATTTGGGCCATCTCTATTTTAAACGCTGCCCTGTCAGCCGCATTGAGGGAGCAAAGATCCGATACGTAGGAAGTAAGATACTCCCCCCACTCAGCCCTCTCGAAGGATGCCGGTGTGTCAGGCTGTGGCACAGCAACCGGCTGGGGCACATGTTGGGCATTCTGAAGCCGGATGACATGCTCCTCCAGGCGATGCACGGCCTGGAGGATCATGTCATCTTGCTGGGCATTAGGGCCAACAGTGCGTCGCCTTTGCCTTGTCCTGGGCAATACTGTGGGTGTTGTGGAGATGGGCACATTCTCAGTTGGTTGCGCAGCTGTGGGGGCTGGTGGCTGTATGGTCACACTTGGGGTAATATCCTGGGCGGGCTGGGCAGGCATCTCGGGCAATTCGTCCCCGTTGTTGGCCATGTCAGCAAATGATGGGGCTGGGGCACTGCTGTGTGTCCTATGCAATTGGTAAAACACACAAATATTGGAAAGTGACCACGCCATTCAGCCCCAATACATGTCCCTAAACACAAACAGGCACTTACATGCGGTCTTCAGTAATTCGATCAAGGAAGGCCATCATTGGGGCATATTTGTAATTACTTGTGGGCCTTGCCGCTGCACCACTTCTGTACTGGGCCCAGTTCCGGACATGCTTCATGTATGAATCCTTCATGGATCGCCATCGCACCTTCAGCTTCCCAGCTACATTACGACACAAGAGCAGGATACAACACATTACATTTGTGGGCCAACATCATAGAGCAGGGGTCTCAAGCTCCTGGGCTTGAGGGACGCACACAGTCCATGTTTTCATGCTTTCCAAGGCATTTGCCAGTTATTAATCACATTATCAACTGCAAAAATGTGAGGAAAGACACAAAACTTGAACTGTGTGCGGCCCTCGAGCCCTTGAGTTTGCCACCCCTGTAATAGACAGTTTTGTTCCGACATGTCCAGTGACATGTGTGACATGTGCAAGGTTTTCTAACACCTACCAAACACTTCCTGCTCCTCGGGTGTCATGTCCAGATAGTCCGTGTGCACCTGTGGAAAGATGTGGCCCCAAGCGCACCGCCGCTTCACACTATTAGCATGGTCAGGATGGGCGGGGTCCCACAAAAGTTCATGGTGCTGCAGCAGATTAATCAGGGCATCATTGTCAATCCGCAGTCGTGGGGTTTTGGCCTTCTTGACACACTGGCGACTGGTTGCAGTCACCTACATGAGAGACACATCAACACAATCATCACACATATGAAAGAGACACATGACATGTGCGTTTGATGGGCCAAGTGTTCACAAAATGTAATGTGGCAATATGGAGGCAAGGCTCCAAGCTGCCACTTGTAATACGTGTAGTGGTACGGACACAGGAGCTGAGGACATTTGTATAAAGTGTACGGTCACTGTACCCAACTTAGATGCCGTGGAGACATTGCTCGGGATACTCGATTGCCGATGTCTTGGTGGAGATGGTTGCACAGTCTGCAGAGGCATACAACATGTTAGTTGCATGTGTGGGCATCATGAAGGCCACATCACACATAAACATAGCTGCAAATACCGTGTTTTGGTATGTGTTTCACACAGGGGTGTGAAGGAGCATGGTTGGAGTGGCACACACAGTGTATGTTTTAGTAGAGCAACGACATTTTGCCGGTAGGTCATTTTGTCAACAGATGGGCAAGGCAAATGAAAGTGTGAAGACATGGGCCAGGACACACACCTCCGTTGTTGTGATGTAACGTGTCTGTGCTACATCCTTGCTATGAGACTGAATAGCAGAGGTGTATGCACATGGCCAATGGACTGTGTGCGGAATTTGAGGGCTGAAGTTCCATCCCCCTTCTTTAAACATTCTATGTTAGTAGACCAAGCCTTACACAAGGGGAAGTGTGACCAATTCTAAACTCAGCCCGGTAGTTTATTGGCTCCTACAACATAGGTTAACAGTATTAGCACAGAAATATGTGTGATGTGTACATGTTTTGAACTAACCACATAATTTACCAGGCCATGTCCACACACATGCGTTCATGGTATGTTGCGTTGTTTTGCTACACACTTGGGTGTTTGACAGAGAAGGGCCTGTGCGTGTGTTTGTGTGTGTGCGCTATGAGGAGGCAGGCCCTGTGTGGCACATGGGTTTGGTAATAACCAGTTCACCGTCAAGGATGGCTAGTGTCTTATTTCACAGAGCACACATGTAGTTGCTGCTCACATTGTTTCTTGGCCCACTGTGCCACAGCGGACACTAGGCATGCTTCTGTGTGAGCTGGTTACCTCTGTACACATTGTGTTACCAGGGGCGGTTTGTTTGGAAAGTGCACGCACACAAACACCTTCCATTCTCTGTGCATAAGCCAGTATGTAGCGGACCACAATCTGTACTTTTCCTGCGTGTGTGCGAACATGGCCACACATGAGTCAGTGGGTAGCTGCCTACCTTATGGTGTTGGTGTTTGCTTGTTGCCTTTGGGCCTCTGTGTTTTTTGGCCGGGGGTAGTGGTGGCTCCACAGTCTTGGTAAGCTTCTAAACTAAAGAAAAAAAAAATCACGTTAAGGTACGCATATATTAGGACACAGTATAACACCTTAGCTACATGTCACATTGTCACATCACTAATGTTGCAAACGTATGAAGGCTATATTTTAACACAAGGTGCTTGACTGATTCAATGCTGCGTATGGGAAACCCCAAACAACACATGTGACCATGTGATCAGGGACAGGTCTGACCCATGAGCAGGGGCGTAGCTTCAGGCCCTGATGGGCCAATGGCAAACGTACAACGTGCCCAACCAGAATTGAACTTATTTAAAATGGTTATGTTTTGAATATGGTCACAAATGATTTTTGGGGGCCCCCTAGGCTCCAGGTCCCATGTGTGAGGGCAACCCCGCCACCTGTTGTCGTGACACCCCTGGCCATGACCTGGAGCATCAATACAACATGTACCATATTTTGAGGATGGCCCACATTTCACTGGGACCTTGCCAAGTGCAAACAATGTCTTTACACAAGTAGCTGTATAACGCAGCTAGGGCAGGGTTATTACAAAAATTATGTTATCTTTATTAACAATAACAATGGAGATGTCATATTAATGACCTTTAGGAAAATAGACGCGGAGCTGTGAGTGGTTTTTATAGGCAGCATAATAAATCGCCAGATAACACTAAACCCTGCCCCTGGCCCACCCGAATATGTTACCTCACACGTACACATAATAGACAGCTCATGTGAGTGACATAAGCGTAAAGTCCCTATCTGACACGTGTAGCACTTTTGCTGTTTGTAATGCAATGTTGAGGTCTTGATCTTACATATAGCACATGTATGAGGCAAGTTGTGTGAGGTTATTGTGGCACATCTGTGTCTGTCTGTGTATGTGTGTGTCCATTTGTGGTGATTGCATGTGTTGGTATAGGGTGGGTGTGTGTGTGTCTCCCCTTGGGGGGTGGGGGTCTGTCTTGTGTGTGTCTGTTTGTGGAGTGGGTGTGATGTGAGTATGCACTGTTGGCCATGAGCCTTAGCGGATATACCCTTGATGTTACTGTGTGCGTTTGGTGTGTATACATGTCCGCATGCATGTTGAATATGTAATGTTGGCCTACCACCTTACTAATTATATGGTGGTATGTGCTTTCAGTCTTTGGCGATATCAATAAGGCCCTCTAATTGTGAAATGGCAACTTGTTGTTGTGATTTGTAAATACATTATGGAGCTATGGGCAAACTTGTTTTGATAATTGTGATGCGCGTGGTTGTGCATTTGCCTCACAACATAGCCTATAACGCTCCAAGGGTGGTGACGTGTGTGTGTTACATTTTGTGGTGTAGTTGCAATGGTGTACATGAGAAGGGCAGATATTCATACACACACATATACACACTATCAGTTTTTGGGTGTATCTGTAAAAAAGTGGGTTAGTACACTTACACGTTTTGGTGGGGGTGGCACAGATGTCCAGCTGACTGAAGAGCTCTGTGAAACAAGCAAAATGGAGCCACATTACATTTTCATGGGGTGATATGCGTCACAACATTTGTGGCCACATGACGTTATGGCCACCAAAGTGGCATAGCCCATGTCCACACACGTGCACTGTAAGTATTTAGTGGTGGTCCACTACATAGTTAGGGCGCCTTCACACTGGCCTTCACACTTCCATATGTGAACTATGTGCAGGCGGATGCCTGCGCACAACTCACACACTCCCGGCCGCACCACGGCTGCAACATGTTGCATCCTGGTGCGGGCGGGAGTGTTGAAGTTGTGGCCAGGCATCCGCCTGCTCACAGTTCACATATGGAAGTGAATGGGTGCGCATGGTCATGCGCTGCCAAACGCAGCACCGGCCGTTCCCATTGTCAAGATAGGAGCTGCCGCCTGGTGCCTACACATGGTCATTCACCTCCACACAACGCTGCAGAGGGGAACGCCAGTGTGAAGGCGCCCTTAGAGTGCAGGTGTGTGAACATGTCCACATGCACAAACACTTTAGTTAAGGACTGAACTCACACAAAGTGTCCCCAGCATGCTACCTTCTAATTTTTGTGATGAAACTAACATTCAGCCCAGGAAACACATGTCACAGGCCACATGGCACCTGCCTGAGGGTGCGACACATGCACACCACTAATAGGACACTAGTGTCTAACAACATCCTTACAATGTACGAGTATGTGCATATGCCTGCTAATACATCTTGAACAGTGACATTTTGCATACAGTGTGGACTATGGCACATATGGACCAGTGCACAATACATTCAAATGTGCCGTGTATGGATTTGGGGATCATTGAGCTAAGGGCAGCAGCCATGTTGCATGGTCAGGTATACATGGTTTCAGGCTGCAGAGGGCAAGTTACCACACGCACTGCTAGGATGTGTGGCATACATTAGTGACGGGGACTCATTAACATGTTCAAAACAGCATGGTTACGCAGCTATGTGGTAGACAACATGTTTAACGACATATATGTGTGGATAAGGAACTCACAGCAGACTCAGAAGGGGAGATTGGTCCCTCCAGGACCTCCATATCCAGGGACTCTGACAGGGAACTCATCTAGACAACATATGTTTAAACATTTGGTGAACATGTTTGACAGAGCACACAATAGCACAACAATTGTTACATCATAGAGGCATGTATTTACACTATGTGTTCCTACCTTGGAGGATGCTGCTGTACACCTGTCCTGACCACACGGGGGGGATGGTCTGCCTTCCTGATGCCCTTCCCCCTATTTATGGGCTGGATTGGTTAGTTGTGGCTGATTAGCATTTTCTACATTGAAAGGACCAATCTCCTAAAACGCATGCGTTTTTTTAACATGGGCTCCTATGGGAAACGCATGCGTTTTTGAATGGCACTAAAAGGTACTAATTGTACATGCGTTTTTCCAAGCGTTTCCCATAGGAACCCCCATGTTATGGAAACGCATGCGTTTTCATAACATGGGCTCCTATGGGAAACGCATGCGTTTTTGAATGGCACTAAAAGGTACTAATTGTACATGCGTTTTTGCATGCGTTTCACATAGGGCCCCATGTTATGGAAACGCATGCGTTTTTGCAGATGCCACAAAAACGCTGAATGTTCTCATAGTCTGTGCGTTTTTCAAAACCCACACCAAAACGCATGGCACAGTCACATATGCTTTTTGGCTATTAGGGCATGCGTTTTTTAACATGGGGGCCTAT
The DNA here is from genome assembly GCA_033576535.1 of Allobates femoralis. Taxonomy (NCBI): domain Eukaryota; kingdom Metazoa; phylum Chordata; class Amphibia; order Anura; family Aromobatidae; genus Allobates; species Allobates femoralis. Next base: position 518,207,477 of record JARQOC010000003.1, on the reverse strand, counting down.
GGGTGCGTTTTTTACATGCGTTTTTGAAAACGCAGGTCTCCAAAAAAGCATGTGAAAAATGGTACTGTGACCCCAGCCTTACTTAGCAAGCTTCAGCAAGGCTGTTACTACTCACCATGCTTCTAGGCCTGCTCATGAACCTCAAACATCCTCATGACTTCCCTGAGGTTGTCTCAGGTTACACAGAGAGTATCTCGCAGCAGGGAATCCCGTTGTGTGACCTGAGATAGCCTCAGTGGCGTCAGCGCTCGTTACACTAGCTGTCTTATGAGACCTGTGATATAGAGAGTGCAGCCCATTTCAAACTTGTGGGATAGCCCCTGTGTGATTCCTTGAGTCTGAATTCCAGTGATGGCTCTGATTGCACCGCTTGTCACACTCTCACCACCAGTGCCTGCATGCCTGCTCTCACAGCTTATGGGGGATGCTCTTTGTGAACATGAGCCGATTATATTGTTGTAAGGCACAATGCCCACAGTACATTGTTTGATGCTTCTTTTCAAGCAGATTTTGAGAATCTGCATCAAAATCTGCATGTCGATCTTGAAACCAGCAAAATATATGAGAGTTCAGAAGGACTGTGAGAGTGTGTTTTCTTTCTTTGCAGATTTGGTGCATATTTTAGGGCAGACATAAAAATCTGAACTACATGTGCATGGAAGAAAAAGCAAGCACAGCAATTCTCACCTGTCAGACTTTTCTGGCCTCAGAATAGACATGCAGATTTTGATGCAGATTAACCAAACAACACATTGTAGACTCAGGGACTAAGAGGGTCCAGGTAGAGCCGCAGATGTGGTGAAAGAGCTCGAGAATTCATCTTGCCCCCTGGCTACTCCCACGGAGACCTCTAGGGTCACCAACTACAGTCCTCAAAGTCTGAAAACAGTGCAAGTTTTAAGAATTTCCTTAGCATTGAACAGGTGATAATTTCATCACCTGCAGAGGTGATGAATAGAGATGAGCGAACAACTGAGTGTTCAAATTTGGTTTAGTCCGCTGAATGTGAGTTGTTCACTAAATTATTCACCAAACCTTCTGAGCTCCATTGAAATCAATGGCAGTCAACATGAAATACATAGAAAACATTTTGCCTGCCAAGGTAAAACTAGGCAGCTGATTGCTGGTATTCTTAGCGAGAAGAGGGCCCATTGTTATTGGAACAGCAGCCTGCGTCTGTCCCAGAAATTGGTGCCTTCATAAGAAGCCCCAATTCCTGGTGCTTTGCACAGCTCTTCCAGTTGCCATTTAGTGGTAAACTGGGTAAGAAAAGTGTTAATTACATCTTTGTATTGCCAGCTGGCTTTAAGCTCAAAATTTTTAATGTCAGGCCAATGTTAGACCTGACCTTTAACAATTTCAAGTAAATAGAAATTGAAACACTGAAAAATAGTGAAACAAACGTAAAAAATAATTAATTTCAAGTAAATAGTAAAGAAGACACAACACGGAGAGAAAACATTTTATTAGAAATAAAACACAAACACGTATCTGGACTCCATCTTTATTGCTCCCTCAAACCCATCCATGTTGTTAGTATACAGTATATGTAATAAAGTTTTCATTTTTTAATATTATTTTGGTGTGCATATTTGTATATGCAGTCTTTCTTTCCCTTGATTGATGCTCTTAACCTTGCATTATGTGGCACCCTCTTTTGACTTTTTGGTGTGAATTCCCTCCTTCTATATAAACATTTTTTTACATTTTACATTTTATTTACTTGATATTATTAATTGCCAAGTCTAACATTGGCCTAAAATTAAGAATTTCGGGCTTAATGCCATCTGGAAATACAACGCTTCCAATAACCCCATATTACCCAGTTTGCCACCACTGCACAGCAACTGTGAGAGGTGGGTGAAGCACCAGAAATTGAAGCTTTTTATGAATGCATGTATTTCTGGGGTGGCTGCGGGATGCAATTCTATAGTGTGCGGGGGCCCAATAATGATAGGAAGTCACCTCACAAGAATGCCAGCTCTCAGCTGCCTACTTTTACCTTGGCTGGCAATTAAAAATAGGACCGACCCCTATTTATTTTATATCAGGTGACACAGCTGGCATCATGCAGCAGGGAATCCCATTGTGGCCCCGCCATGCTGTTTGATGCTTTTTTGGAAGCAGATTTTGAGAATCTGCATATCTATCCTGCAGCAAGCAAAGTCTATGACAGTTCTGAAGTGCTATGCTTTCTTTCAATGTTCTTTTTATTGCAAAATTTAACATGCAATATTTGTAAAACAGTCAGGGTATTACAGTAAAGAATTTACAAGCAATACAAGATCTAGTCTGATGAAACATCAGTAGGAATGAGCGAGTAGTGAAATATTCCTAATACTTGGGTACTCGTTACGAGTAGCGAGTCCAATGTAAGTCAATGGGAAATGTGAGTATTTTCGCATATATCTATATACACTGCGAAAGTGAAATAAAAATTAATAAAAGGTGTTAAAAATAAAAAAATAACATACTCACCTATCTGACTGCTGTCCCGGGACCCGAAAAGAACTGATCTGATTGGCTGCCAGGACCTTAAGTCTGATGGCCAATCAGATGGCCGGTAGCGATCAGGTGGTGTGTGACGTCACACGCCACCTAATTGCTACCGGCCATCTGATAGGCCATCAGACTTAAAGTCCTGGCAGGCCATCGATGTTCTAACACAACGATGGCCTGTCAGGACCTTAAGTTTGATGGCCAATCAGATAGTCGGTAGCGATCAGGTGGTGGGTGATGTCACACACCGCCTGATCACTAGCAGCGATCTGATTGGCCATCAGACTTAAGGTACTGGCAGCCCATCAGATGTGTTCTTTTCAGGTCCTGGGGCAGCCGTTGGATTGGTGATTGGTAATTTTTAACACCTGTTATTTACTTTTTTTTTCACTTTCGCACTGTATATAGATACACTGCGAAAGTGACTGTACTACTCGCTACTCCTAACAAGTAATCACAAGGAAACTCTTGGAGTAGCGAATAGCCCGAATACAGTATTATTAGGCGAGTACCGAATAGTTACGAGTATACCCACTAAAACATGAGTAAAAAAGCTCTTAATGGTCTTGATACTTCTGTCTCGCATGGTCCAGAGTAAAGCAGCATACTTAGCCTTGAGTTACGCTGCAGGGAGTTTCAGGATAAGATTAGCCAAGAGTGATGCTTTTGCAGAGTTTCAGAGCAGCTAAAAGCATGGCCCCCATCACCTTATGTCTTAGCTAAGTAGCAGTTGAGCATATAAAATTTTGCCCAGGTGTTGCCCATATGTTTGTAGGTGTTAAGGGCTCATTAATGAGAACATTGCTGCATATCTAGCAGAGTAAACAAGTAAGTGTAACATAATATTGAATTAGAAAGGGGGGGTTTACAGAAGAAAAGACAGAGGGGGTGAGGGGGAGGGAAAGGGAAGGGAATGGGGCACCTTGGATGACATTAATAGGTTTGAATTAGGAAGCTTTTGGTGGATGGTAATTTGGATGAGCTCTAAAAGGGATCTACGGTGGCCAAGTCTCTCTGAAATTGTTTGAGTTATGAGATATCGATGCAGCTAGTTCTGCTGTGTTTTAAAGTAGATCAATTCTATGGTACAGTTGTGATGCAGTAGGTATGTCAGGGGTTCGCCAAAGTATCGGGATCAGAGATTTTCCAGCTGCAATGATGTAATTTGCCAGGTTTGAGGTCCGTTTATTTCTGGCCACAGCGGAAAGTTTAAGAATATCGTTTCAGGCGAAATGTTTGCCTAGAACCCATGCAATGGTCTCTTTGACCATTTGCCAAAAGGGATGTAGGACAGGACTGGACCACCACAGGTGAAGGTAGTCACCTCTGCCCATTAAGCACCTCCAGCACTTATCAGTTGCATGTTGGTGCCATCCACGGATATAGGCAGGAGTCATGTACCACCGAGCAATTATTTTGAAAGAATTTTCTTGAATTCACATGCACTTTGATGGGTCGTGTGAATCACTATAGATGCGTTTTATATGAGCATCCATAAATGAGATGCCAAGGCCCTTCTCTCAAAGTGCTATATTTGCCCGTTTCTTTGCGGTGTCAGCTTTGATTAACATTCAATATATTGAGGAAAATACTTTTTTAGTGGGGTAGTTGAGACACATAGGGCTTCGTAGGGTGTAAGGTGTCTGTCTAGGTCAAGTAGTGTGGTTTACGGGAGCAGGAGCGTTGTCAGCGCCCTGTAATGTAGGAACGAGAGATTAGATATGTCCGGAAGCGTTTGTACATCTTTTAGTGGGGGATAGCCTTCTGAGAATCATTGATCAATTGTTACCTGTGGGGGGGCTGAATCAATTAGGTCAGAGATTCTAATGAGCGGTGATGGCAGGGGGGGAAAATACCTAAAGACTTTTTTCTAGATAGCAATTGTTGATCATGTATGTATGTTAGTGCTGATCGAAGAGATCTGGGTAGTGGGTGGTTTAAGAATGAGGAAGCATAGGGGGGAAGTAGCCATTTGTTGCTAAATTTTGACCCATTGTTTTGCGGCTGCGTTTCTGAACCAGTGTACCATTCTAGCAAGTTGTGCCGCCTGGTAGCATTTAGTTATGTGAATTCTTTAGGAAGTGAGTTGATGTGTTTTTTATAGTTACGTCAAATATAGTGGGAGAAGAAGGAGTTGAATTTGACAAATAATGAAGCAGGGACTTGTATGGAGAGCATATTAAATAAGTATAAGAATTTGGGAAGGATTGAGCCTTTTAGGATATTTTTTCTACCCATCCAGGAAAGAAATGGGTCCCTCGAGGATCGGATGGAAGCATGTGTAGTTTCTAGCAAATATTTAATATGTAAGGCAAAGAGATCTTTGTCTGATTTACTTACTTTGATACCTAGATAGGATATATACATATCAGGCCAGACAAAGGGAAATTTAGATTTATACATGTCTACAGCCCCCCTAGGGAGTCTCAAGCCCAGGCCTCAGATGTGGTTGCATTAATCTTGAAGTTGGACAGGCTGCCGTATCTGTCTATAATGCTCAATAAGGCAGGGATATCCTTAGCAGGCCGCGTCAAGACCAGGAGGTCACCTGCATATGCTGCTGTTTTAAAGTGTTCCCCACCCAAACAAATTCCCTCAACTTCTGGGTCGCACTGTATTGCAAGCAAGAGAGGCTCCATTGTTAAAACAAATAGGAGTAGCGACAGTGGGCATCCCTGCCTTGTGCCATTATGGATCTGGAATAGATCAGTTAAAGTGCAATTGAGCCTGATTATCGCTGAGGGCGCCATGTACATTCCCATAATAGCAGATATTGTCTAGGCAGGGAAGCCGAATCCAGCCAACGTCTTCTCAATGAATATCCGATGCACCCTGTCAAAAGCTTTTTCCGCATCAGTACTGAGCAGCTCCAGTGGCGAATTGCAGGCTTTGGTGTATTGCATTAGGTGTAAAATTTTGTATGCATTAACCTTTCCCTCTCTCCTCCTGACGATCCCAATCTGGCTAATGGATACTAGTGTCGGGAGCAGGTTTGCAACTCTGTTGGCAAGCAGTCACGCATATAGCTTTAAATCTGTATTTAGAGTGCCTTTTGAAATGATTTGGCCCTCTTGAACTTTCCAACCTTTTGCCAAATTTCAGGCTTCAAACATAAGTATATAAACTCTAATTTTTTTGTGAAGAATCAACAACAAGTGGGACACAATCGTGAAGTGGAACAAAATTTATTGGATATTTTAAACTTTTTTAACAAATAATAACTGAAAAGTGTTGGCGTGCAATATTATTCAGCCTACTTGAGTTAAAGGGAACTTGTCACCTGGATCTAAGCCCCTACACTATCACTTCCTGTCCCTGCACCTTCCTAGATGCTTCCTATCTATCCCTCTCTGAGCTAAATCCGCCCTATAATACAGCAGAAAAATAACTTATAACTTACAGCAGACCCTGAGGCTGGGGACTGAAAAGCCGGGCCCAGGCTCCATTCTGCCCCTCCTCGATGCAGCAGCACACGCCCTGCTGGGCGGCATTATTCTTTCTTCAGCGCCACCTCCTCCATTTGGAATCTCCCACCCGCTTTACACTGTAAGGTAGTGTTTAGGATCGGCACGACAGAAGGCAGTGACTCAGGTATTTACTCACACAGCACACAGTTTAATGGCACAGTTCAGGTATTCACAGACCTCCAGGTTCCGGGGCACAGCCAAATACAACCTCATACAATCCCAACAGCTGATATAGAAGCTCTGTACCTTCCCCGAGTAGGCTGTGTTAGGTCAGCACACAACCTTTCTCTCCTCACCGTCCGCTCATTAGCCTCATTAACATCCACTCTGACAGAGCTCAAAGGCTGTGTTAAATCTTCACACAGCTCTCTACACAGCAGCTCCTGCTGCTGACCTGACACACTCCACCATCTCCCCACAGCCCAGGGCAGCTCATATCATCTCCTATTCACCCGCACACCTGGGCATCAGTGCTTTCAATCAGCACTCAGCTCCAGTAGCAGCTAACCATGTGTGTGCTGCTACCGAGCAGAAGATACTATCTCCCATATGCTGTGTCCCGGTCAAGGGACACATCGAGGTCGCATCACCACAACATGATAGGTGTAAAGCAGGCAGGAGATTCCAAATGGAGGAGGCGGCGATGAAGAAAGAATAATGCCACCCTGCGGGGCGTGTGCTGCTGCATCAAGGAGGGGCAGAATGAAGCCTGGGGCCACCTTTTCAGTCCTCAGCCTCAGGGACTTCTGTAAGTTATAAGTTATTTTTCTGCTGTTTTATAGGGCGGATTTTGCTCAGAAAGGGATAGATAGGGAGCAGCTAGGAAGATGCAGGGACAGGTAGTGATAGTGTAGGGGCATAGATCCAGGTGACAGGTTCCCTTTAATACTTTGTAGCGCCACCTTTTGCTGCGATTAGAGCTGCAAGTCGCTTTTGGTATGTCTCTATCAGTTTTGCACATCGAAAGACTGAAATTCTTGCCCATTCTTCCTTGCAAAACAGCTCGAGCACAGTGAGGTTGGATTGAGAGCGTTTGTGAACAGCAGTTTTCAGCTCTTTCCACAGATTCTCGATTGGATTCAGGTCTGGACTTTGACTTCGCCATTCTAACGCCTGTATATGTTTATTTTTGAACCATTCCATTGTAGATTTTGCTTTATGTTTGGGATCATTGTCTTGTTGGAAGATAAATGTCCGTCCCAGTCTCAGGTCTTTTGCAGACTCCAACAGGTTTTCTTCCAGAATGATCCTGGATTTGGTTCCGTCCATCTTCCCATTAATTTTAACCAACTTCCATGTCACTGCTGAAGAAAACAGGCCCAAATGTTGATGCTGCCACCACCATGTTTGACAGTGGGGATGGTATTTTGAGGGTGATGAGCTGTGTTACTTTTACGCCAAACATATCGTTTTGAATTGTGGCCAAAAAGTTAAATTTTGCTCTCATCTGACCAGAGCACCTTAATCCACATGTTTGGTGTGTCTCCCAGGTGGCGTGTGGCAAACTTAAACAAGACCTTTTATGGATATCTTTGAGAAATTGCTTTCTTCTTGCCACTCTTCCATAAAGGCCAGATTTGTGTAGTGTACGACTAATTGTTGTCCTATGGATAGACTCTCCCACCTCAGCTGTAGATCTCTGCAGCTCATTCATAGTGATCGTGGGCCTTTTGGCTGCATCTCTGATCAGTCTTCTCCTTGTTCAAGATGAAAGTTTAGCGTGACGGCCGGGTCTTGGTAGATTTGCAGTAGTCTGATACTCCTCCCATTTCAATATGATCGCTTGCACAATGCTCCTTGAGATGTTTAAAACTTGGGAAATCTTTTTGTGTCCAAATCCGGCTTTAAATTTCACCACAACAGTATTTCAGACCTGCCTGGTGTGTTCTTTGGTCTTCATGATGCTCTCTGCACTTGAAACAGACCCCTGAGACTATCACAGAGCAGGTGCAATTATACGGACACTTGATTACACACAGGTGGATTCTATCTATCATTACCAGTCATTTAGGACAACATTGTATCATTCAGAGATCCTCACTGAACGTCTGGAGTTTGCTGCACTGAAAGTAAAGGGGCTGAATAATATTGCACGCCCCACTTTTCAGTTTTTTATTTGTTAAAATAGCTTAAAATATGCAAAAATTTCATTCAACTTCACGATTGTGTCCCACTTGTTGATTCTTCACAAAAAAATTATAATTTATATCTTTATGTTTGAAGCCTGAAATGTGGCACAAGGTTGAAAAGTTCAAGGGGGCCAAATACTTTCACAATGCACTGTAGCAAAGATATTGGCCTGTGACTGCCACATTGATCTTTACCATACTTGTATATAAGCGAGATTTTTGTCCCCATCATCTGCCGAGATATCTCATCGCCATTCAGTATTGCGTTTCATGTGTTAAGAAGGTGGGGAAGAAGAATCAAGGAAAAGGTTTGGTAATAGTGATTTGGTAAGCCATTTGGTCCTGGTGCTTTTCCACATGGACATTCTGACAGGGCAGACTGGAGTTCCCCGAGGGAGAACAGTTTGGACAGGTGCTGTTTCTGGAGATCTGTGAGTTTGGGGAGTTAAAGGGTTTCCAAATAATCTTTGGTAGCCTTCCTTCTGTGCATCTTATCTGAGTTGGCTTCATTTGGGTGAATGTGGTATAGGTCTTTTTAATACTGTAGTTTCTGGGACATGCGTCTGACTTGGAATCTGCTTTCTTGGAATCTTGTATCGAAAAAGGAAATAGCCATCAGTATCACATTTTTTCTGCAGTACTGCCTCAGTAAAGGGTTTGAGCAGCATTCGCTTTCTTAATGTGACTGCTGACAGGTCTTGAAAAAGTCTCAGCTGGACTCCCTCACAACTTATCTCTTGTGACTCTCTGGCTCATTTCAGCTACAAGTACTTGGTTCTATAGTTCAAAAATCAGCATAGGACATCGTGAGGAGCATCGCCTTGTTTGGGTTTGGGTCTCAGTGCTTTATGCACTCAGAACATTTCCAGGTCCTGAGGGTCTTTTTCCAGAAGTAGGGAGTGGAAAATTTCAGTTGTCACTTTCCCCAAAGCCTCAAACGCCACTGATTCTGGAAGACATTTTATTCATATAATATTTCTACACTTGCGATTTTCGTAGCCTTCCAGGGTGGAGTGAATGAGATGGATCTGCTCTTCATGTGTTTTGAAACTCGTCAGCTAGGAATTCATGTGCTGGGCAGTTGCTGACTGTGCGATCTATAGTGCCTCTAGCCTGTAACCTTTTTAGGATAGGTCTTGCTTGATGTCTTTAAGTTGTCTTCTAATGGGCTCATGGGCCTTCACCAGGATCCATTTAATAAATGAACGCATCACTGGCTACTCCTTGGTCATAGAACCCATGTTTGAGTCAATGTCCATGTCTGTATCCAAGTAGCCCGCGTGTTGAGAGTGTGGACTTTTTGATACCTACAGCGGAGGCTTGTCTTTTTAGATATTTATCTAGATCAGTTGAATAGTTTTGGGCATACTTCTGTGTGTCCTTATGCTGGATTTTACCATCGTATTGAAGTCGTATATTTTTATTTATTAAGCTTTCTGCATCCTTGTGAGCTGGCAGATAGGAGTTTTTAGTGTGTCATCTCACCAGGAGTATAGGGATGTTTGAAGGCTATGCTGGATCTTGTATATAGGGAGACAAGACCGAGAGGACAGAGGGGAGTTGATTTTATGAAGGATTTTGATAGTAGATGGCAGTCTGCAGCTGTGGCAGCTTTACTTATAATTCAGTGCCTATGTTTACAGGGGCAGCCCAGTTCCCTATTACGAGGTCATTATCTCCCCCAGCTGTGTTAAGAGTCTGCAGAGTGGGCCCAGAATGAGGGTTATCTAGTAGGAATAGTCCTACTTATGTCTGTACAGAACCCCTCTTTTATTTGCTAAGTCTGTTCCCCTGCTTAATTCCTCTCCTCTTCTCTGAGATATTAGGAGAGCACTCCTGCAGCACTACAGACCAATTGTTGCAGCCGCAGTGCTTGGAGCCTGCAGGGCAGGACACTCGTTCACTAGAGGTCAGGGATGAACCTGGAAGTGTGGGCCGCACTCCCTCCAGGGAAGGCGCCGGGCTTGATATGCTGAACGCCAGTGTCAGCCAGCAGGTAAGGACCGAGCTGTGACTGTGAACAGCTTATTCAGGCACCAGGTTGGAGCTGCAGGGTTGGTTTGCGCTGCTGCAGGGTCAGCCTTAGTCGCGGCACTTGTGAACATGGAAGGAAGGCAGGGAGGGGAGCGGGAGATCTATACCTCCAGAGATGGCTCCAGGAGCTCGAGGGATCCTCCAATATTCAGCTGTTAGGAGTCTGGTGTGTGAAGGGAGGGCTCTTATGTGAAACTGCTACTCTGTGGGGGTCCCAGTAGGCTGAATTCTTCAGATTTTGAGCTCAGATGTAGAGAGCTCTCATACACGTATGTGTGGATCAGTGGCTATCTTGGACTTTCGTTCTGAAGTGCTGTGCTAATGTGTTTTTATTGCAGATTTGCTGCAGATTTTGGGGCAGAAAAAATAAATCTGAGCAAAATGTGCAAGGAAACCAAAACGCAATGTGGGCACAGCACTTCTGACCTGTCCTACACATTGCTGGCCTCAGGATAGACATGCAGATTTTGAGCAGATTCTCAAGCTGCATAAAAAAAAATCAACAACACACCATAGGCACAGGGCCTAAGAGAGTCAAGGGAGAGCCGCAGTTGTGGTGAAAGGGCTCAAGGATTCCTCTTGCCCCCTCGCTACTTCCACTGAGACCTCAAGGGCAGGGGTGGCCAACTACAGTCCTCAAGGCCTGAAAACAGTGCAGGTTTTCTGGTTTTCCTTAGCATTGTACAGGTGCTAACTTCATCACCTGCAGAGGTAATGGATGATTCCAGCACCTTGTGCAATGCTACGGATATCCTAAAAACATGCACTGTTTGCAACCCTTGAGAATTGTACTTAGCCAGCCCTGTTTTATTAGAGTGGGTGTAATGCATTGCATTTCCACACGTCACACCTTCAGACGAGAGGCCTGCGGCTTGGTCACCAATCTCTGTAGGGCAGTATCAAAGCACCTGTTTGCAGAAACAGTCCAACAAACAAGGAGTGAACTCAAAAAATGTTACTATATACACAAAGACTATAAGTCTCAAACCAAAAAACTTAACAACACACATAATCAAGAAAAACACATGTCTTGGTCAATGACAACAAAAAACTGGAAATAAAACAAGTCCCAAAAGCCATTATTTGGCCAAAATGCCAAGTAAGGGACGTGTCACTATCTCACAAACTCACCAACATGCCCTTAGGAAGGTCCACTTGCCATGATTAGCTGCATATTTAACTATGCATCTAGGCACTGGATATTTGGTGCAGTTTTTTTTGGTAGTCTGCTGCCAAACAGTCCTAGGGGGGGGGGGGGGGGTCGCAGGGGCTACTACTCTAGCCCCATTCTCTGCAACGACCTGCCCCCTTGCACATTCCATCATTAACACAGCTGAAGAGGATGGTAGAGGAATTAAGCTATGATCACCCCCTCTAGCACAGACAGGGTCAAGACTATCTTTGAGAACATGTCCATGCCCTGTAGGTTTGGATACATCTGGCTAAGAGACATTTTGGTCATACCCAATGCCAACTTCTCTCCAGGTTGACCTCCTTGTGCCACTGTGCAAATTGGATGGTGGTGCCAACCCAGAATACACGAACCGCAAACCACCCCCTCTGCCCCGCACCTTCATGAATGTGACCTCATCCCCAACAAAGATGGTATGTAGTCTTGCAGTAAGATCATCACACTGCAGGGTGGCATGGTTGACATAACATAGGTGTTTAGTACAATGTTCGACTAGGGACAGTGTTTTTCTGGATCCGCACTGCTCATACAGTGGAAGGAACACAATTCATCAGATATGATGGTAAACATTTTGGCTTTATTCCAACCCATTTTCGAGCTACACCTCACTCTTTCCTCAGGGGGCTCCTGAGGAAGGAGCGAGGAGTAGCTCCGAAACTAGTTGGAATGAAGCCAGGATTTTGACCATTATATCTGACGAATTGTGTTCCTTTCACTGTATAAGCAGCGCGGATCCAGAAAAACATTAAAAACATTGTCCCTTCTAGGCTCATCGCTTGTTTCCACTGCATGACAGTGGAGTGTCGATCCAGCAGCAGCCATACCATACTCATACACTGGTTGTATGTCACACAACCATACCAGGTGAGCTGCTTCTTTTTTGTCCTATTGGAGTTATCTCAAGGATAAGACCCTATTGCGCTCTCCTTCCTTCCCTACAGTTTCTGCAGTTTTCAACTAGGAACCCATACCCTTTATCCTGTTTCAATAGCACCACCTTGCCTTTTGCTGGGAAACATTGCCTTCTGGGTGCACGTCTTCCTCAGGATCCCCATAAAGGTCCTAGTCCTGGCCCTGGTCCTGTTGGTCTTGGGGAATGGGATCCAGTGGCTGTGGCTACGACACTACCTGCAGCTGAAACAAGCCAGGCATACTGCCAGAACCTCGGCAGTCTCATATGTGCTGTTCCCAGGCCCGGATGCTGTAGGGTAAAAGTCATCTGACTGCTGGAACTCGCTGTTCAGGTCCGTGGCTTGTATCAGAACCCATCACTGGATCCACACCTCATTACAGTTAAGGTACCTTCACACGCGGCAATATTGCTAGGCAATTTCATTGGCAATTTGCTGATTGCAGTGAAATCATGGACACATTGCTCTATTTTGTTGCCGTGTACAAATGGAACAATGTGTCCATGATTTCACTGCAACCAGCAAATTGCCAGTGAAATTGCCTAGCAATATTGCCGCGTGTGAAGGTACCCTTACAGATGATGCCCAAATTGGTAAGAGCTGTGGCGCTCCAGCTGACATAGGTCTTCATCTCCTCTCCATGATCCCACTCTGGTTCTGGTTTTGTCAACCCACCTAATGCCCCTAGGGTGCCTAGGTAGATTATATCATCTGAGTCGAGGTCAGCCATGTCTTGCAGGGGGATCCATGAAGAAACGACTGCAGTGCGGAATCCAGACAGCATACCTGCGAACTCATATGCATACTCCACTGGGAGTGCAGAGGTAAACAGACGCTGTAAATGTTCCTCAGATTTGGGTGTGTTTTATTTCCCTAAGGGGCCCACCTCTGGCATTGAGTGCTATGATTCAGACCTGAGCGATCAGTACTGGAATGTTTGCACATTTTTGTTGCCTAATGCCTAGCTGCTAATTAACGCATGTATATCAGGCCACAATGTATATAAACAGGCTTGCAGATACCTAGATGCAATCATTATTGAAGCATGAAATGTTGGTTTGAAACATAGTAATAAAAATTAAAAAGTTCACTCTAGTCACCATTCACCACCAATTCATCTGGAATCCTAAATAAAGCCACGGGGCACTGCAGGAATGCCAGGAGACTTAGAATATGCATTATACATGAAATGTGAGCCCCAATGAGGACGACGTTGCAAATGTATGTAAAGCGCTATGGAATTAAGGGAATTAATAGTGCTATATAAATGAATGCAAAGTTTGACATTAGTAATATGATTGTTATGACATTACAATAGTGAATGCACATTTTTAAGAAGCGATAGCCATACTATAGTGTTTCATTAGTGTGAACAGACCTATAAGATCATGGATGTAAAGTATATACCACACAGTCATATGAAAACGTTTCGGCACCCCTCTTAATTAGGGATGGGCGAATCTACTCGCTAGGACTCGTTACTCGGCGAGTAGTAAGGGACTCGCAGGACTCGGTACTCTGCGAGTTTCCCAGCGATTACTCGCACAGCAACTAGTCCAATGCAAATCAATGGCAATCCTAGTTTTGTCAGAGACTCTGACAAAACTAGGATTGCCTTTGACTTGCATTGGTCTGATTACTGTGCAAGTAATCGCAGGGAAACTCGCAAAGTAACTGCTGTTACTTTGCGAGCCGAGTCCAGCTGTCTGCTCTGTACAAGCTGCCGCAGCTCCAGGGTCCTAGAGCCCGCCTGCTCACAGAGATGATGTAGCAGAGCTGCGATTGTTCTCAGTCTGCTCATCCCTGTGCATAGACATCTATATCTATGCACAGGGGATGTAGCAGAGAGGACATCGCGTTTTGGACTACGTCGGACGGAAGAGGATTTTTTTAATTAAAGATGGAGTCCCTAGTGGCTTTTTTTTTTATTTCTAATAAAAAATTTTCTCTGTGTTGTGTTTTTTTAACCCTTTATTGGAGATTCTTAGTGGCTGGGTCAAACATGGCCTGACATTAAGAATCTCGGGCTTAATACCAGCTTGTATAACAAAGTTGGTATTACCCTTTATTACCAGCGTGCCACGCCACCGGATCGCTGGAAGAGCGGGTTCAGGCCAGAGGATGCGCTTCAATGAACGCGCCATTTCTGGGCGCTGCGGCTGCAATTTGCAGCGGGGGCTGTACAGAAGCTTGCCATCCTGCGTCGCGATCCAGCCCCATTGCATTAAGTGTACCTGGCTAGACTAGAAATTGCAGGCCACATTTTTGTATTTTCTGAAATTCATGAAATTTTAAAAAAAAGGGCTCCTATATTCTTGTTCGGCCAGGTACAAATAGGCACATGGTGGATTTGGGCAGCCGTCGCGACCGCTGGATCGTGGTCCAGAAATACGTGAAGCCCACGCGAAATATTTTTCTGACAATCATAAACAAGTACCATTAAAAGGGATGCCCTTTATAACCTGGACATGGCGGGCGTTAATAAGATGCAGTCACTTTTAAGGATTGTTTATTCATTTCCAGAACAAATTCATGGGCTTCGCATATTTCTGGAACACCGATCCACATGCAGTGACGGGTGCCCCCAACACAGGTGCATTTGTACTGGCAAACATGAATTGGGGGAGCCTTTTTTTTATTTTCATGAATTCATGAAAAATAAAAAAAAAATCTTGGGCTCGCGCAATTTCTTCTAGCCAGGTACAGCTAGCAGCTGGAGCTGAATCCGCAGCGATGGACTGCCAGCTTTGGGCACCCCTGCTGTAAATGCAGACCTGACCGTCCCAGAATGGCGGTTCATTGAAGCGCCACCTCTGGCGATGAACCGCTATTTCCAGCGCCCCTGTGGCGGTGCACGCTGGTAATAAAGGTTTGGCCAGCTTTGTATTCAGTGGCCTAAGCCCAAAATTTATGCAGGTTACGCCACAATTTAGACATGACTTGCATGATTTCTATTAATTGTTAAAAATTCAAACAAGAAAATTTTATTGAAATAAAAAAAAAAAGCCACTTAGGGTCATCTTTATTAACAAAATCTCATTCTGTCGAGCAGTCCAAACGTGATACTCTCTGCATCCTTTGCAATATGATGTATGCCAGGAGAATTGAGCAGAATGAACATCTCATCTGCACATCAGGCAGCGCGGGCTATAGGACCTGAGTTGCGAGCAGATGAACAGAGCAGACAGCGGAATCTTAATCTGGCGAGTTCAGATTACTTGCACAGTAAACGAGTCAATGCAAATCAATGCAATCTAGTTTTGTCAGAGTTATGACATAACAGATGCTAGCTGAACTTCGCAGACATCTGTGATTTGTAAATGCCAACTACTCGCTATTACTCGCTTCCCATTATTAACATTGGACTGCTAGATCAGGAGTAGGAAGTACCGGCTCGATCCATAAGTCAAGCGATTAGAGTAAGTTTAGGACGCCATCACTACTCTTAATCTTACTCTTTTTTTTGTTTAAAATTGTTTTTTTTTGCAACAGCTATTTCAGTGTGATATATGTAATAACTGATGGACACAGTATATTTCAGGATTGAAATGAGGTTTATTGTACTAACCGAAAATGTGAAATATGCATTATTTAAAAAATTGACAGGTGCAAAAGTATGGGCACCTCAACAGAAAAGTGACATTAATATTTAGTAGATCCACCTTTTGAAAAAACAACAGCCTGTAGTCGCTTCCTGTAGCTGTTAATGAGTCCTGGTTCCAGGATGAAGGTATTTTTGACCATTCCTCTTTACAAAACAATTCCAGTTCAGTTAAGATTGATGGTCCCGAGCATGGACAGCCCGCTTCAAAACATCCCACAGATGTTCAATGATATTCAGGATCTGGGGACTGGGATGGCATTCCAGAACATTGTAATTGTTCCTCTGCATGAATGCCTGAATAGATTTGGAGTGGTGTTTTGGATCATTATCTTGCTGAAAGATCCATCCCTGACGTAACTTCAATTTTGCCACTGATTCTTGAACATTATTCTCAAGAATCTGCTGATACTGAGTGGAATCCATGCGACCCTCAACTTTAACAAGATTCCCGATGCAGTCATTGGCCACAAAGCCTCAAAGCATGATGGACCCTACCCCAAATTTGACACTGGGTAGCAAGTGTTTTTCTTGGAATGCTGTGTTTTTGTGGCGCCATGCATAACGCCTTGTTGTATGACCAAACAACTCAATCTTTGTATCATCATCCACAGGACCTTCTTCCAAAATGAAACCGGCTTGTCCAAATGTGCTTTTGCATACCCAGGCAACTCTGTTTGTGGCGTGCATGCAGAAACTGCTTCTTTCACATCACTCTCCCATACAGCTTCTCCTTGCGCAGTGTGCGCTGTATTGTTGACCGATGCACAGTGACACCATCTGCAGCAAGATGATGCTGCAGGTCTTTGGAGGTGGTCTGTGATTGTTCTTGACTGTTCTCACCATTCTTCTTCTCTGCCTTTCTGATATTTTTGTTGGCCTGCCACTTCTGGCCTTTACAAGAACTGTCCCTGTGGTCTTCCATTTTCTTACTATGTTCCTCACAGTGGAAACTGACAGGTTAAATCTCTGAGACAACTTTTTGTATCCTTCCCCTGAACAACTATGTTGAACAATCTTTTTTTTCAGATAATTTGAGAGCTGTTTTGAGGAGCCCATGATGCCACTCCTCAGAGAAGATGCAACTAGGAGAACAACTTGCAAGTGGACACCTGAAATAGCTTTTCTCATGATTGGATACACCGGGCTATGAAGTAAAAAGCTCAATGAGGTTACCAAACCAATTTAGTTCTTCAGTAAGTCAGTAAAAAGTAGTTAGGAGTATTCAAATCATGAAAATCAGAAGGGTGCCCATTCTTTGGCACCTGTCAAATTTTGAAATAATGCATGTTTCACATTTTTGGTTAGTACAATAAACCTCATTTCAATCCTGAAATATTACTGTGTCCATCAGTTATTACATATATCACACTGAAATAGCTGTTGCAAAAAAACAATTTTAAACAAAAAAAAAAGAGTAAGATTAAGAGCGGTGCCCAAACTTTTTCATATGACTGTATGTACTCTAGTATAAGCTGAGTTTTTCAGCACAAAAATTGTGCTGAAAAGTGCCCCCTTCGGCTTATACTCGAGTCACAGTGACAGCTCAGTGGGGGGAGGGCAGTGTCCAGGGGCTGGAGGAGGTGGGGAGAGGATGTAATAGGAGTGGCCGGTCACGTGCGGCTGCTCATTAGTGCAATGCAATACGCACTGCATCCCCCTGTCTATCAGTGGCAGGGGGAGCGGTGCATATTACATTGCACCATGTAAGCGCCCCCCCTCAGTGGTATACAGGCGCCCCGCCCCTCCATCAGTGGTATACAGGCCCCCCCTTGCTGCCGCACACCTGTAAAATACTACATCATTCATACTTACCCTGTCCCTGTCACCACGCATCCTCCGGTCTTCTTCCTGCTTGTACCCGGCGTCATGTAACCGGCGCAGAAGCAATGACGTCAGCTGCTGCGCCTGCCACAGGAATAGAAGATGGGTACAAGCAGGAAGAAGCATGAAGACAGGAGGATGCATGGTGACAGCAACAGGTATAAGTATGAATGATGTATTATTTTACGGGTGTGCGGCAGCAAGGGGGGCCTGTATACGACTGATGGGGGGGCCTGTATACCACTGATGGGGGGCCTGTATACCACTGATGGGGGGAGCCTGTATACCACTCATGGGGGGACCTGTATACCACTGATAGTGGGGGCCTGTATACCACTGATGGGGTGGGCCTGAATACCACTGATGGGGATTGGCCTGTATACCACTGATGGGTGTGGGCCTGTATACCACTGATGGGGTGGGCCTATATACCACTGATGGGGTGGGCCTGTATATACCACTGAGGGGGCCTGTATATACCACTGATGGGGGGCTGTATATACCACTGATGGGGCTGTAACCTCTGATGGGAGGCCTGTATATACCACTGAGGGGGGCCTGTATATACCACTGATGGGGGGCTGTAACCTCTGATGGGGGGAACTGTATACCAGTGATGGAGGTCCTATATACCAGTGATGGGGGAATATATACCAGTAATGGGGGGCCATTTATCATGATGAGAGGGGCTGTATACCGTGATGAGAATCTGCTTCATTTTTCCCCCCTAGGCTTATACTCGAGTCAATAAGTTTCCCTCGTTTTGGAGGGTAAAATTAGGATCCTCGGATTATACTCGGGTCGGCTTATTCTCGAGTATATACGATAATGGGCATATGCAATTTTTTTATATATTGCTTTCACATAAGTGTATAGTAGTTGACTTCACATGCTCTGCAATAATAAAGATTTCTCAAATAAAAAAATGAAATAAAAAATAATAATAATAATATTAAAATAAAATAAAATATTTACAAATACTTAGTTAAACTGATGTTTTAAGGACATTGTAAGCTTCTTGGACTTCACAGCTGCTGCCACTTCTGGCACTGTTTCCAAAATTCAGACTATGCAGGTGTCAAACCACCTGCAAACTCCAGGAAAAAAACTCCAAATAATTCTCAAGAATTTTACAGTTTAACACAAGCCGGTAAGACCGATGGCTGAGGACACTCCTAAACGTGTTCCGTGTAGTCCACAGCCAACGGGTCTTCCAGCGAGCGTTTTGGCCCCAAACAGGTAAAGTTTTAGAGCCATTTTAAATTTTGAACTTTTTCCTGAACTTAGCTGGATTTGCCGACTTTTGAGGAAAGTGTTTAGGTTTCCGATCACCAAACCGAAACTGCTATGTTCGTGCCAAATTTAAAGGGAAACTGTCAGGTTGCGCTACCCCTCTAACCTATCACTACCTGTCCCTGCACCTTCCTATCTGATCCCTAACCATCCCTCTCTGAGCTAAAGGGGCCCTATAATGAGGGAGAAAAATAACTTATATACTTACAAACAGTCTCCAGTTGGAGACTGGAAAGGCATGCTCCCCTCCTCACTTTGTGTCCGCACGCCCTGCTGGACGTCCTCATTCCACTTGGGCCACCTCCTATTCTCTCTTGTGATCATGTGATGCCTGGGCCGGAATGTCATATCAGGCCCAGTGCATTGTGAGGCTGATTACGTGCTATTGGTTTGCTTCGATATGAGCACTGCGCATGCGCCAGAGCCTGACCGATACCATATGACCAGCCCCACAATGCACCGGGCAGTTTATGACGTTCCGGCCCAGGCATCACATGATCACAAGAGGCGGGCATTTAGTATAGGAGGTGGCATAACCCAAGAGGAATGAGGATGCCCAGCGGGGCATGTGGACACAAAGTGAGGAGGGGAGAATGGAGCCTGGAGCAAGAATATCCAGTCTCCAACTGGAGACTGTTTGTAAGTATTTACGTTGTTAGGGATCAGATAGGAAGGAGCAGGGACAGGTAGTGATATGTTAGAGTGGTAGCGCGACCTGACAGGTTCCCTTTAAAATTGATAAACAGGTTCAAGCAAAGTTCGCTCATCTCTAGTTAAAGCAAATGGTGGTCAGAGACTATCCATATTGAAATGTACAGCTTAACAGGGTTGGATGGATTTTGAAGCTTTGATTAAAAATCGCAAACTAAGTATTTGATTTATTTAACATTTAAAGCAATATTTCAAGTATTTATTATTCACAGTGTGCTCTTGCATCATAGTGATATACAGTATGTCTTTATATTTGCTACACAGCGGATTTATGCACCTGTATATTCAATTCAAAAAAGTGAGACTTCTATTTTTTCTTTTTAATAGTACAATTTATTACAACTAAATAATAGGAAACAACCTTTACATTTGGATAAATGCAAGTGCTTGACATTAGCATATACAGTGAGTTCCCTTTGCCATTCATGTCAGGCAGTAACTTTTTTATATAAAAATTGGTGATTATTTATGCAAAACGCATGTAAATTATTTTTTGTAGGGCATAAAGGCAAGGTGCCCTGTATCCACGGTGCATTTTTTATGCAGATTTTGAAAATCTGCATCAAAATCTGCATTTCTATTCTGAAGCCAGCAAAGTCTATAAGAGTTCAAATGTGCTGTGCCAAAATTGCTTTTCTTTCCTTGCAGATTTGATGCAGAAAAAAAGCAGCATGTCAATAAGACTAGGGTCACACTTTTGTCATGCATCTGCTAAACGGATGCATTTTTTACATGTGGAAATGTGTAAAAACGCATGCATTAATGCACCCATAGGCTAGGGTCACACATGCCATGCATTTTTTTGGTGCCTTAAAAAAAAGCATGCGTCTTTCCATGCTTTTTTACATTTCTGCATGTGTTTTTAAGGTGTTTTATGACACCCTACGTTTTTGCATGCGTTTTTGAATCAGCACCAAAAAAATACTGCGGTTTTTGGTGCGTTATTAAAAACGCATGCGTTTTGTTAATATGGGCCCCTATGGGAAAAGCATGTGTTTTTATATGGCACTAAATGGTACCTTTCTTTTTTGCATGCGTTTTTCTAGGCAGCTCCTCACTTAAGCACAAAAACGCATCCCAAAAACGCATGGCACTTTAGGCATGCGTTTTTGCTACTGGGGCATGTACCATGCGTTAACGCATGCATTAATGCTAGCTGCTAAAATGGTATAAAAATGGCAACAGCAAAAACTGCCACCATTAACGCTGGCGTCAAAAAAAAGGCCTCCCAAGTGTTACCCTTGCCTAATAGCAGCATTTTTTCTCAATTTGACCCCATTATTGTCATGGAGAAAACACTGCAAAAACGGAAATGCGGTCACACAATGCACTTTTGGTGCATTTTTCAAAAAAATGCATACTGTCTAAAATTTTCTGACATCATGGCTGGATGCCAAAAGGTTTTCCCTCCTTCTCTCTCTTTCTAGCTCTCTATGGCCTGTTGCACATTTAATGCTGGGTTGTGTTTGCCTTCACTGCATTTCTATGTGTTTTTACCGCTAAAAATGCATGCGTTTTTGGTCCTATAGGGTTTAATAGAAACGCATGCAAAAACGCATGCAAAAACGCATGTCATTTTCAGCAAACGCAAAAATGCATGCGTTTTTGCAAACGCAGCCCAAAATGTTGCATAACATGTTTTTGGACTGCGTTTGCAAAAACACATGTGTTTTGCATTTGCTGAAAATGTAATGCGTTTTTGCATCCATTTCCATTAAACCCTATGGGGCCAAAAACGCATGTGTTTTTAGCAGTAAAAATGCATAGAAACGCAAATGACGGCAAACGCAACCCAGCATTTGTCTAGGGTTACACATGCCATGCGTTTTTTTGGTGCCTTAAAAAAACGCATGCATTTTTCCATGCTTTTTTAGATTTCTGCATGCATTTTTTAAGGTGTTTTTTTGACACCCTGCGTTTTTCCATGCGTTTTTTAATGCGTTTTTGGTGCGTTTTTAAAAATGCATGTGTCTTTTTTAACATGGGCCCCTATGGGAAACGCATGCGTTTTTGCATGGCACTAAATGGTACCATGTGTTTTTGCATGTTTTTTGAAGGCAGATCGTCACTCAGAAGTCCCAGAGACGGGTCATTTGACATTTTTACCATTGAAAACCAAGGATCCTTTAAATTCCCGGGGCTTCTAGTGTTAAGTGCAAAAACGCATGGCACTTTAGGCATGCGTTTTTACTATTGGGGCATGCGTTTTTTGCATGGGGGCCTATGAGTGTGTTTTTACATGCGTTTTTAGAAAGCGTAGTTCTCAAAAAAAGCAAGTGAAATATGCATGTGTGACCCTAGCCATAGATGTGACAAGAGCCTATCTCTCTTTCTCCACAAATCCATACAGTAATATCATATTGGATAGAATCTTTACAGGCAATCTGTCAAAGGTTTTTGCTATGTAATCTGAAGACATTAGGAGAAAGTAGCTGACACATATAATTCAATTATTTATCATTTATTACCCTTTGTGTTGTTGTATACTTATAGTGAAGGTTGTATCATCTAGGATTATCATTACTTGGCCTGCACTAGACCAACCACGTCCCTCTCTATCTCATTAGCATCTTCCTGTCTATAGACTTTGTACATAGAGAGCCTTGTGTGGGTGGGTAAACTTTGAGCTCTGCTGCATTGGTAAATCTAAAACCTCTGATTCTGTCACAAGTTCTGCACTCAGTAAACTAAGTGATACAAGATTGGATTCAAGGTCTCTTTGCCCACCTCATGCTGCTCACAGATGATTGGAGTAACATTTCTGGCATAAGAAACATCAATACTCTTGTTTGATTTTGATGGCCAACATAGCCACACCCCCTTGTAAGGGAATGGATCTAGTAAACCACACATATGGCTGTGCTGTATTGATTTCCATGAGATCTCAAAGGATATTTTAATATTTGGAGTTCAGAAGGCATACAAGAGAGTGAATTTCGCTCACACCCTCCTGAGTCAGCATAACCCTAGCTTTGGTGGAGCTGCTTCAAACTGGAGTGATGGTGCAGTGGTGTGAAGCCTCCAGGCCCGGACTGACCATTGGGAGAGGCGGGACTTTTCCCTATGGGCTGGTAGTTCTCGAGTGGGCGGGGCCACAGCACCTGCTCCTCGGGCCACAGTCCAGCTTTTAAATCACTTTGCAGTCATCACCTGCCAGCATAGCAGGGACTGGGGAGCACCAGCGGCTGGGCCGCCAAGCTGATAACAAGACATCAGAGGAGAGCAGCAGGGGCCGGCAGAGCATGACTGCTCTGCTCTAACAGCTGTGAGGACCTCAGGAGATTGACAGGAGAAGGGGCGGAAGGAGAGGTGAGAGGGTGGGCCCCAATTTCCTCCAGGCCATGTCCCTCTTCTCTTCTGTAAGCCCTATCTCCAGTCAATCTCTCTGGGCCCCGCCTCCTCATCTCTTCTGCAGGCCCCGGAAGTTGTTCCACAGTGCAGGAGCCAGCAAAATGTGCAAGATGAGCTGCTGCAGCTGCTGGTGGTGAGTAGTGTGTGTGTGCCTCTCTCTCTTGCTGTGTGTGTGTCTGTGTATGGCTTGGGTTGTCTGTCTGTGTGGCTGACTATGTGTCTGTATGTGGCTGTGGTTGGCTGTGTGTGGCTGGGGCTGCATGGCTGTGGCTGGCTGACTGTGTCTGTGGTGGCTGGGGCTGACTGTGTCTCTGTGTGGCTGCGTGGCTGTGTCTAGCTGTGTGGCTGACTATGTGTCTGTGTGTGGCTGGGGCTGTATGGCTGTAGCTGACTGTGTGGCAGGGCTGCGTGGCTGTGTCTAGCTGTGTGGCTGACTGTATATGTGTGTGGCTGAGGCTGTATGGCTGTGGCTGACTGTGTGTGGCTGGGGCTGGCTGTGCGGCTCACTGTGTGTCTGACTATGTATCTGTGTGTGGCTGAGTCTGTATGGCTGTGGCTGACTGTGGCTGGGGCTGTGTGGCTGACTGTGTCTGTGTATGGCAGGGGCTGCGTGGCTGTGCTGTGTGGCTGCCTATATGTCTGGTCTGTGTTGCTGAGGCTGCGTGGCTGGCTGTGTGTGGCTGTCTGTGTGTCTATGTGTCTGGCTGGGGCTGCATGGCTATGTGGCTGGCTGTGTGTACCTGACTGTGTGTCTGACTATGTGTCTGTGTGTGGCTGGGGCTGCATGTCTGTGGCTGGCTGTGTGTGGCTGGTGCCACGTGGCTGGCTGGGGTTGGCTGTGGCTGGAGCTGCGTGGCTGTGGATGGCTGTGTGTGTCTGGCTGTGTGTGACTGATGTTGCATGGCTGTGTGGCTGGCTGTGTGTGGCTGGGGCTGTGTGGCTGACTGTGTCTGTGTGTGTCTGGGGCTGCTTGGCTGTGTGTGGCTGACTGTGTGGCTGGCTGTGGCTGTCTATATTGCTGGCTGTGTGGCTGGCTGTGGCTGTCTATGAGGCTGGCTGCACCTGTGTGTGGCTGGCTTTGGCTGTGTGTGTGGCTATCTATGTGGCTGTTTGTGGCTGGCTGTATGTGTGTAGCTGTCTATGTGGCTGGCTGCTTCTGTGTGTGGCTGGCTGGTGGCTGTCTATGTGGCTGGCTTTTTGTGTTTGGCTGTCTATATGGATGGCTGTATGTGTGTGGCTGTGTCTGTGTGTGGCTGTCTGAGTGGCTGGTGGCTGTCTGTGTGGCTAGCTGTGTGCGTCTGGCTGTGGCTGGCTGTGTGTAAGTGTGGCTGTCTGTGTGGCTGGCTTTGTGTGTGTGGCTGGCTGTGTGTTTGGCTGGCTGTGGCTCTGTGTGTGGCTGTCTATGTGGTTCTGTGTGTGGCAGTCTATGTGGCTCTGTGTGTGGCTGTCTATGTGGCTCTGTGTGTGGCTGTCTATGTGGCTCTGTGTGTGGCTGGCTGTGGCTCTGTGTGTGGCTGGCTGTGGCTCTGTGTGTGGCTGGCTGTGTGTGGCTAGCTGTGTGGCTGTCTATGTGCCTGGCTGTTTGTGTGTGGCTAGCTGTATGGCTGGTGGCTGTTTGTGTGTGGCTGGCTGTTTGTGTGTGGCTGGTGTGGCTGTTTGTGTGTGGCTGGCTGTTTGTGTGTGGCTGGTGGCTGTTTGTGTGTGGCTGGTGGCTGTTTGTGTGTGGCTGGTGGCTGTTTGTGTGTGGCTGGCAGTTTGTCTCTGTGTCTGACCACCGGGACCCCAGAATCCTGAGAAACGCTGCTTTGCAGAGCACCATGTAAATGGAGCTGTGGTTGATCATTCCCTCTGCTGCACCATTCACATGTGGCTCTTCAAATAACTTCTTTAAGAAAATGGTGAGGGCCACGACAGTGTAAAAGCAAAATTTACATATTGGGGCTGATGGGTGATAGTGTGTGGGCTGGTGGGTCTTGTTTTCCAGGGCTGCTTTTTGGTCCCAGTCCGGCCCTGGAAGCCGGCCTAAGGGTACCGTTACACGACGCAATGTTGCATCAAATTTCACTGGCAATTTTCTGGTTGCAGTGAAATCATGGACACATTGTTCCATTTGTACACGGCAACAAAATAGAACAATGTGTCCATTATTTCACTGCAACCAGCAAATTGCCAGTGAAACTTCATGCAATATTGCATCTTGTAACGGTACCCTAATGGTACCTTTGCACGCCGCTACAGGATGGTGGAAACAACCGGGTAGATGAGAGAAATGTATCTTGCACTGCCAAATCAACCCGCGGTCGCGGCGTGTAAAGACAGTTGTTTCCACCCATCACTTGAGGCACCTGTTTCAGAGCAGAGCTCAAAAACAGGTTGATTTCAAGGCGATTGTTACGGCCTGTATCGGCGTGTAAATACGGTAGGGTAAGGTTTATTCGTTACCTAGATAACTCCCCGGGGCGTGACACAGGCTCTGGGAAACCGCCCCCTTCAGCGATCATTGGAGGAAGCTCCTGCATTACGATTGGTTGTCGCTGCATAGGGCGGCATATTTAAGGAGCTGACCAGTCACACTACACAATTGCTCGAGCGTCATGTATTAGTCAGCCTCTTGCATTGGCTGCCCAATCATGATGCTATTGCTTTGTCCTATCAGCGTACGGAATTCTCGTAATCCACAATTCTGGCATGCCTATGTGTTGTCCCTGCTGCCTTTGTTCCGCCCATATTACCTTGTTATAGCGGCGTGTAAATGAGGTAAGGTGAGCTACAGAAGGTAACTTGTGGCACCCGGCGGTGTATCCAGAGATAGATGTAACCTACCGTAGCGCACCTTGTTGCGGCGTGTAAAGGTGGTGCGGTTGCCATTTTCAACTGTTTGTGCGTGCTCGTGCACGTGAAGCAGTGAAGCGCGCGGTTGTTTCCACCATCCTGTAGCGGCGTGTAAAGGTACCATAAGTGATTTATTTCCAGATTTTAAATAAACCATAATAAATGTTATAGTTTATTACTCACGCTTTTATCTTTTTTCATCTCTACTCCATCTCATCTTTTCCTTTATTGCAATAGATAAAGATTGAAAAAAATCATGTAAAATAATGTCATGATCCACTTTTTGCAAAATTGCTGTGGTTCAATTTTTGTGAAATTGGTCTTATCAAGGCATAATTGAAAACTGAAGAACCTTTTCAGTTAAGTATATCTGAAGTTACAGTGACTCTCTAAACTTAGCCACGTATACTTTTGCAGTCAGCTCTCATCATTTATGCAAACTTGCCCTGCACTGTGAAACTGAGCTTGCCAAGATTTGTGACTTATTGCATAGTAAGGAAGAATGACTTTGTCAGCTAGTCTGTGGAACATGACTAACTACAAAATGTCAAGCGCTCTCAGTGTGTAAAGCATCCTTTGACAGGAAAAAAAATCACGAAAGGAACAGATCAGAATTACTGTGCATATACTGAAAAAAATATAACAGGAAAAGTCTGAATAAAATGGAGAGATCTAAATAATATGCACATGAATTGTTACATTATATATACTGTATAACAGTAGAATAGTAATAATTTAAAATTAATTACCGGTACTGATCTATCTACAAACAATTAAATACAGCAGCACTATGTATGTGGTAAGATGTATGTAAACACTGAACACATGATGTTTGAACTATATTACTGTTATATATAATAAACTTATAAACATGAATGTACCCTATTTTTTGCTTTATAAGATCCACCAGATTATAAGACGCACCCACAAATTTGGTGAAGGAAAAGAGAAAAAATATAATTTTTAATGTTAAATGCGGTCCGTCTTATAATGCCAGTCTCTGTCTTACAAATCATATATATATCCCTCAGCCCCCTCAGCCTGGTACATGGTCTCTCATCCTGGAATATAGCCTCCCCATCCTCGATATGGCCCGGCTCAATCTGGATATGGCCCCCTTATGCTGGTACATGTCCCCCAGTGATGGCACACATCCCCTGTGATGGCACACATCCCCCAATGATGAAACGCATCCCTCAGTGATGGCACATATCCCCAAGTGATGAATCATTGCCCCCTGTGCTGGATCATGGCCCCCTGTGATGGCACATGTCCCCCTCTTATGGATCATAGCCCCCTGTGATGGCACACGTCCCCCAGTGATGGCACATGTCCCCCAGTGATGGCACACATCTCCCAGTGATAAAACACAATCCCGCTGTGATAACACATAATCCCCTGTGATGACACACGTCCCCCAGTGAGGGCACATAGTCCCCCTGTGCTAGATCATGGCCCCTTGTGATGGCACAAGTCCCCCGGTGATGGCACACAGCCTCCAGTGATGGCATACATCACCCTGTGCTGGAACATGCCCCCCCTGTACTGGATTCATGGCCCACTGTGATGGCACATTGCCCCCCTGTGCTGGATCCATGGCCCACTGTGATGGCACATTGCCCCCCTGTGCAGAATTTTGCCTCCCCATCACTCTGTATGGCCCCCCAAGCTGCTGCCCATACTAAAATAACATACTGCTTTTTATTTACCCTTCGGCTTTGTCACCCATGGCTACCTGCTTGCCGCATGTCCAGAGCCCCAGGGAAGCTGGTTATGTGATCAGCACAGCAGAGTGACATCATCATTGCATACCCATTCACATGACCAGCTTCCCTGAGATTCCGAAAGTGCTGCAAGCAGGGAGCCACGGGGGACTGCGTTGGAGGGTAAGTAAAAAATGGTTTATTACTTTATTATGGGCAGCAACATGGGGTCATACAGAGTGATGGGGAGGCCATATTCAGTATGGGGAGCTAAAGGCACATGTAATATGCGCCACTCCCCTGTCCATATCTTGGCACGGTTTCAGCACCGAGGTGACGGACAGCGGGTGCAGTGCATGTTATATGAGTTTAATGAGCGAGGCCACGTGACTTCCTGCTGCCTCCTGCAGCCAGCCTCCTTTCGCCTCAGACATGCTCCATAGCCGCCCCCACCCTCCCCTGCAGTATAGGACCATAGATTCCGATTATAAAACGCACCCCCCACTTTCACCAAAAATTTGGGTGAACATAAGTGTTTTTTATAATCTGAAGAAAAACTCAGTTTTTATCCGGTCCTGCACAATGTGGGGGTGTATTTGGTGTACTGGCTGGCTTCAAACATGCACAGTGCACATTTTGATGCCGGCGAGTATACCCAATACACCATCACACTGCACAGGACTGGAAATTATGCTCCACGGAAGGAAACCCCAGATTGGACATTAGATTATCAAGCCCACTGGTGCGTGATAAGCACAGAGCAAGGGGGGAGAATGGACCCGAAGAGAACACCCACATGTCTAGGTGATGCCTCATAACGGGGGATGAAAATGTAAGTTATAATAAGCGTCTTTTCAACCATTATACTACATATTAAGGTCAGACAGGGATGATTAGGGATGTACTAGGAAGATGCAGGGACAGGTAGTGACAGGTTCCTTATTAATACATATAGCATTCAGCACTAATTATAAACAGCCTTAGGCTAGGGTCACACTTGCGTTGTGACCCTAGCATGACACAAGCGTTAAAAACTTAGAAATTTCCCCCGCAGTGCATAGCGTTAACGCTATGCGCTGCCAGACAATGCAGTCCCATTGTAACCCCGTGTTTATCTTAGCAGCTGGCCACACATAAAGCCCCAGGATATGCGCTTTAGCTGAAACAGCATTTCCTGTGTGCTGTTGTAAAGTGCACATCCTGGGGCTTTGTGTGTGGCCGGCTGCTAAGATAAACACTGGGTTTCTATGGGGCTGCATTGTCTGGCAGCACATAGCGTTAGTGCTGTGCCCTGCGGGGAAAATTTCTAAGAATTTAACAGTTCCGTCAGGCTAGGGTCACAACGCAAATGTGACCCTAGCCTTAGGCTTCATTCAGTAATTTTTCATGTATACCAAAACATGATACAAGCCTCATCAGCATTTTGAATCAAAATTTCTTCAATATTAAGTCAGTCTGTCAGTTTTTGTTACCAGTTTCATCAATGATTGTCACGTATAACAAAATAAAAATTTAATGACAAAGCTGCTCCTATACATTACATTGTTTACCATATACAGTATGGTGGAACTAACACTTAGTGAGCGGCGGATCATGACAGGTACCTGTTCTAGTCATGAAAACCACAGATAGAACATGTATGTGATAAACGGACGTTTGAATGAAGACCTAGGCTGATGGGAGAAGTGCTCAATTAAAGCAAGTAAACAATTAGTTGTTGAAGTTGTTATATTGTAGGAAAGAAAAATGGAGAGATGATTGGGTTTGCGTTATTCTGACAAAAATTAAATTGTAATAACTAGATGATTTGGACTGAACACTAAGCCCTTAACAAAATAAGATCTAACTATGGCTAGGGTCACATCTGCGTTTTTTGTTCTAAAACCTGATCCGGTTTTGAGATATCAAAAAGCTCAAAACCGGATCAGGAAACGATCCTCATAGTAGCCTATGATAAAAACCGGATTTCTTCACAAGCAATCCGGTTTCCGTCTCCGGCTCTGCAGCATGCGTGAAAAATCATGCAAGCTGCAGTTTTCGAGCAGTTTTAGCATCCGCAATGCGGGAACCGGATTGCTCAGGATGTGTAATCCTGAGCAATGCGGTTCCCACATATACTTTGCTTATCCGGCTCCCGCCGGGATAAGCAAAGTGCTCTGTGTTTAGTGAAAGTGTAAATTTAATAAATAAATGCTTGTACAACGTCTCTAGGGGATGCCCAGTCACCATAGAGACCTTCCACCCACTCAGGTGGGCTTATACTGCTATAATGTGTTATGTACAACAGCTGACCCCACAAACTGACCCCCCCCGCATCTTTATACCTGTCCCTGCACCCCCTCTTAACATTTCTAGCCATCCCTTTTGCAGAAAAAAACGATTTTGTAAAGTAGAGCCCAGCTCACCTATCCCGACGGGCTGCACGTTGGCCTCCTCTGCTGCTCCAGTGTGGCCCCTCCTCCATTCAGGGGCTCCTCCTCCTCATCGGTGGGTAAGTATGAATGAATAAATGAATAGATGGATGTGTGGATGGATGGATGGATGGGTGGATGGATGGGTGGATGGATAGGTGAATGGATGGATGTGTGCGTGCGTGGATGTGCATGCTTGGATGTGCGTGCGTGGATGTGTGCGTGCGTGGATGTGTGTGTGGATGTGCGTGCGTGGATGTCAGCGTGCGTTCGTGGATGTGTGCGTGCGTGGATGTGTGCGTGCGTGGATGTCAGAATGCGTGAATGTCAGCATGCGTGCGTGGATGTGCGTGTGTGGATGTGCGTGCGTGGATGCGCGTGCGTGAATGTGCGTGAGTGAATGTGCGTGCGTGAATGTGCGAGCGTGAATGTGCCTGCGTAGATGTGTGCGTACGTGGATGTGTGCGTGGATGTGGATGTGCGTGCGTGGATGTCACCGTGAGTGCATGGATGTGCGTGCGTGGATGTGTGCGTGCGTTGATGTGTGCGTGCGTTGATGTGTGCGTGGATGTGGATGTGCGTGCGTGGATGTGTGCGTGGATGTGTGTGGATGTGCGTGGATGTCAGCGTGCGTGAATGTCAGCGTGCGTGAATGTCAGCGTGCGTGCGTGGATGTGCGTGCGTGGATGTGTGCATGTGTGGATGTGTGCGTGGATGTGGATGTGCTTGCGTGGGTGTCAGCGTGCGTGCGGGGATGTGTGCGTGCATGGATGTGCGTGTGTGGATGTGTGTGTGGATATGCGTGGATGTGCTTGCGTGGATGTTAGCATGTGTGCGTGGATGTCAGCATGCGTTAATGTCAGCGTGCATGAATGTCAGCGTGCGTGGATGTGCGTGCGTGGATGTGCGTGCGTGGATGTGTGCGTGCGTGGATGTGGATGTGCGTGGATGTCAGCGTGCGTGTGGGGATGTGTGCGTGCGTTGATGTGCTTGTGTGGATGTGTGTGTGGATGTGTGTGGATGTGCGTGCGTGGATGTCAGCATGCGTGCGTGGATGTGTGCGTACGTGGATGTGTGCATGCGTGGATGTCAGCATGCGTGGATGTCAGCATGTGTGGATGTGCGTGCGTGGATGTGCATGCGTGGATGTGTGTGCGTGGATGTGCGTATGTGGATGTCAGCGTGCGTGGATGTGTGCATGCGTGGATGTGCGTGTGTGGATGTCCGTGCTTGGATGTGCGTGCGTGGTTGTGTGCATGCGTGGATGATGGGTGCATAGGTGGATGGATGGGTGCAACAAGGGATCAAGTGTCCTCTTGTTATAGTCTCTGGGATCATAGTCATGGTGCACTGTATAACAGATCATTGTCATACAGTGCACCATAACTCTGACCCCCGAGACTGTAGGAAGAGGACACTTGATCCCTTGCTGTAGTCTCTGGATTGAGCAGAGGCGATTGAGCGTCGTGGGACCTTCATTGTGGACTACGTCGGAGGCGATCGAACGTCGTGGGACCTTCATTGTGGACTACGTCGGATCTTTATAATAAAGATGGAGTCCGAATTTTGTTTGTGTTTTTTTTCAAATAAAAAGATTTTTCTATGTGTGTATTTTCTGACTATTTACCAGAGATTCCTAATGGCGGGTCTAACATTGGCCCTATATTATGAATCTCGGGCTTAGTGCCAGCTGCCAATAAAAAGCTGGCATTAACCCCTTTATTACCCAGTTTGCCACCGGCACCAGGGCAACTGGAAGAGCATGGGTACAGCGCCAGAAAATGGCGCTTCAATGAATGCGCCATTTTCTGGGGCGGCTGCGGGCTGCATTTCACAGCATGGGGGGCCCAGAACGCTTGGGCCTTTCCATGCTGAGGATTCCAGCCCCCAGCTGCCTAGTTGTACCTGGCTGGGCCAAAAATATGGTGGAGCCCTACATCATTTTTTTTTTCTAGAATTAGTCCTAGAAATAAAAAAAAA
Organism: Allobates femoralis; assembly: GCA_033576535.1. Lineage (NCBI taxonomy): Eukaryota > Metazoa > Chordata > Amphibia > Anura > Aromobatidae > Allobates > Allobates femoralis. The sequence goes on along the minus strand of JARQOC010000003.1, from coordinate 518,175,539 downwards.
TGGGCTTCGCTGTATTTTTGGTTGCAGCCAGGTACAACAAGGCAGCTGGGGGTTGCTGGCAGTCTGTAGCTGCCAAGTTGTACCTGGCTGGACCAAAAATATGGCGGAGCCCCACGTCATTTTTTTTTTCTAGAATTAGTTCTAGAAATAAAAAAAGGCCTTCGCTGTATTTTTTGTAGCCAGCCATGTACAACTTGGTAGCTGGCTGACTGGAATCCTCAGCGTGGAGAGACCCAAATGTTGTGTGTCCCCCACGCTGCAAATTTCAACCCACAGCAACCCAAGAAAATGGCGCATTCATTAGAGGCGGCATTTTCTGGTGCTGTACCCCAACTCTGATGGCACACGGGTTCTCCATATGCGACATGGTGTCCGCTAACAATTTCAATGGAAAATTAGCTCCAATTGTTAGCGGAAACCATGTCGGGTATGGAGAGCCCCTCCCTGTGTGCCTGAACATTGGAGCTCCCCCATAAGTGACCCCACTTTGGAAACTAGACCCCCGAATGAACGTATCTAGATGCATAGTGATCACTTTGAACCCCCAGATGCTTCACAAATTCATCCATAAAAATGAAAAAGCACTTTTTTTTCCACAAAAAGTTTCTTTTTTCATTTTTACGGATCAATTTGTGAAGCACCTGTGGGTTCAAAGTCATCTAGATATAATCCTTTGGTGGTCTAGTTTCTAAAATGGGGTCACTTGTGGGGGAGCTCCAATTCATCCATAAAAATGAAAAAAACACTTTTTTTTCACCAAAAATTTCTTTTTTCCTACTATTTTTCAGTTTCACATGGGCAAAGGGATAAAGTACATCCCAAAATTTGTTGGGCAATTTCTCCTGAGCACAACGATACCTTATATGTGGTCATAAACCACTGTTTGGGCGCACGGCAGGGCTCAGAAGTGATGGAGCGCCATTTCACTTTTTGAACGGAAAATTGGCTCTAAAATTCAAATGGCGCTCCTTCCCTTCTGAGCCCTGCCGTGCGTCCAAACAGTGGTTTATGACCATATATGAGGTATCTGTGTACTCAGAAGAAATTGCCCAACAAATTTTAGGATGCATTTTATCCTGTTGCCCATGTGAAAATGAAAAAATTGAGGCTAAAAGGACATTTTTGTTACAAAAATTAAAATATCCATTTTTTCCTTCAACTTTATTTTAGTTCCTGTGAAGCACCTGAAGGGTTAATAATCTTCTTGAATGTAGTTTTGAGTAGCTTGAGGGGTGCAGTTTTTGGAATGGTGTCACTTTTGGGTGTTTTCTGTCATGTACGCCCCTCAAAGAGACTTCAAATGTGATGTGGTCACTAAAAAAATGGTTTTGCAAATTTTGCTGGAAAAATGAATAATTGCTGATGAGCTTTGAACCCTTATAACGTCCTATCAAATTTTTCTTTTTCTTCCAAAATTGTGCTGATGTGAAGTAGACATGTGGGAAATGTTATTTATTAACTATTTTGTAGCACATACCTCTCTGGTTTAGCAGAATAAAAATTAAAAGTTGGAAAATTGCTAAATTTTCAAAAGCTTTGCCAAATTTTTATTTTTTTCACAAATAAACGCAAAAATTAATTTAAATTTAATACTAACATGAAGCCCAATATGTCATGAAAAAACAATCTCATAATCGCTAGGATCCGTTGAAGCGTTCCAGAGATATTACCTCATAAAGGGAGAGTGGTCAGAATTACAAAAAATGGTCTGGTCATTAAGCTGCAAAGTGACTCGGTCCTTAAGGGGTTAATTAACATCTACCCCAGTTGGTATGATGTGAAAAAATTGTCGCATATAACATTTTGTTCCTTGAGTCCATGTGTCAAATCCAAAACTACTCACATACCTTGATTTTTTTTCAGCTCTTTCTCCAATGTTTTTTCTTATGTACACCTGAGCGTTTACAGCGTCTGAACTTTTGCTGTCGCACAGAGTCCATATTTTGATGCTGTACTTTGTAGGCTTACTTGGTATATACTGTCTGAACATGCACCTACCTCTGAACGACACCAGTTATTCATCTACAGTCACATTTTTACCAGTATTATAAAATATGAACATACGAATTATATGATCAACAGTGTAAATAAGATAAAGCGAAAATGTTTTACACATAACTACAGTATACTGGAAGTGTATCCATCTGCAGTATCGTAATTTGAAAATGTATGTATGAGTAAATCTGCACGAACCTAAAGGTCATAGATAACCAGTAGTATATGCAATATACAGTCCAAAATTTGATTATGACTATTTTACTCAAAAAGTGGCTGGAGATTAGTATAAAAATATATCGGATTTTTGAACAGTATAAGTATAAAAAAAGTTGATCAACTACAAGTGTCAGAAACGTATAATGAATATTTTTAAAAAATTACAAATTTCAAGTTCGGTAATTTTTGACCGAACAGAACACAGGGTTAAGATTTACTTAGAGGTTCTAATATTGGCCTGACATTAGGAACTTTGAACTTAGCGCCAGCTGGCAAGACAAAGTTGGCTTTAACCCCTTATTTGCCACCAGCACCAGGGCAACTGGAAGAGTCAAGTACAGCACTGCCTAGTTGCACTTGGCTGGACACCGAAAACACAGCGAAGCACCACATTGTTGTTTTTTTTATTATTACTTCTTAAAATAATTAGAAAACAAGGGCCTCTCTATATTTTTGGTTTCCAGCCAGGTAAAAATAGGCAGCTGGGGTAGGGGGCAACCCATCCCTGAATAATGTACCCTGATGGCATCCAAAAATACTGCATAGCCCCACATAGCTTTTTTTTAAATTATATTAAGGAATAATTTTTATAAAAAGGGCTCAACTGTATCTTGGTTTTTTAGCTTTTTTGGGCAGGAGATGCAGATGAACATATTGAACACAATTAATGAAGTTTTGTGCCAAAATTGCGCTTAAAAAGCATGAAAACCACGTCAAAAACCGCTGCTATTGCAGATCCATCCCTTCATGTGAGAGAGTCTGCTTGAGGTGTGTAAAAACTGCAGAAGGATCCATAATGGATCCTGAAAAAAGTCAGCAGCACATTCCCCCATAACAGTTAATTATAACCACATTTTTTGCTTAATTTTTTTCCCCTATTTTCCTCTTACACAATCTGGGTGCATCTTATTGTCAGAAAAATATGGTATTTATTTTACTGGCATTTCAACAAAACTGGTGTTAAAACATTAACAACATACTGTATAGCTTGTGGGACAGGGAATGGTTGAAGGTGGAATCTTATCTGATCTCTGTTAGCTGTGACACCAATATCTTCTTTTTCATGTTATATTTTGCTAGTTTTAAGGGTTAAGGAGGCAGCGTACTACTAGGTCACTTGTATGAAAAATGCTCACTTAGGCTAGGCTCACATTTGAGGCAAAAAATTCAGATACTGATCTGGTTTTGAGCTGTTAAAAAGCTCAAAACCGGATCAGGACTTGCAGCCCATATGAGGCCATTATTATAACCGGATTGCACTACATGCAATCCCATTACCGCATCCAGATTTGCAGCCTGCATGAAAAATCATGCAGGCTGCAGTTTTCGGAGCGGTATCTCTGCCGCAGCAGAATTGCTATAATGGGCTCCTGTTGGAGCCCATGCGGCTGCAGCAAGGCATATGTGAATGCCTGTGGCAGCTGTATACTTTGTTCATCCCTGCTGCCGCATGGATGAACAAAGGGTTAAAATTAATAATCCATGTGGGCAACATGTCTCTAGGGGGTGGCCACCTTCCCTAGAGACATGCTGTCCACACAGGTGGGCATGTGAGGGGTTAATATGTGTAATTATAGTATAGCCGGCCATTGTCGGCATTTACAATTTTGTGAATAAAACCCGGCGGCTCCTCGCTGTGTAGGAAATACATTACGTAATGTACGTACTGTGTCAGCCGCTAGCCGTGGTCCTGAAAGCTTTAACATTAGGTCTATGGGCAGTGCACCGCCATAGACCTAATGTTACAGCTTTCAGGACCATGGATAGCAGCTGATACAGTACGTACATTACGTACCGTATTTCCTACACAGCGAGGAGCCGCTAGGTTTCACTCACAAAATTGGAACTGTTAGTAAAATCATGTGATGCTTCTCTAATTTGTGTCATTAACAGCACCTGTAACTTACCTGTGGCACCTAACAGGTGTTGGCAACAACTAAATCACAGCCAGTTGACATGGATTAAATTTGACTCAACCTCTGTCCTGTGTCCTTGTGTCTACCACATTGAGCATGGAGAAAAGAAAGAAGACCAAAGAACTGTCTAAGGACTTGAGAAACCAAATTGTGAGGAAGCATGAGCAATCTCAAGGCTACAAGTCCATCTCCAAAGAACTGAATGTTCCTGTGTCTACCGTGCGCAGTGTCATCAAGAAGTTTAAAGCCCATGGCACTGTGGCTAACCTTCCTAGATGTGGACAGAAAAGAAAAATTGACAAGATGTTTCAATGCAAGCTTGTGCGGATGGTGGATAAAGAACCTCGACTAACATCCAAACAAGTTCAAGCTGCCCTACAGTCCGAGGGTACAACAGTGTCAACCCATACTATCCGTCGGCATCTGAATGAAAAGGGACTGTATGGTAGTATAGCCAGGAAGACCCCACTTCTTACCCTGAGACATAAAAAAGCAAGGCTGGAGTTTGCCAAAACTTACATGAGAAAGCCTAAAACATTTTTGAGGAATGTTCTCTGGTCAGATGAGACAAAAGTAGATCTTTTTGGGCAAAGGCATCAACATACAGTTTACAGGAGAAAAAAAGAGGTATTCAAAGAAAAGAACACGGTCCCTACAGTCAAACATGGTGGAGGTTCCCTAATATTTTGGGGTTTCTTTGCTGACTCTGGCACTGGACTGCTTAACCGTGTGCATGGCATTATGAAGTCTGAAGACTACCAACAAATTTTGCAGCATAAAGTAGGCCCAGTGTGAGAAAGCTGGATCTCCCTCAGAGGTCATGGGTCTTCCAGCAGGACAATGACCCAAAACACACTTCAAAAAGCACTAGAAAATGGTTTGAGAGAATGCACTGGAGACATCTAAGGTGGCCAGCAATGAGTCCAGACCTGAATCCCATAGAACACCTGTGGAGAGATCTCAAAATGGCAGTTTGGAGAAGACTCTTCAAATATCAGGGACCTGGAGCAGTTTGCCAAAGAAAATGGTCTAAAATGGTCTAAAATTCCAGCAAAGCATTGTAAAAAACTCATTGATGGTTACCAGAAGCGGTTGATCGCAGTTATTTTGGCTAAAGGTTGTGCAACCAAGTATTAGGCTGAGGGTGCCAATACTTTTGTATGGCACATTTTTGGAGTTTTGTGTGAAATGATCAATGTTTTGCTTTTTGCTTCATTCTCTTTTGTGTTTTTTCATTGAAGACAAATTAAATGAAGATAATAATACCAAAGAATTTGTGATTGCAATCATTTTCAGGAAGAAACTGAGTATTATCTGACAGAATTGCAGGGGTGTCAATACTTTTGGCCACAACTGTATTAACCCCTCACATGCCCACCTGTGTGGACAGCATGTCTCTAGTGAGGGTGGCCACCCCTAGAGATACGTTGCCCACATGCATTATTAACTTTAACCCTTTATTCATCCCTGCAACAGCAGGGATGAACAAAGTAGGCGGTAACCAGATTGCTCCGTATTACACATCCTGAGCCATCCGGTCACCGCATTGCGGTTTGTAGGACACATTTTGTGTAAAAAATGTGTCTGAAGGCAATTGCGGTTACCGCATTCAATTACCCTTGCAAATGTGACCCTAGCCTTAAAAGCGGTCATTCTTTTAGTGCAAAGTGTTCTCAAAGTTTAGTTATGCTTTCACATAAACAGATTAGCAGAGACCCCTATACTTGTTGTGCCCTCAGGCAAGTACCCATTAGGCCCATGTGCTAGGATTGCCCTGGGTGATGTCTTACGTCTTGGCGTGAGCCTTAACCTTTGTAAGCGCATGCAAACAACTATCCAAGGCCTAGTAAACATGGAATCCTTGGCCTTGTGACCGAGGTCCTGGAATTTTAAAGTTTATGATGCCAATATGAAGATGCAATGAGGACCAGAAGGGTGGAGATGAGAAGTGGAGCAGTTGGAGAGGAGAATAAATTGTTCATTTGCTTTATTTTTTTAAGGGCCAGAAATATAACAGTAAGCAGCAGTCATCTTGTTTAATTAGGGTAGAAGCGAATTGAAAAAAAAATCTATATTTTGGCAAATGTTGATTGTTTGCCAAATTTCAGTAGTAATGAATTGCACTCAAATTTATTCATTGATCACTAACTCCCTTTCATGTACCAAACTGAAAAGCTTCTTTGCAAGAGCATCTCCTACTTTGATGATTCCTTTGCAGGTAATGCTACATTTCTTTTGCATTTGCCATTACAGGGAAAATTAATGGTTAGAAATGGCTTCCATTAAAGCTACCTTCACACGCCGCAATATCGCCTGGCGATATGAGGCGATCTAACATGCGCGTGTTCATTTTTCGTGGTCGCCTCAAATCGCCAATGGCGGCATCACACGTTGCAATTTCGCCCTGAAAGTAAGGCGATGTGTCGCTTCGGAAATCGCCTCACCCACAGCGGAAGCAATCCTGCCTAATTCCATCGCCGCTTCACACGTCGCAATTCCAAAAGCAATGTGGGCGTACATGTTCAGCGCGGCGAGGAGATAGGCGTGCCCCAACAGTTTACACCGCGCCCCATACACGCTCATTGGACAACACAACAGCGTTACGATTGGTCAGCCTGCTCTGGAAGGCTGGCTAATACATGACGCCATTGCCATTGTGTGGTGCTGGACGGACAGTTCTTCAAATATGGCGCGGTGTCAAGGGACAGCCAATGGGAACGCAGTAGCCCACACCAATCATCTCAGACGGGGCGCGGACTCCAGCATGCTGAGGCACGCCTACGGGAAATTATAGGCAACGCTCTTTCCATCACTATCACCCTATCACACGCCACAACACGGAAATATCGCCTTACCGATTGCGGCTGATTACTCAGCACTGTTCAGAAATCAGGCGACAGGCGAGAGGCAATTTATCGCCGCGAAATTCTCCAATCACACGCCGCAATCGTGAGGCAATTTCCCGGCGATTGCTCCGGGGCGACATATCGCCTTTATGATTTCCAGGCGATATTGCGGCATGTGAGGGTACCTTAGCAGAGAGTTAAAGAAGTTTTTTTTTTCTTTAAAGATAACTTCTTGAATCTTCATAAATACAGGATGAAAGTATTTAGATATACAGTTAGGGCCAGAAATATTTGGACAGTGACACAATTTTCTCGAGTTGGGCTCTGCATGCCACCACATTGGATTTGAAATGAAACCTCTACAACAGAATTCAAGTGCAGATTGTAACGTTTAATTTGAAGGGTTGAACAAAAATATCTGATAGAAAATGTAGGAATTGTACACATTTCTTTACAAACACTCCACATTTTAGGAGGTCAAAAGTAATTGGACAAATAAACATAACCCAAACAAAATATTTTTATTTTCAATATTTTGTTGCGAATCCTTTGGAGGCAATCACTGCCTTAAGTCTGGAACCCATGGACATCACCAAACGCTGGGTTTCCTCCTTCTTAATGCTTTGCCAGGCCTTTACAGCCGCAGCCTTCAGGTCTTGCTTGTTTGTGGGTCTTTCCGTCTTAAGTCTGGATTTGAGCAAGTGAAATGCATGCTCAATTGGGTTAAGATCTGGTGATTGACTTGGCCATTGCAGAATGTTCCACTTTTTTGCACTCATGAACTCCTGGGTAGCTTTGGCTGTATGGTTGGGGTCATTGTCCATCTGTACTATGAAGCGCCGTCCAATCAACTTTGCAGCATTTGGCTGAATCTGGGCTGAAAGTATATCCCGGTACACTTCAGAATTCATCCGGCTACTCTTGTCTGCTGTTATGTCATCAATAAACACAAGTGACCCAGTGCCATTGAAAGCCATGCATGCCCATGCCATCACTTTCCTCCACCATGTTTTACAGAGGATGTGGTGTGCCTTGGATCATGTGCCGTTCCCTTTCTTCTCCAAACTTTTTTCTTCCCATCATTCTGGTACAGGTTGATCTTTGTCTCATCTGTCCATAGAATACTTTTCCAGAACTGAGCTGGCTTCTTGAGGTGTTTTTCAGCAAATTTAACTCTGGCCTGTCTATTTTTGGAATTGATGAATGGTTTGCATCTAGATGTGAACCCTTTGTATTTACTGTCATGGAGTCTTCTCTTTACTGTTGACTTAGTGACAGATACACCTACTTCACTGAGAGTGTTCTGGACTTCAGTTGATGTTGTGAACGGGTTCTTCTTCACCAAATAAAGTATGCGGCGATCATCCACCACTGTTGTCATCCGTGGACGCCCAGGCCTTTTAGAGTTCCCAAGCTCATCAGTCAATTCCTTTTTTCTCAGAATGTACCCAACTGTTGATTTTGCTACTCCAAGCATGTCTGCTATCTCTCTGATGGATTTTTTCTTTTTTTTCAGCCTCAGGATGTTCTGCTTCACCTCAATTGAGAGTTCCTTTGACCGCATGTTGTCTGGTCACAGCAACAGCTTCGAAATGCAAAACCACACACCTGGAATCCACCCCTGACCTTTTAACTACTTCATTGATTACAGGTTAACGAGGGAGACGCCTTCAGAGTTAATTGCAGCCCTTAGAGTCAATTGTCCAATTACTTTTGGTCCCTTGAAAAAGAGGAGGCTATGCATTACAGAGCTATAATTCCTAAACCCTTTCTCCAATTTGGATGTGGAAACTCTCATATTGCAGCTGGGAGTGTGCACTTTCAGCCCATATTATACAGTTAGGGCCAGAAATATTTGGACAGTGACACAAGTTTTGTTATTTTAGCTGTTTACAAAAACATGTTCAGAAATACAATTATATATATAATATGGGCTGAAAGTGCACACTCCCAGCTGCAATATGAGAGTTTCCACATCCAAATCGGAGAAAGGGTTTAGGAATCATAGCTCTGTAATGCATAGCCTCCTCTTTTTCAAGGGACCAAAAGTAATTGGACAATGGACTCTAAGGGCTGCAATTAACTCTGAAGGCGTATCCCTCGTTAACCTGTAATCAATGAAGTAGTTAAAAGGTCAGGGGTGGATTCCAGGTGTGTGGTTTTGCATTTGGAAGCTGTTGCTGTGACCAGACAACATGCGGTCAAAGGAACTCTCAATTGAGGTGAAGCAGAACATCCTGAGGCTGAAAAAAAAGAAAAAATCCATCAGAGAGATAGCAGACATGCTTGGAGTAGCAAAATCAACAGTTGGGTACATTCTGAGAAAAAAGGAATTGACTGGTGAGCTTGGGAACTCTAAAAGGCCTGGGCGTCCACGGATGACAACAGTGGTGGATGATCGCCGCATACTTTATTTGGTGAAGAAGAACCCATTCACAACATCAACTGAAGTCCAGAACACTCTCAGTGAAGTAGGTGTATCTGTCTCTAAGTCAACAGTAAAGAGAAGACTCCATGACAGTAAATACAAAGGGTTCACATCTAGATGCAAACCATTCATCAATTCCAAAAATAGACAGGCCAGAGTTAAATTTGCTGAAAAACACCTCAAGAAGCCAGCTCAGTTCTGGAAAAGTATTCTATGGACAGATGAGACAAAGATCAACCTGTACCAGAATGATGGGAAGAAAAAAGTTTGGAGAAGAAAGGGAACGGCACATGATCCAAGGCACACCACATCCTCTGTAAAACATGGTGGAGGAAAGTGATGGCATGGGCATGCATGGCTTTCAATGGCACTGGGTCACTTGTGTTTATTGATGACATAACAGCAGACAAGAGTAGCCGGATGAATTCTGAAGTGTACCGGGATATACTTTCAGCCCAGATTCAGCCAAATGCTGCAAAGTTGATTGGACGGCGCTTCATAGTACAGATGGACAATGACCCCAACCATACAGCCAAAGCTACCCAGGAGTTCATGAGTGCAAAAAAGTGGAACATTCTGCAATGGCCAAGTCAATCACCAGATCTTAACCCAATTGAGCATGCATTTCACTTGCTCAAATCCAGACTTAAGACGGAAAGACCCACAAACAAGCAAGACCTGAAGGCTGCGGCTGTAAAGGCCTGGCAAAGCATTAAGAAGGAGGAAACCCAGCGTTTGGTGATGTCCATGGGTTCCAGACTTAAGGCAGTGATTGCCTCCAAAGGATTCGCAACAAAATATTGAAAATAAAAATATTTTGTTTGGGTTATGTTTATTTGTCCAATTACTTTTGACCTCCTAAAATGTGGAGTGTTTGTAAAGAAATGTGTACAATTCCTACATTTTCTATCAGATATTTTTGTTCAACCCTTCAAATTAAACGTTACAATCTGCACTTGAATTCTGTTGTAGAGGTTTCATTTCAAATCCAATGTGGTGGCATGCAGAGCCCAACTCGCGAAAATTGTGTCACTGTCCAAATATTTTTGGCCCTAACTGTATATATAATTGTATTTCTGAACATGTTTTTGTAAACAGCTAAAATAACAAAACTTGTGTCACTGTCCAAATATTTCTGGCCCTAACTGTATCCAGTAAAAAGTAAATTGAGCACATCATTTTTTTATTTCTACTTGCACTATATGAGTACAGGTATTTCACATGATCTTGAATTTGTAATATACACTGTAAAATGCATATATATATAGCAATGATTAATGGCTGGCAGAAGAAAATTCAATATACATGAATCATTATTCTGTTCTACATTTCATTCATGACATATACTACATGTGAAGGTTTTATCTCTATTACAGTAACAGGCTCCGCATCATCCTATCCCACCATTCACAATATTTTCTGTCATTTCCTTTACAGTAAAATATAAGTTAATAATTTTATTACATTACTTTCATTGTGTATGTAGACTACAGCTTAAGTGGAATTTGCAGTTAAATTCACTGTATGCTCCATATGTCGCTATTAAATATGGATCTGGCATGACCTAAATTCAAGCCTGCTAAATATAGCAATAACTGTGAATTCGAAGGGGAACAAGTCTCCTGTTTGCTGTTTGATGCCGCTGAGTTATATTTTAAATATATACAGCAATGGATAACCACATTGATCTGACAGAAAAAAAAAATGAAAATGTCAAATTATGAATCCAGTGAAAGTGACTTTAAAATAAAGCAAGCACTGGACTATCTTCTTCAGCTGGGGTCACAAAAAGAAATTTGATATGTTTTCTTTTAAGTTAGAAAGCATATGCTTAGAGAGCGTAGTTAATCCTCCTCAATAAATATTTAAGAGAAAAAAAAACAAAACCAGCCTTCGTAAATTTGTTTTCTGGGTCAGCAAAGATGAAGTAGAACCTGCTGATTAGCAAGGCAGAAGGAATCCACCAGGGATTGCTGAATAGCAGCTCACATAGATAGGAAGTTCTGTGTGACAGGACTTTCTTGTTAAATTCAGTAGATATGTTAGGCACATTTTTCAAGATTTGCTTTTTATATTAGAGCTATTCTAATTTTCCATGTACCATATTACCACAGTTAAACTTAATTTGTAAGATTCAAGCATTTTAACTCTTTAAGAACCTCCACATCTTTGGGAGTAATTTTTTCTTCCCTTGTTCCAAAAGCTATTACTTTTTTTCCATTGACATAGCTATAGGTGAGCTTGCTTGTTGCCAGATAAGGTAACCTGTGATGATCGAGTGTAATCGTTGCTATTCGTTACTCACTTGGATAGGACAGTATTCGCAATACTTGTTACTGGTCGAGTATCGCGGGTGCTTGTGAGTGATGTGTCAATCCTGAGCAATCTGACACAAATTTGCAGCTCTCTTCAGTACACAAAGGGAGTTGGCAACCCAGTGAGAGCAGACTGAATAGTAACATACATAGTTTTTTTTTTTAAGGTTGAAGGAAGACTTTAAGTCCGTCTAGCTCAACCAACAGCCTAACATGTTGATCCAGAGGAAGGCAAAAATAACTCATGTGGCAACACTAAGCTCCACATTGGGGAAAAAAATTCCTCCTGACTCCAGAAACGGCAATCAGACTAATTCCCTGGATCAACGTCCTATCAAAGAATCTAGTTTATATAACTGGTAATATTCAAGTTTTTAACAAAGGCATCTAGTCCCTTCTTAAATGTTAGTAGTGACTCACTCATTACAACATCATGTGGCAGAGAGTTCCATGGTCTCACTGCTCTTACAGTAAAGAATCCATGTCTGTGATTATGATTAAACGTTCTTTCCTCCAGACGTAGAGGATGCCCCCTTGTCCCCGTCTCAGGCCTAAGAGTAAGGAGATCATTAAAAAGGTCCCCTCATATATTTATACATTACTAGATTAATGCCCGATGCTATCGCATCGGGAAGATGGTGATGTGGTGTTGAGGATGTTTTGTGTGACAGTAAGAACAGCACACCTTGAGATGGAGATGTGGTGAACAGCCATCCCGCCCATCTCTTTAGCTGTTCACAAAAACCCGTACCTGATGTAAAAGAAAATAATATTTCTCCGCAGCTATGCTGCTGGACCTTAACATCCGGGTTCATATCGGGACTCGTGTGTGAGGCGTTGTCGTTTATAAGCCTTCATGGTGGCAAGGCGATGTTCTTTTTCTTCTGGAGTCTCATTAGCACAGTGTGACAAAGTATTTTTCCGCTGTGTGTCAGTGGCATACTTTTTGGGAGGAGTCATGTTGAGAATGATAAGGGAGTATGAGAACAGATAGTAGAGAGTGAGAGTATTGAGGGTTATAAGGCATTAGTGAATGGGTCCTGCATTTATGAAGACAGAAAGGATGTGTATGTACGTATGTAGAGGTGGTGTAAATCAGAAGGGTAAGTTGTAAAGCAGTGCTACAGGATAGAGCTTATAGACGTGGGCTAGTTCACTGCGTCTTCATTATAGAAAGGTATACTCAGCAGGAGTGAGGGCACTGAAGAGGTTAACTGAGGAGAATATAGAAGCAATACAGTACAGACGGAGTTAAATGTTCACAGCGTCTTAGATATACTCAGCAGGGGTGTAGAACACTGAAGAGCTTAACTGAGGAGATAGAGTAAGTGAAGAGAGCAGGAGGAGTTATGACGCAGCAGCAGGAGATGTTGCCGAATGGTGGGCTGAAGTAAATTTTCAAAAAACGCGGCATTTAAGATAGCGTCCGGGAAGTCTCTTGAGACTTCCTGGATGCCATAGTGGATCCAGTCCTCTGTGGCATCGACATGCTTCGTCCAAGATGGCGTCCGGGAAGTCTCGCGAGACTTTTCAGACGGCATCTGGGATCTTCACGCACGCCATTTTGGAGGAAACATGTCGCCGGGATGAAGGAGTGGAGACAACATGGTGGAGTTGGCAGCGGAGCGAAGATCATCGGCTGGAGGCGGCGGCAGCAGGGAAGACGATGGGCCGGTGGTATGTATGGCAGGCAGAGTGCATGGGGGTATGAGTGGGGGTATGAGTGTGGAGGTGCTGAGCAAGGAGGGGGGCGCAAGGACAGTGGAAGGGGGGACATGTGTGTGTGGACGTGGCAACTGAGGGGGGGTGTGATGAGAAGTGTAGTGTCGGAGGGTGTGTGGAGGAGTGGGGAGTGTGACCAAAGTGTGTGTGGGGCCGCAGCTTGTACCGATGGTGGGAGTGGGGCTTTGGAATCCCCCGCTCCCGGCAACGGGCGGCCATATTGGAGCACCCCGAGCGGGTGTACAGGCAACTTCAGACAAGATGTGACGTACCATACCGTTACATCGTGATGGAAGTTGCCTTAGGGTTTTATTGTAATAGATACCTACAGCAGTACCGATGTGCAGCGGTGCAAGTGTGCAGCGGTGCCGGAGTCCAGGAGGGGACAACGGGTGGGTGCAGTCAGAAGGGGGCCAGGGGCGAGCGGCCGGGTGCGGGCAGGAGGGGGCCTGGGAACAGCGGGCAGGAGGGGGCCGGGGAAGAGCGGGCGGTTTTGGTCAGGTGGGGGTCCAGGGGACAGCGGCCGGGTGCGGGCAGGATGAGGCCGGGGGACAGTGGCCGGGTGCGGGCACGAGGGGGCCGAGGAACAGCGGCCAGGTGTTGGCAGAGGTGGGCCCTCCTGCCCGCACCCGGCCGCTGTTCCCCGTCCCCCTCCTGCCCGCAGCAGAGTGCTTAGCAGAGTATATGGCTGCTCAGTGGTTAGCACTATACGGTGGCTCAGTGGTTAGCACTGTATGTTGGCTCAGTGGTTAGCACTGCACGGTGGCTCAATGGTTAGCACTGTACGGTGGCTCAGTGGTTAGCACTGTACAGTGGGTCAATGGTTAGTATTGTATGGTGGCTCAGTGATTAGCACTGCGCGGTGGCTCAGTGTTTAGCAAAGTATGGTGGCTCAGTGGTTAGCACTATATGGAGGCAGAGTGGTTAACTCTGTATGGAGGCTCAGTGTTTAGCACAGTATGGTGGGTCAGTGGTTAGTACTGTATACGGTGACTCAGTGATTAGCATAGTATGGTGGCTCAGTGGTTAGCAGTGTATATGGTGGCTCAGTGGTTAGCAGTGTATATGGTGGCTCAGTGGTTAGCACAGTGCGGTGGCTCAGTGGTTAGCACAGTGCGGTGGCTCAGTGGTTAGCACAGTGCAGTGGCTCAGTGGTTAGCACAGTGCGGTGGCTCAGAGGTTAGTACAGTGCGGTAGCACAGTGGTCAGCGCAGGATGGAGGCACAGTAGTCAGCGCAGGATGGAGGCACAGTGGTCAGCGCAGGATGGAGGCACAGTGGTCAGTGCAGGATGGAGGCACAGTGGTCAGTGCAGGATGGCGGCACAGTGGTCAGTGCAGGATGGAGGCACAGTGGTCAGCGCAGGATGGAGGCACAGTGGTCAGCGCAGGATGGAGGCACAGTGATCAGCGCAGGATGGAGGCACAGTGGTCAGCGCAGAATGGAGGCACAGTGGTCAGCGCAGGATGGAGGCTCGCTGGTCAGCAGAGGATGGAGGCTCAGTGGTCAGCAGAGGATGGAGGTCCACTGGTCAGCAGAGGATGGAGGCTCACTGGTCAGCAGAGGATGGAGGCTCAGTGGTTAGCAGAGGATGGAGGCTCAGTGGTCAGCAGAGGATGGAGGCTCGCTGGTCAGCAGAGGATGGAGGCTCAGTGGTCAGCAGAGGATGGAGGTTCGCTGGTAAGCACTGGATGGAGCGCGGCATTTAAAATAGCGAGACTTCCCGGACGCCATATTGGATCCAGTCCTCTGTGTTGGCGACATACTTTGTCCAAGATGGCATTTGGGAAGTCTCGCGAGAGTTCCCGGACGCCATTTTGGAACAAACATGTCACCGGGACAGAGGAGTGGAGCCAAGATGGTGGGGATGGCAGAGCGAAGATGCGGCGGTAGGTGGTAAGTATGGCAGGCAGAGTGCATGGGGGTATGAGTGGGGGTATGAGTGTGGAGGTGCTGAGTGAGGAGGGGGGTGCAAGGAGAGTGGAAGGGGGGACGTGTGTGTGTGGAAGTGGCAACTGAGGGGGGGTGAGAAGTGTAGTGTTGGAGGGTGTGTGGAGGAGTGGGGAGTGTGACCGGAGTGTGTGTGGGGCCGCAGCTTGTACCAATGGCGGGAGTGGGGCTTTGGAAGCACCTGCTACCGGCAACGGGTGGCTATATTAGAACACCCAGGGCGGGTGTACAGGTAACTTCAGACAGGATGTGACGTACCATACCGTTACATCCTGACGGAAGTAGCCTTAGGGTTTTATGATTATAAGATCACACCTAAGCCTTTGTTTTTCCAAACTAAATAACCCCAAGTTTAATAACCTGTCTTGGTATTGCATACCCCTCAGTCCTCTAATAACCTTGGTCGCTCTTCTCTGCACCCGCTCTAGTCCAGTTATGTCTTTCTTATACACTGGAGACCAGAATTGTACACAGTATTCTAAGTGTGAAGTAAGGTGATTCCCTGTAGGGTATATATAAAAAACAAACATGCGGCGCCAATCTCAGCGCATTACCAATGTAACTCTTTGGTGCCCTTTTAATGAAGTTTTATGCACTCACCTCTTGCCATAAAACTTCAAGCATATGGTTTTTCCAAAGCCTCCTCACGCTTTGGATATTTATCCGGGTCTGCTGCTTGCCTTGAATTGATCCTGTGTTGTATCCTGCCACGGATTCCCACAGGCATAAAGGTTCAATAGGAGGTTATCCAATTCTATGGTGGCCGCGCTCCCCGTGGTAATGATTTTAAGAACTTCTTGTCCACAAAAATTTTTATTACTCAAAATATGTGAGAATATAAAAAACGGATACAACGCGTTTCAGCGGAGACAACCGCCTTCCTCAGGTATCTAAGTAAAATACATTTGACACTTTGCTTTATAGGTAAAAGATAATTACAGCTTGCTAGGTAATGACATGAGGGTGTGGGTATAACCACACCTGTCCAATCAGTCTCATTGTCCGCTTCAGCTATAGTGCTTCATTACATAGTAAAAACAAACACCCACAAACAGCAATCACTACGCTAAAAAACCACTAAGAACATTTATCAATAAAATTACTATCCACAAAAAATCTTAAATTACATAAAAGTTAACAAAAAAAGTAAAATGTTTTTAAAAGAGTTTTGTTTTTTGTTTTTTTTTTGCTTGTTTTAAAGGGGATCATATATATATATACTGAATACTAAATACTAAATTCTTTCCACAATATCATTGAGACCATTGGGATGCAATGTTTGAAGGCGGTAAATCCAATATG